>JAEOAD010001078.1:0-600000 GCA_036365145.1 Orientallactaga sibirica | reverse complement strand
TCCAAACCTCAGATCAGAGACATTTGCTCAACCATGTTTATAGCTGCTCAGTTCATAATGGCAAAGAGCTGGAATCAACCCAGGTGTCCATCACTAGATGAATGGACAACAAAGATATATATCTTTGTGGTATATCTATACTATGGAATTCTACATAGCAGTAAGGAAAGATGAAATAAGGAAATTTGGAAAAAATGGTCAAACATGGAACAGATCATCCTCAGTGAGCTCACCTAAGCACAAAAAGATAATCACCACATGGTCTCGTTTATCTGTCGCTCCTAACCGGAATCCATGTGACATGCGACCAAACCTAATAAACACTCTGAGGCCCAGACAAGAGGGAGGGTGGGATGGAGGGAGGGTAAGGGTGGGAGAGAACAAGAGGGTGGGAGGGAGGACAAGGGGGGATACAAATTGGGACCCAAAAGGAAAAGATGCTATAAAACACTTTACTCTGAACAACAGGCTAAAACATTGTTCCTTCAGCAGGCCCACAGAGGGAACACCCAAATCACAGGAATCTGGAGAGAGCATCATGTAGGCTAACCCTAATCTAGTCCTGCTTTTCTCGCTCTCTCTCCCTCTCACTCTCTATTCCTACCTCTCCTCTCTATATTCACTTCCTCTATAATATTATCTATCTTTTTCTTCCCTCACCTTTCTAGGTGCAGACTTGAAACTCCCAGTGCCAGCATGGGGTTAAACTCCACAATGAGCTCTTGATCGGAGACAACTACAAGGTTATACCCCCCCCCAAAAAAAGACAGACTTCTGTCAGAGTTCTTGGTGACCCACCAAAGGTTAATGGTAAGACCCTACTTTCAAAGATAGCATATGTGTGTGAGACCAAACACAGAGAGACCTGGCCAGAATCTGGAAGAAGGTCAGTCCCCAGACACTGAGCTAGTCTAGTACCAGAGGGTGCTACACGAGCAACTGGGGGAAAATGTCCGACATTGGTCCAAACAACTTGCAGTCTAAGATACCCAGCAGGAAACAACTTGACGTAATGCTCATACAAGTGCAGTAGTGGCAAACAGCCATGGTGGGTAACCAACTGCTCTTGATTTGGCTAACAGATCCACTCAGTGGAATGGAACTCATTGCTGGAACTGGGAAATAAGTCAAAACCAGGTACAAAAAATAAGCTCAGTCTCCCAGAGCAAGATACCACCAAATGTGGGCTAGAAGAGAGCCAACGCATATAAAATTCCCTCCAAAACATAGATGGCCATCCCTTCTACCTAGTACTAACTTTTCTCTCCGTTGGAGAATTTGCTTATCTTTTTTCAGGTGGACAACGAACCTCAAGGGAGGATCAGCTAGACACACCTCACCAGGGCCCCAGCTGAAAACATAGAAAACACAGGGGAAGGACAAGAGTTCAGCGTTCATGGCGATCACTACACCAGAAAAAGGCTGGGAGATAAACACAGAGAACATCCAACTCCAACTAAGCAAGATATCCAGAGACACAGAGGCCCCCAAAACCTCATCACTGAAACAGAACTAAAATGACCCCAACGTGGCTCAGGGAAATTCGTGGAAGAGGGGGCGAAAGATTGTTAGAGTCACAAGTTGGGGCATTGTGAACAGAGACTGGGTCCTACAGGCCAGAACTCTTGACTAACTTCACAATGCATGACCCACATTCCCCGTTGATGATGGTCCATTTGAAAGTGGGAGGAAAGGGAGGAGGACAATGGAACCAATAATATGAATGTAAAATCAGAATAATATAAGTTAAAAAATAAAATAAAATAAAAAAGAAAACAAACATCTTTATTGCCGAACACTGTACTTTGTTAAATAAGCTAGTTCTGTTCTCGGAATCAGTTGCTTTCCTACGAAGAATGTTGAGTGCAGCAAGTTCAAACTTTCCTTGTTTGTGTAATGTAACAAGATGTACAAATTAGTAGTTTCATTTCATTTCTAATGTCCTTTCTATAGAAAAGAAACATCTTCATTCACAAACACTGTACTATGTGAAGTAAGCTAGTTCTGTTCTTGGAATGAGTTGCTTTCCTACAAGGAAGGTTGAGTGCAGCAAGTTCAAGGTTTCCTAGTTAGTGTCATCTAACAAGATGTATAACTTAGTACATTCGCTTCATTTCTAAAGTAGTTTTTTAGGAAACAAACATCTTCATTGCCAAACACTGTACTGTGTGAAATAAGGTAGTTCTGTTCTGGGAATGAGGTACTTTCCTACGAAGAGAGTTGAGTGCAGCAAGTTCAAATTATCCTAGTTTGTGTAATCTATCAAGATGTACAACTCAGTAGTTTCAACTCAATTCTAAAGTATTTTGTTTAGAAAACAAACGTCTTCATTGGCGAACACTGTACTGTGTGAAATAAGCTAGTTCTGTTCTTGGAAAGAGTTGCTTTCCTACGAAGTGGGTTGAGTGCAGCAAGTTCAAACTTTCCTTGTTTGTGTAAACTAACAAGATGTACAACTTAGTAGATTTGGCTCACTTCCAACGTAGTTTGTTTAGAAAACAAACATGTTCATTGCCCAAAACTGTACTGTGTGAAGTACGCTAGTTCTGCTCTTGGAATGAGTAACTTTCCGACGAAAAAGGTTGAGTGCAGCAACTTGAAACTTTCCTAGTTTGTTCAATCTAACAGGATGTACAACTTAAAAGTTTCACTTCAATTCTAAAGTAGTTTGTTTAGAAAACAAACATCTTCATTATCGAATACTGTACTGTGTGAAATAAGCTAGTTCTGTTCTTGGAATGAGGTACTTTCCTATGAAGAGATTTGAGTGCTGCAAGTTCAAACTATCCTAGTTTGTGTAATCTGTCAAGATGTACAACTCAGCAGTTTCAACTCAATTCTAAAGTAATTTGTCTAGATACCAAACACATTCATTTCCGAACACTTTACTTAATTGTGAAGTAAGCTAATTCTGCTCTTGGAATGATTTGCTTTCCCACATAGAAGGTCGAGTGCAGCAAGTTCAAACTTTCCTAGTTTGTGTCATCTAACAATATGTACAACTTAGTAGATTCACTTCATTTCTAAATTAGGTTGTTTAGAAAACAAACATCTTCATTGCCAAACACTGTACTGTGTTAAAGAAACTAGTTCTGTTCTAGGAATGATTTGATTTCCTATGAAGAGGGTTCAGTGCAGCAAGTTTAAACTTTCCTTGTTTGTGAAATCTAGCAAGATGTACAGCTTAGTACATTTGCATCATTTCTAACGTAGTTTTTTTTAGAAAACAAACATATTCATTTCCTAACACTGTACTTAGTGTGTGAAGTAAGCTAGTGCTGCTCTTGGAATCAGTTCCTTTCCCATGAAGAAGGTTGAATGCAGGAAGTTCAGACTTTACAAGTTTGTGTCATCTAAGAAGATGTACAACTTAGTAGAGTCGTGTCATTTCTAAAGTAGTTTGTTAAGGAAACAAACATCTTCATTGCCGAACACTGTACTGTGTTAAGTAAGCTAGTTCTGTTCTCAGAATGAGTTGCTTCCTACGAAGTGGTTTGAGTTCAGCAAGTTCAAACTTTCCTAGTTTTTGTTATCTAACAAGATGTACACCTTCATAGATTCGACTCACTTCTAACATAGTTCATTTAGAAAACAAACATGTACATTGTTGAACACTGTACTGTGTGACTTAAGCTGGTTCTGCTCTTGGAATGTGTTGCTTTCCCACGAAGAAGGTTGAGTGCAGCATGTTCTAACTCTCCTAGTTTGTGTAATCAAACAAGATGTACAATTTAGTAGTTTTGCCTCAATTCTAAAGGAGTTTGTTTAGAAAACAAACATCTTCATTGCCAAAAACTGTACTGTGTGAAATAAGCTTGTTCTGTTCTCGGAATAAGTTGCTGTCCTACGAAGTGGGTTGAGTGCAGCAAGTTCAAACTTTCCTTGTTTGTGTAATCTAACAAAATGTACAACTTAGTTTATTCGCCTCACTTCTAATTTAGTTTGTTTAGAAAACAAACATGTTCATTGCCAAACACTGTACTGTGTGAAGTAAGCTAGTTCCGTGCTTGGAATGAGTTGCTTTCCTACAAAGAAGGTTGAGTGCAGCAAGTTCAGACTTTCCTAGTTTGTGTCACCTAACAATACGTACAACTTAGTAGATTCGCATCATTTCTAAAGTAGTTTGTTTAGAAAACCAACATCGTCATTGCAGAACAGTGTAATGTGGGAAACAAGCTAGTACTGTTCACAGAATGAGCTGCTTTCCTACAAAGAGGTTTCAGTGCTGCAAGATCAAACTTTCCTAGTTTGTGAAACTTAACAAGATGTACAACATAGTAGATTCACCGCATTTCTAAAGTTGTTTGTTTAGAAAACAAACATGTTTATTTCCGAACACTGTACTTACTGTGTGAAGTATGTTAGGCCTGCTCTTGGAATGAATTGCTTTCCCACAAAGAAGGTTGAGTGCAGCAGGTTCAAACTTTCCTAGTTTGTGTAATCTAACAAGAAGTACAACTTAGTATATTCGGCTCACTTCTAACGTAGTTTGTTTACAAAACAAACATGTTCATTGCTGAACATTGTCCTGTGTGAATAAAGCTAGTTCTGCTCTTGGAATGAGTTGCTATCCTACGAAGAAGGTTGAGTGCAGCAAGTTCAGACTTTCCTAGTTTGTGTCATCTAACAAGATGTACAACCTTGTAGATTCGACTCAATTCTAAAGTAGTTTGTTTAGAAAACCAACATGTTCATTACCGAACTCTGTACTGTGTGAAGTAAGCTATTTCTGCTCTTGGAATTAGTTGCCATCCTACGAGGAAGGATGAGTGCAGCAAGTTCAATCTTTCCTAGTTTGTGGCATCAAACAAGATGTAAAATTTAGTAGATTCGCTTCATTTCTAAAGTCGTTTGTTTGGAAAACAAACATCTTCATTGCCGAACACAGTACTGTGTTAAATAAGCTAGTTCTATTCTCGGAATGAGTTGCTTTCCTAAGAAGTGGGTTGACAGCAGAAAGTTCCAACTTTCCTTGTTTGTGTAATCTAACAAGGTGTACAACTTAGTAGATTCAACTCACTTCTAACGTAGTTTGTTGAGAAAACAAATATGTTCATTCCCAAACAGTGTACTGTGTGAAGTAAGCTAGTTCTACTCTTGGAATGAGGTGCGTTCCCACGAAGAAAGTTGAGTGCAGCAAGGTCAAACTTTCGTAGTTTGTGTAATCTAAGAAGATATACAACTTAGTAGATTCGCTTAATTTCTAAAGTAGTTTGTTAAGAAAAAAACATCTTCATTGCCAAACACTGAACTTTGTTAAATAAGCTAGTTCTGTTCTTGGAATCAGTTGCTTTCCTACGAAGTGAGTTGAGTGCAGCAAGTTCAAACTTTCCTTGTTTGTGTAATCTACCAATATGTACAACTTAGTAGATTTGCCTCACTTCTATCGTAGTTTGCTCATTGCCAAACACTGTACTGTGTGAAGTAAGCTAGTTCTGCTCTTCGAATGAGTTGCTTTCCCCCGAAGAAGGTTGAGTGCAGCAAGTTCAAACTTGCCTAGTTTGTGTAATCTAACAAGGTGTACAACTTAGTAGTTTCACCTCAATTCTAAAGTAGTTTGTTGAGAAAAGAAACATCTTCATTACCGAACACTGTAGTGTGTGAAATAAGCTAGTTCTGCTCTCGGTATGAGTTGCTTTCCTACGAAGGGGGTTCAGTGCAGCAAATTCAAACTTTCCTAGTTTGTGTAACCTATCAAGTTGTAAAACTTAGTAGTTTCACCTCATTTATTATGAAGTTTGGTTAGAAAACAAACATGTTCATTTTCAAACACTGTACTGTGTGAAGTAAGTTTGTTCTGCTCTTGGAATGAGTTGCTTTCCTACGAAGAAGGTGGAGTGCAGCAAGTTCAAACTTCCCTAGTTTGTGTCATCTAACAAGTTATACAACTTAGTAGATTCACTTCATTTCGAAAGCAGTTTGTTTAGAAAGCAAACATCTTCATTGCTGAACATTGTACTGTGTGAAATAAGCTAGTTCTTTTCTCGGAATGAGTTGCTTTCCTCGGAAGAGGGTTGAGTGCAGCAAGTTTAAAATTTCCTAGTTTGTGTCATCTAACAAGATATACAACTTAGTAGATTCGCCTCATTTCTAACGTAGTTTGTTTAGAAAACAAACATGTTCATTTCAGAACACTGTACTTACTGTGTGAAGTAAGCTAGTTCTGCTCTTGGAATGAGTTGCTTTCAGACAAAGAAGGTTGAGTGCAGCAAGTTCCAACTTTCCTTGTTTGTGTAATTTAACAAGATGTACAAGTTAGTAGATTTGCCTCACTTCTAACATAGGTTGTTTAGAAAACAAACATGATCATTTCCGAACACTGTACTTACTGTGTGAATTAAGCTGGTTCTGCTCTTGGAATGAGTTGCTTTCCTACAAAAAAGGTTGAGTGCAGAAGTTCAAACTTTCCTAGTTTGTGTCATCTAAAAAGATACACAACTTATTAGATTAGCTTCATTTCTAAAGTTGTTTGTTTAGAAAACAAACATCTTCATTGCTGAACAAGATGTACAACTTAGTAGATTCGCCTCATTTCTAACATAGTGTTTTTAGAAAACAAACATGTTCATATCCGAACACTGTACTTACTGTGTGAAGTAAGTTAGGCCTGCTCATGGAATGAATTGCTTTCCCACAAAGAAGGTTGAGTGCAGCAGGTTCAAACTTTCCTAGTTTGTGTAATCTAACAAGATGTACAACTTTGTAGATTCGGCTCACTTCTAACGGAGTTTGTTTACAAAACAAACATGTTCATTGCTGAACATTGTCCTGTGTGAATAAAGCTAGTTCTGCTCTTGGAATGAGTTGCTATCCTACGAAGAAGGTTGAGTGCAGCACGTTCAGACTTTCCTAGTTTGTGTCATCTAACAAGATGTACAACCTTGTAGATTCGACTCAATTCTAAAGTCGTTTGTTTAGAAAACCAACATGTTCATTACCGAACTCTGTACTGTGTGAAGTAAGCTAGTTCTGTTCTTGGAATGATTTGCTTTCCTAAGAAGTGGTTTGGTAGCAGAAAGTTCAAACTTTCCTTTTTTGTGAAATCTAACAAGGTGTACAACTTAGTAGATTCGACTCACCTCTAACATAGTTTGTTGAGAAAATAAATATGTTCATTCCAGAACATTGTACTGTGTGAAGTAAGCTAGTTCTGCTCTTGGAATGAGTTGCATTCCCACGAAGAAAGCTGAGTGCAGCAAGTTCAAACTTTCCTAGTTTGTGTAATCTAACAAGATGTACAACTTAGTAGATTCGCTTAATTTCTAAAGTAATTTGTTAAGAAAAAAACATCTTCATTGCCAAACACTGTACTTTGTTAAATAAGCTAGTTCTGTTCGCGGAATCAGTTGCTTTCCTACGAAGTGAGTTGCGTGCAGCAAGTTCAAACGTTCCTTGTTTGTGTAATCTACCAATATGTACAACTTAGTAGATTCGCGTCACTTCTATCATAGTTTGCTCATTGCCAAACACTGTACTGTGTTAAGTAAGCTAGTTCTGCTCTTCGAATGAGTTGCTTTCGCCTGAAGAAGGTTGAGTGCAGCAAATTCAAACTTGCCTAGTTTGTGTAAATCTAACAAGATGTACAACGTAGTAGTTTTGCCTCAATTCTAAAGTAGTTTGTTTAGAAAAGAAACATCTTCATTACCGAACACTGTAGTGTGTGAAATAAGCTAGTTCTGCTCTCGGTATGAGTTGCTTTCCTACGAAGGGGGTTCAGTGCAGCAAATTCAAACTTTCCTAGTTTGTGTAACTTAGCAAGATGTAAAACTTAGTAGTTTCGACTCATTTCTTACATAGTTTGGTTAGAAAACAAACATGTTCATTGTGGAACCCTGTACTGTGTGAAGTAAGCTAGTTCTGCTCTTGGAATGAGTTGATTTCCTACGAAGAAGGTGGAGTGCAGCAAGTTCAAACTTCCCTAGTTTGTGTCATCTAACCAGTTGTATAACTTAGTAGATTCACTTCATTTCTAAAGTAGTTTGTTTAGAAAGCAAACATCTTCATTGCTGAACACTGTACTGTGTGAAATAAGCTAGTTCTTTTCTCAGAATGAGTTGCTTTTCTCCAAAGATGGTTGAGTGCATCAAGTTCAAACTTACCTAGTTAGTGTCATCTGTCAAGATACACAAACTAGTAGATTGCCTTCATTTCTAAAGTAGTTTCTTTGGAAAACAAACATCTTCATTGCCGAACACTGTACTGTGTGAAATAAGCTAATTCTGCTGTCGGAATGAGTTGCTTTCCTACCAAGAATGTTGAGTGCAGCAAAATCAAACTTTCCAAGTTCGTGTAATCTATCAAGATGTACAACTTGGTAGATTCGCTTCATTTCTAAAGTAGTTTGTTTAGAAAAGAAACATTTTCATTGCCGAACACTGTACTGTGTTAAATAAGCTAGTTCTGTTCTCATAATGAGTTGATTTCCTACGAAGTGGATTGAGTGCAGCAAGTTCAAACTTTCCTTGTTTGTGTAATCTAACAAGATGTAAAACTTAGTAGATTCACCTCATTTCTAACGTAGTTAGTTTAGAAAACAATCATGTTCATTTCTGAACACTGTACTTACTGTGTGATGTAAGCTAGTTCTGCTCTTGGAATGAGTTGCTTTCCCACGAAAAAGGTTGAGTGCAGCAAGGTCAAGCTTTCCTAGTTTGTGTAATCTAACAATATGTACAACTTAGTAGATTTGCCTCACTTCTAACTTAGTTTGTTCAGAAAAGAAACATGTTCATTGCCTAACACTGTACTGTGTGAAGTAAGTTAGTTCTGCTCTTGGAATGAGTTTCTTTCCCACGAAGAAGGTTTAGTGCAGCAAGTTCAAACTTTCCTTGTTTGTGTAATCTAACATTATGTACAACTTAGTAGATTCGCCTCATTTCTAATGTAGTGTGTTTAGAAAACAAATAAGTTCATTTTGAACACTGTACTGTGTGAAATAAAAGAGTTCTGCTATTGGAATCAGTTGCTTTCCCACGAAGAAGGTTGAGTGCATCAAGTTCAAACTTACCTAGTTAGTGTCATCTATCAAGATGCACAAACTAGTAGATTCACTTCATTTCTAAAGCAGTTTGTTTAGAAAACAAACATCTTCATTGCAAAACTCTGTACTATTTGAAATAAGTTAGTTCTGCTCTCAGAATGAGTTGCTTTCCTACGAAGATGGTTGAGTGCAGCAAGTTCAAACTTTCCTCCTTTGTGTTTTCTATCAACGTGTACAACTTAGTAGTTTCGCCTCATTTCTAACATAGTTTATTTAGAAAACAAACATGTTCATTGCCAAACACTGTATTGTGTGAAGTAAGCTAGTTCTGCTCTCGGAATGAGTTGCTTTCCCACGAAGAACATTCAGTGCAGCACTTTCAAAGTGTCTAAGTTAGTGTCATCTAACAAGATGTACAACTTAGTAGATTTGCTTCATTTCCAGAGTAGTTTGTTTAGAAAACCAACATCTTCATTGCTGAACACTGTACTGTGTGAAATAAGCTAGTTCTGCTGTCGGAATGAGTTTCTTTCCTATCAAGAATGTTGAGTGCAGCAAGTTCAAACTTTCCAAGTTTGTGAAATCTATCAAGATGTACAACTTAGTAGTTTCGCCTCATTTCTAACATAGTTTGTTTAGAAAACAAACATGTTCATTGCTGCATACTGTACTGTGTGAAGTAACCTAGTTCTGCTCTTGGAATGAGTTGCTTTCCTATAAAGAGGGTTGAGTGCAGCAACTTCAATCTTTCCTAGTGTGTGTACTCTATCAAGATGTACAACTTAGTAGATTCGCTTCATTTTTAAAGTAGTTTGATTAGAAAAGAAACATCTTCATTGCCGAACACTGTACTGTATTAAATAAGCTACTTCTGTTCTCGGAATGAGTTGATTTCCTAGGAAATGGGTTGAGTGCAGCAAGTTCAATCTTTCCTTGTTTGTGTAATCTAACAAGAAGTACAACTTAATAGATTCACCTCATTTCTAACGTAATTAGTTTAGAAAAAAAATGTTCATTTCGAACACTGTACTTACTGTCTGAAGTAAGCTAGTTCTGCTCTTGGAATGAGTTGCTTTCCCACGAAGAAGGTTGAGTGCCAAAAGTTCAAACTTCCTAGCTTGTGTAATCTAATAAGTTGTACAAGTTAGTAGATTCTCGTCACTTCTAACTTAGTTTGTTCAGAAAACAAACATGTTCATTGCCTAACACTGTACTGTGTGAAGTAAGTTAGTTCTGCTCTTGGAATGAGTTTCTTTCCCACGAAGAAGGTTGAGTGCAGCAAGTTCAAACTTTCCTTGTTTGTGTAATCTAACATAATGTACAACTTAGTAGATTCGCCTCATTTCTAAAGTAGTTTGTTTAGAAAACAAACATGTTCATTGCCGAACACTGTACTGTGTGAAATAAGCTAGTTCTGCTCTTGGAATCAGTTGCTTTCCTACGAAGAAGGTTGAGTGCAGCAAGTTCAAACTTCCCAAGTTTGTGTCATCTAACAAGATGTACAACTTAGTAGATTCACTTCATTTCTAAAGTTTGTTTGGAAAACAAACATCTTCATTTACAAACACTGTACTGTGTGAAATAAGCTAGTTCTGTTCTTGGAATGAGTTGGTTTCCCCAAGAAGAAGGGTTGAGTGCAGCAAGTTTAAACTTTCCTTGTTTGTGTAATCTAACAAGATGTACAACTTAGTAGATTCAACTCATTTCTAACATAGTTTGTTTAGAAAACAAACATGTTCATTTACAAACACCATACTACTGTGTGAAATAAGCTAGTTCTTCTCTTGGAATGAGTTGCTTTCCCACGAAAGAATGTTGAGTGCAGCAAGTTCAAACTTTCTTAGTTTGTGTAATCTAATCAAGATATACAACTTAGTAGATTCGCCTTCATTTCTAAAGTAGTTTGTTTAGAAAACAAACATCTTCATTGCCAAACACTGTACTGTGTGAAATAAGCTAGTTCTGCTCTTGGAATGAGTTGCTTTCCTACGAAGAATGTTGAGTGCAGCAAGTTCAAACTTTCCAGTTTGTGTAATCTATCAAGATATACAACTTAGTAGATTCGCCTCATTTATATTGTAGTTTGTTTAGAAAACAAACATGTTCATTGCCGAACACTGTACTGTGTGAAGTAACCTAGTTCTGCTCTTGGAATGAGTTGCTTTCCTACGAAGAAGGTTGAGTGCAGCAAGTTCAAACTTTCCTAGTTTGTGTAATCTAACAAGATGTACAACTTCATAGATTCACTTCATTTCTAAAGTAGTTTGTTTAGAAAAGAAACATCTTCATTGCCGAACACTGTACTGTGTGAAATAAGCTAGTTCTGCTCTTGGAATGAGTTGCTTTCCCACGAAGAAGGTTGAGTGCAGCAAGTTCAAACTTTCCTAGTTTGTGTCATCTAACAAGATGTACAACTTAGTAGATTCACCTCATTTATAAAGTAGTTTGTTTAGAAAACAAACATGTTCATTTATGAACACTGTACTTACTGTGAAATAAGCTAGTTCTGTTCTTGGAATGAGTTGCTTTCCTATGAAGAAAGTTGAGTGCAGCAAGTTCAAACTTTCCTTGTTTGTGTCATCTAACAAGATGTACAACTTAGTAGATTCACCTCATTTCTAAAGTAGTTTGTTTAGAAAACAAACATCTTCATTTATGAACACTGTACTGTACTGTGTGAAATAAGCTAGTTCTTCTCTTGGAATGAGTTGCTTTCCCATGAAGAAAGTTGAGTGCAGCAAGTTCAAACTTTCCAAGTTTGTGTCATCTAACAAGATGTACAACTTAGTAGTTTTGCCTCATTTCTAAAGTAGTTTGTTTAGAAAACAAACATGTTCATTGCCGAACACTGTACTGTGTGAAATAAGCTAGTTCTGCTCTTGGAATCAGTTGCTTTCCTACAAGAATGTTGAGTGCAGCAAGTTCAAACTTTCCAAGTTTGTGTAATCTATCAAGATGTACAACTTAGTAGATTTTGCCTCATTTCTAACATAGTTTGTTTAGAAAACAAACATGTTCATTGTCGAGCACTGTACTGTGTGAAATAAGCTACTTCTGCTCTTGGAATGAGTTGATTTCCTATGAAGTGGGTTGAGTGCAGCAAGTTCAAACTTTCCTTTCTAAAGTTTGTGTAATCTAACAAGATGTACAACTTAGTAGATTCACTTCATTTCTAACATAGTTTGTTTAGAAAACAAACATCTTCATTGTCCGAACACACTGTACTGTGTTAAATAAGCTAGCTCTGTTCTCAGGAAAGAGTTGATTTCCTACAAAGAAGGTTGAGTGCAGCAAGTTCAAACTTTCCTTGTTTGTGTAATCTAACAAGATGTACAACTTAGTAGATTCACCTCATTTCTAACATAGTTTGTTTAGAAAACAAATAAGTTTCATTTCCAACACTGTACTGTGTGAAATAAATTAGTTCTGCTCTTGGAATGAGTTGCTTTCCCTTGAAGAAGGTTGAGTGCAGCAAGTTCAAACTTTTATTGTTTGTTTAATCTAACAAGATGTACAACTCAGTAGATTTGCTTCATTTCTAAAGTAGTTTGTTTAGAAAACAAACATGTTCATTCCCCAACACTGTACTGTGTGAAATAACAGCTAGTTCTGCTCTTGGAATGAGTTGCTTTCCCTACAAGAAGGTTGAGTGCATCAAGTTCAAACTTTCCTTTTTGTGTCATCTATCAAGATGTACAAATTAGTAGATTTGCTTCATTTCTAAAGTAGTTTGTTTAGAAAACAAACA
The DNA here is from genome assembly GCA_036365145.1 of Orientallactaga sibirica. NCBI lineage: Eukaryota > Metazoa > Chordata > Mammalia > Rodentia > Dipodidae > Orientallactaga > Orientallactaga sibirica. Next base: position 587,272 of record JAEOAD010001078.1, on the reverse strand, counting down.
TCTTCATTGCCAACACTGTACTGTGTGAAATAACCTAGTTCTGCTCTCGGAATGAGTTGCTTTCCCACGAAGAGGGTTGAGTGCAGCAAGTTCAAACTTTTGGAGTTTGTGTAATCTAACAAGATGTACAATTTAGTAGTTTCGCTCATTTCTAAAGTAGTTTGTTTAGAAAACAAACATCTTCATTGCCAAACACTGTACTGTGTTAAATTAGCTAGTTCTGCTCTCAGAATGAGTTGCTTTCCTACAAAGACGTTTGAGTGCAGCAAGTTCAAACGTCTTAGTCTGTGTCATCTAACAAGATGTACAACTTAGTAGATTCCCTTCATTTCCAGAGTAGTTTGTTTAGAAAACCAACATCTTCACTGCCGAACACTGTACTGTGTGAAATAAGCTAGTTCTGCAGTCAGAATGAGTTGCTTTCCTACTGAAGAATATTGAGTGCAGCAAGTTCAAACTTTCCAAGTTTGTGTAAATCTAACAAGATGTACAAGGTAGTAGTTTCTCCACATTTCTAAAGTAGTTTGTTTAGAAAACAAACATGTTCATTCACGAACACTGTACTGTGTGAAATAAGCTAGTTCTGCTCTCGGAATGAGTTGCTTTCCCACGAAGAGGTTGTGTGCAGCAAGTTCAAACTTTCCTAGTTTGTGTAACCTATCAAGATGTAAAACTTAGTAGATTCGACTCATTTCTAAAGTAGTTTGTTTAGAAAACAAACATCTTCATTGTGGAACACTGTACTGTGTTAAATAAGCTAGTTTTGTTCTCAGAATGAGTTGCTTTCCCTACGAAGATGGTTGAGTGCAGCAAGTTCAAACTTTCCTTGTTTGTGTAATCTAACAAGATGTACAACTTAGTAGATTCACTTCATTTCTTAAGTAGTTTGTTTAGAAAACAAACATGTTCATTGCCAAACACTGTACTGTGTGGAAATAAGTTAGTTCTGCTCTTGGAATGAGTTGTTTTCTCCAAAGAAGGTTGAGTGCAGCAAGTTCAAACTTTCCTAGTTTGTGTCATCTAACAAGATATACAACTTAGTAGATTCTCCTCAATTCTAAAGTAGTTTGTTTTGAAAACAAACATGTTCATTGTGAAACACTGTACTGTGTGAAATAAGCTAGATCTGCTCTTGGAATGAGTTGCTTTCTACCAAGAATGTTGAGTGCAGCAAAATCAAACTTTCCAAGTTCGTGTCAATCTAAAAAGATGGACAACTTTGTAGATTTGCTTCATTTCTAAAGTAGTTTGTTTAGAAAACAAACATTTTCATTGCCAAACACTGTACTGTGTTAAATAAGCTAGTTCTGTTCTTGGAATGAGTTGATTTCCTACTAAGAAGGTTGAGTGCAGCAAGTTCAAACTTTCCTTGTTTGTGTCATCTAACAAGATGTACAACTTAGTAGATTCACCTCATTTCTAATGTAGTTTGTTTAGAAAACAAATATGTTCATTTCTGAACACTGTACTGTGTGATGTAAGCTAGTTCTGCTCTTGGAATGAGTTGCTTTCCCCACGAAAAAGGTTGAGTGCAGCAAGTTCAAACTTTCCTAATTTGTGTAATCTAACAAGATGTACAACTTAGTAGATTTTGCCTCATTTCTAACTTAGTTTGTTTAGAAAACAAACATGTTCATTGCCTAACACTGTACTGTGTGAAGTAAGCTTAGTTCTGCTCTTGGAATGAGTTTCTTTCCCACAAAGAAGGTTTAGTGCAGCAAGTTCAAACTTTCCTTGTTTGTGTAATCTAACATTATGTACAACTTAGTAGATTATCCTCATTTCTAATGTAGTTTGTTTAGAAAACAAATAAGTTCATTTTGAACACTGTACTGTGTGAAATAAAAGAGTTCTGCTATTGGAATGAGTTGCTTTCCCACGAAGAAGGTTGAGTGCATCAAGTTCAAACTCTTTTAGTTAGTGTCATCTATCAAGATGCACAAACTAGTAGATTTGCCTCATTTCTAAAGTAGTTTGTTTAGAAAACAAACATCTTCATTGCAAACACTCTGTACTATTTGAAATAAGCTAGTTCTGCTTTTGGAATGAGTTGCTTTCCTACGAAGATGGTTGAGTGCAGCAAGTTCAAACTTTCTTAATTTTGTTTTTCTATCAAGATGTACAACTTAGTAGTTTCGCCTCATTTCTAAAGTAGTTTATTTAGAAAACAAATATGTTCATTGCCAAACACTGTAATGTGTGAAATAAGCTAGTTCTGCTCTCGGAATGAGTTGCTTTCCCACGAAGAACATTCAGTGCAGCAGGATCAAAGTGTCTAAGTTAGTGTCATCTAACAAGATGTACAACTTAGTAGATTTTGCTTCATTTCTAAAGTAGTTTGTTTAGAAAACCAAATATCTTCATTGCTGAACACTGTACTGTGTGAAATAAGCTAGTTCTGCTCTTGGAATGAGTTTCTTTCCTATCAAGAATGTTGAGTGCAGCAAGTTCAAACTTTCCAAGTTTGTGAAATCTATCAAGATGTACAACTTAGTAGTTTCGCCTCATTTCTAACATAGTTTGTTTAGAAAACAAACATGTTCATTGCTGCAAACACTGTACTGTGTGAAGTAACCTAGTTCTGCTCTTGGAATGAGTTGCTTTCCTATAAAGAGGGTTGAGTGCAGCAACTTCAATCTTTCCTAGTTTGTGTACTCTAATAAGATGTACAACTTAGTAGATTCACTTCATTTTTAAAGTAGTTTGATTAGAGAAAGAAACATCTTCATTTCTGAACACTGTACTGTATTAAATAAGCTACTTCTGTTCTTGGAATGAGTTGATTTCCTACGAAATGGGTTGAGTGCAGCAAGTTCAATCTTTCCTTGTTTGTGTAATCTAACAAGATGTACAACTTAATAGATTCACCTCATTTCTAACGTAATTAGTTTAGAAAAAAACATTTCATTTCCAAACACTGTACTGTCTGAAATAAGCTAGTTCTGCTTTTGGAATGAGTTGCTTTCCTACGAAGAAGGTTGAGTGCAGGAAGTTCAAACTTCCTAGCTTGTGTAATCTAATAAGTTGTACAAGTTAGTAGATTCTCGTCACTTCTAACTTAGTTTGTTCAGAAAACAAACATGTTCATTGCCTAACACTGTACTGTGTGAAGTAAGTTAGTTCTGCTCTTGGAATGAGTTTCTTTCCCACGAAGAAGGTTGAGTGCAGCAAGTTCAAACTTTCCTTGTTTGTGTAATCTAACATAATGTACAACTTAGTAGATTCGCCTCATTTCTAATGTAGTTTGTTTAGAGAACAAATACGTTCATTCCCGAACACTGTACTGTGTGAAATAACAGAGTTCTGCTCTTGGAATCAGGTGCTTTCCCACGAAGAAGGTTGAGTGCAGCAAGTTCAGACTTCCCAAGTTTCTGTCATCTAACAAGATGTACAACTTAGTAGATTCACTTCATTTCTAAAGTATAGAAAAGAAACATCTTCATTGCCGAACACTGTACTGTGTGAAATAAGCTAGTTCTGTTCTCGGAATCAGTTGGTTTCCTATGACGAGGGTTGCGTGCAGCAAGTTTAAACTTTCCTTGTTTGTGTAATCTAAGAAGTTGTACAACTTAGTAGATTTGCCTCATTTCTAACATAGTTTGTTTAGAAAACAAACATGTTCATTTACAAACACCATACTTACTGTGTGAAGTAAGCTAGTTCTTCTCTTGGAATGAGTTGCTTTCCCACGAAGAAGGGTGAGTGCAGCAAGTTCAAAGTGTCTTAGTTAGTGTCATCTAACAAGATGTACAACTTAGTAGATTCGCTTCATTTCCAGAGTAGTTTGTTTAGAAAACCAACATCTTCATTGCCGAACGCTGTACTGTGTGAAATAAGCTAGTTCTGCTGTTGGAATGAGTTGCTTTCCTACGAAGAATGTTGAGTGCAGCAAGTTCAAACTTTCCAAGTTTGTGTAATCAATCAAGATATACAACTTAGTAGTTTCGCCTCATTTCCATTGTAGTTTGTTTAGAAAACAAACATGTTCATTGCCGCATACTATACTGTGTGAAGTAACCTAGTTCTGCTCTCGGAATGAGTTGCTTTCCTACGAAGAGAGTTGAGTGCAGCAACTTCAATCTTTCCTAGTGTGTGTAGTCTATCAAGATGTACAACTTCATAGATTCGCTTCATTTCTAAGGTAGTTTGTTTAGAAAAGAAACATCTTCATTTCCGACACTGTACTGTGTGAAGTAAGCTAGTTCTGCTCTTGGAATGAGTTGCTTTCCCACGAAGAAGGTTGAGTGCACCAAGTTCAAACTTCCCTAGTTTCTGTCATCTAACAAGATGTACAACTTAGTAGATTCGCTTCATTTATAAAGTAGTTTGTATAGAAAAGAAACATCATCATTGCTGAACATTGTACTATGTGAAATAAGCTAGTTCTGTTCTCGGAATGAGTTGCTTTCCTATGAAGTGGGTTGAGTGCAGCAAGTTCAAACTTTCCTTGTTTGTGTAATCTAAGAAGAGGTACAACTTAGTAGATTCACCTCATTTCTAACGTAGTTTGTTTAGAAAACAAACATGTTCATTTATGAACACTGTACTTACTGTGTGAAGTAAGCTAGTTCTTCTCTTGGAATGAGTTGCTTTCCCATGAAGAAAGTTGAGTGCAGCAAGTTCAAAGTGTCTTAGTTAGTGTCATCTAACAAGATGTACAACTTAGTAGGTTCGCTTCAATTCCAAAGTAGTTTGTTTAGAAAACCAACATCTTCATTGCCGAACGCTGTACTGTTTGAAATAAGCTAGTTCTGCTGTCGGAATCAGTTGCTTTCCTACGAAGAATGTTGAGTGCAGTAAGTTCAAACTTTCCAAGTTTGTGTAATCTATCAAGATGTACAACTTAGTAGTTTTGCCTCATTTCTAACGTAGTTTGTTTAGAAAACAAACATGTTCATTGCCGCATACTGTACTGTGTGAAGTAACCTACTTCTGCTCTCGGAAGGAGTTGCTTTCCTATGAAGAGGGTTGAGTGCAGCAACTTCAATTTTTCCTAGTGTGTGTAGTCTATCAAGTTGTACAACTTAGTAGATTTGCTTCATTTCTAAAGTAGTTTGTTTAGAAAAGAAACATCTTCATTGTCGAGCACTGTACTGTGTTAAATAAGCTAGCTCTGTTCTCAGAATGAGTTGATTTCCTACGAAGTGGGTTGAGTGCAGCAAGTTCAAACTTTCCTTGTTTGTGTAATCAAACAAGATGTACAACTTAGTAGGTTCACCTCATTTCTAACATAGTTAGTTCAGAAAACAAACGTGTTCATTTCCGAACACTGTACTTACTGTGTGAAGTAAATTAGTTCTGCTCTTGGAAAGAGTTTCTTTCCGACGAAGAAGGTTGAGTGAAGCAAGTTCAAACTTTTATTGTTTGTTTAATCTAACATGATGTACAACTCAGTAGATTTGCTTCATTTCTAAAGTAGTTTGTTTAGAAAACAAATAAGTTCATTCCCCAACACAGTACTGTGTGAAATAACAGAGTTCTGCTATTGGAATCAGTTGCTTTCCCTTGAAGAAGGTTGAGTGCATCAAGTTCGAACTTACCTAGTTAGTGTCATCTATCAAGATGTACAAATTAGCAGATTTGCTTCATTTCTAAAGTAGTTTGTTTAGAAAACAAACATCTTCATTGCCGAACTCTGTACTGTGTGAAATAACCTAGTTCTGCTCTCGGAATGAGTTACTTTCCTACGAGGAGGGTTGAGTGAAGTAAGTTCAAACTTTTGGAGTTTGTGTAATCTATCAAGGTGTACAATTTAGTAGTTTCGCCTCATTTCTAACGTAGTTTATTTAGAAAACAAACATGTTCATTGCCGAACACTGTACTGTGTGAAGTTAGCTAGTTCTGCTCTCGGAATGAGTTGCTTTCCTACAAAGACGTTTGAGTGCAGCAAGTTCAAAGTCTTAGTCTGTGTCATCTAACGAGATGTACAACTTAGTAGATTCCCTTCATTTCCAGAGTAGTTTGTTTAGAAAACCAACATCTTCACTGCCGAACACTGTACTGTGTGAAATAAGCTAGTTCTACAGTCAGAATGTGTTGCTTTCCTACGAAGAATATTGAGTGCAGCAAGTTCAAACTTTCCAAGTTTGTGTAATCTATAAAGATGTACAAGGTAGTAGTTTCTCCACATTTCGAACGTAGTTTGTTTAGAAAACAAACATGTTCATTGCGGCATACTGTACTGTGTGAAGTAAGCTAGTTCTGCTCTCGGAATGAGTTGCTTTCCTACGAAGAGGTTGTGTGCAGCAAGTTCAAACTTTCCTAGTTTGTGTCACCTATCAAGTTGTGGAACTTAGTAGATTCGCTTCATATCTAAAGTAGTTTGTTTAGAAAACAAACATCTTCATTGCCGAACACTGTTCTGTGTTAAATAAGCTAGTTTTGTTCTCAGAATGAGTTGCTTTCCTACGAAGATGGTTGAGTGCAGCAAGTTCAAACTTTCCTTGTTTGTGTAATCTAACAAGATGTACAACTTAGTAGATTCACCTAATTTCTTACATAGTTAGTTTAGGAAACAAACATGTTCATTTCCAAACACTGTACTTACTGGAAGAAGTAAGTTAGTTCTGCTCTTGGAATGAGTTGTTTCCCACGAAGAAGGTTGAGTGCAGCAAGTTCAGACTTTCCTAGTTTGTGTCATCTAACAAGATATACAACTTAGTAGATTCTCCTCAATTCTAAAGTAGTTTGTTTTGTAAACAAACATGTTCATTGTGAAACACTGTACTGTGTGAAGTAAGCTAGATCTGCTCTTGGAATGAGTTGCTGTTCTACGAAGAAGGTTGAATGCAGCAAATTCAAACTTTCCTAGTCTGTGTCATCTAAAAAGATGGACAAGTTTGTAGATTTGCTTCATTTCTAAAGTAGTTTGTGTAGAAAACAAACATCTTCATTGCCAAACACTGTACTGTGTGAAGTAAGCTAGTTTTGCTCTTGGAATGAGTTGCTTTCCTACTAAGAAGGTTGAGTGCACCAAGTTCAAACTTTCCTAGTTTGTGTCATCTAACAAGATGTACAACTTAGTAGTTTCGCCTCTTTTCTAATGTAGTTTGTTTAGAAAACAAATATGTTCATTGATGCACACTGTACTGTGTGAAGTAAGCTAGTTCTGCTCTCGGAATTAGTTGCTTTCCTATGAAGAGGGTTGAGTGCAACAAGTTCAAACTTTCCTAATGTGTGTAATCTGTCAAGATGTACAACTTAGCACTTTCGCCTCATTTCTAACGTACATTGTTTAGAAAACAAACATGTTCATTTTCGTACACTGTACTTACTGTGTGAAGGAAGCTAGTTCTGCTCTTTGAATGAGTTCCTTTCCCACAAAGAAGGTTGAGTGCAGCAAGTTCAAACTTTCCTAGTTTGTGTAATCTAAGAAGATATACAACTTAGTAGATTATCCTCACTTCTAACTTAGTTTGTTTAGAAAACAAACATATTCAATGCTGAACACTGTACTGTGTGAAGTAAGCTAGTTCTGCTCTCGTAATGAGTTGCTGTCCTACGAAGAGGATTGAGTGCACCAAGTTCAAACTCTTTTAGTTTGTGTCATCTATCAAGATATACAACATAGTAGTTTTGCCTCATTGCTAACGTAGTTTGTTTACAAAACAAACATGTTCATTGCCGAACAGAGTACTATGTGAAGTAAGCTAGTTCTGCTTTTGGAATGAGTTGCTTTCCTCCGAAGAAGGTTGAATGCAGAAATTTCAGACTTTCTTAATTTTTACCATCTAAGAAGATGTACAACTTAGTAGATTCGCCTCATTTCTAAAGTAGTTTGTTAAGAAAACAAATATCGTCATTGCCGAACATTTTAATGTGTGAAATAAGCTAGTTCTGTTCAGGGAATGAGCTGCTTTCCTACGAAGAGGTTTCAGTGCAGCAGGATCAAACTTTCCTACTTTGTGTCATGTAACAAGTTGAACAACTTAGTAGAATAGCCTCATTTCTAAAGTAGTTGCTTTAGAAAACAAATATCTTCATTCCCGAACACTGTACTGTGTGAAGTAAGCTAGTTCTGCTCTTGGAATGAGTTGCTTTCCCATGAAGAAGGATGAGTGCAGCAAGTTCAAACTTTCCTAGTTTGTGTAATCTAACAAGATGTACATCTTAGTAGAATCGCCTAAATTCTAACGCAGTTTGTTTAAAAAACAAACATGTTCACTGCCAAACAGTGTACTCTGTGAAGTAAGCTAGTTCTGCTCTTGGAATGTGTTGCTTTCCTACAAAGAAGGTTGAGTGCAGCAAGTTCAAACTTTCCTAGTTTGTGTCATCTAATAAGATGTACAACTTAGTAGATTCACTTCATTTCTAAAGTAGTTTGTTTAGAAATCAAACATCTTCATTTCTGAACACTGTACTGTGTGAATTAAGCTAGTTCTGCTATTGGAATTAGTTGCTTTTCCACGAAGAAGGTTGAGTGCAGGAAGTTCAATTTTTCCTAGTTTGTGTCATCTAACAAGATGTACAACTTAGTAGATTTGCTTGATTTCTAAAGTAGTTTGTTTAGAAAACAAACATCTTCATTGCCAAACACTGTACTGTGTGAAATAAGCTAGTTCTGCTCTCAGAATGAGTTGCTTTCCTACGAAGAGGGTTGAGTGCATCAAGTTTAAACTTTCCTAGTTTATGTAATCTATCAAGATGTGCAACTTAGTAGTTTCACTTCATTTCTAACGTACTTTGTTTAGAAAACAACTATGTTCATTGCCGAACACTGTACTGTGTGAGGTAAAGTTGTTCTGTTCTTGGAATGAGTTGCTTTCCTACAAAGAAGTTTGATTGCAGCAAGTTCAAACTTTCCTAGTTTGTGACATCTTACAAGATGTACAACTTAGTAGATTCGGTGCATTTCTAAAGTAGTTTGTTTAGAAAAGAAACATCTTCAGTGCCGAACACTGTATTGTGTGAAATAAGCTAGTTCTGTTCTGGGAATGAGTTGCTTTCCTACGAAGAAGGGTGAGTTCAGCAAGTTCAAACTTTCCTTCTTTGTGTAATCTAACAAGATGTACAACTTAGTTGATTCACCTCATTTATAACGTAGTTTGTGTAGAAAACAAAGATGTTCATTTCCAAACACTGTACTTACTGGGTGAAGTAAGCTAGTTCTGCTCTCGGAATAAGTTGCTTTCCCACGAAGAAGGTTGAGTTGCAGCAAGTTCAAACTTTCCTAGTTTGTGTAATGTATCAAGATATACAACTTAGTAGTTTTGCCCCATTTCTAACGTAGTTTGTTTAGAAAACAAACAAGTTCACTGCCGAACACTGTACTGTGTGAAGTAAGCTAGTTCTGCTTTTGGAATGAATTGCTTTCCTACGAAGAGGCTTGAGTGCAGCAAGTTCAAACTTTCCTAATTTGTTTAATCTATCAAGATGTACTACTGAGTAGATTTGCCTCACTTCTAAAGTAGTTTGTTTAGAAAACAAACATGTTCCTTGCCGAACACTGTTCTGTGTGAAGTAAGCTAGTTTTGCTCTTGTAATGAGTAGCTATCCTACGAATAAGGTTGAGTGCAGCAAGTTCAGACTTTCCCAGTTTGTGTCATCCAACAAGATGTACAACTTAGTAGATTCTCCTCAATTATAAAGTAGTTTGTTTAGAAAACAAACATGTTCATTGGCGAACACTGTACTGTGTGAAGTAAGCTAGTTCTGCTCTTGGAATGAGTTGCTTTGCTACAAAGAAGCTTGAGTGCAGCAAGTTCAAAGTTTCCTAGTTTATGTCATCTAACAAGATCTACAACTTATTAGATTCACCTAATTTACCATGTAGTTTGTTTAGAAAACAAACATGTTCATTTCCAAACACGGTACTTACTGTGTGAAGTAAGCTAGTTCTGCTCTCGGAATGAGTTGCTTTCCTATGAAGAGGGCTGAGTGCAGCAAGTTCAAACTTTCCTACTTGGTGTAATCTATTAAGATGTACAATTTAGTAGTTTCACCTCATTTCTACCATAGTTTGTTTAGAAAACAAACATGTTCATTGCCGAACACTGTACTGTGTGAAGTAACCTACTTCTGCTCTTGGAATGAGTTGCTTTCCTACGAAGAAGGTTGAGTGCAGCAATTTCAGACTTTACTAGTTTGTGTCATCTAACAAGATGTACAAATTAGTAGATTCACCTCATTTCTGAAGTAGTTTGTTTTGAAAAGAAACATTTTCATTCCCGAACACTGTACTGTGTCAAGTAACCTACTTCTGCTCTTGGAATGAGTTGCTTTCCTACGAAGAAGGTTGAGTGCACCAATTTCAGAATTTCGTAGTTTGTGTCAGCTATCAAGATGTACAACTTAGTAGTTTCACCTCAATTCCAAAATAGTTTGTTTAGAAAACAAACATCTTCATTACCGAACACTGTACAGTGTGAAATAAGCCTGTTCTGCTCATGGAATGAGTTGCTTTCCTATGAAGAGGGTTGAGTGCAGCAAGTTGAACCTTTCGCAGTTAGTGTCACCTAACAAGATGTACAACTTAGTGGATTCGCTTCATTCCTAAAGTATTTTGTTTAGAAAACAAACATCTTCATTGCCGAACACTGTACTTTGTTAAATAAGCTAGTTCTGTTCTCGGAAAAATTTGCTTTCCTACGAAGAAGGTTGAGTGCAGGAAGATCAAACTTTCCTTGTTTGTGTAAGCTAACATGATGAACAACTTAGTAGATTCGCCTCACTTCTAACGTAGTTTCTTCAGAAAACAAATATGTTCTTTGCCGAACACTGTACTGTGTGAAGTAAGCTAGTTAAGCTCTTGGAATGAGTTGCTTTCATACGAAGAAGGTTGAGTGCAGCAAGTTCAAAGTTTCCAAGTTTGTGTAATTTGACAAGGTGTACAGCATACTAGATTCGCTTCTTTTCTAAAGTAGTTTGTTTGGAAACAAACATCTTCATTGATGAACACTGTACTGTGTTAAATAAGCTATTTCTGTTCTCGGAAATTTTTGCTTTCCTACTAAAGTGGGTTGAATGCAGCAAGTTCAAACTTTCCTTGTTTGTGTAATCTAACAAGATGTACAACGTAGTAGATTCACCTCATTTCTAACGTAGTTTGTTTAGAAAATGAACATGTTCATTTCCGAACACTGTACTTATTGTGTGAAGTAAGCTAGTTCTGCTCTTGGAATGAGTTGCTTTCCCACGAAGAAGGTTGAGTGCAGCAAGTTTAAACTTAACTAGTTTGTGTAATCTAACAAGATGTACTACTTACTAGATTCGTTTCATTTCTAAAGTAGTTTGTTTAGAAAACAAACACCTTCACTGGCGAACACTGTACTGTGTGAAATAAGCTAGTTCTGCTCTCAGAATGAGTTCCTTTCCTAAGGATAGGGTTGAGTGCAGCATGTTCAAACACTCCGAGTTTGTGTAATCTATCAAGATGTACAACTTAGTAGTTTTGCCTCATTTATAACGTATTTTGTTTAGAAAAGAAACATGTTCATTGCCGAACACTGTACTGTGTGAGGTAAGGTAGTTCTGCTCTCGGAATGAGTTGCTTTATTACGAAGAGGGTTGAGTACAGCAAGTTCCAACTTTCCTGGATTGTGTCATCTATCAAGTTGTACAGCTTAGTACTTTCACCTCATTTCTAAAGTACTTTGTTTAAAAACAATTATTTTCATTGCCGAACACTGTCCTGTATGAAGTAAGCTTGTTCTGCTCTTGGAATGAGTTGCTTTGACATGAAGAAGGTTGCGTGCAGCAAGTTCAAAGTTTCCTAGTTTGTGTCATCTACCAAGTTGTACAACTTAGTAGATTCACCTCATTTCTAACGTAGGTTATTTAGAAAACAAACATGTTCATTTACGAACACTGTACTTACTGTGTGAAGTAAGCTATTTCTGCTCTTGGAATGAGCTGCTTTCCCACGAAGAAGGTTGAGTGCAGCATGTTCAAACTTTCCTAGTTAGTGTTATCCAACAAGATGTACAACGTAGTATAATCACTTCATTTCTATAAGTAGCTTGTTTAGAAAACAAACATGTTCATTGTCGAACACTGTACTTTGTGAAATAAGCTACTTCTGCTCTTGGAATGAGTTGTTTTCCTATGAAGAGGGCTGAGTGCAGGTAGTTCAAACTTTCCTAGTTTGAGTAAAGTATAAACATGTACAATTTAGTAGTTTCCCCTCATATCTAACTAGTTGGTTTAGAAAACAAACATGTTTCTTGCCGAACACTTTACTGTGTGAAGTAAGCTAGTTCTGCTCTTGGAATGAATTGCTTTCCTACGAAGAAGGTTGATGGCAGCAAATTCAAACTTTCCTAGTTTGTGTCATCTAACAAGTTGTACAAAGTAATAGATATGCTTCATTTCTAAAGTAGTTTGTTTAGAAAACAAACATCTTCATTGCTGAACACTGTACTGTGTTAAATAAGGTAGTTCTGTTCTCCGAATGAATTCCTTTCCTACAAAGAGGGTTGAGTGCAGCAAGTTCAAACTTTCCTTGTTCATATAATCTAACAATATGTACCACTTGGTAGATTCGCCTCATTTCTAACATAGTTTGTTTGGAAAACAAACATCTTCATTGCCGAATACTGTACTGTGTGACATAAGCTAGTTCTGCTCTCGGAATGAGTTCCTTTCGTACAAAGAGGGTTGAGTGCAGCAAGTTCAAACTTTCCTATTTTGTCAAATCTATCAAGATGCACAATTTCGTAGTTTCACCTAATTTCTAACGTAGTTTGTTTAGAAAGCAAACATGTTCATTGCCAAACAGTGTACTGTGTGAAGAAAGGTAGTTCTGCTCTTGGAATGAGTTGCTTTCCTACGAAGAGGGTTGAGTGCAGCAAGTTGAAACTTTCCTAGTTTGTGTCATCTAACAAGTTGTACAACATAGGAGATTAGCTTCATTTCTAAAGTAGTTTGTTTAGATAACAAACATCTTCATTGCGAACACTGTACTGTGTGAAGTAAGGTAGTTCTGCTCTCAGAATGAGTGGCTTTATTACGAAGAGGGTTGAGTGCAGCAAGTTCATACTTTCCCAGTTTGTGTCATCTATCAAGATGTACATCTTAGTACTTTCACCTTATTTCAAACGTAGTTTGTTTAGAAAACAAACATTTTCATTACAGAACACTGTACTGTGTGAAGTAAGCTATTTCTGCTCTTGGAATGAGTTGCTTTTCCACGAAGAAGGTTGCATGCAGCAGGTTCAAAGTTTCCTAGTTTGTGTCATCTACCAAGTTGTACAACTTAGTAGATTCACCTCAATTGTAACGTAGTTTGTTTAGAAAACAAACATCTTCATTGCTGAGCATTGTACTGTGTGAAATAAGCTAGTTCTCTTCTCGGAATGAGTTGCTTTCCTATGAATAGGGTTGAGTGCAGCAAGTTCAAACTTTCCTTGTTTGTGTAATATAACAAGATGTACAACTTAGTAGATTCGCCTCTTTTATAACGTAGATGGTTTAGAAAACAAACATGTTCAATTCCGAACACTGTACTTAATGTGTAAAGTAAGCAAGTTCTGCTCTTGGAATGAGTTGCTTTCCCACAAAGAAGGTTGAGTGCAGCAAGTTCAAACTTTCCTAGTTAGTGTTATCAAACAAGATGTACAACTTAGTAGATTCGCTTCATTTCTAAAGTAGTTTGTTTAGAAAACAAACATCGTCATTGCCAAACACTGTACTGTGTGAAATAAGCTAATTCTGCTCTCGGAATGAGTAGCTTTCCTACGAAGAGGGTTGAGTGCAGCAAGTTCAAACTTTCCTAGTTTGTGTAATCTATCAACATGTACAACTTAGTGGTTTCCCCTCATTTCTAATGTACTCGGTTTAGAAAACAAACATGTTCATTGCCTAACACTTTACTGTGTGAATAAGCTAGTTCTACTCTTGGAATGAGTTGCTTTCCTACGAAGAAGGTTGAGTGCAGCAAGTTCAAACTTTCCCAGTTTGTGTCACCTAACAAGATGTACAACTTAGCAGATTCACTTCATTTCTAAAGTAGTTTGTTTAGAAACAAACATCTTCATTGCCAAACACTGTACTTTGTTAAATAAGCTAGTTCTGTTCTTGAAATGAGTTGCTTTCCTACGAAGAGGGTGGAGTGCAGCAAGTTCAAACTTTCCTTATTTGTGTACTCTAACAAGATGTACAACTTAGTAGATTCCCCTCATTTCTACCGTAGTTTGTTAAAAAACAAACATGTTTATTTCCGAACACTGTACTTACTGTGGGAAGTAAGCTAGTTCTGCTCTTAGAATGAGTTTCTTTCCCACGAAGAAGGTAGACTCCAGCAAGTTCAAACTTTCCTACTTTGTGTAATCTAACAAGATGTACACCTTAGTAGATTCTCCTCACTTCTCACTTACTTTATTCAGAAAACAAACATGTCCATTGCTGAACAATGTACTGTGTGAAGTAATCTAGTTCTGCTCTTGGAATGAGTTGCTTTCCTATGAGGAAGTTTGAGTATAGGAAGCTCAGAGTCTCCTAGCTTGTGTCATATAAGAAGATGTACAACTTAGTAGATTCTCCTCAATTCTAAAGTAGTTTGTTTAGAAAACAAACATGTTCATTGCCGAATACTGTACTGTGTGAAGCAAGCTAGTTGTGCTCTTGGAATGAGTTGCTTTCCTGCAAAGTAGGTTGAGTGTAGCAAGTTCAAACTTTCCTAGTTTGTGTCATCTAACACGATGTACAACCTCATAGAATTGCTTCATTTGTAAAGTAGTTTAGAAATCAAACATCTTCATTGCCGAACACAGTACTGTGTAAATAAGTTAGTTCTGTTCTCGGAATGAGTTGCTTTCCAGTGAAGAGGGTTGAGTGCAGCAAGTTCAAATTTTCCTTGCTTGTGTAATGCAACAAGATGTACAACTTAGTAGATTTGCCTCATTTCTAACGTAGTTTGTTTAGAAAACAAACATGTTCATTTCTGAACACTGTACTTACTGTGTGAATTACGCTATTTCTGCTCTTGGAATTCGTTGCTTTCCCACGAAGAAGGTTGAGTGCAGCAAGATTAAACTTACCTAGTTTGTGTAGTCTAACAAAATGTACAACTTAATAGATTCACCTCACTTCTAACGTAGTTTGTTTAGAAAACAAACATGTTCATTGCCGAACACTGTACTGTGTGAAGGAATCTAGTGCTGCTCTTGGAATGACTTGCTTTCCTAAGAAGAAGGTTGAGTGCAGCAAGTTCAAAATTTCTAGTTTGTGTCATCTAACAAGATGTACAACTTAGAAGTTTCGCTTCATTTCTAAAGTAGTTTGATTAGAAAACCAACATCTTCATTGCCGAACACTGTACTGTGTTAAATAAGCTCGTTCTTTTCTCGGAATGAGTTGCTTTCCTATGAAGAGGGTTGAGTGCAGGGAGTTCAAACTTTCCGTGTGTGTGTAATCTGACAAAATGTACAACTCAGTAGATTTGGCTTATTTCTAACGTTATTTGTTTAGAAAACAAACATGTTCATTTCCGAACACTGTATTTACTGGGTAAAGTAAGCTAGTTCTGCTCTTGGAATGAGTTGTTTTCCTACGAAGAAGGTTGAGTGCAGCAAGTTCAAACATTCCTAGTTTGTGTCATCTAACAAGATGTACAACTTAGTAGATTTGCCTGAATTCTAAAGTAGTTTGTTGAGAAAACAAGCATGTTCATTGCCAAACACTGTACATTTTTAAATAAACTAGTTCTGTTTTCGGAATGAGTTGCTTTCCTATGAAGAGGGTTGAGTGCAGCATGTTCAAACGTTCCAAGTTTGTGTAATCTAACAAGATGTACAACTTAGTACATTCACTTCATTTCAAAAGTAGTTTCTATAGAAAAGAAACATCTTCATTCCCGAACACTGTACTGTGTGAAGTAAGCTAGTTCTGCTATTGGAATGAATTGCTTTCCCACGAAGAAGGTTGAGTGCAGCAAGTTCAAACATTCCTAGTTTGTGTAATATAAGAAAAGGTACAACTTAGTAGTTTCTGCTCAATTCTAAAGTAGTCTGTTTTGAAAACAATCATCTTCATTTCCGAACACTGTACTGTGTGAAATAAGCTAGTTCTGTACACGGAATGAGCTGCTTTGCTACGAAGAGGTTTCAGGGCAGCAAGATCAAACTTTCATAGTTTGTGTCATGTAACAACATGTACAACGTAGTAGATTAGCGTCATCTGAAGTAGTTTGTTTACAAAACGAACATCTTCATTCCCGATCACTGTAATGTGTGAAGTAAGCTACTTATGCAATTGGAATGAGTTGCTTTCCCACGAAGAAGGTTGAGTGCAGCAAATTCAAACTTTCCTTGTTTCTGTAATCTAACAAGATGTACACCTTAGTAGATTCGCCTCTTTTTTAACGTGGTTTGTTTAGAAAACAAACATGTTCATTGCTAAACACTGTACTATGTGAAGTAAGTTAGTTCTGCTCTTCGAATGAATTGCATTGATACCAACAAGGTTGAGTGCAGCAAGTTCAAACTTACTAGTTTGTGTCATCTAACAAGATGTACAACTTAATAAATTCGCTTCATTTCTAAAGTAGTTTCTTTAGAAAACAAACATCTTCATTGCCAAACACTGCACTGTGGAAATGAGCTAGTTCTGTTCTCGGAATGAGTTGCTTTCCTACGAAGAGGGTTGAGAGCAGGAAGTTCAAACTTTCCTAGTTTGTGTCATCTAACAAGATGTACAACTTAGTAGATTCACTTCACTTCTAAAGTAGTTTGTTTAGAAACAAACATCTTCATTGCAGAATACTGTACTTTGTTAAATAAGCTAGTTCTGTTCTTGAAATGAGTTGCTTTCCTATGAAGAGGGTGGAGTGCAGTAAGTTCAAACTTTCCTTATTTGTGTACTCTAACGAGATGTACAACTTAGTAGATTCCCCTCATTTCTACCATAGTTTGTTAAAAAACAAACATGTTTATTTACAAACACTGTACTTACTGTGGGAAGTAAGATAGTTCTGCTCTTGGAATGAGTTTCTTTCCCACGAAGAAGGTAGACTCCAGCAAGTTCAAACTTTCCTACTTTGTGTTATCTAACAAGATGTACAGCTTAGTAGATTCTCCTCATTTCTCACTTACTTTGTTCAGAAAACAAACATATTCATTGCTGAACACTGTACTGTGTGAAGTAAGCTAGTTCGGCTCTTGGAATGAGTAGCTTTCCTACGAGGAAGGTTGAGTATAGGAAGCTCAGAGTCTCCTAGCTTGTGCATATAAGAGATATACAACTTAGTAGATTCTCCTCAATTCTAAAGTAGTTTGTTTAGAAAACAAACACGTTCATTGCCGAACACTGTACTGGGTGAAGTAAGTTAGTTCTGCTCTTCGAATGAATTGCATTTATACGAACAAGGTTGAGTGCAGCAAGATCAAACTTTCCTTGTTTGTGTAATCTAACAAGATGTACAAATTAGTAGATTTGCCTCACTTCTAACAAAGTTTGTGTAGAACACGAATATGTTCATTGCCGAACACTTTACTGTGTGAAGTAAGCTAGTACTGCTATTGGAATGAGTTGCTTTCCCACGAAGAAGGTTGAGTGCAGCAAATTCAAACTTTCCTTGTTTCTGTAATATAACAAGATGTACACCTTAGTAGATTTGCCTCTTTTTTAACGTAGTTTGTTTAGAAAACAAACATGTTCATTGCCAATCACTGTACTGTGTGTAGTAAGTTAGTTCTGCTCTTCGAATGAATTGCATTGATACGAACAAGGTTGAGTGCAGCAAGTTCAAACTTTACTAGTTTGTGTCATCTAACAAGATGTACAACTTAATAGGTTCGCTTCATTTCTAAAGTAGTTTGTTTAGAAAACAAACATCTTCATTGCTGAACACTGGACTGTGGAAATGAGCTAGTTCTGTTCTCAGAATGAGTTGCTTTCCTACGAAGAGGGTTGAGAGCAGGAAGTTCAAACTTTCCTAGTTTGTGTAATCTAACAAGATATACAACTTAGAAGTTTCGCTTCATTTCTAATGTTGTTTGTATAGGAAAGAAACATCTTCATTACCGAACAATGTACTGTGTAAATTAAGCAAGTTCTGCTCTTGGACTGAGTAGCTTTCCCACAAAGAAGGTTGAGGGCAGCAAGTTCAGACTTTCCTAGTTTGTGTCATCTAACAAGTTGTACAACTTAGTAGATTCTCCTCAATTCTAAAGTAGTTTGTTTAGAAAACAAACATGTTCGTTGCCAAACACTGTACTTTGTTAAATAAGCTAGTACTGTTTTTGCAATGAGTTGCGTTCCTACGAAGGGGGTTGAGTGCAGCAAGTTCAAACTTTCCTTGCTTCTGTAATATAACAAGATGGACAACTTAGTAGATTCATTTCATTTGAAATGTAGTTTCTATAGAAAGAAACATCTTCATTCCCAAACACTGTACTGTGTGAAGTAAGCTAGTTCTGCTCTTGGAATGAGTTGCTTTCCTACGAAGAAGATTGAGAGCAGTAAGTTCAGACTTTCCTAGTTTGTATCATCTCAGTAGATGTACAACTAAGTAGATTCACCTCATTCCTAAAGTAGTTTCTTTAGAAAACAAGCATCGTCATTTCCAAACACTGTACTGTGTGAAATCACCTAGTTCTGTTCACGGAATGAGCTGCTTTGCTACGAAGAGGTTTCAGTACAGCAACATCAAACTTTCCTAGTTTGTGGCATCTACCAAGATGTACAACTTAGTAGTTTCACCTCATTTCTAACGTAGTTTGTTTAGAAAACAAACATGTTCATTGCCAAACACTGTACTGTGTGAAGTAAGCTACTTTGGCAATTGGAATGAGTTGGTTTCCTATGAAGAATTTTGAGTGCAGCAAGTCCAAACTTTCCTAGTTAGTTTCATCTAACAAAATGTACAACTTAGTAGATTCGCTTCATTTCTACAGTAGTTTGTTTAGAAAACAAACATCTTCATTGCCAAACACTGTACTGTGTTAAATAAGCTTGTTCTGCTCTCGGAATGAGTTGCTTCCCAACGAAGTGATTTGAGTGGAACAAGTTCAATCTTTCCTTGTTTGTGTAATCTAAAAAGATGTACAACTAAGTAGATTGGTCTCATTTCTAATGTAGTTTGTTTAGAAAACAAACACATTCATTGCTGAACATGTGCTGTGTGAAGTAAGTTAGTTCTGCTCTTGGAATGAGCTGCTTTCCCACTTAGAAGGTTGAGTGCAGCAAGTTCAAACTTTCCTAGTTTGTGTAATCTAACAAGATATACATCTTAGTCAATTCATTTAATTTCTAATGTCTTTTCTATAGAAAAGAAACATCTTCATTCCCGAACACTGTACTGTGTGAAATAAGCTAGTTCTGCTCTTGGAATGAGTTGCTTTCCTACGAAGAAGGTTGAGTGCAGCAAGTTAAGACTTTCCTCGTTTGTGCCATCTAACAAGATGTACAACTAAGTAGATTCGACTCATTTCTAAAGTAGTTTGTTTAGAAAACAAACATCGTCATTGCCGAACACTGTACTGTGTGAAATAAGCTAGTTCTGTCCACGGAATGAGCTGCTTTACTACGAAGAGGTTTCAGTACAGCAAGATCAAACTTTCCTAGTTTGTGTCATGTAACAAGATGTACAACTTAGTAGATTAGCCTCATCTTAAGTAGTTTGTTTACAAAACGAACATCTTCAATCCCGGACACTTTACTGTGTGAAGTAAGCTAGTTATGCAATTGGAATGAGTTTATTTCCCACGATGAAGGTTGAGTGCATCAAGTTCAAAACATTCCTTGTTTGTGTAATCTAACAAGGTGTACACCTTAGTAGATTCACCTCATTTCTAACGTAGTTTGTTTAAAAAAAAAAAAAAACATGTTCATTTCCGAACAGTGTACTTACTGTGTGAAGTAAGCTAGTTCTGCTCTTGGAATGAGTTGCTTTCCCACTAAGAAGGTTGAGTGCAGCAAGTTCAAACTTTCCTAGTTTGTGTCATCTAACAAGATGTACAACTCAGTACATTCACTTCCTTTCTAACGTAGTTTGTTTAGAAAACAAACATCTTCATTGCTGAACACTGTACTGTGTTAAATAAGCTAGTTCTATCCTCAGAATGAGTTGGTTTCCTACGAAGAGGGTTGAGTGCAGCAAGTTCAAACGTTCCTTGTTTGTGTAATCTAACAAGATGTACATCTTAGTAGATTCATCTCATTTCTAACGTAGTTTGTTTAGCAAACAAACATGTTCATTTTTGAACACTGTACTTACTGTGTGAATTAATATAGTTCTGCTCTTTGAATGAGGTGCTTTCCCATGAAGAAGGTTGAGTGCAGCAAGTTCAAACTTTCCTAGTTTGTGTAATCTAACAAGATGTACAACTTAGTAGATTCCCCTCACTTTTAACATAGTTTGTTTAGAAAACAAACATGTTCATTGCCGAACACTGTACTGTGTGAAGTAAGCTAATTGTGCTCTTGTAATGAGTTGCTTTCCTATGAAGAAGGTTGAGTGCTGCAAGTGGAAACTTTCCTAGTTTGTGTAAACTATCTAGATATACAAATTATTAGTTTTGCCTCATTTTAAAGGTAGTTTCTTTAGAAAATACACATGTTCATTTCTGAACACTGTACTGTGTGAAGTAAGCTAGTTCTGCTCTTGGAATGAGTTGCTTTACTACGAAGAAGGTTGAGTGCAGCGAGTTCAGACTTTCCTAGTTTGTGTCATCTACCAAGATGTACAACTTAGTAGATTCCCCTGAATTTTAAAGTAGTTTGTTGAGAAAACAAGCATGTTCATTGCTGAACACTGTACGTTTTTAAATAAGCTAGTTCTGTTTTCGGAATGAGTTGCTTTCCTACAAAGAGGGTTGAGTGCAGCATGTTCAAACTTTCCAAGTTTGTTTAATCTAACAAGATGTACAACTTAGTAGATTCACTTCATTTCAAAGGTAGTTTCTATAGAAAAGAAGCATCTTCATTCCCGTACACTGTGCTGTGTGAAGTAACCTAGTTCTGCTCTTGGAATGAGTTTCTTTCCCACGAAGAAGGTTGAGTGCAGCAAGTTCAAACATTCCTAGTTTGTGTAATATAAGAAAAGGTAAAACTTAGTAGTTTCTGCTCAATTCTAAAGTAGTCTGTTTTGAAAACAATCATCTTCATTACCAAACACTGTACTGTGTGAAATAAGCTAGTTCTGTCCACGGAATAAGCTGCTTTGCTACGACTGGGTTTCAGGGCAGCAAGATCAAACTTTCCTAGTTTGTGTCATGTAACAACATGTACAACTTAGTAGATTAGCCTCATCTGAAGTAGTTTGTTTACAAAACGAATATCTTCATTCCCGAACACTCTACTGTGTGAAGTAAGCTAGTTCTGCTCTTGGAATGAGATGCTTTCCCATGAAGAAGGTTGAGCGCAGCAAGTTCATTCGTTCCTTGTTTGTGTAATCTAACAAGGTGTACACCTTAGTGGATTTGCCTCATTTCTAACTTAGTTCATTTAGAAAAAAAAATGTTCATATCCGAACACTGTATTTACTGGGTGAAGTAAGCTATTTCTGCTCTTGGAATGAGTTGCTTTCCTATGAAGAAGGTTGAGTGCGTCAAGTTCAGACTTTCCTAGTTTCTGTCATCTTACAAGATGTACAATTTAGTAGAATCATCAAATTTCTAATGTCGTTTCTATAGAAAAAGAATCTTCATTCCCGAACACTGTACTGTGTGAAGTAAGCTAGTTCTGCTCTTAGAATGAGTTGCTTTCCCACGAAGGAGGTTGAGTGCAGCAAGTTCAAACTTTTTGAGTTTGTCTCATCTAAGAAGATGTACAACTTAGTAGATTCGCTTCATTTCTAAAGTAGTTTGTTTAGAAAACAAACATCTTCATTGCTGAACACTGTACTGTGTTAAATAAGCGAGTTCTGTCCTTGGAATGAGTTGATTTCCTACGAAGTGGGTTGTGTGCAGCAATTTCAAACTTTCCTAGTTTGTGTAAGCTAACAACATGTACAACTTTGTAGTTTCGCCTCAGTTCTAAAGGAGTTTTTTTAGAAAACAAACATCTTCATTACTCAACACTGTACTGTGTGAAATAAGCTAGTTCTGTTCTCAGAATGAGTAGCTTTCCTATGAAGAGTGTTGAGTGCAGCCAGTTAAAACTTTCCTACTTTTTGTAATCTATCTAGATGCACAACATAGTAATTTTCCCTCATTTCTAAAGTAGTTTGTTTAGAAAACAAACATATTAATTGCCAAACATTGTACTGTGTTAAATAAGCTCGTTCTGTTCTCAGAATGAGTTGCTTTCCTACAAAGTTGGTTGAGTGCAGCAAGATAAAACTTTCCTTGTCTGTGTAATCTAACAAGATGTACAACTTAGTAGATTCATCTCACTTCTAACGTAGTTTGTTTAGAACACGAATATGTTCATTGCCGAACACTTTACTGTGTGAAGTAAGCTAGTACTGCTATTGGAATGAGTTGCTTTCCCACGAAGAAGGTTGAGTGCAGCAAATTCAAACTTTCCTTGTTTCTGTAATCTAACAAGATGTACACCTTAGTAGATTCGCCTCTTTTTTAACGTAGTTTGTTTAGAAAACAAACATGTTCTTTGCCAAACACTGTACTGTGTGAAGTAAGTTAGTTCTGCTCTTTGAATGAGTTGCTTTGCTACGAAGAAGGTTGAGTGCAGCAAGTTCAAACGTTATTAGTTTGTGTCATCTAACAAGATGTATAGCTTAGTAGATTCACTTCATTTCTAAAGTAGTTTGTTCAGAAAATGAACATCTTCATTGCCAAACACTCTACAGTGTTAAACAAGCTAGTTCTGTTCTGGGAATGAGTTGCTTTCCTACAAAGTGGGTTGAGTGCAGCAAGATGAAACTTTCCTTTTTTCGTAATCTAACAAGATGTATAACTTAGTAGATTCACCTCACTTCTAACATAGTTTGTTTAGAAAACAAATATGTTTATTCCCGATCATGGTATTGTGTGAAGTAAGCTAGTTCTGCTATTGGAATGAGTTGTTTTCCAATGCAGTAGGTTGAGTGCAGTAAGTTCAAACATTCCTAGTTTGTTTAATCTAGCAACATATACAACTAGGTAGAATCGCTTCACTTCTAAAGTAGTTTGTTTAGAAAACAAACATCTTCATTGCGAACACTGTACTTTGTTAAATAAGCTAGTTCTGTTCTCGGAATGAGTTGCTTTCCTACAAGTGGGTTGAGTGCAGCAAGTTCAAACTTTCCTAGTTTGTGTAATCTACCAAGATTTATAACTTAGTAATTTCGCCTCATTTCTAACGTAGTTTGTTTAAGAAACAAACATGTTCATTGGCGAACACTGTGTACTGTGTTAAATAAGCTAGTTCTGTTCTCGGAAGGAGTTGCTTTCCTACGAAGTGGGTTGAGTGCAGCAAGTTCACACTTTCCTTGTTTGTGTCATCTAACAGGATGTATGACTTAGTAGATTCGCCTCACTTCTAATGTAGGTTGTTTAGAAAACAAACATGTTCATTGCCCAACACCGTACTGTGTGAAGTAAGCTAGTTCTGCTTTTGGAATGAGTATCTATCCCACGAAGAAGGTTGAGTGCAGGAAGTTCAAACTTTCCTTGTTAGTGTAATCTATGAAGATGTACAACCTAGTAGATTCACCTCACTTTTAAGGTAGTTTGTTCATTGCCAAACACTGTACTGTGTGAATTAAGCTAGTTCTGCTCTTGTAATGAGTTGCTTTCCCACGAAGAAGGTTGAGTGAAGCAAGTTCAAACTTTAGTAAATTTGGCTCACGTCTAACATAGTTTGTTTGGAAAACAAATATGTTCATTCCCAAACACTGTAATGCGTGAAGTAAGCTAGTTCTGTTTTCGGAATGAGTTGCTTTCCTACGAAGTGGTTTGAGTGCAGCAAGTTCAAACTTTTCTTGTTTGTGTAATCTAACAAGATGTACAACTTAGGAGATTCTCCTCACTTCTAACATCGTTTGTTCATTGCCAAACACTGGACTGTGTAAAGTAAGCTAGTTCTGCTCTTGGAATGTGTTGCTTTCCCACGAAGAAGGTTGAGTGCAGCAAGTTCAAACTTTCGTAGTTTTTGTAATCTAACAAGATGTACAACTTAGTACTTTAGCCTCAATTCTAAAGTAGTTTCTTTAGAAAACAAACATCCTCATTACCGAACACTGTACTGTGTTAAATAAGCTTGTTCTGTTCTCAGAATGAGTTGCTTTCCTACGAAGACGTTTGAGTGCAGCAAGTTCAAACATTCCTTGTTTGTGTAATCTAACAAGTTGTACAACTTAGTAGATTCGCCTCTTTTGTAAAGTAGTTTGTTTAGAAAACAAACATGTTCACTTCTGAACACTGTACTTACTGCGTAAAATAAGCTAGCCCTGCTCTTGGAATGAGTTGCTTTCCCAGGAAGAAGCTTGAGTACAGCAAGTTCAAACTTTCCTAGTTTGTGTCTTCTAACAAGAAGTACAACTTATTAGATTCGCCTCATTTCTAACGTATTTGTTTAGAAAACCAACATGTTCATTGCCGAACACCGTACTGTGTGAAGTAAGCTAGTTCTGCTCTTGGAATGAGTTGCTTTCCTACGAAAAAGGTTGAGTGCAAAACATCAAAGTTTCCTAGTTTGTGTCATCTAACAAGATATACACCTTAGTAGATTCACTTCATTTCTAAAGTAGTTTGTTTAGAAAAGAAACATCTTCATTGCCGAACACAGTACTGTGTAAAACAAACTAGTTCTGTTCTCAGAATGAGTTGCTTTCCTGCGAAGTGGGTTGGGTGCAGCAAGTTCAAACTTTCCTTGTTTGTGTAATCCAACAAGGTGTACAACTTAGTAGATTCACCTCACCTATAATGTAGTTTGTTGACAAAACAAATATGTTTATTCCCAAACAGTGTACTGTGTGAAGTAAGCTAGTTCTGCTATTGGAATGAGGTACTTTCCCACAAAGAAGGGTGAGTTCAGCAAGTTCAAACTTTCCTAGTTTGTGTAATCTAGCAAGATGTACAACTTAGTAGTTTCGGCTCAATTCTAAAGTATTTTGTTTAGAAAACAAACATCCTCATTACTGAACACTGTACTGTGTGAAATAAGCTAGTTCTGCTCTCGGTATGAGTTGCTTTCCTACTAAGAGGGTTGAGTGTAGCAAGTTCAAACTTTCCTAGTTTGTGTAATCTATCAAGATGTAAAACTTAGTAGTTTCACCTCATTTCTTACGAAGTTTGTTTAGAAAACAAACATGTTCATTTTCCAACACTGTAGGGTGTGAAGTAAGGTTATTCTGCTCTTAGAATGATTTGCCTTCCTATGAATAAGATTGATTGCAGCAAGTTCAAACTTCCCTAGTTTGTGTCATCTAACAAGTTGTACAACTTAGTAGATTCCCTTCATTTCTAAAGTAGTTTGTTTAGAAAAGAAACATCTTCATTGCCGAACACTGTACTGTGTTAAATCAGCTAGCTCTTTTCTCGGAATGAGTTGCTTTCCTCCAAAGAGGGTTGAGTGCAGCAAGTTCAAAATTTCCTTGTTTGGGTCATCTAACAAGATGTACAACTTAGTAGATTCGCCTCATTTGTAACGTAGTTTGTTTAGAAAACAAACATGTTCATTTCCGAACACTGTACTTACTGTGTGAAGTAAGCTAGTTCTGCTCTTGGAATGAGTTGCTTTCCCACGAAGAAGGATGAGTGCAGCAAGTTCCAACTATCTTTGTTTGTGTAATCTAACAAGATTTACAACTTAGTAGTATCGCCTCACTTCTAATGTAGTTTCTTTAGAAAACAATCATGTTCGTTGCAGAACACTGTACTTACTGGATGAATTAAGCTGGTTCTGCTCTTGGAATGTGTTGCTTTCCTACAAAGAAGGTTGACTGCAGAAGTTCAAACTTTCCTAGTATGTGTCATCTAACAAGATATACAACTTAGTAGATTCTGCTCATTTCTAAAGCAGTTTGTTTAGAAAACAAACATCTTCATTGCTGAACACTGTACTGTGTTAAATAAACTAGTTCTGTTCTCGGAATGAGTTGCTTTTCTACTACGAGGGTTGAGTGCAGCAAGTTCAAACTTTCCTTGTTTGTGTAATCTAACAAGGTGTACAACTAAGTAGATTTGCCTCATTTCTAACGTAGTTTGTTTAGAAAACAAACATGTTCATTTCCAAACACTGTACTTACTGTTTGAACTAAGTTAGGCCTGATCTTGGAATGAATTGCTTTCCCACAAAGAAGGTTGAGGGCAGCAGGTTCAAACATTCCTAGTATGTGTAATCTAACAAGATGTACAACTTAGTAGATTCACGTCATTTCTAACATAGTTTGTTTACAAAACAAACATGTTCATTGCCTAACATTGTCCTGTGTGAATTAAGCTAGTTCTGCTCTTGGAATGAGTTGCTATCCTATGAAGAAGGTTGAGTGCATCAAGTTCAGACTTTCCTAGTTTATGTCATCTAACAAGATGTACAATTTAGTAGAATCATCAAAATTCTAAAGTAGTTTGTTTAGAAAAAACATGTTTATTACCAAACACAATACTGTGTGAAGTAAGCTAGTTCTGCTCTTAGAATTAGTTGCTTTCCTACGAGGAAGGTTGAGTGCAGTAAGTTCAAACTTTTTGAGTTTGTCTAATCTAACAAGATGTACAACTAAGTAGATTCGCTTCATTTCTAAAGTAGTTTGTTTGGAAAACAAACATCTTCATTGCTGAACACTGTACTGTGTTTAAATAAGCTAGTTCTGTCCTTGGAATGAGTTGATTTCCTAAAGTGGGTTGTGTGCAGAAAGTTCAAACTTTCCTAGTTTGTGTAATCTAACAACATGTACAACTTTGTAGTTTCGCCTCCAGTTCTAAAGGAGTTTTTTAGAAAACAAACATCTTCATTACTCAACACTGTACTGTGTTAAATAAGCTAGTTCTGTTCTCAGAATGAGTAGCTTTCCTATGAAGAGTGTTGAGTGCAGCCAGTTAAAACTTTCCTTGTTTGTGTAATCTATCAAGATGCACAACATAGTAATTTTCACCTCATTTCTAAAGTAGTTTGTTTAGAAAACAAACATATTAATTGCCAAACATTGTACTGTGTTAAATAAGCTCGTTCTGTTCTCAGAATGAGTTGCTTTCCTATGAAGTTGGTTGAGTGCAGCAAGATAAAACTTTCCTTGTCTGTGTAATCTAACAAGATGTACAACTTAGTAGATTCATCTCATTTCTAACGTAGTTTGTTTAGAAAACAAACATGTTCATTGCCGAACACTTTACTGTGTGAAATAAGCTAGTACTGCTATTGGAATGAGTTGCTTTCCCACGAAGAAGGTTGAGTGCAGCAAATTCAAACTTTCCTTGTTTCTGTAATCTAACAAGATGTACACCTTAGTAGATTCGCCTCTTTTAACGTAGTTTGTTTAGAAAACAAACATGTTCTTTGCCAAACACTGTACTGTGTGAAGTAAGTTAGTTCTGCTCTTTGAATGAGTTGCTTTGCTACAAAGAAGGTTGAGTGCAGCAAGTTCAAACGTTATTAGTTTGTGTCATCTAACAAGATGTATAGCTTAGTAGATTCACTTCATTTCTAAAGTAGTTTGTTTGGAAAACAAACATCTTCATTGCCAAACACTCTACAGTGTTAAACAAGCTAGTTCTGTTCTGGGAATGAGTTGCTTTCCTACAAAGTGGGTTGAGTGCAGCAAGATGAAACTTTCCTTTTTGTGTAATCTAACAAGATGTATAACTTAGTAGATTCACCTCACTTCTAACATAGTTTGTTTAGAAAACAAATATGTTTATTACCGATCATGGTATTGTGTGAAGTAAGCTAGTTCTGCTATTGGAATGAGTTGTTTTCCAATGCAGTAGGTTGAGTGCAGTAAGTTCAAACATTCCTAGTTTGTTTAATCTAAAACATGTACAACTAGGTAGATTCGCTTCATTTCTAAAGTAGTTTGTTTAGAAAACAAACATCTTCATTACTGAACACTGTACTGTGTTAAATAAGCTAGTTCTGTTCTCGGAATGAGTTGCTTTCCTACCAAGTGGGTTGAGTGCAGCAAGTTCAAACTTTCCTAGTTTGTGTAATCTACCAAGATTTATAACTTAGTAATTTCGCCTCATTTCTAACGTAGTTTGTTTAGAAAACAAACATGTTCATTGGCGAACACTGTACTGTGTTAAATAAGCTAGTTCTGTTCTTGGAAGGAGTTGCTTTCCTACGAAGTGGGTTGAGTGCAGCAAGTTCACACTTTCCTTGTTTGTGTCATCTAACAGGATGTATGACTTAGTAGATTCAACTCACTTCTAATGTAGGTTGTTTAGAAAACAAACATGTTCATTGCCCAACACCGTACTGTGTGAAGTAAGCTAGTTCTGCTTTTGGAATGAGTATCTATCCCACGAAGAAGGTTGAGTGCAGGAAGTTCAAACTTTCCTTGTTTGTGTAATCTATGAAGATGTACAACCTAGTAGATTCACCTCACTTTTAAAGTAGTTTGTTCATTGCCAAACACTGTACTGTGTGAATTAAGCTAGTTCTGCTCTTGTAATGAGTTGCTTTCCCACGAAGAAGGTTGAGTGAAGCAAGTTCAAACTTTAGTAAATTTGGCTCATTTCTAACATAGTTTGTTTGGAAAACAAATATGTTCATTCCCAAACACTGTAATGTGTGAAATAAGCTAGTTCTGTTTTCAGAATGAGTTGCTTTCCTACGAAGTGGTTTGAGTGCAGCAAGTTCAAACTTTTCTTGTTTGTGTAATCTAACAAGATGTACAACTTAGGAGATTCTCCTCACTTCTAACATCGTTTGTTCATTGCCAAACACTGGACTGTGTAAAGTAAGCTAGTTCTGCTCTTGGAATGTGTTGCTTTCCCACGAAGAAGGTTGAGTGCAGCAAGTTCAAACTTTCGTAGTTTTGTAATCTAACAAGATGTACAACTTAGTACTTTAGCCTCAATTCTAAAGTAGTTTCTTTAGAAAACAAACATCCTCATTACCCGAACACTGTACTGTGTTAAATAAGCTTGTTCTGTTCTCAGAATGAGTTGCTTTCCCTCTGAAGAAGACGTTTGAGTGCAGCAAGTTCAAACATTCCTTGTTTGTGTAATCTAACAAGTTGTACAACTTAGTAGATTCGCCTCTTTTGTAAAGTAGTTTGTTTAGAAAACAAACATGTTCACTTCTGAACACTGTACTTACTGCGTAAAATAAGCTAGCCCTGCTCTTGGAATGAGTTGCTTTCCCAGGAAGAAGCTTGAGTACAGCAAGTTCAAACTTTCCTAGTTTGTGTCTTCTAACAAGAAGTACAACTTATTAGATTCGCCTCATTTCTAACGTATTTGTTTAGAAAACCAACATGTTCATTGCCGAACACCGTACTGTGTGAAGTAAGCTAGTTCTGCTCTTGGAATGAGTTGCTTTCCTACGAAAAGGTTGAGTGCAAAACATCAAAAGTTTCCTAGTTTGTGTCATCTAACAAGATATACACCTTAGTAGATTCACTTCATTTCTAAAGTAGTTTGTTTAGAAAAGAAACATCTTCATTGCGAAACACAGTACTGTGTAAAATAAACTAGTTCTGTTCTCAGAATGAGTTGCTTTCCTGCAAAAGTGGGTTGGGTGCAGCAAGTTCAAACTTTCCTTGTTTGTGTAATCCAACAAGATGTACAACTTAGTAGATTCACCTCACCTATAATGTAGTTTGTTGACAAAACAAATATGTTTATTCCCAAACAGTGTACTGTGTGAAGTAAGCTAGTTCTGCTATTGGAATGAGGTACTTTCCCACAAAGAAGGGTGAGTTCAGCAAGTTCAAACTTTCCTAGTTTGTGTAATCTAGCAAGATGTACAACTTAGTAGTTTCGGCTCAATTCTAAAGTATTTTGTTTAGAAAACAAACATCCTCATTACTGAACACTGTACTGTGTGAAATAAGCTAGTTCTGCTCTCGGTATGAGTTGCTTTCCTACTAAGAGGGTTGAGTGTAGCAAGTTCAAACTTTCCTAGTTTGTGTAATCTATCAAGATGTAAAACTTAGTAGTTTCACCTCATTTCTTACGAAGTTTGTTTAGAAAACAAACATGTTCATTTTCCAACACTGTAGGGTGTGAAGTAAGGTTATTCTGCTCTTAGAATGATTTGCCTTCCTATGAATAAGATTGATTGCAGCAAGTTCAAACTTCCCTAGTTTGTGTCATCTAACAAGTTGTACAACTTAGTAGATTCCCTTCATTTCTAAAGTAGTTTGTTTAGAAAAGAAACAT
Organism: Orientallactaga sibirica; assembly: GCA_036365145.1. NCBI lineage: Eukaryota > Metazoa > Chordata > Mammalia > Rodentia > Dipodidae > Orientallactaga > Orientallactaga sibirica. The sequence goes on along the minus strand of JAEOAD010001078.1, from coordinate 557,129 downwards.
CTTCATTGCCGAACACTGTACTGTGTTAAATCAGCTAGCTCTTTTTTCTCGGAATGAGTTGCTTTCCTCCAAAGAGGGTTGAGTGCAGCAAGTTCAAAATTTCCTTGTTTGGGTCATCTAACAAGATGTACAACTTAGTAGATTCGCCTCATTTTTGTAACGTAGTTTGTTTAGAAAACAAACATGTTCATTTCCGAACACTGTACTTACTGTGTGAAGTAAGCTAGTTCTGCTCTTGGAATGAGTTGCTTTCCCACGAAGAAGGATGAGTGCAGCAAGTTCCAACTATCTTTGTTTGTGTAATCTAACAAGATTTACAACTTAGTAGTATCGCCTCACTTCTAATGTAGTTTCTTTAGAAAACAATCATGTTCGTTGCAGAACACTGTACTTACTGGATGAATTAAGCTGGTTCTGCTCTTGGAATGTGTTGCTTTCCTACAAAGAAGGTTGACTGCAGAAGTTCAAACTTTCCTAGTATGTGTCATCTAACAAGATATACAACTTAGTAGATTCGCTTCATTTCTAAAGCAGTTTGTTTAGAAAACAAACATCTTCATTGCTGAACACTGTACTGTGTTAAATAAACTAGTTCTGTTCTCGGAATGAGTTGCTTTTCTACTACGAGGGTTGAGTGCAGCAAGTTCAAACTTTCCTTGTTTGTGTAATCTAACAAGGTGTACAACTAAGTAGATTTGCCTCATTTCTAACGTAGTTTGTTTAGAAAACAAACATGTTCATTTCCGAACACTGTACTTACTGTTTGAACTAAGTTAGGCCTGATCTTGGAATGAATTGCTTTCCCACAAAGAAGGTTGAGGGCAGCAGGTTCAAACATTCCTAGTATGTGTAATCTAACGAGATGTACAACTTAGTAGATTCACGTCACTTCTAACATAGTTTGTGTACAAAACAAACATGTTCATTGCCGAACATTGTCCTGTGTGAATTAAGCTAGTTCTGCTCTTGGAATGAGTTGCTATCCTACGAAGAAGGTTGAGTGCATCACGTTCAGACTTTCCTAGTTTATGTCATCTAACAAGATGCACGACTTAGTAGATTCGCCTCAATTCTAAAGTAGTTTGTTTAGAAAGCCAACATGTTTATTACCAAACTCAATACTGTGTGACTAAGCTAGTTCTGCTCTTCAAATTATTTGCTATCCTACGAGGAAGGTTGAGTGCAGTAAGTTCAAACTTTCATTGTTTGTGTAATCTAACAAGGTGTACAACTAAGTAGATTCGCCTCATTTCTAAAGTCGTTTGTTTGGAAAACAAACATCTTCATTGCCTAACACAGTACTATGTTAAATAAGCTAGTTCGGTTCTCGGAATGAGTTGCTTTCCTAAGCAGTGGATTGATAGGAGAAAGTTCAAACTTTCCTTCTTTGTGTAATCTTACAAGGTGTACAACTTCATAAATTAGACTCACCTCTAACATAGTTTGTTGAGCAAACAAATATGTTAATTCCCGAACAGTGTACTGTGTGAAGTAGTTTGTTTAGAAAAGAAACATCTTCATTGCCGAACACTGTACTGTGTTAAATAAGCTAGTTCTGTTCTCAGAATGAGTTGATTTCCTACGAAGTGGGTTGAGTGGAGAAGTTCAAACTTTCCTTGTTTGTGTAATCTAACAAGATGTACAACTTAGTAGGTTCACCTCATTGCTAACGTAGTTAGTTTAGAAAACAAACATCTTCATTACCGAACACTGTACTGTGTGAAATAAGCCTGTTCTGCTCACGGAATGAGTTGCTTTCCTATGAAGAGGGTTAAGTGCAGCAAGTTCAAGCTTTCGTAGTTAGTGTCACCTAACAACATGTACAACTTAGTAGATTCATTTCATTCCTAAAGTAGTTTGTTTAGAAAACAAACATCTTCATTGCCGAACACTGTACTTTGGTAAATAAGCTAGTTCTGTTCTCGGAAAAATTTGCTTTCATACGAAGAAAGTTGAGTGCAGCAAGATCAAACTTTCCTTATTTGTGTAATCTAACATGATATACAACTTAATAGATTCGCCTCACTTCTAACGTAGTTTGTTCAGAAAACAAATATGTTCATTGCCGAATACTGTACTGTGTGAAGTAAGCTAGTTAAGCTCTTGGAATGAGTTGCTTTCATACAAAGAAGGTTGAGTGCAGCAAGTTCAAACTTTCCAAGTTTGTGTAATCTAACAAGATGTACAGCATACTAGATTCGCTTCTTTTTAAAGTAGTTTGTTTGGAAAACAAACATCTTCATTGACGAACACTGTACTGTGTTAAATAAGCAATTTCTGTTCTCGGAAAGAGTTGCTTTCCTACGAAGTGGGTTGAATGCGGCAAGTACAAACTTTCCTTGTTTGTGTAATCTAACAAGATGTACAACTTTGTAGATTCGCCTCACTTGTAACGTAGTTTTTTTAGAAAACAAATATGTTCATTACCTAACACTGTACTGTGTGAAGTAAGCTAGTTCTTCTCTTGGAATGAGTTGCTTTCCCACGAAGAAGGATGAGTGCACCAAGTTCAAACTTTCCTAGTTTGTGTCATCTAAAAAGATGTACAACTTAGTAGATTTGCTTCATTTCTAAAGTAGTTAGTTTAGAAAACAAACAACTTCATTGCTGATCACTGTACTGTGTGAAATAAGTTAGTTCTATTCTCGGAATGAGTTGCTTTCCAACCAAGTGTATTGAGTGCAGCAAGTTCAAACTTTCCTTGTTTGTGTAATCTATCTAGATGTACAATTCAGTAGATTCACCTCATTTCTAACGTAGTTTGTTTAGAAAACAAACATGTTCATTTCCGAACAGTGTACTTACTGTGTGAAGTAAGCTACTTCTGCTCTTGGAATGAGTTGCTTTCCTACGAAGACGGTTGAGTGCAGCAAGTTCAGACTTTCCTAGTTTGTGTGATCTAACAAGATGTACAGCTTAGTAGATTCAACTCAATTATAAAGTAGTTTGTTTAGAAAACAAACATGTTCATTGCCAAACACTGTACTGTGTGAAGTAAGTGTGTTCTGCTCTTGGAATGAGTTGATTTCCTACGAAGAAGGATGAGTGCAGCAAGTTCAAACTTTCCTATTTTGTGTCATCTAATAAGATGTACAACTTAGTAGATTTGCTTCATTTCTAAAGTAGATTGTTTAGAAAACAAATATCTTCATTGCCAAACACTGTATTGTGTCAAATAAGCTAGTTCTGTTCTTGGAATGAGTTGCTTTCCTACGAAGAAGGTTGAGTGCAGCAAGGTCAAACTTTCCTAGTTTGTGTAATCTCACAAGATGTACAACTTATTTCGTTCACTTCATATCTAAAGTAGTTAGTTTAGAATACAAATATCTTCATTGCCAAACACTGTACCGTGTGAAATAAGCTAGTTCTGTTCTCAGAATGAGTTGCTCTCCTGCGAAGAGGGTTGAGTGCAGCAAGTTCAAATTTTCCTTCCTTGTGTAATCTAACAAGATGTACAACTTAGTAGATTCGCCTCATTTCTAACATAGTTTGTTTAGAAAACAAACATGTTCATTTCCGAACACTGTGCTTACTGTGTGAAGTAAGCTAGTTCTGCTCTTGGAATGAGTTGCTTTCCCACGGAGAAGGTTGAGTGCAGCAAGTTCAATCTGTCCTAGTTTGTGTCATCTAACAAGATGTACAACTTTGTTGATTCGTTTCATTTCTAAAGTAGTTTTTTAACAAAACAAACATCTTCATTGCTGAACACTGTACTGTGTTAAATAAGCCAGTTCTGTTCTTGGAATGAGTTGTGTTGCAGTCAGGTTTGCATTGCTGGCAGAAATCACCCGACTAAGAGCAGCTTGTGAGAAAAAAGGGGTTTATTTTGGCTTACAGGCTCGAGGGGGAAGCTCCATGATGGCAGGAAATACGATGGCATGAGCAGAGGGTGGACATCACTCTCTGGTCAACACAAGGTGGACAACAGCAACAGGAGAGTGTGCCAAACACTGGCAAGGGGAAGCTGGCTATAATACCTATAGGCCCGCCCCCAACAATACTCTGCCTCCAGCAGGTGTTAATTCCCAAGTTGCCATCAGCTGGGAACCTAGCATTCAGAACACTTGAAATTTATGAGGGACACCTGAATCAAACCAGCACATTCCGCCCTTGGCCCCCATAAACTGATAACCGTACATGTTGTAAAATGCAATGCATTCATGCAAATTTAAAAGTCCCCATAGTTTTTATCAATTCCAATGATGTTCATACATCCCCATAATCCAAGGTCTTTTAACTGAGCCATAATACCAAAAATATCCCCCAAAAAACCCATAATGGCACAGAATAAATCATTCACACTGCAAAGGATGGCATTGGGCAAAACAAAGAAATACTTAACCAATACAAGATTTAAAACAACCAGGGCAAACGTCAAACTCTAATTCCAATCCAACACCTAGTCAGTGACAAATCTCCACGTCCGATACTTCTGAGCAGCAACAAGTCTCTGGAGTTCCAATTCCACCCCTCCAGCTAGGCTACTCACAGTCCTGGAAAACTTCATCCAGGGCCGGCAGCTCTCCTTGGCAGCCATCTCATAGTCCCGGCATCTCCACCGGGTCTTCACCGCAACCCACGGTCCATCCTCATGGCCCCATGGAATCTCCATGCAGGCATCCAGCAAACCTGCTTCACACTGCCCATGGCCATTTCCAAAACACAAGACCGCGTTAAAAACTCAATGACCCTCTCTTTCCTGCATTTGTTATACTCCATAATACCAGGTAGGGTGCCAATTTGTTAATCCAGGGGGGAATACATCAGACTTTGAAGAACAGGACACTCCTTCAGCATTCAGGCCCCTTCAAAAGAGACTGCATTCTTCCTGTTGCCCCATTGCAGGTCAGCTGGCCCAATCTCAAATGTTGTAATCTCTCAACTGCAGCTGAACGGGTAGAGTTCACCCAAAGATTTCATTTTTTTCTGTGCCATATCCCTCTGCTCACACCAGTTCATTTTTACGCAAAGCAACCCTGCACATCTTCTCAGGACAGAACGCTTCTAACACAAACTGCTAGCCCAGTCCAAGCAAAGCTCTTTCTTTCTCACCCTCATAAGCCAAACCTCACAGTTCATAGTTCTTACTGCATTCAGGTCTTTCAGCTCTGACCAGATTAGTCCATTAAGCTGTACTTACAACACTGCAAGGTGTCTCTTAGGCCTAGTTTTCAAATCCTTCCACATTCCTCTTGAAAATCAGCTCGAAAAGGCCAAAGCCACACAGTCAGGTGTCTAGCAGCAACCCCACTCCTTGGTACCACTTTACTGTTGCAGTCAGGTTCGCAATGCTGGCAGAAATCACCCAACTAAGAGCTGCTTGTGGGAAAAAAGAGGTTTATTTTGGCTTACAGGCTCGAGGGGGAAGCTCCATGATGGCAGGAAAAACGATGGCATGAGCAGAGGGTGGACATCACTCTCTGGTCAACATAAGGTGGACAACAGCAACAGGAGAGTGTGCCAAACACTGGCAAGGGGAAGCTGGCTATAATACCCATAAGCCCGCCCCCAATAATACACCACCTCCAGAAGGCTTTAATTTCGAATTGCCATCAGCTGGGGAGACTAGCATTCAGAACACTTAAGTTTATGAGGGACACCTGAATCAAACCACCACAAGTTGCTTTCCGACGAAGTGGGTTGAGTGCAGCAAGGTCAAACTTTCCTTGTTTGTGTAATCTAGCAGGATGTACAACTTAGTAGATTCCCCTCCCTTATAACGTACTGTGTTCAGAAAACAAACATGTTCATTTCCAAACACTGTACTGTATGAAGTCAGCCTGTTCTGCTCTTGGAATGAGTTGCTTTCCCAGGAAGAAGGTTGAGTGCAGCAAGTTCGAAGTTTCCCTGTTTGTGTGATCTAACAAGATGTACACCTTAGTAGAGTCGCCTCATTTCTAACGTAGTTTTTCAGAAAACAAACATGTTCATTCCCTAACAGTGTACTGTGTGAAGTGAGCTAGTTCTGATCTCGGAATGAGTTACCTTCCTATGAAAAATGCGTTTAGTGAAGCAAGTTCAAACTTTCCTTGTTTGTGTAATCTAACAAGATGTACAACTTACCAGGTTTGCCTCACTTCTAACTTAGTTTGTTTAGATAACAAACATGTTCATTGCCGAACACTGTAATCTGTGAAGTAAGCTAGTTCTCTTCTCGGAATAATTTGCTTTCCTAAGAAGTGGGTTGAGTGCAGCAAGGTCAAACTTTCCTTGTTTGTGTAATCTAACAAGATGTACCACTTAGTAAATTTGCCTCACTTCTAACATAGTTTGTTTAGAAAACAAACATGTTCATTGCCAAACACTGTACTGTGTGAAGTAAGCTAGTTCTGCTCTTCGAATGAATTGCTTTCCCACGAAGAAGGTTGAGTGCAGCAAGTTCAAACATTCCTAGTTTGTGGCATCTAACAAGTTATACAACTTGTAGATTCGCTTCATTTCTAAAGCAGTTTGTTTAGAAAACAAACATCTTCATTGCAGAACACTGTACTTTGTTAAATAAGCTAGTTCTCTTCTCGGAATAAGTTGCCTTCCGATGAAGATGGTTTAGTGTAGCAAGTTCAAACTTTCATTCTTTGTGAAATCGCACAAGATGTACAACTTAGTGGATTCGTCTCATTTATAACGTAGTTTGTTTAGAAAACAAACATTTTCATTTCCGAACACTGTACTTACTGTGTGAAGTAAGCTAGTTCTGCTCTTGGAATGAGTTGCTTTCCCACAAAGAAGGTTGAGTGCAGCAAGTTGAGACAGTCCTAGCTTGTGTCATGTAACAAGATGTACAACTTAGTAGACTCGCCTCAATTCTAAAGTAGTTTGTTTAGAAAATGAACATGTTCATTGCCAAACAGTGTACTGTGTGAAGTAAGCTAGTTTTGCTGTTGGAATTAGCTGCTTTCCTATGAAGAAGGTTGAGTGCAGCAAGTTCAGACATTTCTATTTATCAAGATGTACAACTTCATATATTCGCTTTTTTCTAAAGTAGTTTGTTTGGAAAACAAACAAGTTCATTGCCGAACACAGTATGGTGTAAATAAGCTAGTTCTGTACTCAGAATGAGTTGTTTTGCTACGAAGAGGGTTCAGTGCAGCAAGTTCAAATTTTCCTTGTTTGTGTGATCTATCAAGATGTACAATGTAGTAGTTTCACCTCATTTATAAAGTATTTTGTTTAGAAAACAAACATGTTCATTGCCGAACACTGTACTGTGTGAAGTAAGGTAGTTCTGCCCTCGGAATGAGTTGCTTTATTATGAAGAGGATTGAGTGCAGCAAGTTCCAACTTTTCTAGTGTGTGTCATCTATCAAGATGTACAGCTTAGTACTTTCATCTCATTTCTAACGTACTTTGTTTAGAAAACAAACATTTTCATTGCCGAACACTGTACTGTATGAAGTAAGCTTGTTCTGCTCTTGGAATGAGTTGCTTTCCCAAGAAGAAGGTTGAGTGCAGCAAGTTCAAAGTTTCCTAGTCTGTGTCATCTACCAAGTTGTACAACTTAGCAGACTCACCTCATTTCTAACGTACTTTATTTAGAAAACAAGCATGTTCATTTACGAACACTGTACTTACTGTGTGAAGTAAGCTAGTTCGGATCTTGGAATCAGTTGCTTTCCGATGAAGAAGGTTGAGTGCAGCATGCTCAAACTTTCCTTGTTAGTGTTATTCAACAAGATGTACAACGTAGTAGAATTGCTTCATTTCTAAATTAGTTTGTTTAGAAAACAAACATCTTCATTGCCGAACACTGTACTGTGTGAAGGTAGCTACTTCTGCTCTCGGAATGAGTTGTTTTCCTATGAAGAGGGCTGAGTGCAGGAAGTTCAAACTTTCCTAGTTTGAGTAATCTATCAACATGTACAACTTAGTAGTTTCCCCTCATTTCTAACGTAGTTGGTTTAGAAAACAAACATGTTCATTGCCGAACACTTTACTGTATGAATTAAGCTAGTTCTGCTCTTGGAATGAGTTGCTTTCCTACGAAGAAGGTTCACTGCAGCAATTTCAAATTTTCCTAGTTTGTGTCATCTAACAAGTTGTACAACGTAGTATTTATGCTTCATTTCTAAAGTAGTTTGTTTAGAATACAAACATCTTCATTGCTGAACACTGTACTGTGTTAAATAAGGTAGTTCTGTTCTCGGAATGAGTTCCTTTCCTATGAAGAGGGTTGAGTGCAGCAAGTTCAAACTTTCCTTGTTCGTATAATCTAACAAGATGTACAACTTGGTAGATTTGCCTCATTTCTAACATAGTTCGTTTAGAAAACAAACATCTTCATTGCCAAATACTGTACTGTGTGAAATAAGCTAGTTCTGCTCTCGGAATGAGTTCCTTTCATACGAAGAGGGTTGAGTGCAGCAAGTTCAAACTTTTCGACTTTGTGTAATCTATCAAGATGTACAACCTCGTAGTTTAGCCTCATTTCTAATGTAGTTTGTTTAGAAAACAAACATGTTCATTGCCAAACAGTGTACTGTGTGAAGAAAGCTAGTTCTACTCTTGGAATGAATTGCTTTCCTACGAAGAAGGTTGAGTGCAGCAAGTTGAAACTTTCCTAGTTTGTGTCATCTCACAAGTTGGACAACATAGGAGATTCGCTTCATTTCTAACATAGTCTGTTTAGAAAACAAACATCTTCATTGCCGAACATTGTACTTTGTTAAATAAGCTAGTTCTCTTCTCGGAATGAGTTGCTTTCCTAGGAAGAGGGTTGAGTGAATCAAGGTCAAACTTTCCTTCTTTGTGTAATCTAACAAGATTTAAAACTTAGTAGATTTGACTCATTTATAACGTAGTTTGTTTGGAAAATAAACATGTTCGTTTCCGAACTATGTACTTACTGTGTGAAGTAAGCTAGTTCTGCTCTTAGAATGAGTTGCTTTCCCACAGAGAAGGTTGAGTGAAGCAAGTTCAAACTTTCCTAGCTAGTGTCATCTAACAAGATGTACAACTTAGTAGATTAGCTTCATTTCTAAAGTAGTTTGTTTAGAAAATAAACATCTTCATTGAGAACACTGTACTGTGTGAAGTAAGGTAGTGCTGCTCTCGGAATGAGTGTCTTTATTACGAAGAGGGTTGAGTGCAGCAAGTTCATACTTTCCCAGTTTGTGTCATCTATCAAGATGTACAGCTTAGTACTTTCACCTTATTTCTAACGTAGTTAGTTTAGAAAACAAACATTTTCATTACAGAACACTGTACTGTGTGAAGTAAGCTAGTTCTGCTCTTGGAATGAGTTGCTTTTCCATGAAGAAGGTTGCGTGCAGCAAGTTCAAAGTTTCCTAGTTTGTGTCATCTACCAAGTTGTACAACTTGTAGATTTGCCTCAATTGTAACGTAGTTTGTTTAGAAAACAAACATCTTCATTAATGAGCATTGTACTGTGTTAAATAAGCTAGTTCTATTCTCGGAATGAGTTGCTTTCCTACGAATAGGGTTGAGTACAGCAAGTTCAACTTTCCTTGTTTGTGTAATATAACAAGATGTACAACTTATAGATTCACCTCTTTTATAATGTAGACAGTTTAGAAAACAAACATGTTCAATTCCGAACACTGTACTTAATATGTAAAGTAAGCAAGTTCTGCTCTTGGAATGAGTTGCTTTCCCACAAAGAAAGTTGAGTGCAGCAAGTTCAAACTTTCCTAGTTAGTGTTATCTAACAAGCTGTACAACTTAGTAGATTCGCTTCATTTATAAAGTAGTTTGTTTAGATAACAAACATGTTCATTGCTGAACACTTTACTGTGTGAAATAAGCTACTTCTGCTCTCAGAATGAGTTGCTTTCCTACGAAGAGGGTTGAATGCAGCAAGTTCAAACCTTCCTAGTTAGTGTTATCTAACAAGCTGTACAAAGTAGTAGATTCGCTTCATTTCTAAAGTAGTTTGTTTAGAAAACAAACACCGTCATTGCCAAACACTGTACTGTGTGAAATAAGCTAATTCTGCTCTCGGAATGAGTTGCTTTCCTACGAAGAGGGTTGAGTGCAGCAAGTTAAAACTTTCCTTGTTTGTGTAATCTATCAACATGTACAACGTAGTAGTTTCCCCTCGTTTCTAATGTACTTGGCTTAGAAAACAAGCATGTTCATTGCCAAACACTTTACTGTGTGAAGTAGGCTAGTTCTTCTCTTGGAATGAGTTGCTTTCCACGAAGAAGGTTGAGTGCAGCAAGTTAAAACTTTCCTAGTTTGTGTCATCTAACAAGATGTACAACTTAGTAGATTCAGTTCATTTCTAAAGTAGTTTGTTTAGAAAACAAACATGTTCATTGCCAAACACTGTACTGTGTTAAATAAAAGCTAGTTCTGTTCTTGGAATGAGTTGCTTTCCTACGAAGAAGGTTGAGTGCAGCAAGTTCAAACTTTCCTAGTTTGTGTCATCTAACAAGATGTACAACTTAGTAGATTCAGTTCATTTCTAACATAGTTTGTTTAGAAAACAAACATCTTCATTGCTGAACACTGTACTTTGTTAAATAAGCTAGTTCTGTTCTTTGAATGAGTTGCTTTCCTAGGAAGAGGGTTGAGTGCAGGAAGTTCAAACTTTCCTTCTTTGTGTAATCTAACAAGATGTACAACTTAGTAGATTCAATTCATTTATAAAGTAGTTTGTTTAGAAAACAAACATGTTCATTGCCAAACACTGTACTTACTGTGTGAAGTAAACTAGTTCTGCTCTTGAATGAGTTGCTTTCCCATGAAGAAGGTTGAGTGCAGCAAGTTCAAACTTTCCTAGTTTGTGTCATCTAACAAGATGTACAACTTAGTAGATTCAATTCATTTCTAAAGTAGTTTGTTTAGAAAACAAACATGTTCATTGAGAACACTGTACTGTGTGAAGTAAGCCAGTTCTGATCTTGGAATGAGTTGCTTTCCCACGAAGAGGGTTGAGTGCAGCAAGTTCAAACTTTCCCAGTTTGTGTCATCTATCAAGATGTACAATTTAGTAGATTCACCTCATTTCTAACGTAGTTTTTTAGAAAACAAACATTTTCATTTCAGAACACTGTACTGTGTTAAGTAAGCTAGTTCTGTTCTTGGAATGAGTTGCTTTTCCATGAAGAGGGTTGAGTGCAGCAAGTTCAAACTTTCCTTCTTTGTGTCATCTAACAAGATGTAAAACTTAGTAGATTTGCTTCATTTCTAAAGTAGTTTGTTTAGAAAACAAACATCTTCATTTCCGAACATTGTACTGTGTTAAATAAGCTAGTTCTGCTCTTGGAATGAGTTGCTTTCCTACAGAATAGGGTTGAGTGCAGCAAGTTCAAACTTTCCTTGTTTGTGTAATTTAACAAGATGTACAACTTAGTAGATTCACTTCATTTATAAAGTAGGTTGTTTAGAAAACAAATATGTTCATTGCCGAACATTGTACTTTGTGAAGTAAGCTAGTTCTGCTATTGGAATTAGTTGCTTTCCCCCGAAGAAGGTTGAGTGCACCAAGTTCAAAGTTTCGTAGTTTGTGTAATCTAACAAGATGTACAACTAAGTAGATTCGATGCACTTCTAACCTAGTATTTTTAGAAAACAAACATGTTCATTGCTGAACACTGTACTGTTTGAAATAAGCTAGTTCTGCTCTTGGAATGAGTTGCTTTCCTACGAAGAAGGTTGAGTGCAGCAAGTTCAAACTTTCCTAGTTTGTGTCATCTAACAAGATGTACAACTTAGTAGATTCACCTCATTTCTAATGTAGTTTGTTTAGAAAACAAACATCCTCATTGCCAAACACTGTACTGTGTGAAATAAGCTAGTTCTGTTCTTGGAATGAGTTGCTTTCCTACAAAGAGGGTTGAGTGCAGCAAGTTCAAACTTTCCTTGTTTGTGTAATCTAACAAGATGTACAACATAGTAGTTTCCCCTCATTTCTAATGTAGTTTTTTAGAAAACAAACATGTTCATTGCCCAACTCTGTACTGTGTGAAGTAAGCTAGTTCTGCTCTTGGAATGAGTTGCTTTCCCACGAAGAAGGTTGAGTGCAGCAAGTTCAAACATTCCTAGTTTGTGTCATCTAACAAGATGTACAACTTAGTAGATTCATTTCATTTCTAAAGTAGTTTGTTTAGAAACAAACATCTTCATTGCTGAACACTGTACTTTGTTAAATAAGCTAGTTCTGTTCTTGGAATGAGTTGCTTTCCCAAGAAGTGGGTTGAGTGTGGCAAGTTCAAACTTTCCTAGTTTGGGTAATCTAACAAGATGTACAATTTACTAGATTCGCCTCGCTTCTAACGTAGTTTGTTTAGAAAACAAACATATTCATTGCTGAACACTGTACTGTGTGAAGTAAGCTACTTCTGCTCTTTGAATGAGTTACTTTCCTTCGAAGCAGGTTGAGTGCAGGAAGTTCAACCTTTCGTAGTTTGTGTCATCTAACAAGATATACAACGTAGTAGATTCAATTCATTTCTAAAGTAGTTTGTTTAGAATACAAACAGCTTCTTTGCCAAACACTGTACTTTGTTATATAAACCAGTTCTGTTCTTGAAATGAGTTGCTTTCCTATGAATAGGGTTGAGTGCAGCAAGGTCAAACTTTCCGTGTTTGTGTAATCTAAGAAGATGTACAACTTAGTAGATTCGCCTCTTTTCTAACGTAGTTTCTTTAGAAAACAAAGCTGTTCATTTCAGAACACTGTACTTACTATGTGAAGTAAGCTAGTTATGATCTTGGAATGAGTTGTTCCCCACGAAGAGGGTTGAGTGCAGCAAGTTCAAACTTTCCTAGTTTGTGTCATCTCACAAGATGTAAAATTTAGTAGATTCGCTTCATTTCTAAAGTAGTTTTTTAGAAAACAAACATTTTCATTGCCGAACATTGTACTTTGTTAAATAAGCTAGTTCTGTTCTCGGAATGAGTTGCTTTCCTAGGAACAGGGTTGAATGCAGCAAGTTCAAACTTTCCTTCTTTGTGTAATCTAACAAGATTTAAAACTTAGTAGATTCGACTCATTTATACCTTACTTTGTTTAGAAAACAAACATGTTCATTTCCGTACTATGTACTTACTGTGTGAAGTAAGCTAGTTCGGCTCTTGGAATGAGTTGCTTTCCCACAGAGAAGGTTGAGTGAAGCAAGTTCAAACATTACTAGCTAGTGTCATTTAACAAGATATACAACTTAGTAGATTTGCTTCATTTCTAAAGTAGGTTGTTTAGAAAACAAACATGTTCATTGCCGAACACTGTACTGTGTGAAATAAGCTAGTTCTGTTCTTGGAATGAGTTCCTTTCCCAGAGTTCCTTTCCCAGAAGAGGGTTGACTGCACCAAGTTCAAACTTTCCTGGTTTGTGTAATCTAACAAGATGTACAACTTAGTAGATTCGCCTCACTTCTAACTTTGTTTGTTAAGAAAACAAACATGTTCATTGCCGAACACTGTACTGTGTGAAGTAAGCTAGTTCTGCTCTTGGAATGAGTTGCTTTCCTACCAAGAAGGTTGAGTGCAGCAAGTTCAAACTTTCCCAGTTTGTGTCATCTAACAAGATGTACAACTTAGTAGATTTGCTTCATTTCTAAAGTAGTTTGTTTAGAAAACTAACATCCTCAATGCCCAACACTGTACTGTGTTAAATAAGCTAGTTCTGTTCTTGGAATGAGTTGCTTTGCTACAAAGAAGGTTGAATGCAGCAAGTTCAAACTTTCCTTGTTTGTTGTAATCTAACAAGATGTACAACTTAGTAGATTCAGCTCACTTCTAACGTAGTTTGTTTTAGAAAACAAACATGTTCATTTCCCAACACTGTACTGTGTGAAGTAAGATAGTTCTCCTATTTGAAATGAGTTGCTTTCCCAAGAAGAAGGTTGAGTGCAGCAAGTTCAAACTTTCCTAGTTTGTGTAATCTAACAAGATGTACAACTTAGTAGATTCTCCTCATTTCTAAAGTAGTTTGTTTTAGAAAACAAACATCTTCATTGCTGAACACTGTACTGTGTGAAGTAAGCTAATTCTGGTCTTGGAATGAGTTGCTTTCCTCAAAGAAGGTTGAGTGCAGCAAGTTCAAACTTTCCTAGTTTGTGTCATCTAACAAGATGTACAACTTAGTAGATTTGCTCATTTCTAAAGTAGTTTGTTTAGAAAACAAACATCTTCATTGCTGAACTCTGTACTGTGTGAAATAAGATAGTTCTGCTCTTGGAATGAGTTGCTTTCCTACGAATAGTGTTGAGTGCAGCAAGTTCAAACTTTCCTTGTTTGTGTAATCTAACAAGATGAACAACTTAGTAGATTCGCCTCATTTCTAACCTAGTTTCTATAGAAAACAAACATGTTCATTTGCGAACACAGTATTTACTGTTTGAAGTAAGCTAGTTCTGCTCTTGGAATGAGTTGCTTTCCCACGAAGAAGGTTCGGTGCAGCAAGTTCAAACTTTACTAGTTTGTGTAATCTAACAAGATGTACAACTTAGTAGATTCACCTCATTTCTAAAAGTAGTTTGTTTAGAAAACAAACATTTTCATTACCGAACACTACTGTGTGAAATGAGCTAGTTCTTCTCTCTGAATGAGTTGCTTTCCTACAAATAGGGTTGAGTACAGCAAATTCAAACTTTCCTAATTTCATGATGTACAATTTAATAGATTCGCCTCACTTGCAACATTTTTTGTTTCGAAAACAAACATGTTCATTGCTGAACACTAGACTGTGTGAATTAAGCTAGTTCTGCTCTTGGAATGAGTTGCTTTCCTACGAACAAGGTTGAGTGCAGCAAGTTCAGGCTTTCCTATTTTGTGTCATCTAACCAGATGTACAACTTGGTTGTTTCACCTAATTCTAAAGTAGTTTGTTTAGAAAACAAACATTTTCATTGCAGTACACTGTACTTACTGTGTGAAGTAAGCAAGTTCTGCTCTTGGAATGAGTTGCTTTCCCACGAAGAAGGTTGAGTGCAGCAAGTTTAAACTTAACTAGTTTGTGTAATCTAACAAGATGTACTACTTACTAGATTCGTTTCATTTCTAAAGTAGTTTGTTTAGAAAACAAACATGTTCATTGCCGAACACTGTATGGTTTGAAGTAAGCTAGTTCTGCTCTTGGAATAAGTTGCTTTCCACGAAGAAGATTGAGTGCAGCAAGTTCAAACTTTCCGAGTTTGTGTCATCTAACAAGTTGTACAACTTAGTGCATTAGCTTTATTTCTAAAGTAGTTTGTTTGGAGAACAAACGTCTTCATTTCCGAACACTGTACTATGTTAAATAAGCTAGTTCTGTTCTCGGAATGAGTTGCTTTTCTATGAAGAGGGTTCAGTGCAGTAAGTTCAAACTTTCCTTGTTTGTTGAATCTAACAAGATATACAACTTAGTAGATTCAGCTCCTTTCTAACATAGTTTTTTTAGAAAACAAAGATGTTCATTTCCGAACACTGTACTTACTGTGTGAAGTAAGCTCGTTCTGGTCTTGGAATGAGTTGCTTTCCCACGAACAAGGTTGAGTGCAGTAAGTTCAAACTTTCCTTGTTTGTGTAATATAAAAAGATGTACACCTTACTAGATTCACCTCACTTCTAAGGTAGTTTGTTTAGAAAACAACATGTTCTTTGCTGAACACTGTACTGTGTGAAGTAAGTTAGTTCTGCTCTTAGAATGAGTTGCTTTCCCTCGAACAAGGTTGAGTGCAGCAAGATCAAACTTTCCTAGTTTGTGTCATCTAACAAGATGTACAACTTAGTATATTCTCCTCATTTCTAAAGTAGTTTCTTTAGAAAAAAAAAATCTTCATTGCTGAACACTGTACTGTGTTAAATAAGCTAGTTCCGTTCTCAGAATGAGTTCCATTCCTACGAAATGGGTTGAGTGCAGCAAGTTCAAACTTTCCCTGTTTGTGTAATCTACCAAGATGTACAACTTAGTATATTCGCCTCACTTCTAACATAGTTTGTTTATAAAACAAACACATTCATTTCAGAACACAGTACTTACTGTGTGAAGCAAGCTAGTTCTGCTCTTGGAATGAGTTGCTTTCCCACGAATAATGGTTAAGTGCATCAAGTTCAAACTTTCTTAGTTTGTGTATTCTAACAAGATGTACAACTTAGTAGATTCACCTCAATTCTAATGTAGTTTGTTTAGAAAACAAACATGTTCATTTCTGAACACTGTACTTACTGTGTGAAGTAAGCTTGTTCTGCTCTTGGAGTGAGTTGCTTTCCCATGAAGAAGGTTGAATGCAGCAAGTTCAAACTTTCCCTGTTTGTGTAATCTAACAAGATGTACACCTCAGTAGAATCTCCTCATGTTTCATGTAGTTTGTTTAGAAAACAAACATGTTCATTGCTCAAAACTGTACTGTGTGAAGTATGTTACTTCAGCTCTTGTAATGAGTTGCTTTCCCAGGAATAAGGTTGAGTGCAAAAGTTCAAACTTTCCTACTTTGTGTAATCGCACACGATGTACAACTTAGTAGATTCAATTCATTTCTAATGTCGTTTCTATAGAAAAGAAATATCTTCATTCCCGAACACTGTACTGTGTGAAGTAACCTAGCTCTGCTCTTAGAATGAGTTGCTTTTCTACGATGAAGGTTGAGTGCAGGAAGTTCAGACTTTCCTAGTTTGTGTCTTCTAACAAGATGTACAACTTAGTAGATTCGCCTCAATTCTAAAGTAGTTTGTTTACAAAACAAACATGTTCATTGCCGACACTGTACTGTGTCAAGTAGCTAGTTCTGCTATTGGAATGAGTTGCTTTCCTACGAAGAAGGTTGAATGCAGGAAGTTCAAACTTTCCTAGTTTGTGCAATCTAAGAAGATGTATAACTTAGTAGTTTCATCTCAATTCTAAAGTATTTTGTCTAGAAAAAAAATCATCTTCATTACCGAACACTGTAGGGTGTGAAATAAACGAGTTCTGCTCTCAGAATGATTTGCTTTCCAATAAAGAGGGTTCACTGCAGCAAGTTCAAACTTTCCTAGTTTGTGTAATCGAACAAGGTGTACAACTTAGTATATTCTCCCCACTTAGTTTGTTTAGAAAACAAACATGTTCATCGCCGAACACTGTACTGTCTGAAATAAGTTAGTTCTGCTCTCAGAATGATTTGCTTTCCTACAAAGAGGGTTGAGTGCAACAAGTTCAAACTTTCCCAGTTTGTGGAATCTAACAGGGTGTACAACTTAGTAGATTCGCCTCACTTCTAACTTAGTTTGTTTAGAAAACGAACATGTTCATTGCACAACACTGTACTCTTTGAAGTAAGCTAGTTCTGCTATTGGAATGAATTCTTTCCAACGAAGAAGGTTGAGTGTAGGAAGTTCAAACTTTCCTAGTTTGTGTAATGTAAGAAGATGTACAACTTAGTAGATTCGCCTCACTTCTTAAGCAGTTTGTTTAGAAAACAAACATCTTCATTGCCGAACACTGTACTGTGTGAAGTAAGCTAGTTTTGCTCTTGGCATGAGTTGCTTTCCTACGAGGAAGGTTGAATGCAGCAAGTTCAGACTTTCCTAGTTTGTGTCATCTAACAAGATGTACAACTTAGTAGATTCGCCTCAATTCTAAAGTACTTTGTTTAGAAAACAAACATGTTCATTGCCAGCACTATACTGTGTCAAGTAGCTAGTTCTGTTATTGGAATGTGTTGCATTCCTACGAAGAAGGTTGAGTGCAGGAAGTTCAAACTTTCCTACTTTGTGTAATCAAAGAAGATGTACAACTTAGTAGTTTCTGCTCAATTCTAAAGTAGTTTTTTTAGAAAACAATCATCTTCATTACCGAACACTGTAGTGTGTGAAATAAGCAAGTTCTGCTCTCAGAATGATTTGCTTTCCTACGAAGAGGGTTGAGTGCTGCGTGTTCAAAGTTTCCTAGTTTGTGGAATCTAACAAGGTGTACAACTTAGTAGATTCGCCTCACTTCTAACTTAGTTCGTTTAGAAAACAAACATGTTCATTACAGAACACTATACTGTGTGAAGTAAGTTAGATCTCCTCTTGGAATGAGTTGCTTTCCCACAAAGAAGGTTGAGTGCAGCAAGTTCAATCTTTCCTAGTTTGTGTCATCTAACAAGACATACAACTTAGTACATTCGCTTCATTTCTAAAGTAGTTTGTTTAGAGAACAAACATCTTCATTGCCGAACACTGTACTGTGTTAAATAAGCTAGTTCTGTTCTCAGAATGAGTTGCTTTCCTACGAAGAGGGTTGAGTGCAGCAAATTCAAACTTTCCTTGTTTGTGTAATCTAACAAGATGTATAACTTAGTACAGTCGGCTCATTTCTAACGTAGTTTTTTTAGAAAACAAACATGTTCATTTCCAAACACTTTACTTACTGTGTGAAGTAAGCTATTTCTGTTCTTGGAATAAGTTGCTTTCCCACGAAGAAGGTTGATTGCAGTAAGTTCAAACTTTCCTTGTTTGTGTAATATAACAAGATGGACATCTTAGTAGATTCAACTCATTTCTAATGTAGTTTGTTTAGAAAACAAACATGTTCATTGCTGATCACTGTACTGTGTGAAGTAAGTTAGTTCTGCTCTTGGAATGAGTTGCTTTCCCTCGTAGAAGGTTGAGTGCAGCAAGATCAAACTTTCCTAGAGTGTGTCATCTAATGAGATGTACAACTTAGTAGATTCTCCTCATTTCTAAAGTAGTTTCTTTAGAAAACAAATATCTTCATTTCCGATCACTTTACTGTCTAAAATGAGCTAGTTCTGTTCCCGGAATGAGTTGCCTTCTCATGAACAGTATTCAGTGAAGCAAGATCAAACTCTCCGTGATTGTGTAATCTAACAAGATGTACAACTTAGTAGTTTCGCCTCAATTCTACAGTAGTTTGTTCAGAAAACAAACATCTTCATTACCAAACACTGTACTGTGTGAAATAGGCTAGTTCTTCTCTTGGAAAGAGTTGCTTTCCTAGGAAGACGGTTGAGTGCAGCAAGATCAAACTTTCCTTGTTTGTGTAATCTAACAATATGTACTACTTAGCAGTTTCGCCTCATTTCTAACATAGTTTGTTTAGAAAACAAACATGTTCATTACCGAACACTATACTTACTGTGTGAAGTAAGCTAGTTCTGCTCTTGGAATGAGTTGCTTTCCCATAAAGAAGGGTGAGTGCAGCAAGTTCAAACTTTCCACGTTTGTGTAATCTAACAACACGTACAGCGTAGTAGATTAGACTCATTTCTAACGTAGTTTAATTAGAAAATAAACATGTTCATTGCTGAACATGGTACTTTGTGAAGTAAGTTAGTTCTGCTCTTGGAATGAGTTGCTTTCCCACAAAGAAGGTTGAGTGCAGCAAGTTCAAACTTTCCTAGTTTGTGTCATCTAACAAGGTGTACAACTTAGTAGTTTCGCTTCATTTCTAAAGTAGTTTGATTAGAAAACCAACATCTTCATTGCCGAACATTGTACTGTGTTAAATAAGCTAGTTCTGTTCTCGGAATGAGTTGCTTTCCTAGGAAGAGGGTTGAGTGCAGGAAGTTCAAACTTTCCTTGTGTGTGTAATGTAACAAGATGTACAATTTAGTAGATTTGGCTCATTTCTAACGTAGTTTGTTTAGAAAACAAACATGTTCATTTCCGAACACTGCACTTACTGTGTGAAGTAAGCTAGTTCTGCTCTTGGAATGAGTTGCTTTCCTATTAAGAAGGTTGAGTGCAGCAAGTTCAAACTTTCCTTCTTTGTGCAATCTAACAAGATGTACAACTTAGTAGATTCTCCTCATTTCTAAAGTAGTTTGTTTACAAAACATACATCTTCATTGCAGAACACTGTACTGTCTGAAATAAGCTAGTTCTGTTCCCGGAATGAGTTGCATTCCTACGAAGTGGGTTGAGTGCAGCAAGATCCTACTTTCCTTGTTTCTGTAATATAACAAGATGTATAACTTAGTAGATTAGCCTCACTTCTAACGTAGTTTATTTGGGAAAGAAATATGTTCATTGCCAAACACTGTACTGTTTGAAGAAAGCTAGTTCGGCTCTTGGAATGAGTTGCTTTCCCACGAAGAAGGTTGAGGGCAGCAAGTTCAAACTTTCCTAGTTTGTGTAATCTCAAAAGATGTACAGCTTAGTAGATTCATTTCATTTCTAATGTCTTTTCTATGCAAAAGAAATATCTTCATTCCCGAACCGTGTACTGTGTGAAGTAAGCTAGTTCTGCTCTTGGAATGAGTTGCTTTCAACGAAGAAGGTTGAGTGGAGCAAGTTCAAACTTTCCCAGTTTGTGTAATCTAAGAAAATGTACAACTTAGTAGCTTCAACTCAATTCTAAAGGAGTCTGTTTAGAAAAAAAATCATCTTCATTACCGAACACCGTACTGTGTGAAATAAACTAGTTCTGCTCTCGGAATGAGTTGGCTTCCTACGAAGAGTGCTGAGTGCAGCAAGTTCAAACTTTCCTAGTTTGTGTAAACTATCTAGATATACAAATTAGTAGTTTTGCCTCATTTCTAAGGTAGTTTGTTTAGAAAATAAACATGTTCATTGACGAACAATGTACTGTGTGAAGTAAGCTAGTTCTGCTCTTGAAATGAGTTGCTTTCCCACGAAGAAGGTTGAGTATAGCAAGTTCAGACTTTCCTAGTTTATGTCATCTAACAAGATGTACAACTTAGTTGATTTGCCTCACTTCTAATGTAGTTTGTTTAGAAAACAAATATGTTCATTTCCGAACACTGTACTTACTGTGTGAATTAAGCTAGTTCAGCTCTTGGAATGAATTGCTTTCCCACAAAGAAGGTTGAGTGCAGCAAGTTCAGACTTTCCTAGTTGGTGTCATCTAACAAGATGTAAAACTTAGTAGATTCACCTCAATGCTAAAGTAGTTTGTTTAGAAAACAAACCTGTTCATTGCCAGACACTGTAGTGTGTGAAGTAGTCAATTCTGCTCTTGGAATGAGTTGCTTTCCTATGAAGAAGGTTGAGTGCAGCAAGTTCAAACTTTCCATGTTTGTGTAATCTATCAAGATGTATAACTAAGCAGATTTGACTCATTTCTAAAGTAGTTTGTTTAAAAAGCAAACATCTTCATTGCCTAACACTGTACTGTGTTAAATAAGCTGGTTTTGTCCACCGAATGAGCTGCTTTGCTACGAAGAGGTTTCAGTACAGCAAGATCAAACTTTCCTAGTTTGTGTCATATAACAAGATATACACCTTAGTAGATTAGCCTTATCTGAAGTAGTTTGTTTAGAAAACGAACATCTTCATTCCCAAACACTGTACTGTGTGAAGTAAGCTAGTTATGCAATTGGAATGAGTTGCTTTCCCACGAAGAAGGTTGAGTGCAGCAAGTTCAAACTTTCCTTTTTGTGTAATCTATTAAGGTATACACCTTAATAGATTCACCTCATTTCTAACGTAGTTTGTTTAGGAAAAAAAAATGTTCATATCCGAACACCATATTTACTGTGTGAAGTAAGCTATTTATGCTCTTGGAATGAGTTGCTCTCCTACGAAGAA
This sequence comes from Orientallactaga sibirica, assembly GCA_036365145.1. Lineage (NCBI taxonomy): Eukaryota > Metazoa > Chordata > Mammalia > Rodentia > Dipodidae > Orientallactaga > Orientallactaga sibirica. The sequence continues at coordinate 535,712 of JAEOAD010001078.1, read as the reverse complement.
GGTTGAGTGCATCAAGTTCAGACTTTCCTAGTTTGTGTCATCTTACAAGATGTACAACTTAGTAGATTCATCAAATTTCTAATGTCTTTTCTATAGAAAAGAAACATCTTCATTGCCAAACACTGTACTGTGTGAAGTAAGCTTGTTCTGCTATTGGAATGACTTCCTTTCCTACGAAGAAGTTTGAATGCAGCAAGTTCAGACTTTCCTCGTTTGTGCCATCTATCAAGATGTACAACTAAGTAGTTTTGACTCATTTCTAAAGTAGTTTCTTTAGAAAACAAACATCGTCATTGCCGAACACTGTACTGTGTAAATAAGCTAGTTCTGTTCACGGAATGAGCTGCTTTGCTACGAAGAGGTTTCAGTACAGCAAGATCAAGCTTTCCTAGTTTCTGTCATGTAACAAGATGTACAACTTAGTAGATTAGCCTCATCTGAAGTAGTTTGTTTAGAAAACGAACATCTTCATTCCTGAACACTGTACTGTGTGAAGTAAGCTAGTTATGAAATTGGAATGAGTTGCTTTCCCACGAAGAAGGTTGAGTGCAGCAAGTTCAAACGTTCCTTGTTTGTGTCATCTAACAAGATATACAACTTAGTAGATTCGCCTCAATTTTAAAGTGGTTTGTTTAGAAAACAAACATCTTCATTGCCGAACACCGTACTATGTGAAGTAAGCTCGTTCTGCTCTTGCAGTGCGTTGCTTTCCTACTAAGAAGGTTGTGTGCAGCAAGTTCAAACTTTCCTAGTTGTATCATCTATCAAGGTATACAACTTAGTATATTTGAGTCATTTCTGAAGCACATTGTGTAAAAAACAAGCATCTTAATTACCGAACACTGTACTGTGTGAAATAAGCTAGTTCTGCTCTCTGAATGAGTTGCTTTCCTACGGAGAAGGTTGAGTGCAGAGAGTTCAAACTTTCCTAGTTTGTGTCATCTAATAAGGTGTCCCACTTAGTAGATTGCCATCATTTCTAAAGTATTTTGTTTAGAAAACAAACATCATTGACGAACACTGTACTATGTGAAATTAGCTAGTTCTGTCCTCGGAATGACTTGCTTTCCTACCAAGTGGGTTGAGTGCAGCAAGTTCAAACTTTCCTTGTTTGTTTAATCTAACAAGATGTACAACTTAGTAGATTCACCTCACTTCTAATGTAGTTTGTTTAGAAAAGAAATGTGTTCATTGTCGAACACTGTACTGTGTGAAGTAAGCTAGTTCTGCTCTTGGAATGAGTTGCTTTCCTACAAAGAAGGTTGAGTGCAGCAAGTTCAAACTTTCCAAGTTTGTGTCACAACAAGATGTACAAGTTAGTAGATTCGCTTTATTTCTAAAGTAGTTTGTTTAGAAAACAAACATCTTCATTGCCGAACAGTGTACTGTGTAAAATAAGCCAGTTCTGTTCTCGGAATGTGTTGCTTTCCTACGAAGTGGGTTGAGTGCAGCAAGTTCAAACTTTCCTTGTTTGTGTAATCTAACAAGTCGTACAACTTAGTAGATTCGCCGCACTTCTAACGTAGTTTCTTTAGAAAACAAACCTGTTCATTGCTGAATACTGTACTGTGTGAAGTAAACTAGTTCTGCTCTTGGAATGAGTTGCTTTCCCATGAAAAAGGTTGAGTGCAGCAAGTTCAAACTTTCCTAGTTTGTGTAATCTAACAAGATGTACAACTTAGTAGATTCACCTCACTTTTAACGTAGTTTGTTTAGAAAAAAATCATGTTCATTGCCGAACACTGTAGTGTGAGAAGTAAGCTAGTTCTGCTCTTGGAATGAGTTGCTTTCCTACGAAGAAGGTTGAGTGCAGCAAGTTCATACGTTCCTAGTTTGTGTCATCTATCAAGATGTATAACTTAGTAGATTCCCCTCATTTCTAAAGTAGTTTGTTTAGAAAACAAACATCGTCATTGCCGAGCACTGTAATGTGTGACATAAGCTAGTTCTGTTCACGGAATGAGCTGCTTTCCTACGAAGAGGTTTCAGTGCAGCAAGATCAAACTTTCCTAGTTTGTGTCATCACACAAGATGTACAACTTAGTAGATTCAATTCATTTCTAATGTCGTTTCTATAGAAAAGAAACATCTTCATTCCCTATCACTGTACTGTGTGAAGTAAGCTAGTTCTGCTCTTTGAATGGGTTGCTTTCCCAAGAAGAAGGTTGAGTGCAGCAAGTTCAAACTTTCCTAGTTTATGTAATAACAAGATGTACAACTTAGGAGATTCGAATCACTTCTAAATCAGTTTGTTTAGAAAACAAACATGTTCATTGCCAAACACTATACTGTTTGAAGTAAGCTAGTTCTACTCTCAGTATGATTTCCTTTATTATGAAGAGGGTTGAGTGCAGCAAGTTCAAACTTTCCTAGTGTGTCATCTAACAAGATGTACAACTTAGTAGATTCACCTCACAACTAACGTATTTTGTTTAGAAAACAAACATGTTCATTGCCGAACACTGTACTGCGTGAAGTAAGCTACTTTTGCTCTTGGAATGAGTTCCTTTCACACGAAAAAGGTTGAGTGCAGCAAGTTCACACTTTCCTAGTTTGTGTCATCTCACAAGATGTACAACTTAGTAGATTCGCTTCCTTTCTAAAGCAGTTTGTTAAGAAAACAAACATCTTCATTCCTGAACACTGTAGTGTGTGAAGTAAGCTAGTTTTGCTTTTGGAATGAATTGCTTTCCTATGAAGAAGGTTGAGTGCAGCAAGTTCAAACTTTCCTAGTTAGTGTCATCTAACAAGATATACAACTTAGTAGATTCACTTCATTACTAAAGTAGTTTGTTTAGAAAACAAACATCTTCATTGCAGAACACTGTACTGTGTTAAATAAGCTAGTACTGTTCTCGGAATGAGTTGCTTTCCTACGAAGAGGGTTGAGTGCAGCAAATTCAAACGTTCCTTGCTTGTGAATTCTAACAAGATGTACAACATATTAGATTTGCCTCATTTCTAACGTAGTTTGTTTAGAAAACAAACATGTTCATTTCCAAACACTGTACTTAGTGTGTGTGGTAGTTTGAATATATGTCCCCCTATATATTCAGTATTTTATTAGTTATAGTTTGCATCTGCAATCACCTTGCTATAGGCAATGTCACTGGGGCCCGGTCTTAAGGTGTTAATGGTGGGTTTGAGATTCCATTGTAAAGATATGCAAATGTGCCTAACAGGAGTTCCTGAAGTGTGCTGTGTGACCTTTTGGCTGTAGTTTTGCTCATTGTGCTGTGGTGGCTGGTGGGCTTTGCTCTCTCTGCTTGGCCCTGTGAGAGCAAGTAGCTTCTCCTGCCCTTATGGAACTTCCCCTGGATCTGTAAGCTTCAATAAATAATATCCCTTCCTCCATAACTGTGCCTGGTCTGGAAGTTCATCTCAGCGAACCTGAAGCTGTCTGCTACAGTAAAGTGGTACCGAGGAGTGTGGGGTGAGATGAACCTGACCGTGTGGATATTCATCTTTTGGAACCTTTGTTTTGGAGGAATGGGCATGGACTTGGTGCTTGTAACTGAAGGTGCCTTCTGGAGTGGTAAGCCAAGTTTTATGGACTGTTCTGATGAGAGTTTGAGAATGCTAAGTGCAGACTGTATTGAACTTTGAGGCTTGGCTATGAGCTTTCTAAGGGGATGGAAAGAGTGCAGAGGACTTTGTTGGAATTGGGCTACTGGCATAAGGGATGGCTACGTTCTGCTATGCAGGCCCAGAAAGTTTGATCAAGGTTAAATTTGTAATGGACTGATGTGCTTGGCTAAAGATATCAGACTGAGATTTTAAAATTTTAAGTTGGAAAACCTGAAGCAAGTTAAAAGTAGAGGCATTGAGATTGGTTTAGCTGCTATTGTAAACACATTAGCAATATTAAGGAAGGTAGAAGGAAGGTGGCCTGACAAATTTACATTAAAAGAATGGAGAGGATGCCTGAGGAAAGACTGTTAAGAATGAAAATTCTTGGAAAGATCTGACTGGAGAAGGAATCTGCTTTTCAAGGCTATGATTTATTTTGTCCCTGGATTAAGAATATGGCTGTGTCCTGCACACCTGGTATTAATTTTGGAAGCATGAAAAATGCATAGAGTGGTCATGAATTGCACACGGTTCCAGGAGCTGCTGCTGAGATGTGGGATGAGGCAGGGCATGAAGACCCTCAGGAATAGGCTGAAAGACCCTTTGGAAGATGGACCGTGGTTTGCATGGAAACCTGAAGATGTTTTGGATATACCAGGACTGTGCAAAAGGGCTACCATGGAGTGCAGTGTTGGCCTGGGATCAAAGTTTTCCCTGGCAACTCTGCCCAGCTAGAGGGGTGCAACTGGAAAACCTGGAGACTGTCAGTCTCTGGTTATATGGAACTTGAACTGCAGAAGTCTGATGATTACTGATGATGGCTGAGTTTGCATTGTTTTAGTCTCTCCTTGCTATTCCTTATACAGTTAAAAATGTTTACTCTGTGCCTTTACATGTTGAAAGTATTTAACTTGTTTGATTTTACAGGACTCACTATCTTAAGTTGGTCAAGACTGTAAAAACCTTTGAAATTGGACTCAGTACAATTTACAATGCGTGATAGTGATAAATATATTGGGGGCCAGGGGTGGAATGTGGTAGTTTGAATATATGTCCCCCTATATATTCAGTATTTTATTAGTTATAGTTTGCATCTGCAATCACCTTGCTAAAGGCAATGTCATTGGGGGCCCGGTCTTAAGGTGTTAATGGTGGGTTTGAGATTCCATTGTAAAGATATGCAAATGTGCCTAACAGGAGTTCCTGAAGTGTGCTGTGTGACCTTTTGGCTGTGGTTTTGCTCAGTGTGCTGTGGTGGCTGGTGGGCTTTGCTCTCTCTGCTTGGCCCTGTGAGAGCAAGTCGCTTCTCCTGCCCTTATGGAACTTCCCCTGGATCTGTAAGCTTCAATAAAAAATATCCCTTCCTCCATAACTGTACCTGGTCTGGAAGTTCACCTCAGTGAACCTGAAGCTGTCTGCTACTGTGTGTGAAGTAAGCTAGTTCTGCTGTTGGAATGAGTTGCTTTCACACGAAGAAGGTGGAGTCCAGCAAGTTCAGACTTTTCTAGTTTGTGTAATCTAACAAGATGTACAACTTAGTAGATTCACCTGTTTTCTAACGTAGTTTGTTTAGAAAACAAACATGTTTATTGCTGAACACTGTACTTACTGTGTGAAGTAACCTAGTTTTGCTCTTGGAATGAGTTGCTTTCCCATGAAGGGGGCCAAGTGCAGCAAGTTCAATCTTTCCTAGTTTGTGTAATCTAACAAGATGTGCATCTTAGCATATTCACCTCACTTCTAACGTAGTTTGTTTAGAATACAAATATGTTCATTGCTGAACACTGTACTGTGTGAAGTAAGATAGTCCTGCTATTGGAATGAGTTGCTTTCCCACGAAGAAGGTTGAGTGCAGCAAGTTCAAATTTTCCTAGCTTGTGTCAGGTAATAAGATGCACAACTTTGTAGTTTTGCCTCAATTCCAAAGTAGTTTGTTTAGAAAACAAAGATCTTCATTACCAAACACTGTAGTGTATGAAATAAACTAGTTCTGCTCTCGGAATGAGTTGCTTTCCTACGAAGAAGGATGAGCGCAGCAAGATCAAAATTTCGTAGTTTGTCTCATCTAACAAGATGTACAACTTAGTAGATTTACTTCATTTCTAAAGTAGTTTGTTTGGAAAACAAACATGTTCACTGTGAACACAGTACTGTGTAAATAAGCTAGTTCTCTTCTCGGAATGAGTTGCTTTCCTACAAAGAGGGTTGAGTGCAGACAGTTCAAACATTCCTTGTTTATGTAATCTAACAAGATATACAACTTAGTAGATTCACCTGATTTCTAACGTAGTTTGTTGAGAAAACACACATGTTCATTGCTGAGCACTGTACTTACTGTGTGAAGTAAGCTAGTTCTGTTTTGGAATGAGTTGCTTTCCCACGAAGAAGGTGGAGTGCAGCAAGTTCAATCTTTCCTAGTTTGTGTAATCTAACAAGATGTACAACTTACTAGATTCACTTCATTTCTAATGTCGTTTGTTTAGAAAACAAACATCTTCATTGCCCAACTATGTACTGTGTTAAGTAAGCTAGTTCTGCTCTTTGAATGGGTTGCTTTCCCAAGAAGAAGGTTGAGTGCAGCAAGTTCAAACTTTCCTAGTTTATGTAATAACAAGATGTACAACTTAGGAGATTCGAATCACTTCTAAATCAGTTTGTTTAGAAAACAAACATGTTCATTGCCAAACACTATACTGTTTGAAGTAAGCTAGTTCTACTCTCAGTATGATTTCCTTTATTATGAAGAGGGTTGAGTGCAGCAAGTTCAAACTTTCTAGTGTGTCATCTAACAAGATGTACAACTTAGTAGATTCACCTCACAACTAACGTATTTTGTTTAGAAAACAAACATGTTCATTGCCGAACACTGTACTGCGTGAAGTAAGCTACTTTTGCTCTTGGAATGAGTTCCTTTCACACGAAAAAGGTTGAGTGCAGCAAGTTCACACTTTCCTAGTTTGTGTCATCTCACAAGATGTACAACTTAGTAGATTCGCTTCCTTTCTAAAGCAGTTTGTTAAGAAAACAAACATCTTCATTCCTGAACACTGTAGTGTGTGAAGTAAGCTAGTTTTGCTTTTGGAATGAATTGCTTTCCTATGAAGAAGGTTGAGTGCAGCAAGTTCAAACTTTCCTAGTTAGTGTCATCTAACAAGATATACAACTTAGTAGATTCACTTCATTACTAAAGTAGTTTGTTTAGAAAACAAACATCTTCATTGCAGAACACTGTACTGTGTTAAATAAGCTAGTACTGTTCTCGGAATGAGTTGCTTTCCTACGAAGAGGGTTGAGTGCAGCAAATTCAAACGTTCCTTGCTTGTGAATTCTAACAAGATGTACAACATATTAGATTTGCCTCATTTCTAACGTAGTTTGTTTAGAAAACAAACATGTTCATTTCCAAACACTGTACTTAGTGTGTGTGGTAGTTTGAATATATGTCCCCCTATATATTCAGTATTTTATTAGTTATAGTTTGCATCTGCAATCACCTTGCTATAGGCAATGTCACTGGGGGCCCGGTCTTAAGGTGTTAATGGTGGGTTTGAGATTCCATTGTAAAGATATGCAAATGTGCCTAACAGGAGTTCCTGAAGTGTGCTGTGTGACCTTTTGGCTGTAGTTTTGCTCATTGTGCTGTGGTGGCTGGTGGGCTTTGCTCTCTCTGCTTGGCCCTGTGAGAGCAAGTAGCTTCTCCTGCCCTTATGGAACTTCCCCTGGATCTGTAAGCTTCAATAAATAATATCCCTTCCTCCATAACTGTGCCTGGTCTGGAAGTTCATCTCAGCGAACCTGAAGCTGTCTGCTACAGTAAAGTGGTACCGAGGAGTGTGGGGTGAGATGAACCTGACCGTGTGGATATTCATCTTTTGGAACCTTTGTTTTGGAGGAATGGGCATGGACTTGGTGCTTGTAACTGAAGGTGCCTTCTGGAGTGGTAAGCCAAGTTTTATGGACTGTTCTGATGAGAGTTTGAGAATGCTAAGTGCAGACTGTATTGAACTTTGAGGCTTGGCTTATGAGCTTTCTAAGGGGATGGAAAGAGTGCAGAGGACTTTGTTGGAATTGGGCTACTGGCATAAAAGATGGCTACGTTCTGCTATGCAGGCCCAGAAAGTTTGATCAAGGTTAAATTTGTAATGGACTGATGTGCTTGGCTAAAGATATCAGACTGAGATTTTAAAATTTTAAGTTGGAAAACCTGAAAGTTAAAAGTAGAGCATTGAGATTGGTTTAGCTGCTATTGTAAACACATTAGCAATATTAAGGAAGGTAGAAGGAAGGTGGCCTGACAAATTTACATTAAAAGAATGGAGAGGATGCCTGAGGAAAGACTGTTAAGAATGAAAATTCTTGGAAAGATCTGACTGGAGAAGGAATCTGCTTTTCAAGGCTATGATTTATTTTGTCCCTGGATTAAGAATATGGCTGTGTCCTGCACACCTGGTATTAATTTTGGAAGCATGAAAAATGCATAGAGTGGTCATGAATTGCACACGGTTCCAGGAGCTGCTGCTGAGATGTGGGATGAGGCAGGGCATGAAGACCCTCAGGAATAGGCTGAAAGACCCTTTGGAAGATGGACCGTGGTTTGCATGGAAACCTGAAGATGTTTTGGATATACCAGGACTGTGCAAAAGGGCTACCATGGAGTGCAGTGTTGGCCTGGGATCAAAGTTTTCCCTGGCAACTCTGCCCAGCTAGAGGGGTGCAACTGGAAAACCTGGAGACTGTCAGTCTCTGGTTATATGGAACTTGAACTGCAGAAGTCTGATGATTACTGATGATGGCTGAGTTTGCATTGTTTTAGTCTCTCCTTGCTATTCCTTATACAGTTAAAAATGTTTACTCTGTGCCTTTACATGTTGAAAGTATTTAACTTGTTTGATTTTACAGGACTCACTATCTTAAGTTGGTCAAGACTGTAAAAACCTTTGAAATTGGACTCAGTACAATTTACAATGCGTGATAGTGATAAATATATTGGGGGCCAGGGGTGGAATGTGGTAGTTTGAATATATGTCCCCATATATATTCAGTATTTTATTAGTTATAGTTTGCATCTGCAATCACCTTGCTAAAGGCAATGTCATTGGGGGCCCGGTCTTAAGGTGTTAATGGTGGGTTTGAGATTCCATTGTAAAGATATGCAAATGTGCCTAACAGGAGTTCCTGAAGTGTGCTGTGTGACCTTTTGGCTGTGGTTTTGCTCTGTGCTGTGGTGGCTGGTGGGCTTTGCTCTCTCTGCTTGGCCCTGTGAGAGCAAGTCGCTTCTCCTGCCCTTATGGAACTTCCCCTGATCTGTAAGCTTCAATAAAAATATCCCTTCCTCCATAACTGTACCTGGTCTGGAAGCACTTCTAACGTAGTTTGTTTAGAATACAAATATGTTCATTGCTGAACACTGTACTGTGTGAAGTAAGATAGTCCTGCTATTGGAATGAGTTGCTTTCCCACGAAGAAGGTTGAGTGCAGCAAGTTCAAATTTTCCTAGCTTGTGTCAGGTAATAAGATGCACAACTTTGTAGTTTTGCCTCAATTCCAAAGTAGTTTGTTTAGAAAACAAAGATCTTCATTACCAAACACTGTAGTGTATGAAATAAACTAGTTCTGCTCTCGGAATGAGTTGCTTTCCCTCTGAAGAAGGATGAGCGCAGCAAGATCAAAATTTCGTAGTTTGTCTCATCTAACAAGATGTACAACTTAGTAGATTTACTTCATTTCTAAAGTAGTTTGTTTGGAAAACAAACATGTTCACTGTGAACACAGTACTGTGTAAATAAGCTAGTTCTCTTCTCGGAATGAGTTGCTTTCCTACAAAGAGGGTTGAGTGCAGACAGTTCAAACATTCCTTGTTTATGTAATCTAACAAGATATACAACTTAGTAGATTCACCTGATTTCTAACGTAGTTTGTTGAGAAAACACACATGTTCATTGCTGAGCACTGTACTTACTGTGTGAAGTAAGCTAGTTCTGCTCTTGGAATGAGTTGCTTTCCCACGAAGAAGGTGGAGTGCAGCAAGTTCAATCTTTCCTAGTTTGTGTAATCTAACAAGATGTACAACTTACTAGATTCACTTCACTTCTAACGTAGTTTGTTTAGAAAACAAACATCTTCATTGCCCAACTATGTACTGTGTTAAGTAAGCTAGTTCTGCTCTTGGAATCAGTTGCTTTCCTACGAAGAAGGTTGAGTGCAGCAAGTTCAGACTTTCCTAGTTTATTTCATCTAACAAGGTGTACAACTTAGTAGATTCGCCTCAATTCTAAAGTAGTTTGTTTAGAAAACAAACATGTTCATTGCCGAACACTGTACTGTTGGAAGTGAGCTAGTTCTGCTTTTGGAATTAGTTGCTTACCTAAGAAGAAGGTTGAGTGTATTCAAGTTCAAACATTCTTAGTTTGTGTCATCTAACAAGATGTACAACTTAGTATATTCGCTTCATTTCTAAAGTAGTTTGTTTAGAAAACAAACATCTCCATTGCTGAACACTGTATTGTGTTAAATAAGCTAGTTCTGTTCATGGAATGATTTGCTTTCCTACGAAGTGGGTTGAGTGCAGCAAGATCAAACTTTCCTAGATTGTGTAATATATCAAGCTGTACAACTTAGTACTTTTGCCTCAGTTCTAACGTAGTTTGTTTAGAAAACAAACATGTTCATTGCCGAACACTGTACTCTGTAAAGTTAGCTAGTTCTGCTCTTGGAATGAGTTGCTTTCACACGAAGAAGGTTGAGTGTAACAAGTTCAAACTTTCCAAGTTTATGTCATCTAACAAGATGTACAACTTTGTAGACTCATTTCATTTCTAATGTCGTTTCTATAGAAAATAAGCATCTTCATTCCCGAATATTGTACTGTGTGAAGTAATCTAGTTATGCTCTGGGAATGAGCTGATTTCCCACGAAGAATGTTCAGTGCAGCAATTTCAAACTTTCCTAGATTGTGTAATCTAACAAGATGTACAACTCATCAGATTCGCTTCATTTCTATAGTAGTTTGTTCAGAAAACAAACATCTTCATTGCTGAACACTGTACTGTGTTAAATAAGTTACTTCTGTTCCTAGAATGAGTTGCTTTCCTACGAAGAGGGTTGAGTGCAGCAATTGCAAACTTTCCTTGTTTGTGTAGAATAATAAGCTGTACAACTTAGTAGATTCACCTCATTTCGAAGGTAGTTTGTTTAGAAAACACACATATTCATTTCCAAACACTGTACTTACTGTGTGAAGTAAGCTAGTTCTGCTCTTGGAATGAGTTGCTTTCCTATGAAGAGGGTTGAGTGCAGCAAGTTCAAGCTTTCCCTTTTTTGTGTAATCTAACAAGATATACAATTTAGTCAATTCGCCTCATTTCTAAAGGAGTTTGCTTAGAAAACAATCATCGTCATTGCTGAACACTGCAATGTGTGAAATAAGCTAGTTCTGTTCACGGCCTGAGCTGATTTCCTATGAAGAGGTTTCAGTGCAGCAAGATAAACTTTCCTAGTTTCTGTCATCTAACAAATGTGCAACTTAGTAGATTCGCCTCCTTTCTAAAGTAGTTTGTTTAGAAAACAAATATCTTTATTGCCTAACACTGTACTGTGTGAAATAAGCTAGTTCTGCTCTCGGAATGAGTTGCGATCCTACGAAGAGTGTTGAGTGCAATAAGTTCAAACTTTCCTAGTTTGTGAAATGTATCAAGATGTACAAGTTAGTAGTTTTGCCTCATTTCTAACTTAGTTTGTTTAGAAAAGAAACATGTTCATTGCCAAACACTCTACTGTGTGAAGTAAGCTCGTTCTGCTCTTGGAATGAGTTGCTTTCCTACAAAGAAGGTTGAGTGCAGCAAGTTCAGACTTTCCTAGTCTGTGTCATCTAAAAATATGCACAACTTAGTAGATTTGCTTCATTTCTAAAGTAGTTTGTTTAGAAAACAAACATCTTCATTGCTGAGCACTGTACTGTGTGAAATAAGCTAGTTTTGTTCTCGGAATAAGTTGCTTTCCTACGAAGTGGGTAGAGTGAAGCAAGTTCAAACTTTCCTTGTTTGTTTAATCTCACAAGATGTACAACTTAGTAGATTTGGCTCACTTCTAACGTAGTTTGTTTAGAACACAAACATGTTCATTGCTGAACACTGTACTGTGTGAAGTAAGCTAGTTCTTTTCTTGGAATGAGTAACTTTGCCACGAAAAAGGTTGAGTTCAGCAAGTTCAAACTTTCCTAGTTTGTGTAAACTAACAAGATGTAGAACTTAGTAGTTTCGCCTCAATGCTAAAGTAGTTTGTTTAGAAAACAAACATCTTCATTACCGAACACTGTACTGTGGGAAATAAGCTAGTTCTGCTCTCGGAATGAGTTTCTTTCCATCGAAGAGAGTTGAATGCAGCAAGTTCAAACTTTCCTAGTTTGTGTAATCTATCAAGATGTACAACTCAGTAGATTCGCCTCATTTCTAACGTAGTTTGTTTAGAAAACAAACATATTCATTTCCGAACACTTTACTTAGTTGTGAAGTATGCTAGTTCTGCTCTTGGAATGAGTTGCTTTCCCACGAAGAAGGTCAGGTGCAGCAAGTTCAAACGTTCCTAGTTTTTGTCATCTACCAAGATATGCAACTTAGTAGATTCACTTCTTTTCTAAATTAGGTGGTTAGAAAACAAACATCTTCATTGCCGAACACTGTACTGTGTAAAATAAGCTACTTCTGTTCTAGGAATGAGTTGATTTCCTATGAAGAGGATTGAGTGCAGCAAGTTGAAACTTTCCTTGTTTGTGAAATCTACCAAGATGTACAACTTAGTACATTCTCAACATTTCTAACGTAGTTTGTTTAGAAAACAAACACATTCATTTCTGAACACTGTACTTAGTGTGTGAAGTAAGCTAGTTCTGCTCTTGGAATCAGTAGCTTTCCCACGAAGAAGGTTGAGTTCAGCAAATTCAGACATTCCTAGTTTGTGTCATCTAACAAGATGTACAACTTAGTGGATTCGCCTCAATTCTAAAGTAGTTTGTTTAGAAACCAAACATGTTCATTGCTGAACACTGTACTGTGTGAATTAAGCTAGTTCTGCTTTTGGAATTAATTGCTTTCCTACGAAGAAAGTTGAGGGCAGCAAGTTCAGACTTTCCTAGTTTGTGTCATCTAACAAGTTGTGCAACTTATTACATTCGACTCATTTCTAAAGTAGTTTGTTTACAAAACAAACATCATGATTGCCAAACACCTTAATGTGTGAAATAAGCTAGTTCTGTTCACGGAATGAGCTGCTTTCCTACGAAGAGGTTTCAGTGCAGCAAGAGGTTTTCTAGTTTGTGTCATCTAACAAGATGTACAACTTAGTAGATTCACCTCATTTCTAAAGTAGTTTGTTTAGAAAACAAACATCTTCATTCCCGAACACTGTACTGTGTGAAGAAAGCTAGTAAGGCTCTTGGAATGAGTTGCTTTACTACAAAGAAGGGTGAGTGCAGCAATTTCAGACTTTCCTCTTTTGTGCCATCTAACAAGATTTACAACTAAGTAGATTTGACTGATTTCTAAAGTAGTTTGTTTAGAAAACAAACATAGTCATTGTCAAACACTGTACTGTGGAAATAAGCTAGTTCTGTCCATGGAATGAGTTGCTTTACTACGAAGAAGGGTGAATGCAGCAAGTTCAGACTTTCCCCGTTTGTGTCATCTAACAAGATGTACAACTTAGTAGATTCGCTTCATTTCTAACGTAGTTTGTTTAGAAAACAAACATGTTCATTTCCAAACACTATACTTAGTTGTGAAGTAAGCTAATTCTGCGCTTGGAATGATTTGCTTTCCCACGAAGAAGGTCTAGTGCAGCAAGTTCAATCTTTCCTAGTTTGTCCAATCTAACAAGATGTACAACTTAGTAGATTCGCCTCACTTTTAACGTAGTTTGTTTAGAAAAAAATCATGTTCATTTCAGAACACTGTACTGTTTGAAGTAAGCTAGTTCTGCTCTTGGAAATAGTTGCTTTCCTATAAAGAAGGTTGAGTGCAGCAAGTTCAAACTTTCCTAGTTACTGTCATCTACCAAGATATATAACTTATTAGATTTGCTTCATTTCTAAAGTAGTTTGTTTAGAAAACAAACATCTTTACTACCTAACAGTATACTGTGTGAAATAAGCTAGATCTGCTCTCAGAATGAGTTGCTTTCCTACGAAGAGGGTTGAGTGCAGAAAATTCAAACTTTCCTAGTTTGTGTAATTTATCAAGATGTGTAACTTTGTAATTTCAACTCATTTCTTACGTAGTTTATTTAGAAAACAAACATGTTCATTGCAGAACACTATACTGTGTGAAGTATGCCAGTTTTGCTCTTGGAATGAGTTGCTTTCCTACGAAGAAGGTTATCTGCACCGAGTTCAGAATTTGCTATTCTGTGTCACCTCAGAAGATGTACAACTTAGTAGATTCGCTTCATTTCTAAAGCAGTTTGTTAAGAAAACAAACATCTTCATTTCCGAACACCGTACTGTGTTAAATAAGCTAGTTCTGTTCTCGGAATGAGTTGCTTTCCTATGAAGTGGGTTGAGTGCAGGAAGTTCAACCTTTCCTAGTTTGGGTAATATATTAAGATGTACAACTTAGTAGATTCGCCTGACTTCTAAAGTAGTTTGTTTAGAAAACAAACATGTTCATTGCCGAACACTGTACTGTGTCAAGTAATCTAGTTCTGCTCTTGGAAAGAGTAACTTTCCCACGAAAAAGGTTGAGAACAGCAAGTTCAAACTTTCCTAGATTGTGTAATTTAACAAGATGTACAACTTGGTAGTTTCGTCACAATTCTAAAGTAGTTTGTTTAGAACAAACATGTTCATTGCCAATGACTGTATTTGTGAAGTAAGCTAGTTCGGCTCTTGGAATGAGTTGCTTTCCTACTAAGAAGGTTGAGCAGCAAGTTCATACTTTTCTAGTTTGTATCATCTATCAAGGCATACAACTTAGTAGATTTGCCTAATTTCTAAAGCAAATTGTTTAGAAAACAAACATCTTCATTACCGAACACTGCACTGTGTTAAATTAGCAAGTTCTGTTCTTGCAATGAGTTGCTTTCCTAAGAAGAGGATTGAATGCAGCAAGTTCAAACTTTCCTTGTGTGTAATCTAACAAGATGAACAACTTAGTAGATTTGTATCAGATCTAACGTAGTTTTTATAGAAAACAAACATGTTCATGTCCAAACACTGCACTTACTGTGTGAAGTAAGCTAGTTCTGCTCTTGGAATGAGTTGCTTTCCCACGAAGAAGGTTGAGTGCAGCAATTTCAAACTTTCCTAGTTTGTGTAATCTAAAAAGATGTACACCTTAGTAGATTCGGTTCATTTCTAACGTAGTTTGTTTAGAAAACAAACATGTTTATTGCTGAACACTGTACTGTGGGAAGTAAATTAATTCTGCTCTTGGAATGAGTTGCATTCCCAAGGAGAAGGTTGAGTGCAGCAAGTTCAAACTTTCCTAGTTTGTGTCATCTAACAAGATGTACAACTTAGTAGTTTCACTTCATTTCTAAAGTAGTTTGTTTAGAAAACAAATATCTTCATTGTGGAACAGGGTACTGTGTTAAATAAGCTAGTTCTGTTCTCAGAATGAGTTGCTTTCCTACGAGGGTTGAGTGCAACAAGTTCAAATTTTCCTTGATTGTGTAATCTAAAAAGATATATAAACCTTAGTAGATTCACCTCATTTCTAACTTAGTTTCTTTGGAAAACAAACATGTCCATTACCGAACTGTACTTACTTTGTGAAGTAAGCTAGATCTGCTCTTGTAATGTTTTACTTTCCCACGAAGAAGGTTGAGTGCAGCAAGTTAAAACTTTCCTAGATTGTGTCATCTAGCATGATGTACAACTTAGTAGATTCGCTTCATTTCTAAAGTAGTTTTTGTTAGAAAAGAGACATCTTCATTGCCGAACACTGTACTTTCTTAAGTAAGCTAGTTCTGTTTTCTGAATGAGTTGCTTTCCTATGAACTGGGTTGAGTGCAGCAAGTTCAAACTTTCCTTGTTTGTGTAATCTAGCAAGATTTACAACTTAGTAGATTCACCTCAATTCTGATGTAGTTTGTTTAAAAAACAAACATGTTAATTGCCAAACACTGTACTCTGTGAAGTAAGCTAGTTCTACTCTTGGAATCAGTTGCTATCCTACGAAGAAGGTTGAGTGCAGCAAGTTCAAACTTTCCGAGTTTGTGCCATTTCTCAACTTGTACAACTTAGGAGATTTGCCTCATTTTTAAGTAGTTTATTTGGAAAACAAACATCTTCATTGCCGAACACTGTACTGTGTTAAATAAGCTAGTTCTGTTCTCGGAATGGGTTGCTTTCCTACGAAGTGGGTTCAGTGCAACAAGATGAAACATTCCTTGTTTGTGTAATCTAACAAGATGTACGACTTAGTACATTTGCCTCACTTCTAAAGTAGTTCATTTAGAAAACAAACATGCTCATTGCCGAACACTGTACTGTTTGAAGTAAGCTAGTTCTGCTATGGGAATGAGTTGCTTTCCCATGAAGACGGTTGAGTCCAGCAAGTTCAAACTTTCCTACTTTGTGTCATCTATCAAGATGTACAACTTAGTAGATTCGCTTCATATCTAAAGTAGTTTGTTTAGAAAACAAACAGGTTCATTGCTCAACACTGTACTGTTTGAATTAAGCTAGTTCTGCTCGTGGAATGAGTTGCTTTCCTACGAAGAGGGTTGAATACAGCAAGTTCAAACTCTACTAGTTTGTGTCATCTATCAAGATGTACAACTTAGTAGTTTCGCCTCATTTCTGACATAGTTTGTTTACAAAACAAACATGTTCATTGCCGAACACTGTATTGTGTGAAGTAAGATAGGTCTGCTCTATGAATGAGTTGCTTTCCCACGAAGAAGGATGAGTGCAGTAAGCTCAAACTTTCCTAGTTTGTGTCATCTAACAAGATATACAACTTAGTACATTTGCTTCATTTGTAATGTAGTTTGTTTAGAAAAAAAAAAATCTTCATTGCCGAACATTGTCCTGTGTTAAATAAGCTAGTTCTCTTTTTGGAATGAGTTGCTTTCCGACGAAGAGGGTTGAGTGCAGCAAGTTGAAACTTTCCTTGTTTGTGTAATCTAACAAGATGTTCAACTTAGTAAATTTGCTTCATTTCTAAAGTCGTTTGTTTAGAAAACAAACATCTTAATTGCTGAACACTGTACTGTGTTAAATAAGCTAGTTCTGTTCTCGGTAAGAGTTGCTTTCCTACTAAGAGGGTTGAGTTCAACAAGTTTAAACTTTCCTAGTTTGTGTAATCTACCAAGATGTACAACTTAGTAGATTCGCTTCACTTCTAACGTAGTTTGTTTAGAAAACAAATATGTTAATTGACGAACATTTTACTGTGTGAAGTAAGCTAGTTCTGCTCTTGGAATGAATTGCTTTCCAACGAAGATGGTTGAGTGCAGCAAGTTCAAACTCTCCTAGTTTGTGTAATCTATCTAGATGTACAACTTAGTAGTTTCGCCTCATTTCTAACGTAGTTTGCTTAGAAAACAAACAGGTTCTTTGGCGAACACTGTACTGTGTGAAGTAAGCTAGTTCTACTATTGGAATAAGTTGCTTTCCTACAAAGAAGGTTGAGTGCAGCAAGTTCAGACTTTCCTACTTTGTGTCATCTAACAAGATGTACAACATGAAGAAGGTTGAGTGCAGCAAGATCAATCTTTCCTTGTTTGTGTAATATAAAAAGATCTACAACTTAGTAGATTCATTTCATTTCTAATGTCGTTTCCATAGAAAAGAAACATCTTCATTCCCGAACACTGTACTGTGTGAAGTAAGCCAGTTCTGCTCTTGGAATGAGTTGCTTTCCAATGAGGAACATTGAGTGCAGCAAGTAATCTAACAAAATGTACAATGTAGTAGTTTCTCCTCTATTCTAAAGTAGTTTGTTGAGGAAACAAACATCTTCATTACTGAACACCTACAAAGAGGGTTGAGTGGAGCAAGTTCAAACATTCCTTGTTTGTGTAATCTAACAAGACGTACAAATTAGTAGATTCGCCTCATTTCTAACGTAGTTTGTTTAGAAAACAAACATGTTCATTTTGCACACTGTTCTTACTGTGTGAAGTAAGCTAGTTCTGCTCTTGGAATGACTTGCTTTCCGACGATGACGGTTGAGTGCAGCAAGTTCAAACTTTCCTTGTTTATATAGTGTAACAAGGTGTACACCTTAGTAGTTTTGGCTCATTTCTAATGTAGTTTGTTTAGAAAACAAACACGTTCATTGCCCAACACTGTACTTACCGTGTGAATTAAGCTAGTTCTGTTCTTGGAATGAGTTGCTTTCCCACGAAGAAGGTTGAGTGCAGCAAGTTCAAACTTTCCTAGTTTGTGTCATCTAATAAATTGTACAACTTAGTAGATTCGCTTGATTTCTAAAGTCATTTGTATAGAAAACAAACATCTTCATTGCCAAACACTGTACTGTGTTCAATAAGGTAGTTCTGTTCTCGGAATGAGTTGCTTTCCTACAAAGAGGGTTGAGTGCAGCAAGTTCAAACTTTCCTTGTTTGTGTAATCTAACAAGATGTACAACTTAGTAGGTTTGCCTCATTTCCAACGTAATTTCTTTAGAAAACAAACATGTTCATTTTGAACATTGTACTTACTGTGTGAATTAAGCTAGTTTTGCTCTTGGAATGAGTTGCTTTCCCACGAAGACGGTTGAGTGCAGCAAGTTCAAACTTTCCTTGTTTGTGTAATGTAACAAGTTGTACACCTTAGTAGTTTTGGCTCATTTCTAACATAGTTTTTTTAGAAAACAAACACGTTCATTGCCGAACACTGTACTTACTGTGTGAAGTAAGCTAGTTCTGTTCTTGGAATGAGTTGCTTTCCTATGAAGAGGGTTGAGTGCAGCAAGTTCTAACTTCCCTTGTTTGTGTAATCTTCCAATATGTACAACAGAGTAGATTCACCTCATTTCTAACGTAGTTTGTTCAGAAAACAAACATCTTCATTACCGAACACTGTACTGTGTAAAATTACCTAGTTCTGCTCTTGGAATGAGTTGCTTTCCTATGAAGAGAGTTGAGTGCAGCGAGTTCAAACTTTCCTAGTTTGTGAAATCTGTCAAGATGTTCAACTTAGTAGTTTGACCTCATTTCTAAAGTAGTTTGTTTAGAAAACAAACATGTTCATTGCCAAACACTGTACTGTGTGAAGTAAGGTAGTTCTGCTCTTGGAATAAGTTGCTTTCCTATGAAGAATGTTGAGTGCAGCAAGTTCAAACTTTCCTAGGTTGTGTAATGTAACAAAATGTACAAGGTAGTAGTTTCGCCTCATTTCTAACATAGTTTGTTCAGAAAACAAACATTTTCATTGCTTAACACTGTACTGTGAGGTAAGCTAGTTCTGCTCTTGGAATAAATTGCTTTCCTATGAAGAAGGTTGAGTTCAGCAAGCTCAAACGTTCCTAGTGTGTGTCTTCTAACAAGATATACAACTTAGTAGATTTGCTTCATTTGTAAACTAGTTTGTTTAGAGAACAAACATCTTCATTGCCAAACACTGTATTGGAGTAAATCAGCTAGTTGTGTTCTTGCCATGATTTGCTTTCCTACGAAGTGGGTTGACTGCAGAAAGATCAAACTCTCCTTGTTTGTGTAATCTAAGAAGATGTACAACATAGTAGATTAATTTCATTTCTAATGTAGTTTATATCGAAAAGAAACATTTTCATTCTTGAACACTGTACTGTGTGAAGTAAGCTAGTTCTGCTCTTGGCATGAGTTGCTTTCCTACGAAGAAGGTTGAGTGCACCAAGTTCAAAATTTCCTTATTTTTGGAATCTAACAAGATGTACAATTTAGTATGTTCCCCTCATTTCTAACGTAGTTTGTTACAAAACAAACATGTTGATTTCTTTTTTATTTATTTATTTATTTATTTTTGGTTTTTCAAGGTATGGTCTCACTCTGGTCCAGGCTGACCTGGAATTAACTATGTAGTCTCAGGGTGGCCTCGAACTCTCGGCGCTCCTCCTACCTCTACCTCCCGAGTGCTGGGATTAAAGGCGTGCACCACCACGCCTGGCTAAACATGTTCATTTCTGAACACTGTACTTACTGTGTGAAGCAAGCTAGTTCTGCTCTTGGAATAGGTTGTTTTCATATGAAGTGGGTTGAGTGCAGTAAGTTCAAACTTTCCTAGTTTGTGAAATCTATCAAGATGTACAACTTCGTAGATTGGCCTTAATTTTAAAGTAGTTTGTTTAGAAAACAAACATGTTCATTGCTGAACACTGTACTGTGTGAAATAAGCTAGTTCTTTTCTTGGAATGAGTTTTCTTTCCTACTAAGTGGGTTGAGTGCAGCAAGTGCAAACTTTCCTTGTTTGTGTAATCTAACAAGATGTACACCTTAGTGTATTTTCCTCACTTCTAACATAGTTTGTTTAGAAAAGAAACATGTTCATTGCCGAACACTGTACTGTGTGTAGTAAGCTAGTTCTGCTCTTGGAATGAGTTGCTTTCCCACAAAGAAGGTTAAGTGCAGCAAGTTCAAACTTTCCTAGTTTGTGTCATCTAACAAGATGTACAACGTAGTAGTTTCGCCTCAATTCTGAAGTACTTTGTTTATAAAACAAACATCTTCACTACCGAACACTGTACTGTGTGATATAGGCTAGTTCTGCTCTACGAATGAATTGCTTTCCTACAAAGACGGTTGAGTGCAGCAAGTTCAAACTTTCCTAGTTTGTGTAATCTATCAAGATATACAACTTATTAGTTTCCCCTCATTTCTAACTTAGTTTGTTTAGAAAAAAAACATATTCATTGTCGAACACCGTACTGTGTGAAGTAAGCTAGTTCTGCTCCTGGAATGAGTTGCTTTCCTACGAAGAGGGTTGAGTGCAGCAAACTCAAACTTTGCTAGTTTGTGTAATCTAATAAAATGTACAACTTAGTAGTTTTGCCTCTTTTCTAAAGTCGTTTGTACAGAAAGCAAACATCTTGATTACTGAACACTGTACTGTGTGAAATAAGCTAGTTCTGCTATCAGAATGAGTTGCTTTCCTACGAAGAGGGTTGAGTGCAGCAAGTTCAAATTTTCCTAGTTTCTGTAATATATCAAGATGTACAACTTAATAGTTTCCCCTCATTTCTAACATACTTTATTTAGAAAACAACTATGTTCATTTAAGAACACTGTATTTACTGTGTGAATTAAGCTAGTTCTGCTCTTGGAATGAGTTGCTTTAAGACGAGGAAGGATGAGTGTAGCAAGTTCAAACTTTCCTAGTTCTTGTAATCTAACAAGATATACAAATTAGTAGATTCGCTTCATTTCTAAAGTGGTTTGTTTAGAAAACAAACATCTTCATTACCGAACACTGTACTGTGTGAAATAAGCAGCTTCTGCTCTCAGAATGGGTTGCTTTTCTATGAAGGGGTTTGAGTGCAGCAAGTTCAATCTTTCCTAGTTTGTATAATCTATCAAGATGTACAACTTCTTAGTTTAGCCTCATTTCTAACGTAGTGTTTAGAAAACAAATATGTTCATTTACGAACACTGTACAGTGTGAAGTAAACCAGTACTGCTCTTGAAATAAGCTGCTTTCCTACCAAGAAGGTTGAGTGCAGCAAGTTCAAACTTTCCTAGTTAGTGTCATCTAACAAGATGTACAACTTGGTAGATTTGCTTCATTTGTAAAGTAGTTTGTTTAGAAAACAAACATCTTCATTCCAGAACACTTTACTGTGTTAAGTAAGCTAGTTCTGTTCTCAGAATGAGTTGCTATCCTAGGAAGTGGGTTGAGTGCAGCCATTTTAAACTTTCCATGTGTGTGTAATCTAACAAGATGTACAACTTACTAGATTCGCCTCATTTCTAACGTAGTTTGTTTAGAAAACAAACATGTTCATTGACGAACACTGTACTTAGTGTGTGAAGTAACCTAGTTCTGCTCTTGGAATGAGTTGCTTTCCTACGAAGAAGGTTGAGTGCAGCAAGTTGAAACTTTCCTAGTTAGTGTCATCTAACAAGATGTATAACTCAGTACATTCGCTTCATTCCTAAAGTTGTTTTTCAGAAAACAAACATATTCATTGCCAAACACTGTACTGTGTGAAATAAGCTAGTTCTGTTCTCGGAATGAGTTGCTTTCCTACGAAGAAGGTTGACTGCAGCAAGTTCAACCTTTCCTAGTTTGTGTCATCCAACAATATGTACAACTTAGTAGATTCGCTTCAGTCATAAAGTACTTTGTTTTCATAACAAACATCTTCATTGCCGAACACTGTACTGTGTGAAATAAGCTAGTTATGTTTATTTAGAAAACAAACATGTTCATTTCCGAACACTTTACTTACTTGTGAAGTAAGCTAGTTTTGCTCTTCGAATGAGTTGCTTTCCCATGAAGAAGGTTGAGTGCTGGAAGTTCAAAGTTGCCTAGTTTGTGTAGTCTAACAAGGTGTACAACTTAGTAGATTCGCCTCACTTCTAACATAGTTTTTTTTTGGAAAACAAACATGTTCAGTGCCAAACACTGTACTGTGTGAAGTAAGCTACTTCTGCTCTTGGAATGAGCTGCTTTCCCACGAAGAAGTTTGACTTGTGCAAGTTCAAATTTTCCTAGTTTGTGTAATCTAACAAGATGTACACCTTAGTAGTTTCACCTCAATTCTAAAGTAGTTTGTTTAGAAAACAAACATCTTCATTGGCGAACACTGTACTGTGTGAAATAAGGTAGTTCTGTACTTGGAATGAGTTGCTTTCCTACTAAGTGGGTTGAGTGCAGCAAGTTCAAACTTTCCTTGTTTTTGTAATCTAAGAAGATGTACAACTTAGTAGATTCACCTCATTTCTAACGTAGTTAGTTTAGAAAACAAACATGTTCATTGCCGAAAACAGTACTGTGTAAAGTTAGTTCTACTCTTGGGATGAGTAACTTTCCGATGAAAAAGGTTGAGTGCAGCAAGTTCAAACTTTCCTAGTTTGTTTAATCTGACAAGATGTACAACTTAGTAGTTTCATTTCAATTCTAAAGTAGTTTGTTTAGAAAACAAACGTCTTCATTATCGAACACTGTACTGTGCAAAATAAGCTAGTTCTGTTCTCGGAATGAGTTGCTTTCCTATGAAGAGAGTTGAGTGCAGCAAGTTCAAACTATCCTAGCTTGTGTAATCTATCGAGATGTACAACTCAGTAGTTTCAACTCAATTCTAAAGTAGTTTGTTTAGATAACAAACATATTCATTTCCGAACACTGTACTTAGTGTGTGAAGTAAGCTAGTGCTGCTCTTGGAATCAGTTCCTTTCCCACGAAGAAGGTTGAGTGCAGCAAGTTCAGACTTTACTAGTTAGTGTCATCTAAGAAGATGTACAACTTAGTGGATTCGCTTCATTTCTAACGTAGTTTGTTAAGAAAACAAACATCTCCATTGCCGAACACTGTACTGTGTTAAATAAGGTAGTTCTGTTCTTGGAATGAGTTGCTTCCTACGAAGTGGGTTGAGTGCAGCAAGTTCAAACTTTCCTTCTTTGTGTAATCTAAGAAAGTTTACAAATTAGTAGATTCACCTCACTTCTAACGTAGTTTGTTTAGAAAACAAATATGTTCATTGCCGAACACTGTACTCTGTGAAGTAAGCTAGTTCTGCTATTGGAATGAGTTGCTTTCCCAGGAAGAAGGTTGAGTGCAGCAAATTCAAACTTTCCTAGTTTGTGCAATCTAACAAGATGTCGAACTTAGTAGATTCACCGCATTTGTAAAGTACTTTGTTAAGAAAACAAACATCTTCATTGCCAAACACTGTACTTTGTTAAATAAGCTAGTTCTGTTCATGGAATCAGGTGCTTTTCTACGAAGACGGCTGAGTGCAGCAAGTTCAAACATTCCTTGTTTGTGTAATCTAACAAGATGTACAATTTATAGATTCATTTCATTTCTAATGTAGTTTATATAGAAAAGAAACATCTTCATTCCTGAACACTGTACTGTCTGAAGTAAGCTCGTTCTGTTCTTGGAATGATTTGCTTTCCTACAAAGTGGTTTGAGTTCAGCAAGTTCAAACTTTCCCTGTTTGTGTAATCTAACAAGATGTACAACTTCATAGATTAGACTCACTTCTAACTTAGTTCATTTAGAAAATAAACAAGTACATTTTTAAACACTGTACTGTGTGACGTAAGCTGGTTCTGCTCCTGGAATTTGTTGCTTTCCCACGAAAAAGATTGAGTGCAGCATTTTCAAACTTTCCTACTTTGTGCAAGCTAACAAGATGTACAACTTTTTAGTTTTGCCTCAATTCTAAAGGAGTTTGTTTAGAAAACAAACATCTTCATTGCCGAAAACTGTACTGTGTGAAATAAGCTTGTTCTGTTCTCGGTCTGAGTTGCTCTCTTACGAACTGGGTTGAGTAAAGCAAGTTCAAACTTTCCTTGTTTGTGTAATCTAACAAGATGTACAACTTAGTAGATTCACCTCACTTCTAATTTAGTTTGTTTAGAAAAGAAACATGTTCATTTCTGAACACTGAACTTAGTGTGTGAAGTAAGCTAGTTCCGCTCTTGGAATGAGTTGCTTTCCTACAAAGAAGGTTGAGTGCAGCAAGTTGAAACTTGCCTAATTTGTGTAATCTAACAAGATGTACAACTTAGTAGATTCGCTTCATTTCTAACGTTGTTTGTTAAGAAAACAAACATCTTCATTGCCGAACACTGTACTTTGTTAAATAAGCTAGTTCTGTTCTCGGAATGGGTTGATTTCCTACAAAGTGGGTTGAGTGCAGAAGTTCAAACTTTCCTTGTTTTTGTAATCTAAGAAGATGTACAACTTAGTAGATTCACCTCATTTCTAACGTAGTTAGTTTAGAAAACAAACATCTTCATTACCGAACACTGTACTGTGTGAAATAAGCCTGTTCTGCTCACGGAATGAGTTGCTTTCCTATGAAGAGGGTTAAGTGCAGCAAGTTCAAACTTTCATAGTTAGTGTCACCTAACGAGATGTAAAACTTAGTAGATTAGCTTCATTCCTAAAGTAGTTTGTTTAGAAAACAAACATCTTCATTGCCGAACACTGTACTTTGTTAAAAAAGCTAGTTCTGTTCTTTCCTACGAAGAAGGTTGAGTGCAGCAAGATCAAACTTTCCTTGTTTGTGTAATCTAACATGATGTACAACTTCGTAGATTCGCCTCACTTCTAACGTAGTTTGTTCAGAAAACAAATATGTTCATTGCCGAACACTGTACTGTGTGAAGTAAGCTAGTTCCGCCCTTGGAATGAGTTGCTTTCCTACAAAGAAGGTTGAGTGTAGCAAGTTCAGACTTTCCTACTTTGTGTCATCTAACAAGACATACAACTTAGTAGATTCGCATCATTTCTAAAGTAGTTTGTTTAGAAAACAAACATCGTCATTGCCCAACAGTGTAATGTGTGAAATAAGATAGTTCTGTTCACAGAATGAGCTGTTTTCCTACGAAGAGGTTTCAGTGCTGCAAGATCAAACTTTCCTAGTTTGTGAAATTTAACATGATGTACAACTTAGTAGATTCGCCTTATTTGTAAAGTAGTTTGTTTAGAAAACAAACATCTTCATTCCCAAACACTGTACTGTGTGAAGTAAGCTAGTTCAGCTCTTGGCATGAGTTGCTTTCCTACGAAGGCAGTTGAGTGCAGCAAGTTCAAAGTTTCCTAGTTAGTGTCATCGAACAAGAGGTACAACTTAGTAGATTCACTTCATTTCTAAAGTAGTTTGTTTATAAAACAAATATCTTCATTGCCGAAAACTGTACTGTGTGAAATAAGCTAGTTCAGTACTCGGAATCACTTGCTTTCCTACGAAGTGGTTTAAGTTCAGCAAGTTCAGTCTTTCCGTGTTTGTTTAATCTAATCAGATGTACAACTTCGTAGACTCTCCTCCCTTCTAACGTCATTTCTTTAGAAAACAAACGTACATTGCTGAACACTGTATTGTGTGAAGTAAGTTAATTCTGCTCTTGGAATGAGTTGCTTTCCCACGAAGAAGGTTGAGTGCAGCATGTTCAAACTTTCCTAGTTTGTGTAATCTAACAATATGTACAACTTAGTAGTTTTTCCTCAATTCTAAAGGAGTTTGTTTAGAAAACAAACATCTTCATTGCCGAACACTGTACTGTGTGAAATAAGCTAGTTCTGCTCTCGGAATGAGTTGCTTTCCTATGAAGAAGGTTGAGTGCAGAAAGTTCAAACTTAACTAGTTTGTGTCATCCAACAAGATGTACAACTTAGTAGTGCTCTTCATTTGTAAAGCAGTTTGTTTACAAAACAAGCATCTTCATTGCCAAACACTGTACTGTGTTAAATAAGCTAGTTCTGTTCTCGGAATGAGTTGCATTCCTATGAAGAGCGTTGAGTGCAGCAAGTTCAAACTTACCTGGTTTGTGTAATCTAAGAAGATGTACAACTTAGTAGATTCGCATAATTTCTAACGAAGTTTTTTTAAAAAACAAACATGTTCATTGCTGAACACTGTACTTTGTGAAGTAAGCTAGTTCTGCTCTTGGAATGATTGCTTTCATACAAAGAAAGTTGAGACCAGCAAGTTCAAACTTTCCTAGTCTTTGTCATCTAACAAGATGTACAACTTAGTAGATTCACTTCATTTCTAAAGTAGTTTGTTTAGAAAACAAACATCTTCATTACCGAATGCTGTACTGTGTTATATAAGCTAGTTCTGTTCTCGGAATGAGTTGCTTTCCTATGAAGAGGGTTTAGTGCAGCAAGTTCAAACTTTCCTTGCTTGTACAATCTAAGAAGATATACAACTTTGTAAATTCGCTTCATTTCTAACGTAGTTTTTTTTTTTTTTATAAAACAAACATGTTCATTTCCGAATACTGTACTTAATGTGTGAAGTAAGCTGGTTCTGCTCCTGGAATGAATTGCTTTCCCAAGAAGAAGGTTGAGTGCAGCAAGTTCAGACTTTCCTTGTTTGTGTAATCTATCGAGATGTACAACTTACTAGTTTTGCCTCATTTGTAACGTAGTATGTTTAGAATACAAACATGTTCATTTCTGAAAACTGTACTTACACTGTGAACTAAGCTAGTTCTGCTCTTGGAATGAGTTGCTTTCCCACGAAGAAGGTTGAATGCAGCAAGTTCAAAGTTTCCTAACTTGTTTCATCTAAGAAGATGTACAACTTAGTAGATTCGCTTTATTTCTAAAGTAGGTTGTTTGGAAATCAAACATCTTCACTGCCGAACAATGTACTGTGTTAAATAAGGCAGTTCTGTTCTCAGAATCAGTTTCTTTCCTATATAGAGGGTGTAGTGTAGCAAGTTCAAACTTTGCTTGTTTGTGTAATCTATCAAGATGTACAACTTAGTAGTTTCTTCTCATTGCTAATGTAGTTTGTTTAGAAAACAAACATGTTCATTTCCGAACACTGTACTTACTCTGTGAAGTAAGCTAGTTCTGCTGAGGAATGAGTTGCTTTCCCACGAAGAATGTTGAGTGCAGGAAGTTCAAACTTTCCTTGTTTGTATAATCTAAGAAATGTATACCTTAGTAGATTCGCTTGATTTCTAATGTAGTTTGTTTAGAAAACAAACATGTTCATTGCTGAACACTGTACTGTGTGAAGTAAGCTAGTTCTGCTCTTGGAATGATTGCTTTCATACGAAGAAGGTTGAGTCGTGCAAGTTCAAACTTTCCTTGTCTTTGTCAACTAACAGGATGTACAACTTAGTAGATTTGCTTCATTTCTAAAGTAGTTTGTTTAGAAAACAAATATCTTCATTGTCGAACACTGTACTGTGTTAAATTAGCTAGTTCTGTTCTCTCAATGAGTTGCTTTCCTACGAAGAGGGTTGAGTGCCGCAATTTCAAACTTTCCTAGTTTGTGTCATCTAAGAAGATGTACAACATAGTACATTCACTTCATCTCTAAAGTACTTTGTTTAGAAAACAAATATGTTCATTTCCGAACACTGTACTGTGTGACATAAGCTTGTTCTACTATTGGAATGAGGTACTTTCCCACGAAGAAGGGTGAGTGCAACAAGTTCAAACTTTTCCAGTTTTTGTAATCAAACAAGACGTACAACTTAGTAGATTCTTTTCATTTCTAATGCCGTTTCTGTAAAAAAGAAACATATTCATTCCCAAACACTGTACTGTGTGAAGTAAGCTAGTTTTGCTCTTGGAATGAGTTGCTTTCCCACGAAGAAGGTTGAGTGCAGCAAGTTCAAACATTCCTAGTTTGTGTAATCTAACAAGATGTACAACTTAGTAGTTTCCACTCAATTCAAAAGTAGTTTGTTTATAAAACAAACATCTTCATTGCCGAACTGTACTGTGTGAAATAAGCTAGTTATGCTCTCGGAAAGAGTTGCTTGCCTACGAAGAGGGTAGAGTGCAGGAAGTTCAAACTTTCCTTGTTTTTGTAATCTAACAAGATGTACAACTTAGTAGATTTCCTTCATTTCTAAAGTAGTTTGTTTAGAAAACAAACATTTTCATTGCCGAACACTGTACTGTGTGAAATAAGGTAGTTCTGTTCTTGGATTGCGTTGCTTTCCTACAAAGAGGGTTGAGTGCAGCAAGTTCAAACTTTTCTTGTTGGTGTAATCTACCAAGATGTACAACTTAGTTGATTCGCCTCATTTCTAACGTAGTGTGTTTAGAAAACAAACATGTTGATTTCCAAAATCTGTACTTAGTGTGTGAAGTAAGCTAGTTCTGCTCTTCGAATGAGTTGCTTTTCCAAGAAGAAGGTTGAGTGTAGCAAGTTCAAACTTTCCTAGTTTATGTCATCTAACAAGATGTACCACTTAGTATATTCACTTCATTTCTAAAGTAGTTTGTTTAGAAAGCAAACATCTTCATTGTCGAACACTGTACTTTGTTAAATAAGCTGGGTCTGTTCTCGGAATCAGTTCCTTTCCTATGAAGAGTGTTGAGTGCATCAAGTTCAAACTTTCCTTGTTTGTGTAACCTAACAAGATGTACAACCTAGTAGATTAATTTCATTTCTAATGTCGTTCCTATAGAAAAGAAACATCTTCATTCCCAAACATTGTACCATTTGAAGTAAGCTATTTCTGCTCATGGAATGAGTTTCTTTCCCCGGAAGAAGGTTGAGTGCGGCAAGTTCAAACTTTCCTAGTTTGTGTAATCTAAAAAGATGTACAACTTAGTACATTCACTTCATTTCTAAGATAGCTTGTTTAGAAAACAAACATCTTCATTGCTGAACACTGTACTGTGTTAAATAAGATAGTTCTGTTCTAGAAATGAGTTGCTTGCCTACAAAGAGGGTGGAGTGCAGCACGTTCAAATTTTCCTTGCTTGTGATATCTAATAAGATTTTTTTCCTAGTAGATTCGCCTCATTTCTAAGGTAGTTTATTTAGAAAACAAACATGTTCATTTCCGAACACAGTACTTTCTGCGTGAAGTAAGCTAGTTATGCTCTTGGAATGAGTTGCTTTCTTACGAAGAAGGTTGAAAGGAGCACATTCAGACTTTCCCAGTTTGTGTCATCTAACAAAATGTACAACTTAGTAGATTCGCCTAAATTCTGAAGTAGTTTGTTTAGAAAACAAACATGTTCATTGATGAACAATGTACTGTATGAAGTTAGCTAGTTCTGCTCTTGGAATGAGTTGCTTTCCTATGCAGAAGGTTGAGTGCAGCAAGTCCAAACATTCCTAGTATGTGTCATCTAACAAGATATACAACTTAGTAGATTCGCTTCATTTCTAAAGTAGTTTGTTTAGAAAACAAACATGTTCATTGCCAAAGAGTGTACTGTGTGAAATAAGCTAGTTCGGCTCTCAGAATGAGTTGCTTTCCTACGAAGAGCACTGAGTGCAGCAAGTTCAAACTTTCCTAGTTTGTGTAATCTGTCATGATGTACAACTTAGTAGTTTGGCCTCATTTATAACGTAGTTTCTTTAGAAAACAATCTTCTTCATTACCAACCACTGTACTGTGTGAAATAAGCTAGTTCTGCTCTCGGAATGAGTTGCTTTCCTACGCATAGTATTGAGTGCAGCAAATTCAAACTTTCCTTGTTTGTGTAATCTAACAAGATGTACAACTTACTAGATTCGCCTCACTTCTAACTTAGTTTGTTTAGAAAACAAACATGTTCATTTCCGAACAATGTACTGTGTGAAGTATACTAGTTCGGCTCTTGGAATGAGTTGCTTTCCTACGAAGAAGGTTGAGTGCAGCAAGTTAAAAGTTTCCTAGTTTGTGTAATCTATCAAGATGTAAAATTTAGTAGTTTCGCCTCATTTCTTACGAAGTTTGTTTAGAAAACAAACATGTTCATTTTCCAACACTGTACTGTGTGAAGTAAGGTTATTCTACTCTTGGAATGATTTACCTTCCCATGAATAAGATTGATTGCAGCAAGTTCAAACTTCCCTAGTTTGTGTCATCTAACAAGTTATACAATTTAGTAGATTCGCTTCATTTCTAAAGTAGTTTGTTTAGAAAACAAACATCTTCATTGCCGAACACTGTACTGTGTTAAATCAGCTAGCTCTTTTCTCGGAATGAGTTGCTTTCCTCCAATAGGGTTGAGTGCAGCAAGTTCAAAATTTCCTTGTTTGTGTCATCTAACAAGATGTACAACTTAGTAGATTGGCCTCATTTCTAACTTAGTTTGTTTAGAAAACAAATCTGTTCATTGCCGAACACTGTACTTACTGTGTGAAGTAAGCTAGTTCTGCTCTTGGAATGAGTTGCTTTCCCACGAAGAAGGTTGAGTGCAGCAAGTTCCAACTCTCCTTGTTTGTGTAATCTAATAAGATGTACAACTTAGTAGATTCGCCTCACTTCTAACGTAGTTTCTTTAGAAAACAAACATCTTCATTTTCAAACACTGTACTTACTGTATGAATTAAGCTGGTTCTGCTCTTGCAATGAGTTGCTTTCCTACGAAGAAGGTTGAGTGCAGAAGTTCAAACTTTCCTGGTTTGTGTCATCTAACAAGATATACAACTTAGTAGATTCACTTCATTTCTAAAGTAGTTTGTTTAGAAAACAAACATCTTCATTGCTGAACACTGTACTGTGTTAAATAAGCTAGTTTTGCTCTCGGAATGAGTTGCTTTCCTACTAAGAGGGTTGAATGCAGCAAGTTCAAACTTTCCTTGTTTGTGTAATCTAACAAGTTGTACAACTTAGTAGATTCGCCTCATTTCTAATGTCGTTTTTTAAGAAAACAAACATGTTCATTTCCGAACACTGTACTTACTGTGTGAACTAAGTTAGGCTTGCTCTTGGAATGAATTGCTTTCCCACAAATAAGGTTGAGTGCAGCAGGTTCAAACATTCCTAGTTTGTGTAATCAAACAAGATGTACAACTTAGTAGATTCACCTCACTTCTAAAGTAGTTTGTTTACAAAACAAAGATATTCATTGCCGAACATTGTCCTGTGTGAATTAAGCTAGTTCTGCTCTTGGAATGAGTTGCTATCCTACGAAGAAAGTTGAGTGCAGCACGTTCAGACTTTCCTAGTTTGTGTCATCTAACAAGATGTACAACTTAGTAGATTTGCCTCAATTATAAAGTAGTTTGTTTAGAAAGCCAACATGTTCATTACTGAACTCCATACTGTGTGAAGTAAGCTAGTTCTGCTCTTCGAATTAGTTGCTATCCTACGAGGAAGGTTGAGTGCAGGAAGTTCAAACTTTCCTAGTTTGTGTCATCCAGGAAGATGTACAACTTAGTACATTCGCTTCATTTGTAAAGTCGTTTGTTTGGAAAACAAACATCTTCATTGCCGAACACAGTACTGTGTTAAATAAGCTAGTTCTGTTGTCGGAATGAGTTGCTGTCCTAAGAAGTGGGTTGATAGCAGAAAGTTCAAATTTTCCTTGTTTGTGGAATCTTACAAGGTGTACAACCTAATAGATTAGACTCACCTGTAACATAGTTTGTTGAGAAAACAAATATGTTCATTCCAGAACAGTGTACTGTGTGAAGTAAGCTAGTTCTGCTCTTGGAATGAGTTGCATTCCCACAAAGAAAGTTTAGTGCAGCAAGTTCAAACTTTCCTAGTTTGTGTAATCTAACAAGATGTACAACTTTGTAGATTTGCTACATTTCTAAAGTAGTTTGTTAAGAAAAAAATATCTTCATTGCTGAACACGGTACCTTGTTAAATAAGCTAGTTCTGTTCTCAGAATCAGTTGCTTTCATACGAAGTGAGTTGAGTGCAGCAAGTTCAAACTTTCCTTGTTTGTGTAATCTACAAATATGTACAACTTAGTAGATTCGCCTCACTTCTATCGTAGTTTGCTCATTGCCAAACACTGTACTGTGTGAAGTAAGCTACTTCTGCTCTTGGAATGAGTTGCTTTCCCACGAAGAAGGTTGAGTGCAGCAAATTCCAACTTTCCTAGTTTGTGTAATCTAACAAGATGTACAACTTAGTAGTTTTGCCTCAATTCTAAATTAGTTTGTTTAGAAAAGAAACATCTTCAATACCGAACACTGTAGTGTGTCAAATAAGCTAGTTCTGCTCTCGGTATGAGTTGGTTTCCTACGAAGAGGGTTGAGTGCAGCAAATTCAAACTTTCCTAGTTTGTGTAACCTATCGAGATGTAAAACTTCGTAGTTTCGCCTCATTTCTTGCATAGTTTGGTTAGAAATAAACATGTTTATTGTCGAACCCTGTACTGTATGAAGTAAGCTTGTTCTGCTCTTGGAATGAGTTGCTTTCCTACAAAGAAGGTTGAGTGCAGCAAGTTCAAACTTCCCTAGTTTGTGTCATCTAACAAGTTGTACAACTTAGTAGATTTGCTTTATTTCTAATGTAGTTTGTATAGAAAGCAAAGATCTTCATTGCCGAACACAGTACTGTGTTAAATAAGGAGGTCTGCTCTAGGAATGAGTTGCTTTCCTATGAAATGTGTTGAGTGTAACAAGTTCAAACTTTCCTTATTTGTGTAATCTAAGAAGTTGTACAACTTAGTAGACTTGACTCACTTCTAAGGTAGTTTGTTGAAAAAACAAATACATTCATTCCCGAACACTGTACTGTGTGAAGTAAGCTAGTTCTGCTCTTGTAATGAGTTGCTTTCCTACGAAGAAGGTTGAGTGCAGCACATTCATACTTTCCTAGTTTGTGTCATCTAACAAAATGTACAACTTAGTAGATTTGCCTAAATTCTGAAGTAGTTTGTTTAGAAAACAAACATGTTCATTGCTGAACAATGTACGTGTGAAGTTAGCTAGTTCTGCTCTTGGAATGAGTTGCTTTCCTACGAAGAAGGTTGAGTGCAGCAAGTTCAAACATTCCTAGTATGTGTCATCTAACAAGATATACAACTTAGTAGATTCGCTTCACTTCTAAAGTAGTTTGTTTATAAAACAAACATGTTCATAGCCAAACACTGTAC
Organism: Orientallactaga sibirica; assembly: GCA_036365145.1. Lineage (NCBI taxonomy): Eukaryota > Metazoa > Chordata > Mammalia > Rodentia > Dipodidae > Orientallactaga > Orientallactaga sibirica. Next base: position 502,741 of record JAEOAD010001078.1, on the reverse strand, counting down.
TGTGTGAAATAAGCTAGTTCTGCTCTTGGAGTGAGTTTACTTTCCTGCAACGAAGGTTGAGTGCAGCAAGTTCAGACTTTCCTAGTTTGTGTCATCTAACAAGATGTACAACTTAGTAGATTGGCCTCAGTTCTAAAGTAGTTCATTTAGAAAATAAACATGTTCATTTTCAAACTCCGCACTGTGTGAAGTAACCTAGTTTGCTCTTGGAATGAGTTCCTTTCCTACGAAGAAGGTTTAGTGCAGCAAGTTAAAAGTTTCTTAGTTTGTGTCATCTAACAAGGTGTACAACTTAGTATATTTGCCTCATTTCTGACATAGTTTGTTTAGAAAACAAACATCTTCATTTCCAAACACTGTACTGTGTTAAATAAGGTAGTTCTGTTCTCGGAATGAGTTGCTTTTCTACGAATAAAGTTGAGTTCAGCAAATTCAAATATTCCTAGTTTGTGTCATCTAACAAGATGTACAACTCAGTAGATTTGCTTCATTTCTAAAGTAGTTTGTTTAGAAAACAAACACCTTCATTGCTGAACACTGTACTGTGTTAAATAAGCTAGTTCTGTTCTCGGAATGAGTTGCTTTCCTACTACGAGGGATGAGTGCAGCAAGTTCAAACATTCCTTGTTTGTGTAATCTAAGGAGATGTACAACTTAGTAGATTCGCCTCATTTCTAACGTAGTTTTTTTTTTAGAAAATAAACATGTTCATTTCCGAACACCGTACTTATTGTTTGAACTAAGTTAGGCCTGCTCTTGGAATGAATTGCTTTCCCACAAAGAAGGTTGAGTGCAGCAGGTTCAAACATTCCTAGTCTGTGTAACCTAACAAGATGTACCACTTAGTAGATTCACTTCACTTCTAATGTAGTTTGTTTACAAAACAAACATGTTCATTGCCGAACATTGTCCTGTGTGAATTAAGCTAGTTCTGCTCTTGGAATGAGTTGCTATCCTAGGAAGAAGGTTGAGTGCAGCACGTTCAGACTTTCCTAGTTTGTGTCATCTAACAAGATGTACAACTTAGTAGATTCACCTCAATTATAAAGTAGTTTGTTTAGAAAGCCAACATGTTCATTACCGAACTCTATACTGTGTGAAGTAAGCTAGTTCTGCTCTTCGAATTAGTTGCTATCCTACGAGGAAGGTTGAGTGCAGGAAGTTCAAACTTTCCTAGTTTGTGTCATCTAAGAAGATGTACCTTCACTTCATTTCAAAAGTTGTTTGTTTGGAAAACAAACATCTTCATTACCGAACACAGTACTGTGTTAAATAAGCTAGTCCTGTTCTCGGAATGAGTTGCTTTCCTAAGAAGTGGGTTGATAGCAGAAAGTTCAAACTTTCCTTGTTTGTGTTATCTTACAATGTGTATAACTTAATAGATTAGACTCACTTCTAACATAGTTTGTTGAGAAAACAAATATGTTCATTCCCGAACAGTGTACTGTGTGAAGTCAGCTAGTTCTGCTCTTGGAATGAGTTGCGTTCCTTCGAAGAAAGTTGAGTGCAGTAATTTCAAGCTTTCCTAGTTTGTGTAGTCTATCAAGATGTACAACTTAGTAGATTCACTACATCTCTAAAGTAGTTTGATTAGAAAACTAACATCTTCATTGCCGAACACTGTACTGTGTTAAATAAGCTAGTTCTGTTCTCAGAATGGGTTGATTTCCTACGAAGTGGGTTGAGTGCAGAAGTTCAAACTTTCCTTGTTTGTGTAATCTAAGAAGATGTACAACTTAGTAGATTCACCTCATTTCTAACGTAGTTAGTTTAGAAAACAAACATGTTCATTACCGAACACTGTACTGTGTGAAATAAGCCTGTTCTGCTCACGGAATGAGTTGCTTTCCTATGAAGAGGGTTAAGTGCAGCAAGTTCAAACATTCGTAGTTAGTGTCACCTAACAAGATGTAAAACTTAGTAGATTAGCTTCATTCCTAAAGTACTTTGTTTAGAAAACAAACATCTTCATTGCCGAACACTGTACTTTGTTAAATAAGCTAGTTCTTTTCTTGGAAAAACTTGCTTTCCTACGAAAAAGGTTGAGTGCAGCAAGATCAAACTTTCCTTGTTTGCGTAATCTAACATGATGTACAACTTAATAGATTCGCCTCACTTCTAACGTAGTTTGTTTAGAAAACAAATATGTTCATTGCCGAACACTGTACTGTGTGCAGTAAGCTAGTTAAGCTCTTGGAATGAGTTGCTTTCCTACAAAGAAGGTTGAGTGCAGCAAGTTCAAACTTTTCAAGTTTGTGTAATCTACCAAGATGTACAGCATAGTAGATTCGCTTTTTTTTAAAGTAGTTTGTTTGTAAAACAAACATCTTCATTGACGAACACTGTACTGTGTTAAATAAGCTAGTTCTGTTCTCGGAAAGAGTTGCTTTCCAACGAAGTGGGTTGAATGCAGCAAGTACAAACTTTCCTTGTTTGTGTAATCTAACAAAATGTACAACTTCGTAGATTCACCTCACTTCTAACGTAGTTTTTTTTAGAAGACAAACATGTTCATTTCCGAACACTGTACTGTGTGAAGTAAGCTAGTTCTGGTATTGGAATGAGTTGCTTTCCCACGAAGAAGGATGAGTGCACCAAGTTCAAACTTTCCTAGTTTGTGTCATCTAAAACGATGTAGTACTTAGTAGATTGGCTTCATTTCTAAAGTAGTTTGTTTACAAAACAAACATCTTCATTGACGAACACTGTAATGTGTGAAATAAGTTAGTTCTATTCTCGGAATGAGTTGTTTTCCAATGAAGAGTGTTGAGTGCAGCAAGTTCAAACTTTCCTTACTTGTGTAATCCATCTAGTTGTACAATCCAGTAGATTTGCCTCATTTCTAACGTAGTTTGTTTAGAAAACAAACATGTTCATTTCCGAACACTGTACTTACTGTGTGAAGTAAGCTACTTCTGCTGTTGGAATGAGTTGCTTTCCTACGAAGACGGTTGAGTGCAGCAAGTTCATACGTTCCTAGTTTGTGTGATCAAACAAGATGTACAACTTAGTAGATTCAACTCAATTATAAAGTAGTTTGTTTAGAAAACAAACATGTTCATTGCCAAACACTGTACTGTGTGAAGTAAGCGTGTTCTGCTCTTGGAATGAGTTGATTTCCTACGAAGAAGGTTGAGTGCAGCCAATTCAAACTTTCCTATTTTTTGGCATCTAAAAAGATGTACAACTTAGTAGATTTGCTTCATTTTTAAAGTAGTTTGTTTAGAAAACAAACATCTTCATTGCCAAACACTGTATTGTGTTAAATAAGCTAGTTCTGTTCTTGGAATGAGTTGCTTTCCTACAAAGAAGGTTGAGTGCAGCAAGTTCAAACTTTCCTAGTTTCTGTAATCTAACAAGCTGTATAACTTATTTCATTCGCTTCATTTCTAAAGTAGTTAGTTTAGAATACAAACATCTTCATTGCCAAACACTGTACTGTGTGAAATAAGCTAGTTCTGTTCTCAGATGAGTTGCTCTCCTATGAAGAGGGTTGAGTGCAGCATGTTCAAACTTTCCTCGTTAGTGTTATCCAACAAGATGTACAACATAGTAGAATCGCTTCATTTGTAAATTAGTTTGTTTAGAAAACAAACATCTTCATTGCTGAACACTGTACTGTGTGAAATAAGCTACTTCTGCTCTTGGAATGAGTTGTTTTCCTATGAAGAGGGCTGAGTGCAGGAAGTTCAAACTTTCCTAGTTTGAGTAATCTATCAACATGTACAACTTAGTAGTTTCCCCTCATTTCTAACATAGTTGGTTTAGAAAACAAACATGTTCATTGCCAAACACTTTACTGTGTGAAGTAAGCTAGTTCTGCTCTTGGAATGAGTTGCTTTCCTACGAAGAAGGTTGAGTGCAGCAAGTTCAAACTTTCCTTGTTTGTGTAATATAACAATATGTACAACTTAGTAGATTCACCTCTTTTATAACGTAGATGGTTTAGAAAACAAACATGTTCAATTCCGAACACTGTACTTAATATGTGAAGTAAGCAAGTTCTGCTCTTGGAATGAGTTGCTTTCCCACAGAGAAAGTTGAGTGCAGCAAGTTCAAACTTTCCTAGTTAGTGTTATCTAACAAGCTGTACAACTTAGTAGATTCTCTTCATTTCTGAAGTAGTTTGTTTAGAAAACAAACATCGTCATTGCCAAACACTGTACTGTGTGAAATAAGCTAATTCTGCTCTTGGAGTGAGTTGCTCTCCTACGAAGAAGGTTGAGTGCAGCAAGTTAAAACTTTCCTAGTTTGTGTCATCTAACAAGATATACAACTTAGTAGATTCAGTTCATTTCTAAAGTAGTTTGTTTAGCAACAAACATCTTCATTACTGAACACTGTACTTTGTTAAATAAGCTCATTCTGTTCTTGAAATGAGTTGCTTTCCTACGAAGTGGATTGAGTGTGGCAAGTTCAAACTTTCCTAGTTTGGGTAATCTAACAAGATGTACAATTTACTAGATTCGCCTCACTTCTTACGTAGTCTCTTTAGAAAACAAACATGTTCATTGCTGAACACTGTACTGTGTGAAGTAAGCTAGTTCTGCTCTTTGAATGAGTTACTTTCCTTCGAAGCAGGTTGAGTGCAGGAAGTTCAACCTTTCGTAGTTTGTGTCATCTAACAAGATGTACAATGTAGTAGATTCGATTCATTTCTAAAGTAGTTTGTTTAGAATACAAACAGCTTCTTTGCCAAACACTGTACATTGTTAAATAAGCTAGTTCTGTCCTTGAAATGAGTTGCTTTCCTATGAATAGGATTGAGTGCAGCAAGGTCAACCTTTCCGTGTTTGTGTAATCTAAGAAGATGTACAACTCAGTAGGTTTGCCTCATTTCTAACGCAGTTTCTTTAGAAAACAAACCTGTTCATTTCAGAACACTGTACTTACTGTGTGAAGTAAGCTAGTTCTGCTCTTGGAATGAGTTGGTTTCCCACGGAAACTGTTGAGTGCAGCAAGTTCAAACTTTCCCTGTTTGTGTCATCTCAGAAGATGTAAAACTTAGTAGATTCACTTCATTTCTAAAGTAGTTTGTTTAGAAAACAAACATCTTCATTGCCGAACATTGTACTTTGTTAAATAAGCTAGTTCTTTTCTCAGAATGAGTGGCTTTCCTAGGAAGAGGGTTGAGTGCAGCAAGTTCATACTTTCCTTCTTTGTGTAATCGAACAAGATTTAAAACTTAGTAGACTTGACTCATTTATACCGTACTTTGTTTAGAAAACAAACATGTTCATTTCCAAACTATGTACTGACTGTGTGAAGTAAGCTAGTTCTGCTCTTAAAATGAGTTGCTTTCCCACAGAAAAGGTTGAGTCAAGCAAGTTCAAACTTTCCTAGATAGTGTCATCTAAGAAGATATACAACTTAGTAGATTTGCTTGATTTCTAAAGTAGGTTGTTTAGAAAACAAACATCTTCATTGCCCAACACTGTACTGTGTGAAATAAGCTAGTTCTGTTCTTGGAATGAGTTCCTTTCCCAGAAGAAGGTTGACTGCACCAAGTTCAAACTTTCCTAGTTTGTGTAATCTAACAAGATGTACAACTTAGTAGATTCGCCTCACTTCTAACTTAGTTTGTTTAGAAAACAAACATGTTCATTGCCAAACACTGTAGTGTGTGAAGTAAGCTAGTTCTTCTCTTGGAATGAGTTGCTATCCTACCAAGAAGGTTGAGTGCAGCAAATTCAAACTTTCCTAGTTTGTGTCATCTAACAAGATATACAACTTAGTAGATTCGCTTCATTTCTAAAGTAGTTTGTTTAGAAAACTAACATCCTCAATGCTCAAGACTGTACTGTGTTAAATAAGCTAGTTCTGTTGTCAGAATGACTTGCTTTGCTACAAAGTGGGTTGAGTGTAGCAAGTTCAAACATTCCTTTTATTGTAATCTAACAAGGTGTACAACGTTGTAGATTCCCCTCTCTTCTAACGTAGTTTTTTTAGAAAACAAATATGTTCATTTCCCAACACTGTACTGTGTGAAGTCAGCTAGTTCTGCTATTAGAATGAGTTGCTTTACCAAGAAGAACGTTGAGTGCAGCAAGTTCAAACTTTCCTAGCTTGTGTCATCTAACAAGTTATACAACTTGTAGATTCGCTTCATTTCTAAAGCAGTTTGTTTAGAAAACAAACATCTTCATTGCCGAACACTGTACTTACTGTGTGAAGCAAGCTAGTTCTGGTCTTGGAATGAGTTGCTTTCCCTCGAAGAAGGTTGAGTGCAGCAAGTTCAAACTTTCCTAGTTAGTGTCATCTAAAAAGATGTACAACTTATTAGATTTGCTTCATTTCTAAAGTAGTTTGTTTAGAAAACAAACATCTTCATTGCAGAACTCTGTACTGTGTGAAATAAGCTAGTTGTCTTCTCGGAAAGAGTTGCTTTCCTACGAAGTGGGTTAAGTGCAGCAAGTTCACACTTTCCTTGTTTGTGTAATCTAACAAGAAGTACAACTTAGTAGATTCGCCTCACTTCTAACGTAGTTTCTTTAGAAAACAAACATGTTCATTTTCAAACACAGTACTGTGTGAAGTAAGCTAGTTCTGCTCTTGGAATGAGTTGCTTTCCCACGAAGAAGGCTGAGTGCAGCAAGTTCAAACTTTCCTAGTTTGTGTAATCTAACAAGATGTACAACTTAGTAGTTTCACCTCAATGCTGAAGTGGTTTGTTTATAAAACAAACATTTTCATTACCGAACACTACTGTGTGAAATGAGCTAGTTCTTCTCTCTGAATGAGTTGCTTTCCTACAAATAGGGTTGAGGACAGCAAATTCAAACTTTCCTAATTTGTGTAATCTATCACGATGTACAACTTAGTAGATTCACCTCACTTGTAACATTGTTTGTTTAGAAAACAAACATGTTCATTGCCGAACACTAGACTGTGTGAATTAAGCTACTTCTGCTCTGGGAACGAGTTGCTTTCCTACAAACAAGGTTGAGTGCAACAAGTTCAGGCCTTCCTATTTTGTGTCATCTAGCCAGATGTATATCTTATTTGTTTCACCTAATTCTAAAGTAGTTTGTTTAGAAAACAAACATTTTCATTGTCAAACACTGTACATTGTGAAGTAAGCTAGTTCTGCTCGTGGAATGAGATGCTTTCCTAAGAAGAAGTTTGAGTGCAACAAGTTCAAACTTTCCTAGTTTGTGTCATGTAACAAGATGTACAACTTCATATATTTGCTTCATTTCTAAAGTAGTTTGTTTGGAAAACAAACATCTTCATTGCCGAACACAGTATTGTGTAAATAAGCTAGTTCTGTTCTCAGAATGAGTTGCTTTCCTACGAAGAGGGTTGAGTGCAGCAAGTTCAAATTTTCCTTGTTTGTGTAATCTATTAACATGTACAACGTAGTAAACTCGCCTAATTTCTAACGTAGTTTGTTTAGAAAACAAACATATTCCTTTCTGAACACTGTACTTACTGTGTGAAGTAAGCTAGTTCTGTTCTTGGAATGAGTTGCTTTCCCCCGAAGAAGGTTGAGTGCAGCAAGTTTAAACTTAACTAGTTTGTGTAATCTAACAAGATGTACTACTTACTAGATTCATTTCATTTCTAAAGTAGTTTGTTTAGAAAACAAACATGTTCATTGCCGAACACTGTATGGTTTGAAGTAAGCTAGTGCCGTTCTTGGAATGACTTGCTTTCCCAGGAAGAAGGTTGAGTGCAGCAAGTTCAAACTTTTCTAGTTTGTGTCATCTAACAAGATGTACAACTTAGTACATTAGCTTCATTTCAAAGTAGTTTGTTTAGAGAACAAACATCTTCATTTCCAGACACTGTACTGTGTTAAATAAGCTAGTTCTGTTCTCGGAATGAGTTGCTTTCCTACGAAGAAGGTTCAGTGCAGTAAGTTCAAACTTTCCTTGTTTGTTTAATCTAACAAGATATACAACTTAGTAGATTCGGCTCCTTTCTAACGTAGTTTTTTTAGAAAACAAAGATGTTCATATCTGAACACTGTACTTACTGTGTGAAGTAAGCTAGTTCTGCTCTTGGAATGAGTTGGTTTGCCATGAACAAGGTTGAGCGCAGCATGTTCAAACTTTCCTTGTTTGTGTAATATAAAGAGATGTACACCTTAGGTAGATTCACCTCACTTCTATTGTAGTTTGTTTAGAAAAGAAACATGTTCATTGCTGAACACTGTACTGTGTGAAGTAAGTTAGTTCTGCTCTTAGAATGAGTTGCTTTCCCTCGAACAAGGTTGAATGCAGCAAGATCAAACTTTCCTAGTTTGTGTCATCTAACAAGATGTACAACTTAGCAGATTCTCCTCATTTCTAAAGTAGTTTGTTTAGAAAAAAAAAATCTTCATTGCCGAGCACTGTACTGTGTTTAATTAGCTAGTTCTGTTCTCGGAATGAGTTCCATTCCGACCAAGTGGGCTGAGTGAAGCAAGGTCATACTTTTCCTGTTTGTGTAATCTGCCAAGATGTACAACTTAGTATATTTGCCTCACTTCTAATGTAGTTTCTTTAGAAAACAAACACATTCATTTCTGAATACTGTACTTACTGTGTGAAGCAAGCTAGTTCTGCTCTTAGAATGAGTTGCTTTCCCACGAATAATGGTTAAGTGCAACAAGTTCATTAAGTGCAACAAGTTCAGACTTTCTTAGTTTGTGTAATCTAACAAGATGTACAACTTAGTAGATTTGCCTCAATTCTAACATAGTTTATTTAGAAAACAAACATGTTCATTTCCGAACACTGTACTTACTGTCTGAAGTAAGCTTGTTCTTCTCTTGGAGTAAGTTGCTTTCCCATGAAGAAGGTTGAATGCAGCAAGTTGAAACTTTCCCTGTTTGTGTAATCTAACAATATGTACACCTTAGTAGAATCGCCTCATGTTTCATGTAGTTTGTTTAAAAAACAAACATGTTCATTGCTGAGAACTCTACTGTGTGAAGTAAGTTAGTTCTGCTCTTGTAATGAGTTGCTTTCCCACGAAGAAGGTTGAGTGCAAAAGTTCAAACTTTCCTACTTTGTGTAATAGAACACGATGTACAACTTAGTAGATTCATTTCATTTCTAATGTCGTTTCTATAGAAAAGAAATATCTTCATTCCCGAACACTGTACTGTGTGAAGTAACCTAGTTCTGCTCTTGGAATGAGTTGCTTTCCTACGATGAAGGTTGAGTGCCGCAAGTTCAGACATTCCTAGTTTGTGTCTTCTAACAAGATGTACAACTTAGTAGATTCGCCTCAATTCTAAAGTAGTTTGTTTAGAAAACAAACATGTTCGTTGCCAACACTGTACTGTGTCAAGTAGCTATTTCTGCTATTGTAATGAGTAGCATTCCTACGAAGAAGGTTGAGTGCAGGAAGTTCAAACTTTCCTAGTTTGTGCAATCTAAGAAGATGTACAACTTAGTAGTTTCAGCTCAATTCTAAAGTATTTTGTTTAGAAAACAATCATCTTCTTTACCGAACACTGTAGGGTGTGAAATAAGCGAGTTCTGCTCTCAGAATGATTTGCTTCCCAAAGAAGAAGGTTGACTGCAGCAAGTTCAACCTTTCCTAGTTTGTGTAATCTAACAAGGTGTACAACGTAGTATATTCGCCTCATTTCTAACTTAGTTTGTTTACAAAACAAACATCTTTATTGCTGAACACTGTACTGTGTGAAATAAGCTAGTTCTGTCCACGGAATGAGCTGCTTTGCTTCGAAGAGGTTTCAGTACAGCAAGATCAAACTTTTCTAGTTTGTGTCATATAACAAGATGTACAACTTAGTAGATTAGCCTCATCTGAAGTAGTTTGTTTACAAAATGAACATCTTCATTCCCGAACACTGTACTGTGTGAAGTAAGCTAGTTCTGCTCTTGGAATGAGTTGCTTTCCCACGAAGAAGGTTGAGTGCAGCAAGTTCAAACTTTCCTACTTTGTGTCATCTAACAAGATGTACAACTCAGTACATTCGTCTCACTTTTAACATAGTTTGTTTAGAAAACAAACATGTTCATTGCTGAACACTGTACTGTGTGAAGTAAGCTAGTTGTACTCTTGGAATGAGTTGCTTTCCTATGAAGAAGGTTGAGTGAAGCAAGTGGAAACTTTCCTAGTTTGTGTAATCTATCTAGATATACAAATTATTAGTTTTGCCTCATTACTAAGGTAGTTTGTTTAGAAAATAAACATGTTCATTGCTGAACACTGTACTGTGTGAAGTAAGCTAGTTCTTCTCTTGGAATGAGTTACTTTCCCACGAAGAAGGTTGAGTGCAGCAAGTTCAAATTTTCCTTGTTTGTGTAATCTAAGAAGGTGTACACCTTAGTAGATTTGCCTCATTTCTGACGTAGTTTGTTTAGAAAAAAAAATGTTCATATCCGAACACTGTATTTACTGTGTGAAGTAAGCTATTTCTGCTCTTGGAATGACTTGCTCTCCTACTAACAAGGTTGAGTGCATCAAGTTCAAACTTTCCTAGTTTGTGTCATCTTACAAGATGTACAACTTAGTAGATTCATCAAATTTCTAATGTCTTTTCTATAGAAAAGAAACATCTTCATTCAAAAAACACTGTACTGTGTGAAGTAAGCTGGTTCTGCTATTGGAATGAGTTGCTTTCCTACGAAGAAGGTTGAATGCATCAATTCAGACTTTCCTTGTATGTGCCATCTATAAAGATGTACAACTAAGTAGTTTTGACTCATTTCTAAAGTAGTTTGTTTAGAAAACGAACATCATCATTGCCGAACACTGTACTGTGTGAAATAAGCTAGTTCTGTCCACGGAATGAGCTGCTTTGCTACGAAGAGGTTTCAGTACAGCAAGATCAAACTTTCCTAGTTTGTGTCATGTAACAACATGTACAACTTAGTAGATTACACTCATCTGAAGTAGTTTGTTTAGAAAACGAACATCTTCATTCCCCAACACTGTACTGTGTGAAGTAAGCTAGTTGTGCTCTTGGAATGAGTTGCTTTCCTATGAAGAAGGTTGAGTGCAGCAAGTGGAAACTTTCCTAGTTTGTGTAACCTATCTAGATATACAATTATTAGTTTTGCCTCATTTCTAAGGTAGTTTGTTTAGAAAATAAACATGTTCATTGCCGAACACTGTACTGTGTGAAGTAAGCTAGTTCTGCTCTTGGAATCAGTTGCTTTCCCACGAAGAAGGTTGAGTGCAGCAAGTTCAAATTTTCCTTGTTTGTGTAATCTAAGAAGGTGTACACCTTAGTAGATTTGCCTCATTTCTGACATAGTTTGTATAGAAAAAAATGTTCATATACAAACACTGTATTTACTGTGTGAAGTAAGATATTTCTGCCCTTGGAATGAGTTGCTCTCCTACGCACAAGGTTGAGTGCATCAAGTTCAGATTTTCCTACTTTGTGTCATCTTACAAGATGTACAACTTAGTAGATTCATCAAATTTCTAATGTCTTTTCTATAGAAAAGAAACATCTTCATTCCCAAACACTGTACTGTGTGAAGTAAGCTGGTTCTGCTATTGGAATGAGTTGCTTTCCTACGAAGAAGGTTGAATGCAGCAATTCAGACTTTCTTCGTTTGTGCCATCCATAAAGATGTACAACTAAGTAGTTTTGACTCATTTCTAAAGTAGTTTGTTTAGAAAACAAACATCGTCATTGCAGAACATTGTACTGTGTGAAATAAGCTAGTTCTGTCCACGGAATGAGCTGCTTTGCTCCTAAGAGGTTTCAGTACAGCAAGATCAAACATTCCTAGTTTGTGTCATGTAACAAGATGTACACCTTAGTAGATTCCCCTCATTTCTAACGTAGTGTGTTTAGAAAAAAAAAATGTTCATATCCGAACACTGTATTTACTGTGTGAAGTAAGCTATTTCTGCTCTTGGAATGAGTTGCTCTCCTACGAACAAGGTTGAGTGCATCAAGTTCAGACTTTCCTAGTTTGTGTCATCTTACAAGATGTACAACTTAGTAGATTCCTCAAATTTTTACTGTAGTTTCTATAGAAAAGAAACATCTTCATTCCCAAACACTGTACTGTGTGAAGTAAGCTAGTTCTGCTATTGGAATGAGTTGCTTTCCTACGAAGAAGGTTGAATGCAGCAAGTTCAGACTTTCCTCTTTTGTGCCATCTAAAAAGACGTACAACTAAGTAGATTCAACTCATTTCTAAAGTAGTTTGTTTAGAAAACAAACATCGTCATTGCCGAACACTGTACTGTGTGAAATAAGCTAGTTCTGCCATGGAATGAGCTGCTTTGCTACGAAGAGTTTTCAGTACAGCAAGATCAAACTTTCCCAGTTTGTGTCATGTAACAAGATGTACAACTTAGTAGATTAGCGTCATCTGAAGTAGTTTGTTTAGAAAACGAACATCTTCATTCCCCAACACTGTACTGTGTGAAGTAAGCTAGTTGTGCTCTTGGAATGAGTTGCTTTCCTACGAAGTGGGTTGTGTGCAGCAAGATCAAACTTTCCTAGATTGTGTAATATATCAAGCTGTACAACTTAGTAGTTTCGCCTCAGTTCTAATGTAGTTTGTTTAGAAAACCAACATGTTCATTGCCGAAAACTGTACTCTGTGAAGTTAGCTTGTTGTGCTCTTGGAATGAGTTGCTTTCTCACGAAGAAGGTTGAGGGCAACAAGTTCAAACTTTCCTAGTTTGTGTCATCTAACAAGATTTACAACTTAGTAGATTCATTTCATTTCTATTGTCGTTTCTATAGAAAAGAAACATCTTCATTCCCGAACATTGTACTGTGTGAAGTAATCTAGTTATGCTCTGGGAATGAGCTGGTTTCCCACTAAGAATGTTCAGTGCAGCAATTTCAAACTTTCCTAGATTGTGTAATCTAACAAGATGTACAACTTAGTAGATTGGCCTCATTTCTAAAGTAGTTTGTTTAGAAAACAAACATCTTCATTGCTGAACACTGTACTGGGTTAAATAAGCTAGTTCTGTTCTCGGAATGAGTTGCTTTCCTACGAAGAGGGTTGAGTGCAGCAAGTGCAAACTTTCCTTGTTTGTGTAAAATAATAAGCTGTAAAACTTAGTAGTTTCACCTCAATTCTAAAGTGGTTTGTTTAGAAAACAAACATCTTCATTACCGAACACTTTTCTGTGTGGAATAAGCTAGTTCTGCTCTCTGAATGAGTTGCTTTCCTACGAAGAGGGTTGAGTGAGGCAAGTTCAAGCTTTCCTTGTTTGTGTAATCTTACAAGATGTACAATTTAGTCAATTTGCCTCATTTCTAAAGTAGTTTGGTTAGAAAACAATCATTGTCATTGCTGAACACTGCAATGTGTGAAATAAGCTAGTTCTTTTCACGGCATGAGCTGATTTCCTACGAAGAGGTTTCAGTGCAGCAAGGTCAAACTTTCCTAGTTTCTGTCATCTAAGAAGATGTACAACTTAGCAGATTCGCCTCCTTTCTAAAGTAGTTTGTTTAGAAAACAAACATCTTTAATACCTAACACTGTACTGTGTGAAATAAGCTAGTTCTGCTCTCGGAATGAGTTGCGTTCCTACGAAGAGTGTTGAGTGCAACAAGTTCAAACTTTCCTAGTTTGTGTAATGTATCAAGATGTACAACTTAGTAGTTTTGCCTCATTTCTAACTTAGTTTGTTTAGAAAACAAACATATTCATTGCTGAACACTCTACTGTGTGAAGTAAGCTAGTTCTGCTCTTGGAATGAGTTGCTTTCCTATGAAGAAGGTTGAGTGCAGCAAGTTCAGACTTTCGTAGTCTGTGTCATCTAAAAATATGTACAACTTAGTACATTCGCTTCATTTCTAAAGTAGTTTGTTTAGAAAACAAACATCTTCATTGCTGAACACTGTACTGTGTGAAATAAGCTAGTTCTGTTCTCAGAATGAGTTGCTTTCCTACAAAGTGGGTGGAGTGCAGCAAGTTCAAACTTTCCTTGGTTGTGTAATCTCACAAGATGTACAACTTAGTAGATTCAGCTCACTTCTAACGTACTTTGTTTAGAAAACAAACATGTTCATTGCCAAACACTGTACTGTGTGAAGTAAGCTAGGTCTGCTCTTGGAATGAGTAACTTTGCCATGAAAAAGGTTGAGTTCATCAAGTTCAAACTTTCCTAGTTTGTGTAATCTAACAAGATGTAGAACTTAGTAGTTTCGCCTCAATTCTAAAGTAGTTTGTTTAGAAAATAAACATCTTCATTACCGAACACTGTACTGTGGGAAATAAGCTAGTTCTGCTCTCGGAATGAGTTTCTTTCCATCGAAGACAGTTGAATGCAGCAAGTTCAAACTTTCCTAGTTTGTGTAATCTATCAAGATGTACAACTCAGTAGGTTCACCTCGATTCTGAAGTAGTTTCTTTAGAAAACAAACATGTTCATTTCTGAACACTGTACTATGTGAAGTAAGCTAGTTCTGCTCTTGGAATGAGGTGCTGTCCTACGAAGAAAGTTGAGTGCAGCAAGTTCAAACTTTCCTAGTTTGTGTCATCCAATAATATGTACAACTTAGTAGATTCATTTCAGTTCTAAAGTAGTTTGTTTATAAAACAAACATCTTCATTGCCAAACACTGTACTGTCTGAAATAAGCTAGTTCTGTTCTCGGAATGAGTTACTTTCCTACGAAGAAGTTTGAGGGCAGAATGGACAGACATTCCTATTTTGTGTCATCTAACAAGATGTACAACTTAGTAGATTCGCCTCAATTCTAAAGTAGTTTGTTTAGAAAACAAACATCTTCATTGCTGAACACTGTACTGTGTGAAATAAGCAAGTTCTATTGTCGGAATTAGTTGCTTTCCTACGAAGAAGGTTGAGTGCAGCAAGTTCAGACTTTCCTAGTTTGTGTCATCTAAAAAGCTGTGCAACTTAGTACATTCGACTCATTTCTAAAGTAGTTTGTTTACAAAACAAACATCGTCATTGCCAAACACCTTAATGTGTGAAATAAGCTAGTTCTGTTCACGGAATGAGCTGCTTTCCTACGAAGAGGTTTCAGTGCAGCAAGAGGTTTTCTAGTTTGTGTCATCTAACAAGATGTACAACTTAGTAGATTCGCCTTATTTCTAAAGTAGTTTTTTTTAGAAAACAAACATCGTCATTCCCAAACATTGTATTGTGGGAAGTAAGCTAGTTTTGCTCTTGGAATGAGTTACTTTACTACGAAGAAGGGTGAGTGCAGCAAGTTCAGACTTTCCTCGTTTGTGCCATCTAACAAGATTTACAACTACGTAGATTCGACTCATTTCTAAAGTAGTTTGTTTAGAAAACAGACATCGTCATTGCCAAACACTGTACTGTGGAAATAAGCTCGTTCTGTCCACGGAATGAGTTGCTTTCCTACGAAGAAGGTTGAGTGCAGGAAGTTCAAATTTCCCTTGTTTGTGTAATCTAACAAGATTTACAACTTAGTAGATTTGCTTCATTTCTAACATAGTTTGTTTAGAAAACAAACATGTTCATCTCTGAACACTGTACTTAGTTGTGAATTAAGCTAATTCTGCGCTTGGAATGATTTGCTTTTGCACGAAGAAGGTAAAGTGCAACAAGTTCAAAATTTCCTAGTTTGTGTAATCTCACAAGATGTACAAGTTAGTAGATTCTCCTCACTTTTAACGGAGTTTGTTAGAAAAAAATCATGTTCATTGCAGAACCCTGTACTGTTTGAAGTAAGCTAGTTCTGCTCTTGGAATGAGTTGCTTTCCTAGAAGAAGGTTATGTGCAGCGAGTTCAGACTTTCCTAGTCTGTGTCATCTAACAAGATGTACAACGTAGTAGATTCGCTTCATTTCTAAAGCAATTTGTTGAGAAAAGAAGCATCTTCATTGCTAAACACTGTACTGTGGGAAATAAGAAAGTTCTGCTCTTGGAATGAGTTGCTTTCCCAGGAAGAAGGTTGAGTGCAACAAGTTCACAATTTCCTAGTTTGTGTCATCTATCAAGATGTACAAGTTAGTAGATTTGCCTCATTTCTCAAGTAGTTTGTTTACAAAACAAACATCGTCATTGCTGAACACTGTAATGTGTGAAATAAGCTAGTTCTGTTCACGGAATGAGCTTCTTTCCTACGAAGAGGTTTCAGTGCAGCAAGAGATTTCCTAGTTTGTGTCATCTAACAAGATGTACAACTTAGTAGATTCGCCTCATTTCTAAAGTAGTTTTTTTAGAAAACAAACATCTTCATTACCGAACACTGTACTGTGGGAAGTAAGCTATACTGCTCTTGGAATTAGTGGCTTTCCTACGAAGAAGGTTGAGTGCAGCAAGTTCAAACTTTCCTAGTTAGTGTCATCTAACAATATGTACAACTTAGTAGATTTGCTTCATTTCTAAAGTAGTTTGTTTAGAAAAAAACTTCTTCATTGCTGAACAATCTACTGTGTTAAATAAGCTAGGTCTCTTCTTGGAATGAGTTGCTTTCCTATGAAGTGGGTGGAGTGCAGCAAGTTCAAACTTTCCTTGTTTGTATAATCTAACAAGATGTAGAATTTAGTAGATTCACCTCATTTGTAACGTAGTTTTCTTAGAAAACAAACATGTTCATTGCCGAACACCGTACTGCGTGAAGTAAGCTAGTTCTGCTCTTGGAATGATTTGCTTTCCTATGAAGAAGGTTGAGTGCAGCAAGTTCAAACTTTCTAGTTACTGTCATCTAACAAGATCTATAACTTAGTAGATTTGCTTCATTTCTAATGTAGTTTGTTTAGAAAACAAACATCTTTATTACCTAACAGTGTACTGTGTTACATAAGCTAGGTCTGCTCTTAGAATGAGTTGCTTTCCTACGAAGAGGGTTGAGTGCAGAAAATTCAAACTTTCCTAGTTTGTTTAATGTATCAAGATGTGCAACTTTGTACTTTCGACTCATTTCTAACATAGTTTGTTTAGAAAACAAACATGTTCATTGCCGAACACTATACTGTGTGAAGTAGTCCAGTTTTTCTCTTGGAATGAGTTGCTTTCCTACGAAGAAGGTTATCTGCAGCGAGTTCAGACTTTGCTATTCTGTGTCATCTCAGAAGATGTACAACTTAGTAGATTCGCTTCATTTCTAAAGCAGTTTGTTGAGAAAACAAACATCTTCATTGCCAAACACTGTACGGTGTTAAATAAGCTAGTTCTGTTCTCGGAATGAGTTACTTTCCTACGAAGTGGGTTGAGTGCAGGAAGTTCAAACTTTCCTAGTTTGGGTAATATATCAAGATGTACAACTTAGTAGATTCGCCTCACTTCTAACGTAGTTTGTTTAGAAAACAAAAATGTTCATTGCTGAACACTGTACTGTGTCAAGTAATCTAGTTCTGCTCTTGGAAAGAGTAACTTTCCCAAGAAAAAGGTTGAGAACAGCAAGTTCAAACTTTCCTAGTTTGTGTAATCTAACAAGATGTACAACTTAGTAGTTTCACCACAATTCTAAAGTAGTTTGTTTAGAACATACATGTTCATTGCCGAACACTGTATTTGTCAAGTAAGGTAGTTCGGTTCTTGGAATGAGTTGCTTTCCTACTACGAAGGTTGAGCAGCAAGTTCACACTTTCCTATTTTGTATCATCTATAAAGGCATACAACTTAGTAGATTTGCCTAATTTCTAAAGCAGATTGTTTAGAAAACAAACATCTTCATTACCAAACACTGTACTGTGTGAAATAAGCTAGTACTGCTGTCGGATTGAGTTGCTTTCCTATGAAGAGTGTTGAGTGCCGCCAGTTCAAACTTTCCTAGTTTGTGTCATCTACTAAGGTGTTCAACTCAGTAGATTCATTTCATTTCATAAAGTATTTTGTATAGAAAACAAACATCTTCATTGCCAAACAACGTACTGTGTGAAATAAGCTAGTTCTTTTTTTAATATATATATATATTTTTGATTTTACATTCATAGTAAAGGTTCCATTGTCCTCCTCCCTGTCCTCCCTCTTTCAAAGGGACCCTTGTCAATGGGGAATGTGGGTCAAGCATTGTGAGGTTAGTTAAGAGTTCTGGGGGTTGACCCCAGTCTCTGTGCATAATGCCCCAACTATGACTCTAACAATCTTTCTGCCCCCTCTTCCCCAAGTTTCCCTGAGCCACATTGGGGTCATTTTAGTTCTGCTTCAGTGATGCGGTTTCGGGAGCCTCTGTGTCTCTGGATATCTGGCTTAGTTGGAGTTGGATGATCTCTGTGTTTATCTCCTTCAGCCTTTTGCTGGTGTCATGATCGCCATGAATACTGAACTCTTGCCCTTCCCCTGCGTTGTTCTATGGTTTCAGCTGGGGCCCTGGTGAGGTGTGGTTAAAAAATATGGAATGCTTCACGAATTTGCGTGTCATCCTTGCGCAGGGGCCATGCTAATCTTCTCTGTATCGTTCCAATTTTAGTATATGTGCTGCCGAAGCGAGCACGAAATAAGCTAGTTCTGTTCTCGGAATGAGTTGCTTTCCTACGAAGTGGGTTCAGTGCAGCAAGGTC
Source organism: Orientallactaga sibirica (assembly GCA_036365145.1). Taxonomy (NCBI): domain Eukaryota; kingdom Metazoa; phylum Chordata; class Mammalia; order Rodentia; family Dipodidae; genus Orientallactaga; species Orientallactaga sibirica. The sequence goes on along the minus strand of JAEOAD010001078.1, from coordinate 484,350 downwards.
AAACTTTCCTAGTTTGTGTAATCTATCAAGTTGTACAACTGAGTAGTTTCACCTCATTTCTATCGTAGTTTGTTTAGAAAACAAACATATTCATTGCCGAACACTGTACTGTGTGAAGTAAGCTAGTTCTGCTCTTGGAATGAGTTGCTTTCCTACGAAGAAGGTTGAGTGCAGGAAGATCAAACTTTCCTATTTTGTGTCATCTAACAAGATGTGCAACTTAGTAGATTCACCTCCTTTCTAAAGTAATTTGGTTAGAAAACAAACATCTTCATTCCCGAACACTGTACTGTGTGAAGTAAGCTAGTTCTGCTCTTGGAATGAGTTGCTTTCCTATGAAGAAGGTTGAGTGCAGCAAGTTAAAAATTCCTTACTTTGTGTATCCAACAATATGTACAACTCAGTAGATTCACTTCAGTTCTAAAGTAGTTTGTTTACAAAACAAACATCTTCATTGCCGAACACTGTACTGTGTGAAATAAGCTAGTTCTGTTCTCGGAATGAGTTCCTTTCCTATGAAGAGGGTTGAGTGCAGCAAGTTCAAACTTTCCTTGTTTGTGTAATGTAACACGATGTGCAACTTAGTAGATTTGGCTCATTTCTAATGTAGTTTGTTTAGAAAACAAACATGTTCATTTCCGAACACTTAACTTAGTTGTGAAGTAAGGTAGTTCTGCTCTTGGAATCAGTTGTTTTCGGACGAAGAAGGTTGAGTGCAGCAAGTTCAAACTTTCCTAGTTTGTGTCATCTAAAATGATGTACAACTTAGTAGATTTGCTTCATTTCTAAAATAGGTTGTTTAGAAAACTAACATCTTCATTGCCGAACACTGTACTGTGTTAAATAAGCTAGTTCTGTTCTAGGAATGAGTTGATTTCTTATGTAGAAGGTTGAGTGCAGTAAGTTCAAATTTTCCTAGTTTGTGTAATCTAACAAGATGTACAACTTAGTAGTTTCCCCACAATTCTAAAGTAGTTTGTTTAGAAAACAAACATCTTCATTACCAAACACTGTACTGTGGAAAATAAGCTAATTCTGCTCTCGGAATGAATTGCTTTCCTACGAAGAGGGTTGAGTGCATGGAGTTCAAACTTTACTAGTTTGGGTAATCTATCAAGATGTACAACTTAGTCATTTCACCTCATTTCTCACGTAGTTTGTTTAGAAAACAAACATGTTCAATGCCGAACACTGTACTGTGTATAGTAAGCCAGTTCTGCTCTTGGAATGAGTTGCTTTCCTACGAAGGTTGAGTGCAGCAAGTTCAAACTTTCCTAGTTTGTGTCATCCAACATTATGTACAACTTAGTACATTTGCTTCATTCTAAAGTAGTTTGATTAGAAAACAAACATCTTCATTGTCGAACACTGTACTGTGTGAAATAAGCTAGTTCTCATCTCAGAATGAGTTGCTTTCCTACGAAAAAGATTGAGTGCAGCAAGTTCAAACTTTCCTACTTTGTGTAATCTATCAAGATGTACAACTGGGTAGTTTTGCCTCATTTCTATCGTAGTTTCTTTAGAAAACAAACATGTTCATTGCCAAACAATGTACTGTGTGAAGTAACTAGTTCTGCTCTTGGAATGAGTTCTTTTCTTACGAAGAAGGTTGAGTGCAGCAAGATCAAACTTTCTTATTTTGTGTCATCCAACATGATGTGCAACTTAGTAGATTCGCTTCCTTTCTAAAGTAGTTTGTTTAGAAAATGAACATCTTCATTCCCCAACACTGTACTGTGTGAAGTAAGCTAGTTCTGCTTTTGGAATGAGTTGTTTTCGTACGAACAGGGTTGAGTGCAGGAAGTTCAAACTTTCCTTGTTTATGTAATCTAACAAGATGTACAACTTGTTAGATTTGCCTCATTTCTAAGGTAGTTTGTTTAGAAAACAAATATGTTCATTTCCGAACACTGTACTTAGTGTGTGAAATAAGCTACTTCTGCTATTGGAATGAGTTGCTTTCCCACGCAGAAGGTTGTGTGCAGCAAGTTCAGATGTTCGTAGTTTGTGTCATCTAACAAGATGTACAACTTAGTAGATTCTCCTCAATTCTAAAGTAGTTTGTTTAGAAAACAAACATGTTCATTGCCGCACACTGTACTCTGTGAAGTAAGCTAGTCCTGCTCTTCAAATGACTTGCTTTCCTACGAAGAAGGGTGAGTGCAGCAAGTTAAAATTTTCCTAGTTTTTGTCATCTAACAAGGTGTACAACTTAGTAGATTCGCTTCAGTTGTAAAGTAGTTCGTTTAGAAAACAAAAATCTTCATTGCCAAACACTGTACTGTGTGAAGCTAGCTCTGCTCTTGGCATGAGTTCCTTTCCCACGAAAAACGTTGAGTGCAGCAAGTTCAAACTTTCCTTGTTTGTGTAATCTAACAAGATGTACAACTTAGTAGTCTCACCACTATTCTGAAGTAGTTTGTTTAGAAAACAAACATCTTCATTATGGAACTCTGTACTGTTGGAAATAAGGTAGTTCTGCTCTCGGAATGAGTTGCTTTCCTACGAATAGGGTTGAGTGCAGCAAGATCAAACTTTCCTACTTTGTGTCATCTAAGAATGTGTACAAGTTAGTAGATTTGCCTCAATTCTAAAATAGTTTGTTTAGAAAACAAACATGTTCATTGCCAAACACTGTACTGTGTCCAGTGAGCTAGTTCTGCTCTTGGAATGAGTGGCTATCCTATGAAGAAGTTTGAGTGCAGCAAGTTCAAATTTTCCTAGTTTGTGTCATCCAACAATATGTACAACTTAGTAGATTCGCTTCAGTTCTAAAGTAGTTTGTATAGAAAACAAACATCTTCATTGCTGAACACTGTACTGTGTGAAACAAGCTAGTTCTATTTTCAGAATGAGTTGCTTTCCTACGAAGAGGGTTGAGTGCAGCAAGTTCAAACTTTCCTCATTTGTGTAATGTAAAAAGATTTACAACTTAGTAGATTCGCCTCATTTCTAACTTTGTTTGTTTAGAAAAGAAACATGTTCATTGCCGAACATTGTACTGTGTGAAATAGGCTAGTTCTGCTTGTGTAATGAGTTCCTTTCCTACAAAAAGGGTTGAGTACAGCAAGTTCAAACTTTCCTAGTTTGTGTAATCTATCAAGATGTACAACTGAGTAGTTTTGCCTCATTTCTATCGTAGTTTGTTTAGAAAATAAACATGTTCATTTCCAAACACTGTACTGTGTTAAGAAAGCTAGTTCTGCTCTTGGAATGAGTTGCTTTCCTACGAAGAAGGTTGAGTGCAGCAAGATCAAACTTTCCTATTTTGTGTCATTTAACAAGATGCACAACTTAGTAGTTTCGCCTCCTTTCTAAAGTAGTTATTTTGGAAAACAAACAACTTCATTCCCGAACACTGTACTGTGTGAAGTAAGCTAGTTCTGATTTTGTAATGAGTTGCTTTCCTATGAAGAAAGTTGAGTGCAGTAAGTTCAAACTTACCTAGTTAGTGTCATCTAACAAGATTTACAACTTAGTTGATTCGCTTCATTACTAAAGTAGTTTGTTTAGAAAACAAACATCTTCATTGCAGAATACTGTACTGTGTTAAACAAGCTAGTTCTGTTCTCGGAATGAGTTGCTTTCCTACAAAGAGGGTTTAGTGCACAAAGTTCAAACTGTCCTTGTTTGTGTATTCTAACAATATGTACAACTTATTAGATTTGCCTCATTTCTAACATAGTTTGTTGAGAAAACAAACATGTTCATTTCCGAACACTGTACTTAGTGTGTGAAGTAAGCTAGTTCTGCTATTGGAATAAGTTGATTTCCCAGGACGAAGGTTGAATCCAGTAAGTTCAGACTTTTCTAGTTTGTGTCATCTAACAAGATGTACAAGTTAGTAGATTCTCCTCAATTCTAACATAGTTTGTTTAGAAAACAAACATCTTCATTGCCGAACACTGTAATGTTTTAAATAAGGTAGTTATGTTGTCGGTATGAGTTCCTTTCCTGTGAAGAGGGTTGAGTGCAGCAAGTTCAAACTTTCCTAGTTTATGTAATCTAACAAGATGTACAACTCAGTAGATTCACCTCATTTCTAAGGTAGTTTGTTTAGAAAACAAAATGTTCATTTCTGAACACTGTACTTACTGGGTGAAGTAAGCTAGTTCTGCTCTTGGAATGAGTTGCTTTCCCATGAAGAAGGTTGAGTTCAGCAAGTTCAAACTTTCCTAGTGTGTGTCATCTAACAAGATGTACAGCATAGCAGATTCGTCTCCTTTCTAACGTAGTTTGTTTAGAAAACAAACATCTTCATTCCCAAACACTAAACTGTGTGAAGTAAGATAGTTCGCTCTTGGAATGAGTTGCTTTCCTACGAAGAAGGTTGAGTGCAGCAAGATCAAACTTTCCTATTTTGTGTCATTTAACAAGATGCACAACTTAGTAGTTTCGCCTCCTTTCTAAAGTAGTTATTTTGGAAAACAAACAACTTCATTCCCGAACACTGTACTGTGTGAAGTAAGCTAGTTCTGATTTTGTAATGAGTTGCTTTCCTATGAAGAAAGTTGAGTGCAGTAAGTTCAAACTTACCTAGTTAGTGTCATCTAACAAGATTTACAACTTAGTTGATTCGCTTCATTACTAAAGTAGTTTGTTTAGAAAACAAACATCTTCATTGCAGAATACTGTACTGTGTTAAACAAGCTAGTTCTGTTCTCGGAATGAGTTGCTTTCCTACAAAGAGGGTTTAGTGCACAAAGTTCAAACTGTCCTTGTTTGTGTATTCTAACAATATGTACAACTTATTAGATTTGCCTCATTTCTAACATAGTTTGTTGAGAAAACAAACATGTTCATTTCCGAACACTGTACTTAGTGTGTGAAGTAAGCTAGTTCTGCTATTGGAATAAGTTGATTTCCCAGGACGAAGGTTGAATCCAGTAAGTTCAGACTTTTCTAGTTTGTGTCATCTAACAAGATGTACAAGTTAGTAGATTCTCCTCAATTCTAACATAGTTTGTTTAGAAAACAAACATCTTCATTGCCGAACACTGTAATGTTTTAAATAAGGTAGTTATGTTGTCGGTATGAGTTCCTTTCCTGTGAAGAGGGTTGAGTGCAGCAAGTTCAAACTTTCCTAGTTTATGTAATCTAACAAGATGTACAACTCAGTAGATTCACCTCATTTCTAAGGTAGTTTGTTTAGAAAACAAAATGTTCATTTCTGAACACTGTACTTACTGGGTGAAGTAAGCTAGTTCTGCTCTTGGAATGAGTTGCTTTCCCATGAAGAAGGTTGAGTTCAGCAAGTTCAAACTTTCCTAGTGTGTGTCATCTAACAAGATGTACAGCATAGCAGATTCGTCTCCTTTCTAACGTAGTTTGTTTAGAAAACAAACATCTTCATTCCCAAACACTAAACTGTGTGAAGTAAGATAGTTCGCTCTTGGAATGAGTTGCTTTCCACGAAGAAGGTTGAGTTCAGCAAGTTCAAACTTTCCTAGTTTGTGTCATCTAATAAGATGTACAACTTAGTAGAATCGTCTCATTTCTAAAGTAGTTTGTTTAGAAAGCAAACATCTTTATTGCCGAACACTTTAATGTGTGAAATAAGCTAGTTGTATTCTCGGAATCAGTTGGTTTCTACGAAGAGGGTTGAGTGCAGCAAGTTCCAACATTACTTGTTTGTGTAATCTAACAAAATGTACAATTTATAGATTCATATCATTTCTAATGTAGTTTATATAGAAGAGAAACATCTTCATTCCCGAAGACTGTACTGTGTGAAGTAAGCTAGTTGTGCTCTTGGAATGAGTTGTTTTCCTACGAAGTGGTTTGAGTTCAGCAAGTTCAATCTTTCGCTGTGTTTGTAATCTAACAAGAAGTACAACTTAACAGATTCGATTCATTTCTAAAGTAGTTTGTTTATTAAAAAAACATCTTCATTGCCGAACACTGTACTGTGTGAAATAAGCTAGTTCTGTTCTCGGAAGGAGTTACTTTCCTACGAAGTGGTTTGAGTTCAGCAAGTTCGATCTTTCCCTGTTTGTGTAATCTAACAAGATGTACAACTTCGTAGATTCACCTCACTTTTTACGTAGTTTATTTAGAAAAAAAAACATGTACATTGCCGAACACTGTACTGTGTGAAGTAAGCTAGTTCTGCTCTGGGAATGAGTTGCTTTCCCACGAACAACGTTGAGTGCAGCATGTTCAAACTTTCCTAGTTTGTGTAATCTAACAAGATGTACCACTTAGTAATTTTGCCTCAATTCTAAAGGCGTTTGTTTAGAAAACAAACATCTTCATTACCGAACACTGTAATGTGCGAAATAAGCTAGTTCTGCTCTCGGAATGAGTTGCTTTCCTACGAAGAAGGTTAAGTGCAGAAAGTTCAAACTTTCCTTGTTTGTGTCACCCAACAAGATATACAACTTAGTAGATGTGCTTCATTTCTAAAGTAGTTTGTTTAGAAAACAAACATCTTCATTGCTAAACACTGTACTGTGTTAAATAAGCTAGTTCTGTTCTCGGAATGATTTGCATTCCTACTAAGAGGTTAGCGTGCAGCAAGTTCAAACTTTCCTGGTTTGTGTAATCTAACAAGATGTACAACTTAGTAGATTCGCATCATTTCTAAGGTAGTTTGATTAGAAAAGAAATATGTTCATTTCCTAACACTGCACTGTGTGAAGTAAGCTAGTTCTGCTCTTGGAATGATTGCTTTGCTACGAAGAAGGATGAGTGCAGCAAGTTCAAACGTTCCTAGTCTTTGTCATTTAACTAGGTGTACAACTTAGTAGATTCTCTTCATTTCTAATGTAGTTTGTTTAGAAAACAAACACGTTCATTTCAAATACTGTTCTTAATGTGTGAATTAAGCTAGTTCTGCTCTTGGAATGAGTTGCTTTCCCAGGAAGAAGGTTGAGTGCAGCAAGTTCAAACTTTCCTAGTTTGTGTAATCTAAGAAGATGTACAACTTAGTAGATTCGCCTCATTTCTAAGGTAGTTTGTTGAGAAAACAAACATGTTCATTTCTGAACACTATTCTTAGTGTGTGAATTTAGCTAGTTCTGCTCCTGGAATGAGTTGCTTTCCCACGAAGAAGGTTGAGTTCAGCAAGTTCAGACTTTCCTAGATTGTGTCATCTAACAAGATGTACAACTTAGTAGATTCGCCTCAATTCTAAAGTAGTTTGTTTAGAAAACAAACATGTTCATTGCCGATCCCTGTACTGTGTAAAGTAAGCTAGTTCTGCTCTTGGAATGAGTAGCTTTCCTACTAAGAAGGTTTAGTGCAGCAAGTTCAATCTTTCCTAGTTCGTGTCATCTATCAAGATGTACAACTTAGTAGATTTGCCTCATTTCTAAAGGAGCTTGTTTAGAAAACAAACATCTTCATTACCGAACACTGTATAAGGAAGGTTGAGTGCAGCCAGTTCAAACTTACCTAGTTTGTGTCACCTAATAAGGTGTCCAACTTTGTAGATTCACTTCATTTCTAATAAAGTTTGTTTAGAAAACAAACATGTTAATTGCCAAACAGTGTACTGTGTGAATTAAGCTACGTCTGCTCTTGGAATGAGTTGCTTTCCCACGAAGAAGGTTGAGTGCAGCAAATTCAAAGTTTCCCAGTTTGTGTAATCTGACAAGATGTACAACCTAGCAGATTCGCTTCATTTCTAAAGTACTTTGTTTAGAAAACAAACATCTTCGTTGCCAAACACTGTACAGTGTGAAGTAAGCTAGTTCTGCTCTTGGAATGAGTTGCTTTCCCACGAGGACGATTCAGTGCAGCAAGTTCAGATGTTCCTAGCTTGTGCCATCTTAAAGATGTAGAACTTAGTAGATTCTCCTCAATTCTAAAGTAGTTTGTTTAGAAAACAAACATCTTCATTACCGAACACTGTACTGTTTTAAATAAGCTGGTTCTGTTCTCAGAATGAGTTCCTTTCCTGAGAAGTGGATTGTGTGCAGCAAGTGCAAACTTACCTAGTTTGTGTAATGTAAGAAGATGTACAACTCAGTAGGTTCGCCTCATTTCTAAAGTAGTTTGTTTAGAAAACAAAATGTTCATTTTCAAACACTGTACCTACTGGGTGATGTAAGCTAGTTCTCTCTTGGAATGAGTTGCTTTCCCCTAAAGAAGGTTGAGTTCAGCAGGTTCAAACTTTCCTAATTTGTGCCATCTAACTAGATGTACAACTTTGTAGATTCACCTCAATTCTAAAATAGATTGTTTAGAAAACAAACATGTTCATTGCCGAACACTGTACTGTGTAAAGTAAGCTAGTTCTGCTCTTGGAATGAGTTGCTTTCCTACTAAGAAGGTTGACTGCTGCAAGTTCATACTTCCTAGTTTGTGTAATCTAACAAGATGTGCACCTTAGTAGATTTGCCTCACTTCTAACGTAGTTTGTTTAGAAAACAAATATCTTCATTACCGAACAATGTACTGTGTGAAGTAAGCTAGTTCTGCTCTTGGAATGAGTTGCTTTCGTATGAAGAAGGTTGAGTGCAGCAAGTTCAGACTTTCCTAGTGTGTGTCATCTAACAGGATGTACAACTTAGTAGATTCGCCTCATTTCTAAAGTAGTTTGTTTAGAAAACAAACATCGTCATTGCTGAACAATGTAATGTGTGAAATAAGCTCGTTCTGTTCACGGAATGAATTGCTTTCCTGCGAAGAGGTTTCAGTGCAGCAAGATCAAACTTTCCTAGTTTGTGTCATCTAACAAGATGTACAACTTAGTAGACTCGCCTCCTTTCTAATGTACTGTGTTTAGAAAACAAACATCTTCATTCCCGAACACTGTACTGTGTGAAGTACCCTCGTTCTGCTCTTGGAATGAGTTGCTTTCCACGAATAAGGTTGTGTGCAGCAAGTTCAGACTTTCCTAGTTAGTGTCATCTAAGAAGATGTACAACTTAGTAGATTCTGCTCATTTCTAAAGTAGCTTGTTTAGAAAATAAACATCGTCATTGCCAAACATTGTAATGTGTGAAATGAGCTAGTTCTGTTCACAGAATGAGCTGCTTTCCTACGAAGAGGTTTCAGTGCAGCAAGATCAAACTTTCCTAGTTTGTGTCATCTAACAAGATGTACAACTTTGTAGATTCGCCTCATTTCTAAAGTAGTTTGTTTAGTAAACAAACATCTTCATTGCCAAATGCTGTACTGTGTTAAATAAGCTAGTTCTGTTCTCGGAATGAGTTGCATTCCTATGAAGTGGGTTGAGTGCAGCAAGTTCAAACTTTTCTCATTTGTGTAATCGAACAATATGTACAACTTAGTAGATTCGCCTCACTTCTAACGTAGTTTGTTTAGAAAACAAATAGGTTCATTGCTGTACACTGTACTGTGTGAAGTAAGCTAGTTCTGCTATTGGAATGAGTTGCTTTCCCACGAAGAAGGTTGAGTGCAGCAAGTTCAAACTTTCCTAGTTTATGTAATCTAACAAGATGTACAACTTAGTAGGTTCGCTTCATTTCTAAAGTAGTTTGGTTAGAAAACAAACATCTTCATTGACGAACACTACTTTGTTAAATATGCTAGCTCTGTTCCCGGAATCAGTTGCTTTCCTCCGAAGAGCATGGAGTGAAGCAAGTTCAAACTTTCCTTGTTTGTGTAATGTAACAAGATATACAACTTCGTAGATTCATTTCATTTCTAATGTAGTTCATATAGAAAAGAAACATCTTCATTCCCAAACACTGTACTGTGTGAAATAAGCTAGTTCTGTTCTCGGAATGAGTTGCTTTCCTACTTAGTGAGTTGAGTGCAGCAACTCCAAACTTTCCTTGTTTGTGTAATCTAACAAGATGTACAACATAGTAGATTCGCCTCACTTCTAACATAGTTTGTTTAGATAACAAAAATGTTCATTGCCGAACACTGTATTGTGTGAAGTAAGCTAGTTCTGCTCTTGGAAGGAGTTCCTTTCCCACGAAAATGGTTCAGTGTAGCAATTTCAAACTTTCCTAGTTTGTGTAATTTAACAAGATATACAAGTTAGTATTTTCACCTCAATACTATAGTAGTTTGTTTAGAAAACAAATATGTTCATTACCGAACACTGCAGTGTGTGAAGTGAGCTACTTCTGCTCTTGGAATGAGTTCCTTTCCTACGAAGAAGTCTGAGTGCAGCAAGATCAAACTTTCCTATTTTGTGTCATCTGACAAGATGTGCAACTTAGTAGATTCGTCTCCTTTCTAGAGTAGTTTGTTTAGAAAACAAACATATTCATTCCCGAACACTTTACTGTGTGAAGTAAGCTAGTTCTGCTCTTGGAATGAGTTGCTTTCCTATGAAGAAGGTTGAGTGCAGCATGTTCAAACTTTCCTAGTGTCATGTAACAAGTTGTACAACTTAGTGGATTTGCCTCATTTCTAACGTAGTTTGTTTAGAAAACAAACATGTTCATTTCCAAACAGTGTACTTAGTGTGTGAATTAAGCAAGTTCTGCTCTTGGAATGAGTTGCTTTCCCACGAAGAAGGCTGAATGCAGCAAGTTCAGATGTTTCTAGTTTGTTTCATGCAACAAGATGTACAACTTAGTAGATTCGCTTCAGTTCTAAAGCAGTTTGTTTTCAAAACAAACATCTTCATTGCCGAACACTGTACTGTGTGAAATAAGCTAGTTCTGTTCTCAGAATGAGTTGCTTTCCTACGAAGAGGGTTGAGTGCAGCAAGTTTAAACTTTCCTTGTTTGTGAAATTTAGCAAGATGTACAACTTAGTACATTCGCATCATTTTTAACGTAGTTTGTTTAGAAAACAAACATATTCATTTCCGAACACTGTACTTAGTGTGTGAAGTAAGCTAGTTCGGCACTGGGAATCAGTTGCTTTCTAACGAAGAAGGTTGAATGCAGCAAGTTTAGACTTTTCTAGTTTGTGTCATCTAACAAGATGTACAACTTAGCAGATTCTCCTCAATTATAAAGTAGTTTGTTTAGAAAACAAACATCTTCATTGCCGAACACTATACTGGTTTAAATAAGCTAGTTCTGTTCTCAGAATGAGTTCCTTTCCTATGAAGAGGGTTGAGTGCAGCAAGTTCAAACTTTCCTAGTTTGTGTAATCTAACAAGATGTACAACTCAGTAGATTCACCTCATTTGTGACATAGTTTGTTTAGAAAACAAAATGTTCATTTCCAAACACTGTACTTACTGGGTGAAGTAATCTTGTTCTGCTCTTGGAATGTGTTGCTTTTCCACGAAGAATTTTGAGTGCAGCAAGTTCAAACATTCCTAGTTTGTGTACATTAACTAGATGTACAACTTAGTAGATTCGCCTCCTTTCTAAAGTAGTTTGTTTAGAAAACAAACATATTCATTGCCAAGCACTGTACTGTGTGAAGTAAGTTGGTTCTGCTCTTCCAGTGAGTTGCTTTCTTACGAAGAAGGTTGAATGCAGCAAGTTCAGATGTTCCTAGTTTGTGTCATGTAACAGGATGTACAACTTAGTCAATTCACCTCATTTCTAAAGTAGTTTTTTTAGAAAACAAAAATCGTCATTCCCGAACAGTGTAATGTGTGAAATGGGCTCGTTCTGTTCACAGAATGAGCTCCTTTCCTGCAAAGAGGTTTCAGTGAGGCAAGATAAAACTTTCCTAGTTTGTTTCATCTAACAAGATGTACAACTTAGTAGATTCGCCTCCTTTCTAACGTAGTATGTTTAGAAAACAAACATCTTCACTCCCGAACACTATACTGTGTGAAGTAAGCTAGTTCTGCTCTTGGAATGAGCTGCTTTCCGCTAAGAAGGTTGAGTGCAGGAAGTTCAAACATTCCTAGTTCGTGTCATATAACAAGAAGTACAGCTTAGTAGTTTCCCCTCAATTCTAAAGTAGTTTGTTTAGAAAACAAACATCTTCATTAAGGAACACTGTACTGTGGGAAATAAGCTAGTTCTACTCTCGGAATGAGTTGCTTTCGTACGAAGAGAGTTGAGTGCAACAAGTTCAAACTTTCCTTGTTTGTGTAATGTATCAAGATGTACAACTTAGTAGATTCACCTCACTTCTAATGTAGTTTGTTTAGAAAACAAACATGTTCTTTGCCGAACACTGTACTGTGTGAAGTAAGTTAATTCTGCTCTTGGAATGAGTTGCTTTCCCACGAAGAAGGTTGAGTACAGCAAGTTCAAACTTTCCTAGTTTGTGTCATCTAACAAGATGTACAACTTAGTAGATTCACTTCATTTCTAAAGTAGTTTGTTTAGAAAACAAACATCTTCATTGCGGAACACGGTACTGTGTTAAATAAGCTAGTTCTGTTTTCGGAATGAGTTGCTTTCCTACGAGGGTTGAGTGCAACAAGTTCAAACTTTCCTTGTTTGTGTAATCTAACATGATATACACCTTAGTAGATTCGTCTCATTTCTAACTTAGTTTCTTTGGAAAACAAACATGTCCATTGCCTAACTGTACTTACTTTGTGAAGTAAGCTAGATCTGCTCTTGGAATGTGTTACTTTCCCACGAAGAAGGTTGAGTGCAGCAAGTTAAAACTTTCCTAGTTTGTGTCATCTACCAAGATGTACAACTTAGTAGATTCACTTCATTTCTAAAGTATTTCCTTTAGAAAACAAACAGGTTCATTGCTGAACGCTGTACTGTTTGAATTAAGCTAGTTCTGCTCATGGAATGAGTTGCTTTCCTACGAAGAGGGTTGAATACAACAAGTTCAAACTCTACTAGTTCGTGTCATCTATCAAGATGTACAACTTAGTAGTTGCGCCTCATTTCTGACATAGTTCATTTAAAAAACAAACATGTTCATTGCCGAACACTGTATTGTGTGAAGTAAGCTAGGTCTGCTCTACGAATGAGTTGCTTTCCCACGAAGAAGGATGAGTGCAGTAAGTTCAAACTTTCCTAGTTTGTGTCATATACCAAGATATACAACGTAGTACATTCGCTTCCTTTGTAAAGTAGTTTGTTTAGAAAAAAAAAACATCTTCATTGCCAAACAGTGTACTGTGTTAAATAAGATAGTGCTGTTCTTGGAATGAGTTGCTTTCCAACGAAGAGGGTTGAGTGCAGCAAGTTGAAACTTTCCTTGTTTGTGTAATCTAACAAGATGTTCAACTTACTAAGTTTGCTTCATTTCTAAAGTTGTTTGTTTAGAAAACAAACGTCTTAATTGCCGAACACTGTACTGTGTTAAATAAGCTAGTTCTGTTCTTGGTATGAGTTGCTTTCCTATGAAGAGGGTTGAGTTGAACAAGTTCAAACTTTCCTTGTTTGTGTAATCTATCAAGATGTACAACTTAGTAGTTTTGCCTCATTTCTAACTTAGTTTGTTTAGAAAACAAACATATTCATTGCCGAACACTGCACTGTGTTAAATAAGATATTTCTGTTTTTGGAATGAGATGCTTTTCTATGAAGTGGGTTCAGTGCAGTAAGTTCAAAGTTCCTTATTTGTGTAATATAACAAGATGTACAACTTAGTAGATTCACCTCACTTCTAAGGTAGTTTGTTTAGAAAACAAATATGTTCTTTGCCAAACATTATACTGTGTGAAGTAAGCAAGTTCTGCTATTGGAATTAGTTGTTTTTCCATGAAGAAGGTCGAGTGCAGCAAGTTCAAACTTTCCTAGTTTGTGTAATTAACAAGATGTACAACTTAGTAGATTCACTACATTTCTAAAGTAGTTTTTTTAGAAAACAAACATCTTCATTGCCAAACACTACACTGTACTTTGTTAAATAAGCTAGTTCTGTTCTCAGAATGAGTTGCTTTCCTACGAAGTGGGTTCAGTACAGCAAGTTCAAACTTTCCTTGTTTGTGTAATCTAACAAGATGTACAACTTAGTAGATTGTCCTCACTTCTAATACAGTTTGTTTAGAAAACAAATATGTTCATTCCCGAACACAGTACTGTGTGAGGTAAGCTAGTTCTGCTATTGGAATGAGTTGCTTACCCACGAAGACGGTTGAGTGTAGCAAGTTCAAACTTTCCTTGTTTGCGTGATCTAACAAAATGTACAACCTAGTAGATTCCCTTCATTTCTAAAGTAGTTTCTTAAGAAAACAAAAGTGTTCATTGCTGAACACTGTACTGTGTAAAGTAAGCTAGTTCTGCTCTTGGAATTACTTGCTTTCCAAAGAAGAAAGTTGAGTGCAGCAAGTTCACACCTTTCTAGTTTGTGTCACCGAACAAGATGTACAATTCAGTAGATTCATCTCAATTCTAAAGTAGTTTGTTTAGAAAACAAATATGTTGGTTGCATAACACTGTACTGTGTGAAGTAAGCTACTTCTGCTCTTGGAATGAGTTGCTTTCCTACAAAGAAGGTTGAATGCAGCAAGATCAAACTGTCCTAGTTTGTGTAATCTAACAAGATGTACAACTTAGTAGATTCACCTCACTTCTAACGTAGTTTGGTTAGAAAACAAACATGTTCTTTGCTGAACACTGTACTGTGTGAAGTAAGCTAGTTCTGCTCTCGGAATGAGTTGCTTTCCTACAAAGAGGGTTGAGTGTAGCAAATTCAAACTCTCCTAGTTTGTGTCATCTATCAAGATGTACAACTCAATAGTTTCTCCTCATTGCTAACGTAGCTTGTTCAGAAAACAAACATGTTCATTGCCGAACACTGTACTGTGTGAAGTAAGCTAGTTCTGCTCTCTGAATGAGCTGCTTTCCTACGAAGAAGGTTGAGCACAGCTAGTTGAAACTTTCCTAGTTTGTGTAATCTATCACGATATACAACTTAGTAGTTTCGCCTTATTTCTAAGGTAGTTTGTTTAGAAAACAAACATCTTCATTGCCGAACACTGTAATGTGTAAATAAGCTATTTATGTTCTCGGAATGAATTGCTTTCCTATGAAGTGGGTTGAGTGCAAACTTTCCTTGTTTGTGTAATATAACAAGATATACAACTTAGTGGATTTGGCTCACTTCTAAGGTAGTTTGTTTAGAAAACAAATATGTTAATTGCCAAACACTGTAATGTGTGAAGTAAGCTAGTTCTGCTCTTGGAATGAGTTGCTTTCCTACGAAGAAGGTTGAGTGCAGCAAGTTCAAACATTCCTAGTTTGTGTCATCTTACAAGATGTACAACTTAGTAGATTCTCTTCATTTCTAAAGTAGTTTGTTTAGAAAACAAAGATCTTCATTGAGGAACAATGTACTGCATTAAATAGGCTAATTCTGTTCTCAGAATGAGTTGCTTTCCTACAAAGTGGGTTCAGTACAGCAAGTTCAAACTTTCCTTGTTTGTGTAATATAACAATATATACAACTTAGTGGATTCGGCTCACTTCTAAGGTAGTTTGTTTAGAAACAAATATGTTCATTGCCAAACACTGTAATGTGTGAAGTAAGCTACTTCTGCTATTGGAATTAGTTGCTTTCCCATGAAGAAGGTTGAGTCCAGCAAGTTCAAACTTTCCTGGTTTGTGTAATCTAACAAGATGTTCAACTTAGTAGATTTGCTTCATTTCTAAAGTATTTGTTTAGAAAACAAACATCTTCATTACTGAACACTGCCCTGTGTGAAATAAGGTAGTTCTGCTCTCGGAATGAGTTGCTTTCCTATGAAGAGGGTTGAGTGCAGCAAGTTCAATCTTTCCTAGTTTGTGTAATTTATCAAGATGTACAAGGCAGTAGTTTCATCTCATTTGTAAAGTAGTTTGATTAGAAAACAAACATGTTCATTGCCGAACACAATACTGTGTGAAGTAAGCTAGTTCTGCTCTTGGAATGAGTTGCTTTCCTATGAAGAGTGTTAGGTGCAGCAAGTTCAAACTTTCCTAGTTTGTGTCATCTAACAAGATTTACTACGTAGTTGATTCACCTCACTTCTAAAGTAGTTTGTTTGGAAAACAAACTTCTTCATTGCCGAATAGTGTACTGTGTGAAGTAAGCTAGTTCTGCTCTTGGAATGAGTTGCTTTCCAACGAAGTAGGTTGAGTGCAGCAAGTTCACACTTTCCTAGTTTGTGACATCTAACAAGATGTACAACTTAGTAGATTCTCCTCACTTCTAACGTAGTTTGTTTAGAAAACAAACATATTCATTGCCGAACACTGTACTGTGTGAAGTAAGCTAGTTATGCTCTTGGAATGAGTTCCTTTCCTACGAAGAAGGTAGAGTGCAGCAAGTTCAAACTTGCCTAGTTAGTGTCATCTCACAAGATGTATAATTTAGGAGATTTGCTTCATTTCTAAAGTAATTTTTAAGAAAACATACATTTTCATTGCTGTACCCTGTACTGTGTGAAATAAGCTGGTTCTGCTCTTGGAATGAGTTACTTTCCCACGAAGAAGGTTGAGTACAGCAAGATCAAACTATCCTAGTTTGTGTAATCTAACAAGATATGGAACTTAGTAGTTTTACCTAAATTCTAAACTAGTTTGTTTAGAAAACAAACATTTTCATTGCCATACACTGTACTGTGTGAAATAAGCTAGTTCTGTTCTCAGAATGAGTTGCTTTCCTATGAAGAGGGTTGAGTGCAGCAACTTCAATCTTTCCTAGTTTGTGTAATCTATCAAGATGTACAACTTAGTAGTTTCACCTCATTTCTAACGTAGTTTGTTTAGAAAACAAACATGTTCATTGCCGAAAACTGTACTGTGTGAAGTAAGCAACTTCTGCAAATTCAGACTTTCCTTCTTTGTGTCAATTAACAAGATTGACTACTTAGTAGATTCGCCTCACTTCTAACGTAGTTTGTTTAGAAAACAAACATATTCATTGCCAAACACTGTACTGTGTATAGTAAGCTAGTTATGCTCCCGGAATGAGTTGCTTTGCCACAAAGAAGGTTTAGTTCAAACTTTCCTAGTTTGTGTAATAACAAGATGTAAAACTTAGTAGATTCGCCTCACTTCTAAAGCAGTTTGTTGAGAAAACAAACATGTTAATTGTCGAAAACTGTACTGTGTGAAGTAAGCTAGTTTTGCTCTTGGAATCTGTTGCTTTCCTACTAAGAAGGTTGAGCGCAGCAAGTTCATACTTTCCGAGTTTGTATCATCTACCGAGGAATACACCTTAGTAGATTTGCCTCATTTCTAAAGCAGATTGTTTAGAAAACAAACATCTTCATTACAGAACACTGTACTGGTGAAATAAGCTAGTTCTTCTCCCTGAATGAGTTGCTTTCCTACGAAGAATGTTGAGTGCAGCCAGTTCAAACTTTCCTAGTTTGTGCCATCTCATAAGATGTCCCACTTAGTAGATTCCCTTCATTTCTAAAGTATTTTGTTTAGAAAACAAACATCTTCATTTCTGAACACTGTACTTAGTTGTGAAGCAAGCTAGTCCTGCACTTGGAATGAGTTGCTCTCCCAAGAAGAAGGTCGAGTGCAGGAAGTTCAAACTTTCCTAGTTTGTGTAATCTAAAAAGATATACAACTTAGTAGATTCGCCTTACTTTTAACATAGTTTGTTTAGAAAAAAATCATGTTCATTGCAAAACACTGTACTGTGTGAAGTAAGCTAGTTTTGCTCTTGGAATGAGTTGCTTTCCTACGAAGAAGGTTGAGTGCAGCAAGTTCAGACTTTCCTAGTTTGTGTCATTTAACAAGATGTACAACTTAGTAGATTCACTTCATTTCTAATGTAGTTTGTTTAGAAAACAAACATGGTCATTGCCGAGCACTGTATTGTGTGAAATGAGCTAGTTCTGTTCACGGAATGAGCTGCTTTCCTACGAAAAAGTTTCAGTGCAGCAAGATCAAACTACCCAGTTTATGTCATCTAACAAGATGTACAACTTAGTAGATTCATTTCATTTCTAATGTCATTTCTATAGAAAAGAAACATCAGCATTCCCAATCACTGTACTGTGTGAAGTAAGCTAGCTCTGCTCTTGGAATGAGTTGCTTTCCCACGAAGAAGGTTGAGTGGAGCAAGTTCAAACTTTCCTAGTTTGTGTAATAAAAAGATGTACAACTTAGTAGATTCGCCTCAATTCTAAGGCAGTTTGTATAGAAAACAAACATGTTCATTGCAGAACACTGTACTGTGTGAAGTAAGCTAGTTCTGCTCTTGGAATGAGTTTCTTTTCTACTAAGAAGGTTGAGTGCACAAAGTTCAAACTTTCCTAGTTTGTATCATCTATCAAGGCATACAACTTAGTAGATTTGTCTAATTTCTAAAGCAGATTGTTTCAAAAACAAACATCTTCATTACCAAACACTCTACTGTAAGCTAGTTCTGCTCTTGGAATGAGTTGCATTCCTACAAAGAAGGTTGAGTGCAGCAAGTTCAAACTTTCCTAGTTTGTGTATTCAACAATATGTACAAATTAGTAGATTCGCTTCAGTTCTAAAGTAGTTTGTTTAAAAAACAAACATCTTCATTGCTGAACACTGTACTGTGTGAAATAAGCTAGTTCTGTTCTCGGAATGAATTGATTTCCGACAAAGAGGGTTGGGTGCAGCAAGTTCAACCTTTCCTTGTTTGTGTAATGTAACAAGATGTACAACTTAGTACATTCGCCTGATTTCTAACATAGTTTGTTTAGAAAACAAACATGTTCATTTCCGAACACTTTACTTAGTTGTGAAGTAAGGTAGTTCTGCTCTTGGAATGAGTTGCTTTCCTACGAAGAGGGATGAGTGCAGCAAGTTCAAGCTTTCCTTGTTTGTGTAATCTAACAAGATGTACAACTTAGTAGATTCGCCTCATTCTAACGTAGTTTGTTTAGAAAACAAACATCTTCATTGCCGAACACTGTAATGTGTGAAATAGGCTAGTTCTTCTCTTGGAATGAGTTGATTTCCTACGAAGATGGTTGAGTGCAGCAAGTTTAAACTTTTCTAGTATGTGTAATCTATCAAGATGTACAACTGAGTAGTTAGGCCTCATTTCTATCGTAGTTTGTATAGAAAACAAACATGTTCATTGCCAAACACTGTACTGTGTGAATTAAATAGTTCTGCTCTTGGAATGAGTTGCTTTCATACGAAGAAGGTTGAGTGCAGCAAGATCAAACTTTCCTATTTTGTGTCATCGAACATGATGTACAACTTAGTAGATTCGCCTCATTTCTAACATAGTTTGTTTAGAAAACAAACATCTTCATTGCCAAACACTCTAATGTGTGAAATAGGCTAGTCCTTCTCTTGGAATGAGTTGCTTTCCTACGGAGAGGGTTGAGTGCAGCAAGTTCAGACTTTCCTAGTTTGTGTCATCTAACAAGATGTACAACTTCGTAGATTCGCTATATTTCTAAAGTAGTTTATTTAGAAAACAAACATCTTCATTCCCGAACACTATACTTTGTTAAATAAGCTAGTTCTGTTCTCGGAATCAGTTGCTTTCCTACGAAGAGGGTTCAGTGCAGCAAGTTCAAACTTTCCTTTTTTGTGTAATCAAACAAGATGTACAACTTAGTAGATTCACCTCATTTCTAACGTAGTTTGTTTAGAAAACAAACATGTTCATTTCCCAATACTGTACTTAGGTGTGAAGTAAGCTAGTCCTACTCTTGGAATGAGTTGCTTTCCCAAGAAGAAGGTAGCGTGCAGCAAATTCAAACTTTCCTAGTTTGTATAATCTCACAAGATGTGCAACTTAGTAGATTGCCCTTTCTTTTAACGTAGTTTGTTTAGAAAAAAAATCATGTTCATTGCCGAACAGTTTATTGTATGAAATAAGCTAGTTCTGCTCTTGGAATGAGTTGCTTTCCTACGAAAAAGGTAGAGTGCAGCAAGTTCAGACTTTCCGAGTTTGTGTCATCTAACAAGATGTACAACTTAGGAGATTCTGCTCATTTCTAAAGTAGTCTGTTTAGAAAACAAACATCGTCATTGCCAAACACTCTAATGTTTGAAATAAGCTAGTTCTGTTGACAGAATGAGCTGCGTTACTACGAAGAGGTTTCAGTGCAGCAAGATCAAACTTTCCTATTTTGTGTCCTCTAAGAAGATGTGCACCTTAGTAGATTCATTTCATTTCTAATGTCTTTTCTATAGAAAAGAAACATCTTCATTCCCCATCAACGTACTGTGTGAAGTAAGCTAGTTCTGCTCTTGGAATGAGTTCCTTTCCTACGAAGAAGGTTGAGTGCAGCAGGATCAAACTTTCCTATTTTGTGTCATCTAACAAGATCCACAACTTAGTAGAATCACCTCCTTTCTAAAGTAGTTTGTTTAGAAAACAAACATCTTCATTCCCGAACACTGTACTGTGTGAAGTAAGCTACTTCTGCTTTTGTATTGAGCTGCTTTCCTATGAAGAAGGTTGAGTGCAACAAGTTCAAACTTTCCTACTTAGTGTCATCTAACAAGACGTACAACTTAGTTGATTCGCTTCATTACTAAAGTAGTTTGTTTAGAAAACAAACTTCTTCATTGCCGAACACTATACTGTGTTAAATAAGCTAGTTCTGTTCTCAGAATGAGTTGCTTTCGTATGAAGAAGGGTGAGTGCAGCAAGTTCCGACTTTCCTAGTTTGTGTCATCTAACAGGATGTACAACTTAGTAGATTCACCTCATTTCTAAAGTAGTTTGTTTAGAAAACAAACATCGTCATTGCCCACCACTATAATGTGTGAAATAAGCTCATTCTGTTCACAGAATGAGCTGCTTTCCTGCGAAGAGGTTTCAGTGCAGTAAGATCGAACTTTCCTAGTTTGTGTCATCTAAGAAGATGTACAACTTAGTTGATTCGCTTCATTACTAAAGTAGTTTGTTTAGAAAACAAACATCTTCATTCCAGAACACTGTACTGTGTGAAGTAAGCTACTTCAGCTCTTGGAATAAGTTGCTTTCCTATGAAGTGGGTTGAGTGCACCAAGTTCAAACTCTCCTTGTTTGTGTTATCTAACAAGATGTACAACTTAGTAGATTAGCCTCACTTCTAATGTAGTTTGTTTATAAAACAAACATGTTCATTACCGAAACTGTATTGTGTGAAATAAGCTAGTTCTGCTCATGGAATGAGTTGCTCTCCTACAAAGAATGATGAGTGCAGCAAGTTCAGACTTTCCTAGTCTGTGTAATCTAACAAAATGTACAGCTTAGTAGATTCACCCCAATTCTAAAGCGGTTTGTTTAGAAAACAAACATGTTCATTGCCGAAAACTGTACTGTGTGAAGTAAGCTAGTTCTGCTCTTGGAATGAGTTGCTTTCCTACGAAAAACGTTGAGTGCAGCAAGTTCAAACTTTCCTAGTTTGTATCACTGACAAGATGTACAACTTAGTAGATTCGCTTCATTTCTAAAGTAGTTTGTTTAGAAAACAAACATCTTCTTTGCCAAACACTGTACTGTGTGAAATAAGCTAGTTCTATTCTTGGAATGAGTTTCTTTCCTACGATGTGGGTTGAGTGCAGCAAGTTCATACTTTCCTAGTTTGTGTCACCTGTCAAGATGTACAACTTAGTAGATTCATTTCATTTCTAATGTACTTTCTATAGAAAAGAAACATCTTCATTCCTGAACACTGTACTGTGTGAAGTAAGCTAGTTGTGCTATTGGAATGACTTGCTTTCCTACAAAGAAGGTTATGTGCAGCCAGTTCAAACTTTACGAATTAGTGTCATCTAACAAGATATACAACTTAGTAGATTCGCTTCATTTCTAAAAGCAGTTTGTTAGAAAGCAAACATCTTCTTTGCTGAACACTGGACTGTATGAAATAAGCTAGTTCTGTTCTCGGAATGAGTCGCTTTCCTACGAATTGGGTTGACTGCAGGAAGATCACACTTTCCCAGTTTGTGTAATCGAACAAGACGTACAACTTAGTAGATTAGACTAACTTCTAACGCAGTTTGTTTAGAAAGTAAACATGTTCATTTCCCAACACTGTACTGTGTGAAGTAAGCTAGTTCTGCTCTTGGAATGAGTTGCTTTCCTACGAAGAAGGGTGAGTGCAGCAAGTTCAAATTTTCCTACTTTGTGTAATCTATCAAAATGTACAATTTATGGATTCATTTCATTTCTATTGTTGTTTATATAGAAAAGAAACATCTTTATTCCCGAACACTGTACTCTGTGAAGTTAGTTAGTTCTGCTCTTGGAATGAGTTCCTTTCCTACGAAGTGGTTTGAGTTCAGCAAGTTCAATCTTTCCCTGTTTGTGTAATCTAACAAGATGTACAACTTAGTAGGTTAGCTTCATTTCTAACGTAGTTTGTTTAGAAAACAAACACCTTCATTCGCAAACACTGTACTGAGTGAAATAAGCTAGTTCTGTTCTCGGAATGAGTTGCTTTCTTAAGAAGAGTCTTCAGTGCAGCAAGATCAAGCTTCACTAGTTTGTGTAATCTAACAAGATGTACAACTTAGTACATTCGCTTCATTTCAAACATAGTTTGCTTAGAAAAAAAAAATTCATTGCCGAACACTGTACTGTGTGAAATAAGCTAGTTCTGTTCTCAGAACGAGTTGCTTTCTTACGAAGAGTCTTCAGTGCAGCAAGATCAAACTTTGCTAGTTTGTGTAATCTAAAAATATGTACAACTTAGTAGATTCGCCTCATTTCTAAAGTAGTTTGTTTAGAAAACAAACATCTTCATTGCTGAACACTGTACTGTGTGAAGTAATCTAGTTCTGCCATTGGAATGAGTTGCTTTCCTACAAAGAAGGTTGAATGCAGCAAGTTCAATCTTTCCTAGTTTGTGTCATTTAACAATATATACAACTTAGTATATTTGCCACATTTCTAAAGTAGTTTGTTTAGAAAACAAACATCTTCGCTGCCAAACACTGTACTGTGTGAAATGCCTAGTTCTGTTCTCGGAATGAGTAGCTTTCCTCCGAAATGGGTTCAGTGCAGCAGGTTCAAACTTTCCTAGTTTGTGTAATCTATCAAGATGTTCAACTGAGTAGTTTGGCCTCATTTCTAACGTAGTTTGTTTAGAAAGCAAACATCTTCATTACCGAATACTGTACTGTATGAAATAAGCTAGTTCTGCTCTCGGAATGAGTTGTTTTCCTTAGAAGAGGGTTGAGTGAAGCAAGTTCAAACTTTCCCTGTTTGTGTATTCTAACAAGATGTACAACTTAGTAGATTCGCCTCATTTCTAACGTAGTTTGTTTGGAAAACAAACATGTTCATTTCCACACCCTGTACTTACTGTGTGAAGAAAGCTAGTTCTACTATTGTAATGTGTTGCTTTCCCCCGAAGATGGTTGAGTGCAGCATGCTCAAACTTTCCTAGTCTGTGTAATGTCAAAAGATGTACAACTTAGTAGATTCGCCTCACTTCTAACCTAGTTTGTTTAGAACACAAACATGTTCATTGCTGAACACTGTACTGTGTGAAGTAAGCTAGCTCTGCTCTTGCAATGAGTTTCTTTCCTACGAAGAAGGTTGAGTGCAGCAAGTTCAGACTTTCCTAGTTTGTGTCATCTAACAAGATATACAACTTAGTAGATTCGCCTCAATTTTAAAGTAGTTTGTTTAAAAAACAAACATCTTCATTGCTGAACAGTGTACTGTGTTTAATAAGCCAGTTTTGTTCTCGGAATGAGTTGCTTTCCTACAAAGTGGGTTGAGTACAGCAAGATCAAACTTTCCTTGTTTGTGTAATCTAACAAGATATACAATTTAGTAGATTCACCTGACTTCTAACGTAGTTTGTTTAGGAAACAAACATGTTCATTGCCGAACACTGTACTATGTGAAGTAAGCTAGTTCTGCTCTTGGAATGAGTTGCTCTCCCACGAAGAAGATTGAGTGCAGCAAGTTCACACTTTCCTAGTTTGTGTCATCTAACAAGATGTACAACTTAGTAGTTTTGCCTCAGTTCTAAAGTAGTTTGTTTAGAAAACAAACATCTTCATTCCAGAACACTGTACTGTGTGAAATAAGCAAGTTCTGTTCTCAGAATGAGTTGCTTTCATACGAACAGAGTTGAGTGCAGCAAGTTCTAACTTTCCTAGTTTGTGTCATCTAAAAAGATGTACAACTTAGTAGATTCGCTTCATTTCTAAAGTAGTTTGTTTAGAAAACAAACATCTTAATTGCCGAACACTGTACTGTGTGAGGTAATCTAGGTCTGCTATCAGAATGAGTTGCCTTACTACGAAGTGGGTTGAGTTTAGCAAGATCAAACTTTCCTTCTTTGTGTAATCTAACAAGATGTACAAATTAGTAGATTAGCTTCATTTCTAAAATAGTTTGTTTAGAAAACAAATGTCTTCATTGCCACACACTGTACTGTGTGAAGTAATCTAGTTCTGCTATTGGAATGAGTTGCCTTCCGACAAAGTAGGTTGAGGTTAGCAAGACCAAACTTTCCTTGTTTGTGTATTCTAACAAGATATACAACTTAGGAGATTCGCTTCATTTCTAAAGTAGTTTGTTTAGAAAACAAACATCTTCATTGCCAAACACTGTACTGTGTGAAGTAATCAAGTTCTGCTATTGGAATGAGTTGCTTTCCTACGAAGAAGGTTGAGTGCATCAAGTTAAATCTTTCCTTGTTTGTGTCATCTAACAAGATATACAACTTAGTAGATTCGCTACATTTCTAAAGTAGTTTGTTTAGAAAACAAACATCTTCATTGCCAAACACTGTACTGTGTGAAATGAGCTAGTTCTGTTCTCAGAATGAGTTGCTTTCCTCTGAAGTGGGTTCAATGTAGCAAGTTCAAATTTTCCTATTTTGTGTAATCTTTCAAGATATTCAACTGAGTCCTTTGATCTCATTTCTAACGTAGTTTGTTTAGAAAACAGACATCTTCATTACTGAACACTGTACTGTGTGAAATAAGCTATTCTGTTCCCAGAATGTCTTGTTTTCCTTTGAAGAGGGTTGAGTGAGGCAATTTCAAACTTTCCTTGTTTGTGTAATCTAACAAGATGTACAACTTAGTAGATTCGCCTCATTTCTAACATAGTTTGTTTGGAAAACAAACACGTTCATTTCCACACACTGTGCTTACTGTATGAAGTAAGCTAGTTCTGCTCTTGTAATGTGTTGCTTTCCCACGAAGAAGGTTGAGTGCAGCTGGTTCAAACTTTCCTAGTCTGTGTAATGTCAAAAGATGTACAACTGAGCAGTTCACCTCACTTCTAATGTAGTTTGTTTACAAAACAAACATGTTCATTGCTGAACACTGTACTGTATGAAGTAAGCTAGCTCTGCTCTTGCAATGAGTTGCTTTGCTATAAACAAGGTTGAGTGCAGCAAGTTCAGACTTTCCTAGTTTGTGTCATCTAACAAGATATACAACTTAGTGGATTCGACTCAATTCTAAAGTAGTTAGTTTAGAAAACAAACATCTTCATTGCTGAACACTGTCCTGTGTTAAATAAGCTAGTTCTGTTCTAGGAATGAGTTGCTTTCCTACGAAGTGGGTTAAGTGCAGCAAGATCAAACGTTCCTTGTTTGTGTAACCTAACAAGATGTACAACTTAGTAGATTCGCCTGACTTCTAACATAGTATGTTGAGAAAACAAACATGTTCATTGCCGAACACTGTATTATGTGAAGTAAACTAGTTCTGCTCTTGGAATGACCTGCTTTACTACGAAGACGGTTGAGTGCAGTAAGTTCAGACTTTCCCAGTTTGTGTCATCTAACAAGATGTACAACTTAGTAGTTTCGCCTCAATTCTAAAGTAGTTTGTTTAGAAAACAAACATGTTCTTTACCGAATACTGTACTGTGTGAAGTAAGCTAGTTCTGCTCTTGGAATGAGTTGCTCTCCCACGATGAAGATTGAGTGCAGCAAGTTCAATATTTCCTAGTTTGTGTCATCTAACAAGATGTACACCTTAGATTGGCTTCATTTCTAAAGTAGTTTGTTTAGAAAACAAACATCTTCATTGCCAAACACTGTACTGGGTTAACTAAGCTAGTTCTGTACTCGGAATGAGTTGCTTTCCTACGAAGTGGGTTGATTTTAGCAAGATCAAACTTTCCTTGTTTGTGTAATCTAACAAGATGTACACCTTAGTAGATTAGCTTCATTTATAAATTAGTTTGTTTAGAAAACAAACATCTTCATTGCCGAACACTGTACTGGGTTAAATAAGCTAGTTCTGTACTCGGAATGAGTTGCTTTCCTACGAAGTGGGTTGAGTTTAGCAAGTTCAATCTTTCCTAGTTTGTGTCATCTAACAAGATATACAACTTAGTAGATTCACCACATTTCTAAAGCAGTTTGTTTAGAAAACAAACATCTTCATTGCCGAACACTGTACTGTGGGAAATGAGCTAGTTCTGTTCTCGGAATGAGTTGCTTTCCTCTGAAGTGGGTTCAGTGCAGCAAGTTCAAACTTTCCTACCTTGTGTAATCTATCAAGATGCTCAACTGAGTGGTTTATCCTCATTTCTAAAGTAGTTTGTTTAGAAAACAAACATCTTCATTACTGAACACTGTACTTTGTGAAATAAGGTAGTTCCGCTCATGGAATTAGTTGTTTTTCTTTGAAGAGGGTTGAGTGCAGCAAGCTCAAACTTTCCTTGTTTGTGTAATCTGACAACGTGTACAACTTAGTAGATTCATCTCATTTCTAACATAGTTTCTTTAGAAAACAAACATGTTCATTTCTGAACACTGTAATTACTGTGTGAAGTAAGCTAGTTCTGCTCTTGGAATGTGTTGCTTTCCCACGAAGAAGGTTGAGTGCAACAAGTTCAAACTTTCCTAGTTTGTGTAATCTCACAAGATGTACAACTTAGTGGATTCGCCTCAGTACTATCGTAGTTTGTTTAGAAAACAAACATCTTCATTGCCAAACACTGTACTGTGTTAAGTAAGGTAGTTCTGCTCTCGGAATGAGTTGCCTTCCGACGAAGTGAGTTGAGTTTAGCAAGATCAAACTTTCCTAGTTTGTAAAATCTAACAAGATGTACAACTTAGTAGATTCGACTCACTTCTAAAGTAGTTTGTTTAGAAAACAAACATGTTCATTGCCGAACAGTGTACTGTGTGAAGTAAACTAGTTCTCCTCTTGGAATGAGTTGCTTTCCTACTAAGAAGGTTGAGTGCAGCAAGTTCAGACTTTCCTAGTTTGTGTCATCTAACAAGATGTATAAGTTAGTAGGTCCGCCTCAATTATAAAGTAGTTTGTTTAGAAAACAAACATGTTCATTGCCGAACACAGTATTGTGTGAAGTAGGCTAGTTCAGCTCTTGGAATGAGTTGCTTTTCTACGAAGAAGGTTGAGTGCAGCAAGGTCAAACTTTCCTGTTTCTGTCATCTAACAAGATGTACAGCTTAGTAGATTCGCTTCGTTTCTAAAGGAGTTTGTTTAGAAAAGCAACATCATCATTGACGAATACTGTACTGTGTTAAATCAGCTAGTTCTGTTCTCAGAATCAGTTCCTTTCCTACAAAGAGGGTTGAGTGCAGCAAGTTCAATCTTTCCTTGTTTGTGTAATCTAACAACTTGTGTAAGTTAGTAGATACATTTCATTTCTAATGTAGTTTCTATAGAAAATAAATAAATTAATTCCCAAACACTGTACTGTGTGAAGTAAGCCAGTTAGTTGCTTTCATATGAAGAAGTTTGTGTGCAGGAAGTTCAGACTTTCCTAATTTGTGTCATCTAACAATATGTACTACTTCGTCAATTTGCCTCACTTCTAACGTAGTTTGTTTAGAAAAAAAAATGTTCGTTGCCAAACACTGTACTGTGTGAAGTAAGGTAGATCTGCTCTTGGAATGAGTTACTTTCCCACAAAGATGGTTAAGTGTAGCAAGTTCAAACTTTCCTAGTTTGTGTAATCTAACAAGATGTACAATGTAGTATATTTGACTCATTTCTAACGTAGTTTGTTTAGAAAACAAACATGTTCATTTCCAAAAACTGTACTGTGTGACGTAAGCTAGTTCTGCTCTTGGAATGAGTTGCTTTCCTACGAAGAAGTTTGAGTGCAGCAAGTTCAGACTATCCTAGTTGGTGTCATCTAAAAAGATGTACAACTTAGTAGATTCACCTTAATTTTAAAGTATTTTCTTTAGAAAACAAACATGTTCATTGCCAAACACTGTACTGTGTGAAATAAGCTAATTCTGCTCTTGGAATGACATGCTTTCCTACGAAGAGGGTGGAGGGCAGCAAGTTCAAACTTTCCTAGTTTGTGTAATCTATCAACATATATAACTTCGTGGTTTCCTCTCATTTCTAACGTAGTTTCTTTTAGAAAACAAACATGTTCATTGCTGAACACTGTGCTGTGTGACATAAGATAGATCTGCTCTTGCAATGAGTTGCTTTCCTACTAAGTTGGTTGACTGCAGCAAGATCAAACTTTCCTTGTTTCTGTAATATAACAAGATGTACAACTCAGTAGATTCGGCTAACTTCTAATGTAGTTTCTTTAGAAAACAAATATGTTCATTGCCGAACACTGTACTGTGTGAAGTAAGCTAGTTCAGCTATTGGAATTAGTTGATTTCCCATGAAGAAGGTTGAGTGCAGCAAGTTCAAACTTTCCTTGTTTGTGTAATCTAACAAGTTGTACACCTTAGTAGATTCACTTCAATTCTAACATAGTTTGTTTAGACAACAAACATGTTCATTGCCGAACACTGTACTGTGTGAAGTAAGTTAGTTCTGCTCTTCAAATGAGTTACTTTCCCACAAAGAAGGTTCAGTGCAGCAAGTGCAGACTTTCCTAGTTTGTGTCAACTAACATGATGTACAACTGAGTAGAATCGCTTCATTTCTAAAGTAGTTCTTTAGAAAACAAAAATCTGCATTGCCAAACACTGTACTGTGTAAAATAAGCAAGTTTTGTTCTTGGCATGAGTTGCTTTCCTACGAAGAGGACTGAATGCAGCAAGTTCAAACTTTCCTTGTTTGTGTAATCTAACACGATGTACAACCTAATAGATTCGCCTCATTTCTAACATACTTTGTTTAGAAAAAAACACATTTTCATTACCAAACATTGTACTTACAGTATGAAGTAAGCTAATTCTCCTCTTGGAATGAGTTGCTTTCCCACGAAGAAGGTTGAGTGCAGCAAGCTCAAACTTTCCTAGTTTGTGTAATCTGACAAGATGTACAACTTAGTAGATTTGCCTAACTTCTAACGTAGTTTGTTTAGAAAACAAATATAGTCATTGCTGAACACTGTACTGTGTGAAGTAAGATGGTTCTGCTATTGGAATGAGTTGCTTTCCCACGAATAAGGTTGAGTGTAGCAAGTTCAAACTTTCTTAGTTTGTTCATTATAACAAGAAGTACAACTTAATAGATTCATTTAATTTCTAATGTCGTTTCTGTAGAAAAGAAACATCTTTATTCCCGAACACTGTTGTGTGTGACGTAAGCTAGTTCTGCTCTTGGAATGAGTTGCTTTCCCATGAAGAAGGTTGAGTGCAGCAAGTTCAAACTTTCCTAGTTTGTGTAATCTAACACAATGTACATCTTACTAGTTTCGCCTCAATTCTAAACTCGTTTGTTTAGAAAACAAACATCTTCAGTACCAAACACTGTACTGTGTGAAATAAGCTAGTTCTGTTCTCAGAATGAGTTGCTTTCCTACGATAGGGTTGAGTGCAGCAAGTTCAAACATTCCTTGTTTGTGTAATCTAAGAAGATGTGGAACTTAATAGATTCACCTCATTTCTAATGTAGTTTGTTTAGAAAACAAACATGTTCATTTCTGAACACTGAACTTATTCTGTGAAGTAAGCTAGTTCTGCTCTTGGAATGAGTTGCTTTCCCACGAAGAAGGGTGAGTGTAGCAAGTTCAAACTTTCCTAGTTTGTGTACTCTACCAAGATGTACAACTTAGTAGATTCACCTCACTTCTAATACAGTTTGTTTAGAAAACAAATATGTTAATTGACAAACACTGTACTGTGTGAAGTAAGCTAGTTCTGCTATTGGATTGAGTTGCTTTCTCATGAAGAAGTTTGAGTGCAGCAATTTCAAACTTTCCTAGTTCATCTCATCTAAAAAGATGTACAGTTTAGTAGATTGTCTTCATTTCTAAAGTAGTTTTTTTTAGAAAACAAACATCTTCCTTGCTGAGCACTGCACTGTGTTAAAAAGCTAGTTCTGTTCTCAGAATGAGTTACTTTCCTACGAAGTGGGTTGAGTGCAGCAAGATCAAACTTTCCTTGTTTGTGTAATTTAACAAGATGTACAACTTAGTAGATTCGCCTCAAATGTAACGGAGTTTGTTTAGAAAACAAATAAGTTCACTGCTGAACACTGTACTGTGTGAAGTAAGTTAGGCTTGCTGTTGGAATGAATTGATTTCTCACAAAGAAGGTTGAGTGCAGCAGGTTCAAACTGTCCTACTTTGTGTAATCTAACAAGATGTACAACTTAGTAGATTCATTTCATTTCTAATGTCGTTTCTATAGAAAACAAACATGTTCATTGCTGAACACTCTACTGTGTTAAGTAAGCTACTTCTGCTCTTGGAATAAGTTGCTTTCCCACGAGGAAGGTTGAGTTCAGCAAGTTCAAACTTTCCTAGTTTGTGTCATCTAACAAGATGTACAACTTAGTAGATTCGCTTCATTTCTAAAGTAGTTTGTTTAGAAAACAAACATCTTCATTGCCAAACACTGTACTGTGTTTAATAAGCTAGTTGTGTCTCCACATGAGTTGCTTTCCTACGAAGTTGGTTGAGTCAGCAAGATCAAACTTTCCTTGTTGGTGTAATCTAACAAGATGTACAACTCAGTAGATTCACCTAATTTCTAACGCAGTTTCTTTAGAAAATAAATATGTTCATTTCGGAACACTGAACTGTGTGAAGTAAGCTGGTTCAGCTATTGGAATGAGTGGATTTCCCATGAAGAAGGTTGAGTGCAGCAAGTTCAATCTTTCCTTGTTTGTGTAATGTAAGAATATGTACACTTTAGTAGATTCGCTTCATTTTTAATGTAGTTTGTTTAGACAACAAACATGGTCATTGCCAAACACTGTACTGTGTGAAGTAAGTTAGTTCTACTCTTCGAATGAGTTACTTTCCCATGAAGAAGGTTCAGTGCAGCAAGTTCAGACTTTAATAGTTTCTGTCATCTAACAAGATGTACAACGTAGTAGGTTCGCTTCATTTCTAAAGTAGTTTGTTTAGAAAACAAAAATCTGCATTGCCGAACATTGTACTGCGTAAAATAAGCTAGTTCTGTTCTTGGAATGTGTTGCTTTCCTACGAAGAGGTTTGAGTGCAGCAAGTTCAAACTTTCCTTATTTGTGTAATCTAACACAATGTACAACTTAGTAGATTCGCCTCATTTCTAATGTAGTTGGTTTAGAGAAAAAACATGTTCATTTCCAAACACTGTACTTACTGTGTGAAGTAAGCTAGTTCTCCTCTTGGAATGAGTTGCTTTCCCACGAAGAAGGTTGAGTGCAGCAAGTTCAAACTTTCCTAGTTTGTGAAATCTAACAAGATATACAACTCAGTAGATTCACCTCATTTCTAACGTAGTTTGTTTAGAAAACAAACATGTTCATTTTCGAACACTGATCTTAGTCTGTGAAGTAAGCTAGTTCTGCTCAGGAATGAGTTGCTTTGCCACGAAGAAGGTTGAGTGCAGCAAGTTCAAACTTTCCTAGTTTGCGTAATCTACCAAGATATACAACTTAGTAGATTCGCCTCACTTCTAACGTAGTTTGTTTAGAAAACAAATATGTTAATTGACGAACACTGTACTGTGTGAAGTTAGCTAGTTCTGCTATTGGAATGAGTTGCTTTCCCATGAAAAACGTTGAGTACAGCAAGTTCAAACTTTCCTAGTTTGTGTAATTTACCAAGATGTACAACTTAGTAGATTCGCCTCACTTCTAATGTAGTTTGTTTAGAAAACAAATATGTTAATTGACGAACACTGTACTGTGTGATGTAAGCTAGTTCTCCTATTGGAATGAGTTGCTTTCCCATGAAGAAGGTTGAGTGCAGCAAGTTCAAACTTTCCTAGTTAGTCTCATCTAACAAGATGTACAGTTTAGTAGATTCTCTTCATTTCTAAAGTAGTTTTTTTAAGAAAACAAACATCTTCATTGCTGAACACTGTACTGTGTGAAATAAGCTAGTTCTGTTCTCAGAATCAGTTGCTTTCCTATAAAGTCGGTTGAGTGCAGCAAGATCAAACTTTCCTTGTTTGTGTAATCTAACAAGATGTACAACTTAGTAGATTCGCCTCAAGTCTAATGTAGTTTGTTTAGAAAACAAACATGTTCATTTCCGAACACTGTACTGTGTGAAGTAAGTTAGGCTTGCTCTTGGAATGAATTGCTTTCCCACAAAGAAGGTTGAGTGCAGCAGGTTCAAACTTTCCTACTTTGTGTAATCTAACAAGATGTACAACTCAGTAGATTCATTTCATTTCTAATGTCGTTTCTATAGAAACAAACATGTTCATTGCTGAACATTCTACTGTGTGAAGTAAGCTAGTTCTGCTCTTGGAATAAGTTGCTTTCCCATGAGGAAGGTTGAGTTCAGCAAGTTCAAACTTTCCTAGTTTGTGTCATCTATCAAGATGTACAACTTATTAGATTCGCTTCATTTCTAAAGTAGTTTGTTTAGAAAACAAACATCTTCATTGCCGAACACTGTACTGTGTTTAATAAGCTAGTTGTGTTCTGCACATGAGTTGCTTTCCTATGAAGTTTGTTGAGAGCAGCAAGATCAAACTTTCCTTGTTGGTGTAATCTAACAAGATGTACAACTCAGTAGATTCGCCTAACTTGTAACGTAGTTTCTTCAGAAAACAAATATGTTCATTTCGAACACTGTACTGTGTTAAGTAAGCTGGTTCTGCTATTGGAACGAGTTGCTTTCCCACGAAGAAGGTTGAGTGCAGCAAGTTCAAACTTTCCTAGTTTGTGTAATCTAACAACATATACAACTTATTACGTTCATTTTATTTCTAATGTCGCTTTCTATAGAAAAGAAACATCTTCATTCCGGAAAACTGTACTGTGTGAAGTAAGGTACTTCTGCTCTTGGAATGAGTTGCTTTCCTATGCAGTTTGAGTTCATCAAATTAAAACTTTCCTAGTTTGTTTCATCTAAGAAGATGTACAACTTACTAGATTCACTTCATTTCTGTAGTAGTTTGTTTAGAATACAAACACCTTCATTGCCAAACTCTGTACTGTGTGAAGTAAGCTAGTTCTTTCTCGGAATGAGTTGCTTTCCTACGAAGCGGGTTGAGTGCAGCAACTTCAAACTTTCCTGGTTTTTGTAATCTAATATGATGTACAAATTAGTAGATTTGACTCAATTCTAACTTAGTTTGTTTAGAAAACAAATATGTTCATTGCCAAACATTGTACTGTGTGAAGTAACTTAGTTCTGCTCTTGGAATGAGTTGCTTTCCCACGAAGAAGGTTCAGTGCAGCAAGTTCAAACTTTCCTAGTTTGTGTCATCTAATAAGATATACAACTTAGTAGATACACTTCATTTCTAAAGTAGTTTGTTCAGAAAACAAACATCTTCATTGCCAAACACAGTACTGTGTTAAAAAGCAAGTTCTGATCTCGGAATGAGTTGCATTCATACGAAGCGGGTTGAGTACAGGAAGATCAAACTTTCCTCGTTTGTGTAGTCTAAGAAGATGTACCATTAGTAGATTCTCCTCACTTCTAATGTAGTTTGTTTAGAAAACAAATACGTTCATTGTCAAACACTGTACTGTTTGAAGTAAGCTAGTTCTCCTATTGGAATGAGTTGCTTTCCCACGAAGAAGGTTGAGTGCAGGAAGTTAATAATTTCCTAGTTTGTGCAATCTAACAAGATGTACAACTTAGTAGACTCCCCTCATTTCTAACGTAGTTTGTTTAGAGAACAAACATGTTCATTGCCGAACACTGTACTGTGCGAAGTAACCTAGTTCAGCTCTTTGAATGAGTTGATATCCTATGAAGAAGGTTGAGTGCAGCACTTTCAGACTTTCCTAGTTTGTGTCATCTATGAAGATGTACAACTTAGGAGATTCCCTTCAATTTTAAAGTGGTTTGTTTAGAAAACAAACATGTTCATTACCGAACACTACTGTGTGAAGCAAGCTAGTTCTGCTCTTGGAATGAGTTGCTTTCCTACGAAGAAGGTTGAGTGCAGCAAGTTCAAAATTTCCTAGTTTGTGTAATCTAACAAGATGTAGAACGTAGTAGATTCGCCTCACTTCTAATGTAGTTCATTGAGAAAACAGACATGTTCATTGCCAAACACTGTACTGTGTGACGTAATCTAGTTCTGCTCTTGGAATGAGCTGTTTTTCTACGAAGAAGGTTTAGTGCAGCTAGTTCAGACTATCCTAGTTGGTGTCATCTAACAGGATGTACAACTTAGTAGATTAACCTCAATTCTAAAGCAGTTTATTGAGAAATCAAAAATATTCATTGCCAAACACTGTACTGTGTGAAGTAAGGTAGTTCTGCTCTCGGAATGAGTTGCTTTCCTACGAAAAAGGTTGAGTACAGCAAGTTCAAACTTTTCTAGTTTGTGTCATCTAACAAGATGTACAACTTAGTAGATTCGACTCAACTCTAAAGTAGTTTGTTTAGAAAACAAACATCTTCATTGCCGAACACTGTACTGCTTCAAATAAGCTAGTTCTGTTTTCGGTATGAGTGGCTTTCCTATGAAGACCGTTGAGTGCAGCAAGTCCAAACTTTCCTTGTTTGTGTAATCTAACAAGATGTACAACTTAGTAGTTTCTCCTCAATTCTAAAGTAGTTTGTTCAGAAAACATACATCTTCAGTACTGAACACTGTACTGTGTGAAATAAGCTTGTTCTGATCTTGGTATGGGTTGCTTTCCTACAAAGATAGTTGAGTGCAGCAAGTTCAAACTTTCCTAGTTTGTGTAATCTAACAATATGTACAACTTACTAGATTCGCCTCACTTCTAAGGTAGTTTGATTAGAAAACAAACATTTTCATCGCCGGACACTATAGTGGGTGAAGTAAGCTAGTTCTGATGTTGGAATGGGTTGGTATCCTATGAGGAAGGTTGAGTGCAACATGTTCAAATTTTCATAGTTTGTGTTATGTAACAATATGTACAACTTAGTAGATTCACTTCATTTCTAAAGTTGTTTCTTAGGAAAATAAACATCTTCATTGCCAAACACAGTACTGTGTTAAATAAGCTAGTTCTATTCTCAGAATGAGTTGCATTCCTACGAAGTGGGTTGAGTACAGCAAGATCAAACTTTCCTTGTTTGTGTAATCTAACAAGATGTCCAACTTAGTAGATTCACCTCACTCCTAACGTAGTTTGTTTAGAAAATAAATATGTTCATTGCCGAACACTGTACTGTTTGAGGTAAGCTAGTTCTGCTATTGGAATGAGTTGCTTTCCCACGAAGAATGTTGAGTGCAGCAAATTCATACTTGCCTGGTTTGTTGTAATCTAACAAGATGTACAATTTACTAGATTCATTTCATTTCTAATGTTGTTTTATAAAAAAGAAACATCTTCATTCCCGAACACTGTTCTGTGTGAAATAAGCTAGTTCTGCTCTTGGAATGAGCTGCTTTCCCAAGAAGGCTGAGTTCAGCAAGTTCAAACTTTCCTACTTTGTGTAATATAAAAATATGTACAACTTAGTAGATTCCTTTCATTTCTAATATCGTTTTAGAGAAAAGAAACATCTTCATTCCCAAACACTGTACTGTGTGAAGTAAGCTAGTTCTGCACTTTGAATGAGTTGCTTTCCTACGGAGAAGTTTGAGTGGAGCAAGTTAAAACTTCCCTAGTTTGTGTCATCTAATAAGGTATACATCTTAGTAGATACGCTTCACTTTTAAAGTAGTTTGTTCAGAAAATAAACATCTTCATTGCCGAACACTACTGTGTTAAATAAGCTAGTTCTGTTCTCAGAATAAGTTGCATTCCTGCGAAGTGGGTTGAGTACAGCAAGATCAAACTTTCCTTGTTTGTGTAATCTAACAAGATGTACAACTTAGTAGATTCACCTCACTTCTAACATACTTTGTTTATTAAACAAATACGTTCATTGCCGAACACTGTACTTCCTCTGTGAAGTAAGCTAGTTCTGCTCTTGAAATGAGTTGCTTTCCCACGAAGAAGGTTGAGTGCAGCAAGTTCAAGCTTTCCCAGTTTGTGTAATCTACCAAGATGTACAACTTAAATAGATTCACCTCACTTCTAACTTAGTTTGTTTAGAAAACAAATATGTTCATTGCTGAATAATGTACTGTATGAAGTAAGGTAGTTCTGCTATTGGAATGAGTTGCTTTCCCATGAGGAAAGTTGAGTGCAGCAAGTTCAAACGTTCCTAGTTTGTGTAATCTACCACGATGTACAACTTAGTAGATTCACCTCACTTCTAACGTAGTTTGTTTAGAAAACAAATATGTTAATTGACGAACATTGTACTGTGTGAAGTAAACTAGTTCTGCTCTTGGAATGAGCTGCTTTCCAACAAAGACGGTTGAGTGCAGCAAGTTCAAACTTTCCTAGTTTGTGTAATCTATCTAGATGTACAACTTAGTAGTTTCGCCTCATTTCTAATGTTGTTTGTTTAGAAAACAAACATCTTCTTTGTCAAACACTGTACTGTGTGAAGTAAGCTAGTTCTACTATTGGAATAAGTTGCTTTCCTATGAAGAAGGTTGAGTTCAGCAAGTTCAAACTTTTGTAGTTGTGTCATCTAACAAGATGTACAACATGAAGAAGGTTGAGTGCAGCAAGATCAATCTTTCCTTGTTTGTGTAATATGACAAGATGTACAACTTAGTAGACTCATTTCATTTCTAATGTCGTTTCTATAGAAAAAAACATCTTCATTCGCGAACACTGTACTGTGTGAAGTAAGCCAGTTCTGCTCTTGGAATGAGTTGCTTTCCAACGAGGAACGTTGAGGGCAGCAAGTTTAACTTTCCTGGTTTGTGTAATCTAACAAAATATACAATGTAGTAGTTTCTCCTCTATTCTAAAGTAGTTTGTTGAGGAAACAAACATCTTCATTACCGAACACTGTGCTGTGTAAAATAAGCTAGTTCTGTTCTCGGAATTAGTTGCTTTCCTACAAAGAGGGTTGAGTGCAGCAAGTTCAAACATTCCTTGTTTGTGTAAACTAAAAAGACGTACAACTTTGTAGATTCGCCTGATTTCTAACGAAGTTTGTTTAGGAAACAAACATGTTCATTTCACACACTGTTCTTACTGTGTGAAGTAAGCTAGTTCTGCTCTTGGAATGAGTTGCTTTCCGAGGATGACGGTTGAGTGCAGCAAGTTCAAACTTTCCTTGTTTATGTAATGTAACAAGTTGTACACCTTAGTAGTTTTGGCTCATTTCTAACGTAGTTTTTTTAGAAAAAAACACGTTCATTGCCGAACGCTGTACTTACTGTGTTAAGTAAGCTAGTTCTGTTCTTGGAATGAGTGGCTTACCCACGAAGAAGGTTGAGTGCAGCAAGTTCAAACTTTCCTAGATTGTGTCATCTAATAAGTTGTACACTTAGTAGATTTGCTTCATTTCTAAAGTCATTTGTTTAGAAAACAAACATCTTCATTGCCAAACACTGTACTGTGTTAAATAAGCTAGTTCTCTTCTCGGAATGAGTTGCTTTCCTACAAAGAGGGTTGAGCGCAGCAAGTTCAAACTTTCCTTGTTTGTGTAATCTAAGAAGATGTACAACTTAGTAGATTCACCTCATTTCTAACGTAGTTTCTTTAGAAAACAAACATGTTCATTTCAAACACTGTACTTACTGTGTGAATTAAGCTAGTTCTCCTGTTGGAATGAGTTGCTTTCCCATGAAGACGTTTGAGTGCAGCAAGTTCAAAATTTCCTTGTTTGTGTAATGTAACAAGTTGTAAACCTTAGTAGTTTTGGCTTATTTCTAACGTAGTTTGTTTAGAAAACAAACACGTTCATTGCCGAACACTGTACTTACTGTGTGAAGTAAGCTAGTTCTGTTCTTGGAATGAGTTGCTTTGCCACAAAGAAGGTTGAGTGCAGGAAGTTCAAACTTTCCTTGTTTATGTAAAGTAACAAGTTGCACATGTTAGTAGTTTCAGCTCATTTCTAACGTAGTTTGTTTAGGAAATAAACACGTTCATTGCCGAACACTGTACTTACCGTGTGAGGTAAGCTACTTCTGTTCTTGGAATGAGTTGCTTTCCCACGAAGAAGGTAGAGTGCAGCAAGTTCAAACTTTCCTAGTTTGTGTCATCTAATAAGTTGTACAACGTAGTAGATTCGCTTCATTTCTAAAGTCGTTTGTTTAGAAAACAAACATCTTCATTGCCAAACACAGTATTGTGTGAAATAAGGTAGTTCTGTTCTCGGAATGAGTTGCTTTCCTACAAAGAGTGTTGAGTGGAGCAAGTTCAAACTTTCCTTGTTTGTGTAATCTAACAAGATATACAACTTAGTAGATTCGCCTCATTTCTAACGTAATTTCTTTAGAAAACAAACATGTTCATTTCGAACACTGTACTTACTGTGTGAAGTAAGCTAGTTCTGCTCTTGGAATGAGTTGCTTTCCCACGAAGACGGTTGAGTGCAGCAAGTTCAAACTTTCCTTGTTTGTGTAATGTAACAAGTTGTACACCTTACTAGTTTTGGCTCATTTCTAACGTAGTTTTTTTAGAAAACAAACAGCAAGTTCTAACTTCCCTTGTTTGTGTAACCTTCCAATATATACAAGAGAGTAGATTCACCTCATTTCCGACGTAGTTTGTTTAGAAAACAAACATCTTCATTACTGAACACTGTACTGTGTAAAATAAGCTAGTTCTGCTCTCGGAATGAGTTGCTTTCCTATGAAGAGGGTTGAGTACAGCAAGTTCAAACTTTCCTAGTTTGTGAAATCTGTCAAGATGTACAATTTAGTAGTTTCACCTCATTTCTAACGTCGTTGGTTATAAAACAAACATGTTCATTGCCGAACACTGTACTGTGTGACGTAAGCTCTTTCTGCTCTTGGATTGAGTTGCTTTCCCACGACGAAGGTTGAGTGCAGCAAGTTCAAACGTTCCTAGTTTGTGTAATCTAACAAGATGTACAAACTAGTAGTTTCACGTCAGTTTAAAGTAGTTTGTTTAGAAAACAAACGTCTTCATTAACGAACACTGTACTGTGTTAAATAAGCTAGTTCTGCTCTCAGAATGAGTTGCTTTCCGACGAAGAGGGTTGAGTGCAGGAAGTTCAAACTTTCCAAATTTGTGTAATCTATCAAGATGTACAACTTAGTAGTTTCGCCTCATTTCTAATGTAGTTTATTTAGAAAACAAAAATGTTCATTTCAGAATACAGTCCTTACTTTGTGACGTAAGCTAGTTCTGCTCCAGGAATGAGTTGCTTTCCCATGAAGAAGGTTGAGGGTAGTAAGTTCAAACTTTCCTAGTTGGTGTAATCTAACAAGATGTACAACTTAGTAGATTTGCCTCCTTTCTATAGTAGTTTGTTTAGAAAACAAATATCGTCATTGCCGAACACAGTACTGTGTGAAGTAAGCTAGTTCTGCTCTTGGATTGAGTTGCTTTCCTACCAAGAAGGTTGAGTGCAGCAAGTTCAAACGTTCCTAGTTTGTGTCATCTAACAAGATATACAACTTAGTAGATGTTCCTCAATTCTAAAGTAGTTTGTTTAGAAAACAAACATCTTCATTGCCAAACAGTATACTGTGTGAAGTAAGCTAGTTCTGCTCTTGGAGTG
Source organism: Orientallactaga sibirica (assembly GCA_036365145.1). NCBI lineage: Eukaryota > Metazoa > Chordata > Mammalia > Rodentia > Dipodidae > Orientallactaga > Orientallactaga sibirica. Next base: position 444,861 of record JAEOAD010001078.1, on the reverse strand, counting down.
AGTTGCTTTCCTACCAAGAAGGTTGAATGCAGCAAGTTCAAACTTTCCTAGTTTGTGTCATCTAACATGATGTACACCTTTGTAGACCTCCTTCATTTCTAAAGTAGTTTGTTTAGAAAACAAACATCTTCATTGCCCAACACTGTACTTTGTTAAATAAGCTAGTTCTCTTCTCAGAATCAGTTGCTTTCCTACAAAGAGGGTTGAGTGCAGTAAGTTCAGACTTTCCTAATTTGTGTCATCTTACAAGATGTACAGCTTAGCAGATTCACCTCATTTCTATAGTATTTTGTTCAGAAAACAAAGACCGTCATTGCCGGACAGTCTAATGTGGGAAATAAGCTAGTTCTGTTCACGGAATGAGCTGCTTTCCTACGAAGAGGTTTCAGTGCAGCAACATCAAACATTCCTAGTTTGTGTCATCTATCACGATATACAACTTAGTAGATTTGCCTCCTTTCTAAAGTAGTTTGTTTAGAAAACAAATATCTTCATTCTCGAACACTGTACTGTGTGCAGTAAGACAGTTCTGCTCTTGGGATGAATTGCTTTCTTATGAAGAAGTTTGAGTGGAGCAAGTTCAAACTTTCCTAGTTTCTGTCATCTAACATGATGTACAATTTAGTAGATTCGCTTCATTTCTAAAGTAGTTTGTTTAGAAAACAAACATCTTCATTGCTGAACACTGTACTTTGTTAAATAAGCTAGTTCTCTTCTCAGAATCAGTTACTTCCCTACAAAGAGGGTTGAGTGCAGCAAGTTCAGACTTTCCTAATTTGTGTCATCTAACAAGATGTACAACTTAGTAGATTCACCTCATTTCTATAGTATTTTGTTTAGAAAACAAAGACCGTCATTGCCGAACAGTGTAATGTGGGAAATAAGCTAGTGCTGTTCACGCAATGAACTGCTTTCCTACGAAGAGGTTTCAGTGCAGCAAGATCAAACTTTCCTACTTTGTGTCATCTACCACGATGTACAACTTAGTAGACTCGCCTCCTTTCTAAAGTAGTTTGTTTAGAAAACAAATATTTTCATTCGCGGACACTGTACTGTGTGAAGTAAGCTGGCCTGCTCTTGGAATGAGTTTCTTTCCCACGAAGAAGGTTGAGTGCAGAAAGTTCAAACTTTCCCAGTTTGTGTTATCTATCAAGATGTACAACTTGGTAGATTCGCTTCATTTCTAAAGCAGTTTGTTTAGAAAACAAACATCTTTATTGCCAAACACTGTACTTTGTTAAATAAGCTAGTTCTTTTCTTGGAATGAGTTGCTTTCCTACAAAGAGGGTTGAGTGCAGCAAGTTCAAACATTCCTTGTATGTATAATCTAACAAGATGTACAACTTAGTAGATTCATTTCATTTCTAATGTAATTTACATATAAAAGAAACATCTTCATTCCCGAACACTGTACTGTGTGAAGTAAGCTAGTTCTGGTCTTGGAATGAGTTGCTTTCCTACCAAGAAGGTTGAGTGCAGCAAGTTGAGACTTTCCTAGTTTGTGTCATCTAACAAGATGTACCACTTATTTGATTCACCTCATTTCTAAATTAGTTTGTTTAGAAAACAAACTTCGTCATTGCCGAACAGTGTAATGTGTGAAATAAGCTAGTTCTGTTCATGGAATGAGCTACTTTCCTACGAAGAGGTTTCAGTGCAGCAAGATCAAACTTTCCTAGTTTGTGTCATCTAACAAAATGTACAACTTAGTTGATTCGCCTCCTTTCTAAAGTAGTTTGTTTAGAAAACTAACATCTTCATTCCCGAACACAGTATTGTGTGACTTAAGCTAGTTCTGCTCTTGGAATGAGTTGCTTTCCTATGAAGAAGGTTGAGTTCAGCAAGTTCAAACTTTCCTAGTTAGTGTCATCTAACAAGATTTACAACTTAGTAGATTCGCTTCATTTCTAAAGTGGTTCATTTAGAAAACAAACATCTTCATTGCCAAACACTGTACTGTGTTAAATAAGCTAGTTCTGTTCTCCGAATGAGTTGCTTTCCTACGAAGTGTGTTGAGTGCAGCAAGTTCAAACTTTCCTTGTTTGTGTAATCTAACAAGATGTACAACTTAGTAGACTTGCCTCATTTCTAATGTAGTTTGTTTAGAAAACAAACATCTTCATTGCCGAACACTGTGCTGTGTGAAGTAAGCTAGTTCTGCTCTTGGCATGAGTTGCTTTCACACGAAGAAGGTTGAGTGCAACAAGTTCAAACATTCCTCGTTTGTGTAATCTAACAAGATGTACAACTTAGTAGATTCCTTTCATTTCTAATGTCGTTTCTATAGAAAAGAAACATCTTCATTCCCGAACACTGTACTGTGTGAAGTAAGCTAGTTCTATTCTCAGAATGAATTGCTTTCCTACGAAGTGGGTTGAGTGCAGTAAGTTCAAACTTTCCTTGTTTGTGTAATCTAACAAGATGTACAACTTAGTAGATTCGGCTCACTTCTAACATAGTTTGTTTAGAAAACAAACATTTTCATTGCCGAATTCTATACTGTTTGAAGTAAGTTATTTCTGCTCTTGGAATGAGTTGCTTTCCTCCAAAGGAGGTTGAGTACAACAAGTTTAAACTGTCCTAGTTTGTCTAATCAAACAAGACGTACAACTTAGTAGTTTCACCTCAATTCTTACGTAGTTTGTTTAGAAAATAAACATCTCATTAAAATCATGACTTCCGGTCAAGATGGCGTCAGCCTAACCTCTCCTCACTTCACAGGGAAGTAAAACCAAGTTATTTAAATTTTTAAAGGCTTACTTAAAGGATTTGCTGGCCCATGCATCCAGCTAGACGGAGGGGTTGGATGAAATATACGGAATCCACTGATACCCATGCTCTAGGTAAGGGACTACCTGACACCACGGACCCTGCTTGTCCAAGTGACCGGAGGAAGTCTGCCATTAGCTGCTAGTGCCTGGCATGGCCCGATCCAGGGACATTAGTGCTAGCGCCCGGTGTGACCTGACCTGGGACCGCTGCGGATCCTGCTCGTCCGAGTGACTGGCAGAAGTCCACCATTAGCTGCTAGAGCCTGGAAAGGCCCGTTCTGGGACTTCAGGGTACCCTGGTGGTCCCATTGACCGGCAGAAGCCGCCATTAGGCTCTCAGACCCCTCCCTCACTGGCCACATCTGCACCACTGGCCAGGTGCCCCCCCAGCCTTCCTGAGCCTTATCAGCAGTCACATACCATCACTCCCCCCTCCCAGGGCAGAGCAGGGACCCAGGGAGGTAGGCCAGTGGTCCCGCCCTACCCTGCCTCATCCCAACTAGGGTGATTGTGGTCCCCCATCCCTCCCACCTACATAAAGAACACAGGAAGAACACTAGCCTACCAGAACTCCAGGGTCCACTACCCTGACAATGACCACTGCACCCCACCCCACCCCTGGGCAGCAAGCTAACATTCCATACACAAGGTACCTGAATCATTGCGATGGGCAAACTACAGCGAAAAAGGAATAGCATGAAAAAGCAGACACAAGTAAATCCACCTAGTCTATCCAGTCCTATAATGGATGTTTCAAATCAAAGCATAGAAAAGACAATAGATTCAGAAACCCAAAATGAAGTGACTAGCTATGCAACCCTGGCCAAGCAAATAGCACAACTCCCAGAAACTCAACAAAGAGCCAACAATTGTATGAATGTTATCCTTGCTAGAGTGGACCTAGTAGAAAAGAACCAGGAAGGGCTCCAAAGACAGTTAAATGAACTGAAGGAGAATGAAAAAAGAGAGGTCCTCAATAACCAGCTGTCTAAGTTCAATGAACATATAAAGAAATGCAGGGATGAACTCCAAGAAGCATTAAGAAAATTGGAAAATGACACAAAAAGGGAACTAGACAGAGGGATGGAAAGTATGCATAAAAAACGTAGAAAATATGAACCAAATTGAACAGGCCCAAAACTCTATAGAAGCCCTTAAGAACAGAGTAAGTCAGGTGGAAGATAGAAACTCAGAACTGGAAGACAGATCAGAAGAAACAGTCCGTGAGTCCAAAAATTTCAACAAGTTCAAAAACTTCAGTGAACAGAACATGAGGGAAATGTGGGACACCCTTAAGCACCCAAACATCAGGATCATGGGTATACTAGAGGGGGAAGAAACACAGACCAAAGGAATGGAAAGCCTATTCAACAAAATAATTGAAGAAAACTTTCCTGCTCTCTCAAAGAAAACTCCATCTAATTACAAGAAGCTAGTAGAACTCCAAACAGACTGGACCAAAGAAGAAATTCTCCAAGACACATTATCTTTAAGACTCTAAATATCAACCACAAAGAGAAAATCCTAAAAGCAGCCAGGGAAAAACAACACATTACATATAAAGGGAACCCCATCAAAATTACCCCAGACTTCTCAATGGAAACCCTGAAAGCCAGAAGGGCCTGGAATTCAACACTGCAGACTCTAAGAACCCATGGTTTCCAGCTCCAACTATTCTACCCAGTAAAAGTATCTCTCTTAATAGATGGAGAAAGAAAAACCTTCCATGATAAAACTCATCTTTACAAGTATGTGAACACAAAGCCAAACCTACAGAAAGTACTTCATGGAATTCTCCACAGAGAAGAAACAAATAACCAAGTTCAAGAGCCCTCAAGAAATAGTCCACATTAACCAACAACAACAAAAAAAAAAAACCCCACAAAGACCACAACCCACAACAATATGGCAGGTATTAAATCAAACCTCAAAATTATATCTCTGAATATTAATGGCCTTAATTCACCCATCAAAAGACATAAGCTTACAGTGTGGATCAGAAAAATGGACCCCTCAATCTGCTGTCTTCAAGAAACCCACCTCACCACTAACGACAGTCAACTCCTTAGGGTGAAAGGGTGGAAAATTATTTTCCAAGCAAACACAAACAAGAAAAGGCAGGTGTAGCTATACTTATATCTGATAAAATAGACTTCAAACCAAAGGTAACTAAAAAGGACAAAGAAGGCCACTTCTTACTTATCAAAGGAACAATCCAACAAGAGGATATCACAGTCATCAATATTTATTCACCAAACACAGGTGCACCACAATTCATAAAGCAAAATCTACTTGGCAACAAAACAGAAATAAACACCAATACCACCATAGTCAGGGACTTTAATACTCCATTATCAACAATGGATAGATCATCAAAACAGAAAATTAATAGGGAATTAAGAGAGCTCAACAACACCATAGAACAACTAGACCTAACAGACATATACAGAACATTCCACCCCAAATCTACAGACTACACATTCTTCTCAGCAGCCCATGGAACCTTCTCTAAAATAGATCATGTACTGGGCCATAAAGCCTGCCTTCATATTTTCAAGAAAATTGATGTAATTTCCTGTATGATATCAGACCACAATGTGGTAATGCTAGAAATCAACAACAAAAAGTACACCAGGAATCCCTCTTCCTCCTGGAAATTGAACAACACACTTTTAAACAATAAATGGGTTGTGGATGAAATAAAGAATGAAATTGCAAAATTTCTAGAATTCAATGACAACGATAATACATCATACCAAAACTTATGGGACACAATGAAGGCAGTCCTTAGGGGAAAAATCATAGCACTAAATGCCTTCATAACAAAAACAGAGAGATCCCAAATCAATAACCTAACCATCCATCTAAAGGCATTGGAAAAGCTGGAAGGAGCCAACCCAAAAAGCTCCAGACGGAAAGAAATAATTAAGATCAGAGCAGAAATTAATGAATTGGAAACTAAGAGGACAATTAAGAAAATTGATGAAACAAAGAGCTGGTTCTTTGAACAAATTAACAAGATTGATACACCCCTGGCTAATTTGATCAAACGGAAAAAAGAAACACTTCAAATCAACAAAATTAGAAATGAAAAAGGAGAGATCATAACAGACATGAGTGAAATAGGAAGAGTCATTAGGACTTACTTCAAAAACCTCTACTCCATAAAAAGGAGAATATGGAAGAAATGGATGAATTCCTAGACACATGTCACCTACCAAACCTAAGCCCACAGCAGATTAATTTCCTAAACAGACCCATCACACCCTTCAAGATTGAAGAGGTAATAAAACACCTCCCCAAAAAGAAGAATCCAGGACCAGACAGTTTCTCAGCAGAATTCTACCAAACCTTCATGGAAGAACTGAAACCAATTCTTCCCAAACTGTGCCACACAATTGGAGAACAGGGAGAGATCCCCAACTCCTTTCATGAAGCTAGTATCACCCTAATTCCAAAACCAGGCAGAGATGCCACAAGAAAGGAAAATTATAGGCCCATTTCTCTGATGAACATAGACGCAAAGATCCTGAACAAAGTTCTTGCAAACCGAATTCAACAGTACATCAAAAGCATTATCCACCTTGATCAAGTAGGCTTCATCCCTGGAATGCAGGTATGGTTCAACATACGGAAATCTATCAATGTAATACACCACATAAACAAGCTAAAACACAAAAACCACATGATCATTTCAATAGATGCAGAGAAGGACTTTGACAAAAGACAACATCACCTCATGGTCAAAACACAGGAGAGAATAGGCATAGACGGCCCATATCTCAGCAGAATAAAGGCTATATATAAAGCACCTAAAGCCCAAGTAATTCTAAATGGGGAGAGACTGAAGGAATTCCCATTGAGGCCAGGAACAAGACAGGGGTGTCCACTCTCACCTCTGCTCTTCAACATAGTGCTAGAAGTATTAGCACAAGCAATAAGACAGGAGAAAGAAATCAAAGGGATACAAATTGGAAAGGAAGAAGTTAAGTTAGCCCTATTTGCAGATGACATGATTCTATACATAAGTGACCCGAGAACTTCCATCTCAAAACTCTTAAAAGTGATTAGCGCCTTCAGCAAAGTAGCAGGATATAAAATCAATGCACAGAAATCAATAGCCTTTCTGTATGCAAAGGACAAAGAGACAGAAAAAGAAATAACTAACATTGTCCCATTTTCAATTGCAACAAAGAAAATAAAATACCTTGGAATACCATTGACTAAAGAAGTGAAAGATCTATACAATGAAAATATAAAAACTCTCAAAAAAGAAATTGAGGAGGTCCTACAAAAATGGAAAGACCTCCCATGCCCTTGGACTGGTAGAAATAACATTGTGAAAATGGCAATCTTACCAAAAGCACTCTATAGATTCAATGCAATGCCGATAAAAATCCCCACTTCCTTCTTCAATGAGATAGAAAAAACTATCTCAAAATTTATATGGAAAGGCAGAAGGCCTCGGATATCCAAGCTCATCGTCAGCAAAAGAAATACCTCTGGAGGCATCACCATACGTGATCTAAAGCTATACTACAAAGCCATTGTAATAAAAACAACATGGTACTGGCATAAAAAGAGGAATATAGACCAATGGAACAGAATTGAAGACCCAGATTTTGGGTCAAATAACTACAGCTACTTGATATTTGACAAAGGCCCTTCCAATGCAGAATGGAGAAAAAACAGCATCTTCAACAAGTGGTGCTGGACAAAGTGGACAACCATATGTAGGAAAATGAAACTCGACCTGCACATCTCTCCATGCTCAAAAATTAAGTCCAAATGGATCAAAGACTTAATATAAAACCAGAAACACTGCATCTACTGGAAGAAAAAATAAGAGGAAATTTCCCTGACATAGGAGTGGGAAAAGATTTCCTGAACAAAACCGCAGCAGCTCAGGAAATTAAACAATCACTCAACCATTGGGATATCATGAAGCTGAAAAGCTTTTTCACTGACAAACATAGTATAACCAAAGCCAGCAGATTACACACAGAATGGTAGAATATTTTCACCAGCTATACATCTGACAGAGGCCTGATTTCTAGAATCTACAAAGAACTCCAAAACCTAAACAATAAACCGCCAAACGACCCACTCACAAAGTGGGGCAGAGAACTGCACAGGCAGTTCTCAGAGGAAGAAATATGAATAGCAAATGCACATTTAAGAAAATGTTCAACATCCCTAATCATCAGGGAAATGCAAATTACAACAACAATGAGATTCCACCTTACTCCAGTAAGGATGGCTAACATTAAAGAAAACAATGTAAACAAATGCTGGAGAGGTTGTGGAGAAATACGAACCAGTTTTCACTGCTTGTGGGAATGTAAAATGGTTCAACCATTATGGACAGCTATATGGAGACTCCTGCAAAGGATGACCATAGACCTACCAATGGATCCAGTTATTCATTTGTTGGGCATTTACCATAAAGGCTCCAAACCTCAGACCAGAGTCATTTGTTCAACCATGTTTATAGCTGCTCAATTCATAATAGCACAAAGCTGGAATCAACCCAGGTGTCCATCACTAAATAAATGGATAACAAAGATGTGGCATATCTACACTATGGAATTCTATTAGCAGTAATGAAAGATGAAATAAGGAAATTTGGAAAAAAAATGGTCCAACATGGAACAGATCATCCTCCGTGAGCTCACCCAAGAACAAAAAGATAATCGTCGCATGGTCTCGTTTATCTGTCGCTCCTAACCTGAATCTACGTGACATGCAGCCAAACCTAACAAACACTGAGGACTAGACAAGAGGGGGGGAGGTGGGATGGGGGGAAGGTAAGGGTGGGAGGGAACAAGAGGGTGGGGCGAAGGAAAAGGGTGGGGATACAATTGGGACCCAAAAGGAAAAGATGTTATAAAAACCTTTACTCTGAATAACAGTCTAAAACATTGATCCTTCATCAGGCTCGCAGAGGGAACACCCAAACCACAGGAAACTGGAGAGAGCATCTTGAAGGCTAAACCTAATCTAGTCCTGCTTTTCTCTCTCTCTCTCTCTCCCTCTCACTCTCTCTTCCTACCCCTCCTCTCTATACTCACTTCCTCTATAATACTATCTATCTTTTTCTTCTCTCACCTTTCTAGGTGCAGACTTGAAACTCCCAGTGCCAGCATGGGGTTAAACTCCACAATGAGCTCTTGATCCGAGACACCTACAAGGTTACCCCGAACTCCAAAAAAAGACAGACTTGTGTCAGAGTTCTTGGTGATGCACCAAAGGTTAATGGTAAGACCCTACTGTCGAAGATAGCATATGTGTGTGAGACCAAACACAGAGAGACCTGGCCAGAATCTGGAAGAAGGTCAGTCCCCAGACACTGAGCTAGTCTAGTACCAGAGGGTGCTACACGAGCAACTGGGGGAAAATGTCAGACATTGGTCCAAACAACTTGCAGTCTAAGATACCCAGCAGGAAACAACTTGACTTAATGCTCATACAAGTGCAGTAGTGACAAACAGCCATGGTGGGTAACCAACTGCTCTTGATTTGGCTAACAGATCCACTCAGTGGAATGCAACTCATTGCTGGAACTGGGAAATAAGTCAAAACCAGGTACAAAAAATAAGCTCAGTCTCCCAGAGCAAGATACCACCAAATGTGGTTAGAAGAGAGCCAAAGCATATAAAATTCCCTCCAAAACATAGATGGCCATCCCTTCTACCTAGTACTAACTTTTCTCTCCGTTGGAGAATTTGCTTATCTTTTTTCAGGTGGACAATGAACCTGAAGGGAGGATCAGCTAACCACACCTCACCAGAGCCCCAGCTGAAACCATAGAAAAACACAGGGGAAGGGCAAGAGTTCAGCGTTCATGGTGATCACTGCACCAGAAAAAGGCTGAAGGACATAAACACAGAGAACATCCAACTCCAACTAAGCAGGATATCCAGAGACACAGAGGCTCCCAAAACCTCATCACTGAAACAGAACTAAAATAACCCCAAAGTGGCTGAGGGAAACTTGCAGAAGAGGGGGTGGAAAGATTGTTAGAGTCACAAGTTTGGGCATTATGCACAGAGACTGGGGCCTACAACCGAGAACTCTTGACTAACCACACAATGCATGACCCACTTTCACCATTGATGATGGTCTTTTTGAAAGTGGGAGGACAGGGAGGGGGACAATGCAACCAATACTATGAATGTAAAATCGGTATAATATAAATTAAAAAATAAAATAAATTAAATTAAAATAAAAAAGAACACAAACATCTTCATTAGCAAAAACTGTACTGTGTGAAATAAGATACTTCTGCTCTCAGAATGAGTTGAATTCCTACGAAGAGGTTATAGTGCAGCAAGTTCAAACTTTCCTAGTGTGTGTAATCTATCAAGATGTACAACTTAGTAGTTTCGCCTAATTTCTAACGTAGTTTCGTTAGAAAAGAAACATGTTCATTTCCGAACACTGTACAGTGTGAAGTAAGCTAGTTCTGCTCTTGGAATGAGTTGCTTTCCTACAAAGAAGGTTGAGTGCCGTAAGTTCAAACTTTCCTAGTTTGTGTCATCTAACAAGATGTACAACTTAGTAAATTCGGTACATTTCTAAAGTAGTTTGTTTAGAAAACAAACATCATCATTGCCGAATACGGTAATGTGTGAAATAAGCTAGTTCTGCTCTCGGAATGAGCTGCTTTCCTACGAAGAGGATTCAGTGCAGCAAGATCAAACTTTTCTAGTATGTGTCATCTAAGAAGATGTACAACTAGTGGAATTGCCTCCTTTCTAAAGTAATTTGTTTAGAAAACAAATTCATTCCCCAATACTGTACTGTGTGATGTGAGCTAGTTCTGCTCTTGGAATGAGTTGCTTTCCTACGAAGAAGGTTGAATACAGCAAGTTCAAACTTTCCTAGTTAGTGTCATATAACAAGATGTACAACTTAGTAGATTCACTTCATTTCTAAAGTAGTTTGTCGCAAAACCAAACATCTTCATTGCCGAACACTGTACTGTGCGAAATAAGCTAGTTTTGTTTTCGGTATGAGTTGCTTTCTTACTAAGTGGGTTGAGTGCAGCAAGTTCAAACTATCCTTGTTTGTGTAATCTAACAAGATTTACAACTTAGTAGATCAGGCTCACTTCTAACATAGTTTGTTTAGAAAATATACATTTTCATTGCCAAACACTGTACTGTGTGAAGTAAGCTAGTTCTGTTCTCAGAATGAGTTGTTTTCCTACAAAGTTCGTTGAGTGCAGCAAGTTCAAACTTTCGTTGTTTGTGTAACCTAACAAGATGTACAACTTAATAGGTTTGCCTCACTTCTAACATAGTTTGTTTAGAAAACAAACATGTTCATTGCCGAACACTGATATGCGATGTAAGCTACTTCTTCTCTTGAAATGAGTTGCTTTCCTACGAAGAAGGCTGAGTGCAGCAAGTTCAAACTTTCCCAGTTTGTGTAATCAATCAAGATATACAACTTAGGTGTTTTGACTCATTTCTACAGTAGTTTGTTTAGAAAACAAACATGTTCATTGCAGAACACTGTACTGTGTGAAGTAAGCTAGTTCTTCTCTTGGAATGAGTTGCTATCCCACAAAGAAGGTTGAGTGCAGCAAGATCAAACTTTCCTAGTTTGTGTCATCTAACAAGATATACAACGTAGTAGTTTCTCATAAAATCTAAAGTAGTTTGTTTAGAAAACAAACATTTTCATTGCCGTACACTGTACCATGTGAAATAAGCTAGTTCTGTTCTCGGAATGAGTTTTTTTCCTACAAAGTTGGTTGAGTGCAGCAAGTTCAAACTTTCGTTGTTTGTGTAATCTAACAAGATGTAAAATGTAGTAGATTCACCTCACTTCTAACGTAGTTTGTTTAGAAAACAAACAAGTTCATTGCGGAACACTGCACTGTGTGAAGTAAGCAAGTACTGCTCTTGGAATGAGTTGCTTTCCTACAAAGAATGTTGAGTGTAGCAAGTTCAGACTTTCCTAGTTTGTGTCATCTAACAAGAGGTACAACATGGTAGATTCGCCTCAATTCTAAAGTAGTTTGTTTAGAAAACAAACATGTTCATTGCCAAACACTTAACTGTGTGAAATAACCTAGTTCTGCTCTTGGAATGAGTTGCTTTCCTACGAAGAAGGTTGAATGCAGCAAGTTCAAACTTTCCCAGTTTGTGTCACCTAACAAGATGTATAACTTAGTAGATTCACCTCAAGTCTATAGTAGTTCATTTAGAAAACAAAGATGTTCATTGACGAACACTGTACTGGGTGAAGTAACCAACTCTGCTCATGGAATGAGTTTCTTTCCCACTAAGAAGATTGAGTGCAGCAAGTTCAAAATTTCCTAATTTGTGTAATCTGTCAAGCTGTACAACTTCATAGATTTGCCTCATTTCAAAAGCAGTTTGTTTTAAAAACAAACATCTTCATTAACAAACACTGTACTCTGTGAAATAAGCTAGTTCTGCTCTCAGAATGAGTTGCTTTCCTACAAAGAAGGTTGAGTGCAGCCGGTTAAAACTTTCCTGGTTTGTGTCGTCTAATAAGATGTCCAACTTAGTAGATTCGCTTCATTTATAAAGTAGTTTGTTGAGAAAACAAACATCTTCATTGCCGAACACTGTACTGTGTTAAATAAGCTAGGTCTCTTCTAGGAATGAGTTGATTTCCTATGAAGAGGGTTGAGTGCAGCAAGTTTAAACTTTCCTTGTTTGTGAAATCTATCAAGATATACAACTTAGTAGATTCGCTTCATTCCTAAAGTAGTTGTATTAGAAGACAAACATGTTCATTTCCGAACACTGTACTTACAGTGTGAAGTAAGCTAGTTCTGCTCTTGGAATGAGTTTCTTTCCTACGAAGAACGTTGTGTGCAGCAAGTTCAGACGTTCCTAGTTTGTGTCATCTAACAAGATGTACAACTTAGTAGATTAGGTACATTTCTAAAGTACTTTGTTTAGAAAACAAACATCTTCATTGCTGAAAACTGTACTTTATTGAATAAGGTAGGTCTGTTCTCGGAATCAGTTGCTTTCATACGAAGAGTGTATAGTGCAGCAAGTTCAAACATTCCTTGTTTGTGTAATCTAACAAAATGTACAATTTATAGATTCATTTCAGTTCTAATGTAGTTTATATAAAAAGGAAACATCTTCATTCCCGAACACTGTACTGTGTGAAGTAAGCGAGTTCCGCTCTTGGAATGAGTTGCTTTCCTACGAAGTGGTTTGAGTTCAGCAAGCTCAATCTTTCCCTGTTTGTGTAATTTAACAAGATGTACAAATTCCTACATTCACCTCACTTCTAACATAGTTCGTTTAGAAAACAAACATGTACAATGCCAAACACTGTACTGTGTGAAGTAAGCTGGTTCTGCTCTTGGAATGTGTTGCTTTCCCACAAAGAAGGTTGAGTGCAGCATGTTCAAAGTTTCCTAGTTTGTGTAATCTAACAAGATGTACAACTTAGTAGTTTCACCTCAATTCTTAAGTAGTATGTTTAGAAAACAAACATCTTCATTGCCGAAAACTGTACTATTTGAAGTAAGCTAGTTTTGCTCTTGGAATGAGTTGCTCTCCGAGGAAGAAGGTTGAGTGCAGCAAGTTCAAACTTTCCTAGTTTGTGTCATCTAACAAGTTGTACAACTTAGTAGATTCACTTCATTTCTAAAGTAGTTTGTTTAAAAAACAAATATCTTTATTGCCGATCACTGTAGTGTGTGAAATAAGCTGGTTCTGTTCTCGGAATGAGTTGCTCTTCTGCGATGTTGGTTGAGTGCAGCAGGTTCAATCTTTGCTTGTTTGTGTAAACTAACAAGATATACAACGTAGTAGATTCGCCTCACTTCTAACATACTTTGTTTAGAAAACAAACATGTTCATTGCTGAACACTGTACTGTGTTAAATTAGCTACTTCTGTTCTCGGAATCAGTTGCTTTCCTATGAAGAGGGTTGAGTGCAGCAAGTTAAAACTTTCCTTCTTTGTGTAATCAAACAAGATGTACAACTTGGTAGATTCATTTCATTTCTAATGTTGTTTCTGTAGAAAAGAAACATCTTCATTCCCGAACACTGTACTGTGTGAAGGAAGCCAGTTCTGCTCTTGGAATGACTTTCTTTCCTACAAAGAAGGTTGAGTGCAGCAAGTTCAAACTTTCTGACTTAATGTCATCTAACAAGATATGCAACTTAGTACATTCCTTTCATTTCTAAAGTAGTTTGGTTAGAAAACTAACATCTTCTTTTCCGAACACTGTACTGTGTTAAATAAGCTAGTTCTGTTCTCAGAATAAGTTGCTTTCCTACGAAGTGGGTTAAGTACAGCAAGATCAAACTTTCCTTGTTTGTGTAATCTAACAAGACATACTTCTTAGTAGATTCGACTCACTTCTAATGCAGTTTATTTAGAAAACAATCATGTTCATTGCCGAACACTGTAAGGTGTGAAGTGAGCTAGTTCTGCTCTTGGAATGAGTTGCTTTCCTACAAAGAAGGTTGAGTGCAGCAAGTTCAAAGTTTCCTAGTTTGTGTAATCTAACAAGATGTACAACTTAGTAGTTTCACCTCAATTCTTAAGTAATTTGCTTAGGAAACAAACATATTCATTGCTTAAATCTGTACTGTTTGAAGTAAGCTAGTTCTGCTCTTTGAATGAGTTGCTTTCCTATGAAGAAGTTTGAGTGCAGCAAGTTCAAACTTTCCTAGTTTATGTCATCTAACAAGATGTAAAACTTAGTTGAATCGCTTCATTTCTAAAGTAGTTTGTTTAGAAAACAAACATCTTCATTTCTGATCACTGTAATGTGTGAAATAAGCTAGTTCTGTTCTCCGAATGAGTTGCTTTCCTACGGAGTGGGTTGAGTGCAGCAAGTACAATCTTTCCTTGTTTGTGTAATCTAACAGCATGTATAACTTAGTAGATTCACCTCACTTCTAATGTAGTTTGTTTAGAAAACAAACATGTTTACTGCCGAACACTGTACTGTGCTAAATTAGCTAGTTCTGTTCTCGTAATGAGTTGCTTCCTACGAAGTGGGTTGAGTGCAGCAAGTTCAAACTTTCCTTGTTTGTGTAATCGAAGAAGATGTACAACTTAGTAGATTTGCCTCAATTCTAACGTAGGTTAGAAAACAAACATGTTTAGAAAACAAACATGTTCACTGCGGAACACTCCATTGTGTGAGGTAAGCTAGTTCTGCTATTGAAATTAGATACTTTCACACAAAGAAGGTTAAGTGCAAGAAGTTCAAACTTTTCTAGTTTGTGTAATCTAACAAGATATACAACTTAGTAGATTCGCTTCATTTCTAAAGTAGTTTGTTTAGAAAACAAACATCTTCATTGCAGAACACTGTAGTTTTTTAAAGCACCTAATTCTGTTCTCAAAATCACAAGCTTTCCTACGAAGACAGTTGAGTGCACCAAGTTCAAACTTTCCTTGTTTCTGTAATCTAATAAGATATACAATTTAGTAAATTTGCCTCATTTCTTAATGTAGTTTCATTAGAAAACAAACATGTTCATTTCCAAACACTGTACTTACTGTGTGAAGTAAGGTAGTTCTGCTCTTGGAATGAGTTGCTTTTCTACGAAGAAGGTTGAGTGCAACAAGTTCAGGATTTCCTAGTTTGTGTCATCTAACAAGATGTACAACTTATTAGATTCGCTTCATTTCTAAAGTAGTTTATTGAGAAAACAAACACCTTCAATTCTGAACAGTGTACTATGTGAAATAAGCTAGTTCTGTTCTCAGACTGAGTTGCTATCTTACGAAGAGTCTTCAGTGCAGCAAGATCAAACTTTGCTAGTTTGTGTATTATAACAAGATGTACAATTTAGTAGGTAAGCTTCATTTCTAACGTAGATTGTTTACAAAACAAACATCTTGATTTCCCAACACTGTACTGTGTGAAAAAAGCTAGTTCTGTTGTCGGAATGAGTTGCTTTCTTACGAAGAGTCTTCAGTGCAGCAAGATCAAACATTGCTAGTTTGTGTAATCTAACAAGATATACAACTTAGTAGATTCGCTTCATTTCTAACATAGTTTGCTTAGAAAACAAACACCTTCATTGCCGAACACTTTACCTGTGTGAAATAAGGTAGTTCTGTTCTAGGAATGAGTTGCTTTCTTACAAAGAGTCTTCAGTGCAGCAAATTCAAACTTTGCTAGTTTGAGTAATCTAACAATATGTACAACTTAGTAGGTTAGCTTCATTTCCAACATAGTTTGTTTAGAAAACAAACACCTTAAATGCCATACAGTGGTACTGTGTGAAATAAGCTAGTTCTGTTCTCAGAATGAATTGCTTTCTTACGAAGAGTCTTCAGTGCAGCAAGATCAAACTTTGCTAGTTTGTGTAATCTAACAAGATGTACAACTTAGTATGTTAGCTTCATTTCTAACGTAGACTGTTTAGAAAACAAACACCTTGATTCCCCAACACTGTACTGTGTGAAATAAGCTAGTTCTGTTTTCGGAATGAGTTGCTTTCTTACGAAGATTCTTCAGTGCAGCAAGATCAAACATTGCTAATCTGTGTACTCTATCAAGATTTACAACTTTGTAGATTTGCTTCATTTCTAACGTAGTTTGCTTAGAAAACAAACGCCTTCATTGCCGAATACTGTACTATGTGAACTAACCTAGTTTTTTTTCTCGGAATGAGTTGCTTTCTTACAAAGAGTCTTCAGTGAAGCAAGAACAAACTTTGCCAGTCTGTGTAATCTGACAAGATGTACAATTTA
Source organism: Orientallactaga sibirica (assembly GCA_036365145.1). NCBI lineage: Eukaryota > Metazoa > Chordata > Mammalia > Rodentia > Dipodidae > Orientallactaga > Orientallactaga sibirica. Next base: position 428,361 of record JAEOAD010001078.1, on the reverse strand, counting down.
GTAGATTATCTTCATTTCTAAAGTAGTTTGTTTAGAAAACAAACACCCTGATTCCCCAATACTGTACTGTGTGAATTAAGGTAGTTGTGTTCTCGGAATGAGATGCTTTCTTACGAAAAGTCTTCAGAGCAGCAATATCAAAATTCCTAGTTTGTGTAATCTAACAAGATGTACAACTTAATAAATTCGCTTCATTTCTAACGTAGTTTGCATAAAAAAAAAAACACCTTCTTTGCCGAACACTGTACTGTGTGAAATAAGCTAGTTCTGTTCTCAGAATGAGTTGCTTTCTTATGAAGAGTCTTCAGTGCAGCAAGATCAAACTTTGCTAGTTTCTGTAATCTAACAAGACGCACAACTTAGTAGATTCATTTCATTTCTAATGTACTTTGTTTAGAAAACAAACACCTTCATTGCTGAAAACTGTACTGTGTGAAATAAGCTACTTCTCTTTTCGGAATGAGTTGGTTTCTTACGAAGAGTCTTCAGTGTAGCAAGATCACACTATCCTAGTCTGTGTAATCTAACTAGATGCACAACTTAGTAGATTCATTTCATTTCTAACGTAGTTTGCTTAGAAAACAAACACCTTCATTGCCAAACACTGTACTGTGTGAAATAAGATAGTTCTGTTCTCAGAATGAGTTGCTTTATTAAGAAGAGTCTTCAGTGCAGCAAAATCAAACTGTTCTAGTTTGAGTAATGTAACAAGATGTACCACTTAATAGATTTGCCTCATTTCTAAAGTACTTTGTTTAGAAAACAAACACCTTCCATGCCGAACAGTGTACTGTGCGAAATAAGCTAGTTCTGTTCTCGGAATGAGGTCCTTTCTTACGAAGAGCCTTCTGTGCTCCAAGATCAAACTTTGCTAGTTTGTGTAATCTAACAAGATGTACAACTTAGCAGGTTAGCTTCAATTCTAACGTAGGTTGTTTGGAAAACAAACACCTTGATTCCCCAACACTGTACTGTGTGAAATAAGCTAGTCCTGTTCTCAGAATGAGTTTCTTTCTTACGAAGAGTCTTCAGTGCAGCAAGATCAAACGCTCCTAGTTTGTGTAATCTAACAAGATGTACAGCTTAGTTGGTTCACTTCATTTCTAAAGTATTTTGTTTAGAAAACAGACACCTTCAGTGCCGAACACTGTACTGTGTGAAAAAAGCTAGTTCTGTTCTTGGAATGAGGTGCTTTCTTATGAAGAGTCTTCAGTGCATTAAGAACAAACTTTGCTAGTTTGTGTAATCTAACAAGATGTACAACTTAGGAGATTCACCTCATTTCTAACGCAGTTTGTTTACATAACCAACACCTTCAGTGCCGAACACTGTACTGTGTGAAATAAGCTACTTCTGTTCTCGGAATGAGTTGCTTTCTTACGATGAGTTTCAGTGCAGCAAGATCAAACATTGCTAGTTTGAGTAATCTTACAAGATGTACAACTTACTAGATTTGCTTGATTTCTAACGTAGTTTGCTTGGAAAACAAACACCTTTATTGCCGAACACTGTACTTTGTGAAATAAGCTAGTTCTATTCTCGGAACGAGTTGAGTTCTTACGAAGAGTCTTCAGTGCAGCAAGATCAAACTTTGCTAGTCTGGGTAATCTAACAAGACGTACAACTTAGCAGATTCACTTCATTTCCAATGCCGTTTGTTTAGAAAACAAACAATTTCATTGCTGAACACTGTACTGTGTGAAATAAGCTAGTTCTGTTGTAGGAATGAGTTGCTTTCTTACGAAGAGTATTCAGTGCAGCAAGATCAAAGTTTGCCAGTTTGCGTAATCTAACAAGATGTACAACTTAGTAGATTAAACTCATTTCTAAAGTAGTTTGTTTAGGAAACAAACACTTTCATTGCCCAACACTGTACTGTGTAAAATAAGCTGGTTCTGTTCTAGGAATGAGTTGCTTTCTTACGAAGAGTCTTCAGTGCAGCAAGATCAAAGTTTGCCAGTTTGCACAATCTAACAAGATGTACAACTTAGCAGGTTAGCTCCATTTCTAACATAGTTTTTTTTGAAAACAGACACTTTGATTCCCCAACACTGCACTGTGTGAAATAAGCTAGTTCTCTTCTCGGAATGAGTTGTTTTCTTACAAAGAGTCTTCAGTGCAGCAAGATCAAACTTTCCTAGTTTGTTTAATCTCACACGACGTACAACTTAGTAGATTCACCTCATTTCTAAATTAGTTTGTTTAGAAAACAAACACTTTCATTGCCGAACACTGTACTGTGTGAAATAAGCTAGTTCTGTTCTAGGAATGAGGTCCTTTCTTACGAAGAGTCTTCAGTGCAGCAAGATGAACCTGTGCAAGTTTGTGTAATCTAACAAGATGTACAACTTAGTAGATTCGCCTCATTTCTAACACACTTTGTTTAAAAATCCAACACCTTCAGTGCCGAACACTGTACTGTGTGAAATACGCTAGTTCTATTCTCGGAATGAGTTGCTTTCTTACGAAGAGTCTTCAGTGCAGTAAGATCAAACTTTGCTAGTTTGAGTAATCTAACAAGATGTACAACTTAGTAGATTAGCTTCATTTCCAACGCCGTTTGTTTAGAAAACAAACACCTTCATTGCTGAACACTACTGTGTGAAATAAGCTAGTTCTGTTCTCGGAATGAGTTGTTTTCTTATGAAGAGTCTTCAGTGCGGCAAGATCAAAGTTTGTAAGTTTGCGTAATCTAACAAGATGTACAACTTAATAGGTTAGCTCCATTTCTAACATAGTTGTTTAGAAAACAAACACTTTGATTCCCTAACACTGTACTTTGTGAAATAAGCTAGTTCTGTTCTCAGAATGAGTTGTTTTCTTACGAAGAGTCTTCACTGCAGCAAGATCAAACTTTCCTAGTTTTTGTATTCTTACAAGATGTACAACTTAGTAGTTTCATCTCATTTCTAAAGTAGTTTGTTTAGGAAACAAACACTTTCATTGCGAACACTGTACTGTGTGAAGTAAGCTAGTTCTGTTCTCAGAATGAGTTGCTTTCTTACGAAGAGTCTTCAGTGAAGCAAGATCAAACTTTGCTAGTTTGTGTAGCCTAACAAGATGTACAACTTAGTAGATTCGACTCATTTCTAACACAGTTTGTTTAGGAAACAAACACCTTCAGTGCCAAACACTGTACTGTGTGAAATAAGCTAGTTTTATTCTCATAATGAGTTGCTTTCTTACGACGAGTCTTCAGTGCAGCAAGATCAAACTTTCCTAGTTTGTGTAATCTAACAAGATGTACAACTTAGTAAGTTAGCTTCAATTCTAACTTAGTTTGTTGAGAAAACAAACACCTTGATTCCCCAACACAGTACTGTGTGAAATAAGATAGTTCTGTTCTAGGAATGAGTTGCTTTCTTACAAAGAATCTTCCTTGCAGCAAGATCAAACTTTGCGAGTTTGTGTAATCTAACAAGATGTACAACTTAGTAGATTCGTTTCATTTCTAACGCAGTTTGTTTAGAAAACAAACACTTTCATTGCCGAACACTGTACTGTGTGAAATACGCTAGTTCTGTTCTTGGATTGAGTTGCTTTCTTTCAAAGAGTCTTCAGTGCAGCAAGATCAAACTTTCCTAATTTGTGTAATCTAACAACATGTACAACTTAGTAGATTCACCTCATTTCTAAAGTAGTTTGTTTACAAAACAAACACCTTCATTGTTGAACACTGCACCATGTGAAGTAAGCTAGTTCTGTTCTTGGAACGAGTTGCTTTCTTACGACGAGTCTTCAGTCCAGCATGTTCAAACTTTCCTACTTTGTGTATTCTAACAAGATGTACAACTTTGTACGTTAGCTTCATTTATAATGTCGTTTGTTTAGAAAACAAACACCTTGATTAGCCAACACCGTACTGTGTGAAATAAGGTAGTTCTGTTCTCGGAATGAGTTGCTTTCTTATGAAGAGTCTTCAGTGCAGCAAGATCAAACTTTGCTACTTAGTGTAATCTAACAAGATGTAACGCTTAGTAGATTCGCCTCATTTCTAATGCAGTTTGTTTACAAAACAAACACCTTCAGTGCTGAAAACTGTATTGTGTGAAATAACCTAGTTCTGTTTTTGGAATGAGTTGCTTCCTTATGAAGAGTCTTCAGCACAGCAAGATCAAACTTTCCCAGTTTGTGTAATCTAACAACCTGTACAACTTAGTAGATTCACCTCATTTCTAAAGTGGTTAGTTTAGAAAACAAACACATTTATTACCAAACACTGTACTGTGTGAAATAACCTAGTTCTATTCTCGGAACGAGTTGCTTTCTTACGAAGAGTCTTCAGTGCAGCAAGATCAAATTTTATTAGTTTGTGTAACCTAACAAGATGTACAACTTAGTAGATTTGCCTCATTTCTAAAGGAGTTTTTTTAGAAAAGAAACATCTTCATTGCCGAACACTGTACCGTGTGAAATAAGCTTGTTATGTTCTCCGAATGAGTTGCTTTCTTACGTAGAGTGTTCAGTGCAGCCAGATCAAACATTGCTACTGTGTGAAATCTAACAAGATGTACAACTTATTAGATTCACTTCATTTCTCACGTAGTTTGCTTAGAAAACAAACACCTTCATTGCCGAACACTGTACTGTGTGAAATAAGCTAGTTCTCTTCTAGGAACAAGTTGCTTTCTTACAAAGAGTCTTCAGTGTAGCAAGATCAAACTTTGCCAGTTTGTGTATTCTAAGAAGATGTGCAACTTAGTAGATTCATTTCATTTCTAACGTAGTTTTTTTTAGAAAACAAACACCTTCATTGTCGAACATTGTACTGTGTGTAATTAGCTAGTTCTGTTATAGGAATGAGTTGCTTTCTTACGAAGAGTCTTCAGTGCAGTAAGATCAAATTCTACTAGTTTGTGTAACCTAACAAGATGTACAACTTAGTAGATTCGCCTCATTTCTAAAGGAGTTTGTTTAGAAAACAAACATCTTCATTGCCAAACACGGTACTGTGTGAAATAAGCTTGTTCTGTTCGGAATGAGTTGCTTTCTTACGAAGAGTCTTCAGTGCAGCAAGATCAAATTTTACTAGTTTGTGTAACCTAACAAGATGTACAACTTTGTCAATTGGCCTCATTTCTAACGTAGTTTGCTTAGAGAACAAACACCTTCATTGCCGAACACTCTACTGTGTGAAATAAGCTAGTTCTGTTCTCGGAACGAGTTGCTTTCTTATGAAGAACCTTCAGTGCAGCAAGATCAAACTTTGCTAGTTTGTGTAATATAACAAGTTGTACAACTTAGTAGATTCCCCACATTTCTAATGCAGTTTGGATAGAAAACAAACACCTTCAGTACCTAACACTGTACTGTGTGAAATAAGCTAGTTCTGTTATCGTAATGAGTTGCTTTCTTACGACGAGTCTTCAGTCAAGCAAGATCAAACTTTCCTACTTCGTGTAATCTAACAAGATGTACAACTTTGTAGGTTAGCTTCATTTCTAATTTAGTTTGTTTAGAAAACAAGCACGTTGATTTGCCAACACTGTACTGTGTGAAATAAGCTAGTTCTGTTCATAGAATGAGCTGTTTTCCTACAAAGACGTTTCAGTGCAGCAAGATCAAACTTTCCTAGTTTGTGTCATCTAACAAGATGTACAACTTAGTAGATTCATTTCATTTCTAATGTCGTTTCAATAGAAAAGAAACATCTTCATTCCTGAACGCTGTACTGTGTGCAGTAAGCTAATTCTGCTCTTGGAATGACTTGCTTTCCTAAAAAGAAGGTTGAGTGCAGCCAGTTCAAACTTTCCGAGTTAGTGTCATCTAACAAGATATAAAACTTAGTAGATTCGCTTCATTTCTAAAGTAGTTCGTTAGAAAGCAAACATCTTCTTTGCCGAACACTGTACTGTATGAAATAAGCTAGTTCTGTTCTCGGAATCAGTTGCTTTCCTACAAATTGGGTTGACTGCAGGAAGATCAAACTTTCCCTGTTTGTGTAATCTAACAAGACGTACAACTTAGTAGATTCGACTCACTTCTAATGCAGTTTGTTTAGAAAATAAACATGTTCAATTCCCAACCGTGTACTGTGTGATGTAAGCTAGTTCTGCTCTTGGAATGAGTTGCTTTCCTACTAAGAAGGGTGAGTGCAGCAAGTTCAAACTTTCCTACTTTGTGTAATCTATCAAAATGTACAATTTATGGATTCATTACATTTCTATTGTAGTTTATATAGAAAAGAAACTTCTTCATTCCTGAACATTGTACTCTGTGAAGTAAGCTATTTCTGCTCTTGGAATGAGTTGATTTCCTACGAAGTGGTTTGAGTTCAGCAAGTTCAATCTTTCCCTGTTTGTGTAATCTAACAAGATGTACAACTTAGTAGGTAAGCTTCATTTCTAAAGTGGTTTGTTTAGAAAACAAACACCTTGATTCACAAACACTGTACTGTGTGAAATAAGCTAGTTCTGTTCTCAGAATGAGTTGCTTTCTTAACAAGAGACTTCAGTGCAGCAAGATCAAACTTCACTAGTTTGTTTAATCTAACAAGATGTACAACGTAGTAGATTCGCTTCATTTCAAACGTAGTTTGCTTAGAAAAAAGAAAAATACCACATTCATTGCTGAACACCGTACTGTGTGAAATAAGCTTGTTCTGTTCTCAGAATGAGTTTCTTTCTTACGAAGACTCTTCAGTGCAGCAAGATCAAAGTTTGAGAGTTTGTGCAATCTAACAAGTTGTACAACTTACGAGATTTGCCTCATTTCTCAAGTAGTTTGTTTAGAAAACAAACATCTTCATTGTCGAACACTGTACTGTGTGAAATAAGCTAGTTCTGTTCTTGGAATGAGTTGCTTTCTAACCAAGAGTCTTCTGTACAGCAAGATCAAACTTTGTTAGTTTCTGTAATCTAACAACATGTACAACTTAGTAGATTCGCTTCATTTCTAACGTAGGTTGTTTAGAAAAGAAACACCTTCATTGCCAAACAATGTACTGTGTGAAGTAAGCTAGTTCTGTTCTTGGAAAAGTTGCTTTGTTACGAAGAGTCTTCAATGCAGCAAGATCAAACATTGCTAGTTTGAGTAATCTAACAAGATGTACAACTTAGTACATTCACTTCATTTCCAACGCAGTTTGTTTAGAAAACAAACATCTTGATTCCACAACACCGTACTTTATGAAATAAGGTAGTTCTGTTTTCAGAATGAGTTGCTTTCTTAGGAAGAGTCTACAGTGCAGCAATATCAAACATTGCTAGTTTTTGTAATCTAACAAGATGTACAACTTAGTAGATTCACTTCATTTCCAATGTATTTTGATTAGAAAATAAAAACCTTCATTGCCGAACACCGTACTTTGTGAAACAAGCCAGTTCTGTTCTCGGAACGAGTTTCTTTCTTACGAAGAGTCCTCAGTGCAGCAGATCAAACCTTGGTAATTTTTGTAATCTAACAAATGTACAACTTAGTAGGTTAGCTTCTTTTCTAACTTAGTTTGTTTAGAAAACAAACACCTTGATTTGGAAACATTGTACTGTGTGACACAAGCTAGTTCTGTTCTCAGAATGAGTTGCTTTCTTTCTAAAAGTCTTCAGTGCAGCAAGATCAAACTTTGCTAGTTTGTGTAATCTAACAAGATGTACAACTTAGTAGATACTTTTCATTTCTAACGTAGTTTGCTTAGGAAAAAAAACACCTTCATTGCCGAACACTGTACTGTGTGAAATAAGCTAGTTCTGTTCTCGGAACGAGTTGCTTTCTTACAAAGAGTCTTCAGTGCAACAAGATCAAACTTTGCTAGTTTGAGTAATCCTACAACAGGCACAACTTAGTAGATTCGCTTCATTTCCAATGCTGTCCGTTTAGAAAACAAACACCTTCATTGCTGAACACTGTACTGTGTGAAATAAGGTAGTACTGTTCTCGGAATGAGTTGCTTTCTTACGAAGAGTCTTCAGTGTAGCAAGATCAAACTTTGCTAGTTTGTGTAATCTAACAAGATGTACAACTTAGTAGGATAGCTGCATTTCTAATGTAGTTTGTTTAGAAAACAAACACCTTGATTCCCCAACACTGTACTGTGTGAAATAAGGTAGTTCTGTTCTTGGAATGAGTTGCTTTCCTACAAAGAAGGTTGAACGCATCAAGTTCAAACTTTCCTTGTCTGCGTAATCTAACAAGGTGTACAACTTAGTAGATTTGCCTCATTTCTAAAGTAGTGTGTTTATAATACAAACATCTTCATTTCCAATCACTGTACTGTGTGAAATAAGCTAGTTCTGTTCTCGGAATGAGTTGTTTTCCGACAAAGAAGGTTGAATGCATCAAGTTCAAACTTTTCTCGTTTGTGTAGTCTAACAAGATGTACAACTTACTAGATTCACCTAATTTCTAAAGTAATTTGTTTAGAAAACAAACATCTTCATTGCTGAACACTGTACTGTGTGAAATAAGTTAGTTCTGTTCTCTATATAGTTGCATTATTATGTAGAAGGATGAGTGCAGGAAGTTCAAACATTCCTTGTTTGTGAAATCTAACAAGATGTACAACTTTGTAAATTCACCTCATTTCTAAAGTAGTGTGTTTAGGAAACTAACATCGTCATTGCCGAACTTTGTATGTGTGAAAAGAGCTAGTTCTGTTCTCGGAATGAGTTGCTTTCCTACGAACAAGGTTGAGTGCAGCAAGTTCAAACTTTCCTTGTTTGTGTAATCTAACACAATGTACAACTTAGGAGATTCGCTTCATTTCTATAGTAGTTTGTTTAGAAAACAAACACATTCATTGCCGAACACTGTACTGTGTAAAATAAGCCTGTAGCCTCTTGCAATCAGTGGTTTTCTTATGAAGACGGTAGATCACAGCAAGTTCAAATTTTCCACCGTAGTAAAATCTAACAAGATGTACAACTTAATTTCTTCATTTCATTTCTAAAGGCTTTCCCTAAGAAAAATAAAACATCTTCATTGCCGAACACTGTACTGTGTGAAATAAGCTAGTTCTGTTCTCGGAATGAGTTGCTTTCTTAACAAGAGTCTTCAGTGCAGCAAGATCAAACTTTGCTAGTTTGTGTAATCTAACAAGATGTACAACTTAGTCTATTCGTTTCATTTCAAACGTAGTTTGCTTAGAAAAAAGAAAAAAAAAAACACATTCATTGCCGAACACTGTACTGTGTGAAATAAGCTTGTTCTGTTCTCAGCACGAGTTTCTTTCTTATGAAGACTCTTCAGTGCAGCAAGATCAAAGTTTGCTAGTTTGCACAATCTAAAAAGATGTACAACTTAGTAGATTCGCCTCATTTCTAAAGTAGTTTGTTTAGAAAACAAACATCTTCATTGCCGAACACTGTACTGTGTCAAATAAGCTAGGTCTGTTCTCAGAGCGAGTTGCTTTCTTACCAAGAGTCTTCAGTGCAGCAAGATCAAAGTTTGCTAGTTTGTGTAATCTTAGAAGATGTACAAATTAGTAGATTCACCTCATTTCTAAAGTAGTTTGCTTAGAAAACAAACATCTTCATTGTCGAACACTGTACTGTGTGAAATAAGCTAGTTCTGTTCTTGGAATGAGTTGCTTTCTAACCAAGAGTCTTCTGTGCAGCAAGATCAAACTTTGCTAGTTTCTGTAATCTAACAACATGTACAACTTAGTAGATTCTCTTCATTTCTAACTTAGGTTGTTTAGAAAACATACACCTTCATTGCCGAACAGTGTGCTGTGTGAAATAAGCTAGTTCTGTTCTTGGAACGAGTTGCTTTCTTATGGAGAGTCTTCAATGCAGCAAGATCAATCTTTGCTAGTTTGAGTAATCTAACAAGATGTACAATTTAGTACATTCACTTCATTTCCAATGCAGTTTGTTTAGAAAACAAACACCTTGATTCCACAACACTGTACTGTGTGAAATAAGGTAGTTCTGTTTTCAGAATGAGTTGCTTTCTTAGGAAGAGTCTACAGTGCAGCAATATCAAACATTGCTAGTTTTTGTAATCTAACAAGATGTACAACTTAGTAGATTCACTTCATTTCTAACGTATTTTGATTAGAAAACAAAAACCTTCATTGCTGAACACTGTACTTTGTGAAATAAGCCAGTTCTGTTCTCGGAATGAGTTGCTTTCTTACGAAGAGTCCTCAGTGCAGCAGATTAAACTTTGCTAATTTGTGTAATCGAACAAGATGTACAACTTAGTAGGTTAGCTTCTTTTCTAATGTAGTTTGTTTAGAAAACAAACACCTTGATTCGCAAACACTGTACTTTGTGACACAAGCTAGTTCTGTTCTCGGAATGAGTTGCTTTCTTATGAAAAGTCTTCAGTGCAGCAAGATCAAACTTTGCTAGTTTGTGTAATCTAAAAAGATGTACAACTTAGTAGATTATTTTCATTTCTAATGTAGTTTGCTTAGAAACAAAACACCTTCATTGCCGAACACTGTACTGTGTGAAATAAGCTAGTTCTGTTCTCAGAACGAGTTGCTTTCTTACGAAGAGTCTTCAGTGCAGCAAGATCAAACTTTGCTAGTTTGAGTAATCTAACAACAGGGACAACTTAGTAGATTCGCTTCATTTCCAATGCCGTTTATTTAGAAAACAAACACCTTCAGTGCCAATCACTGTACTGTGTGAAATAAAGTAGTTCTGTTGTCAGAATGAGTTGCTTTCTTACGAAGAGTCTTCAGTGCAGCAATATCAAACTTTGCTAGTTTGTGTAATCTAACAAGATGTACAACTTAGTAGGATAGTTGCATTTCTAATGTAGTTTGTTTAGAAAACGAATACCTTGATTACCCAACACTGTACTGTGTGAAATAAGGTAGTTCTGTTCTTGGAATGAGTTGCTTTCCTACGAAGAAGTTTGAATGCATCAAGTTCAAACTTTCCTTGTTTGTGTAATCTAACAAGGTGTACAACTTAGTAGATTCACCTCATTTTAAAGTAATGTGTTTAGAAAACAAACATCTTCATTGCCAATCACTGTACTGTGTGAAATATACTAGTTCTGTTCTCGGAATGAGTCACTTTATTACGAAGAAGGTTGAGTGCAGCAAGTTCAAGCTTTTCTTGTTTGTGTAATCTAACAATATATACAACTTAGTAGATTCGCCTCATTTCTAAAGTAGTTTGTTTAGAAAACCAAAATCTTCATTGCTGAACACTACATTGTGTGAAATAAGCTAGTTCTTTTCTCGGAATGAGTTGCTTTCCGACAAAGAAGGTTGAGTGCAGCAAGTTCAAACTTTTCTCGTTTGTGTAGTCTAACAAGATGTACAACTTACTAGATTCACCTAATTTCTAAAGTAATTTGTTTAGAAAACAAATATCTTCATTGCTGAACACTGTACTGTGTGAAATAAGTTAGTTCTGTTCTCTATATAGTTGCTTTATTACGTAGAAGGTTCAGTGCAGGAAGTTCAAACATTCCTTGTTTGTGAAATCTAACAAGATGTACAACTTTGTAGATTCGACTCATTTCTAAGTAGTGTGTTTAGGAAACTAACATCTTCTTTGCCGATCCTTGTACTGTGTGAAAAGAGCTAGTTCTGTTCTTGGAATGAGTTGCTTTCCTACGAACAAGGTTGAGTGCAGCAAGTTCAAACTCTCCTTGTTTGTGTAATCTAACACAATGTACAACTTAGGAGATTCGCTTCATTTCTATAGTAGTTTGTTTAGAAAACAAACTCCTTCATTGCTGAACACTGTACTGTGTGAAATAAGCCTGTAGCCTCTTGCAATCAGTGGTTTTCTTATGAAGACGGTAGATCACAGCAAGTTCAAACTTTCCACCATAGTAAAATCTAACAAGATGTACAATTTAATTTCTTCATTTCATTTCTTAAAGCTTTCCCTAAGAAAAATAAAACATCTTCATTGCCGAACACTGTACTGTGTGAAATAAGCTAGTTCTGTTCTTGGAATGAGTTGCTTTCCTACAAAGGAGGTTGAGTGCGGCAAGTTCAGACTTTATTAGTTTGTGTAATCTAACAAGATGTACCACTTACTAGATTTGCTTCATTTATAAAGTAGTTTGTTTAAAAAAACAAACATCTTCATTGCCGAACACTGTACTGTGTTTAATAAGCTAGTTCTGTTCTCAGAATGAGTTGCTTTATTACGAAGAAGGGTGAGTGCAGCATGTTCAAATTTTCCTTGTCTGTGTAATGAAACAATTGTACAACTTAGCAGATTTGCCTCATTTCAAAAGTAGTTTGTTTAGAAAACAAACTTCTTCATTGCCGAACACTGTACTGTGTGAAATAAGCTAGTTCTGTTCTTGGAATGAGTTGCTTTCCTATGAAGAAGGTTGAGTGCAACAAGTACAGACTTCATTAGTTTGTGTAATCTAACAAGATGTACAACTTAGTAGATTTCCTTCATTTATACAGTAGTTTGTTTAGAAAACAAATATCTTCATTGCCGAACACTATACTGTGTGAAATAAGATAGTTTTGTTCTCAGAATGAATTGCTTTATTACAAAGAAGGTTGAGTTCAGCAAGTTCAAACTTTCCTTGTTTGTGTAATCTAACAAGATGTATAACTTTGTAGATTCGCCTAATTTCTAAAGTAGTTTGTTTAGGAAACAAACATCTTCATTACCGAACACTGTACTGTGTCAAATAAGCTAGTTCTGGTCTCAGAATGAGTTGCTTTCCTACGAAGAGGGTTTAGTACATCAAGTTCAAACTTTCTCAGATTGTGTAATATATCTAGATGTACAACTTAGTAGTTTCAACTCATTTCTAACGTAGTTTGTTTAGAATACAAACATGTTCATTGCCAAACACTGTACTTACTGTGTGAAGTAAGATAGTTCTGCTCTTGGAATGAGTTGCTTTCCCACGAAGAAGAATGAGTCCAGCAAGGTCAAATTTCCTTGTTTGTGTAATCTAAGAAGATGTACACCTTAGTAGATTCATCTATTTCTAACGTGGTTTGTTTAGAAAAAAAAAAAACATGTTCATTGCCGAACACTGTACTGTGTGAAGTAAGTTAGTTCTGCACCTTAAATGTGTTGCTTTCCCACGAAGAAGGTTGAGTGCACCAAGTTCAAACTTTCCTTGTTTGTGTAATCTAACAAGGTATACTAATTAGTACATTTGCCTCATTTCTAATGCAGTTTGTTCAGAAAACAAACATGTTCATTTCCAAACACTGCACTTACTTTGTGAAGTAAGCTAGTTCTGCTCTTGAAAAGAGTTGCTTTTCCACGAAGAAGGTTGAGTGTGGCAAGTTCAAACTTTCCTAGTATGTGTAATATAACAAGATGTACAACTTAGTAGTTTTTCCTCAATTCTAAGGTAGTTTGTTTAGAAAACAAATATCTTCATTACCGAACACTGCACTGTGTGAAATAAGCTAGTTCTGCTCTCTGAATGTGTTGCTTTCCTACAATTAGGGTTTAGTGCAGCAAGGTCAAACTTTCCTTGTTTGTGTCATTTCACAAGATGTACAACTTTGTAGATTCACGTCATGTCTAAAGTAGTTTGCTTAACAAACAAACATCTTCATTGCCGAACACTGTACTGTGTTAAATAAGCTAGGTCTGTTCTCAGAATGAGTTGCTTTCCTACGAAGAGGGTTCAGTGCAGCAAGTTCAAACTTTCCTTGTTCGTGTAATCTAACACGATGTACAACTTAGTAGATTCGCTTCATTTCTAACATAGTTTGTTTAGAAAACAAATATCTTCATTGCCAAACACTGTACTGTGTGAAGTAAGCTAGTTCTGCTCTTGGAATGAGTTGCTTTCCTATGAAGAAGGTTGAGTGCAGCAAGTTCAGACTTTCCTAGTTCGTGTCATCTAGCAAGATGTACAACTTAGTAGATTCCCCTCAAATCTAAAGTAGTTTGTTTAAAAAACAAACATGTTCATTGCCGAACACTGTACTGTATGAAGTTAGCTAGTTCTGCTCTTGAATTGAGTTGCTTTCCTACGAAGAAGGTTGAGTGCAGCAACATCAAACTTTCCTAGTTTGTGTCATCTAACAAGATGTACAACTTAGTAGATTCGCTTCTTTTCTAAAGTAGTTTGTTTAGAAAATTAAACATCTTCATTGCCAAACAATGTACTGTTTGAAATAAGCTAGTTCTGTTCTCGGAATAAGTTGCTTTCCTATGAAGTGATTGACAGCAGCAAGATCAAACTTTCCTTGTTTGTGTAATCTAACAAGATGTAGGCCTTAGTAGATTCACCTCTTTTCTAATGTAGTTTTTTTAGAATACAAATATGTTCATTCCTGAACACTGTACTGTGTTAAATAAGCTCGTTCTGCTCTCGGAATGAGTTGCTTTCCCACGAAGAAGGTTGAGTGCACTAAGTTCAGACTTTCCTTGTTTGTGTCATCTAACAAGATGTACAACTTAGTAGATTCGTCTCATTTCTAACGTAGTTTGTTTAGAAAACAAACATGGTAATTGCAAAACACTGTACTGTGTGAAGTAAGCTAGTTCTGCTCTTGGAATGAGTTGCTTTCCCACGCAGGAGGTTGAGTGCAGCAAGTTCAAACTTTCCTAGTTTTTGTCATCTAACAAGATGTACAACTCAGTACATTCACTTCCTTTCTAACATAGTTTGTTTAGAAAAGAAAAATCTTCATTGCCGAATACTGTACTGTGTTAAATAAGCTAGTTCTGTTCTCAGAATAATTTGCTTTCCTACGAAGAAGGTTGAGCGCAGCAAGTTCAAACTTTCCTCGTTTGTGTAATCTAACAAGATGTAAAACTTCGTAGATTCACCTCATTTCTAATGTAGTTTGCTTAGCAAACAAACATGTTCCTTTTTGAACCCTGTACTTACTGTGTGAATTAACATAGTTCTCCTCTTTGAATGAGTTGCTTTCCCACGAAAAGGTTGAGCGCAGCAAGTTCAAACTTTCCTTGTTTCTGTAATCTAACAAGGTGTACACCTTAGTAGATTCGCCTCTTTTTTAAGGTTGTTTGTTTAGAAAACAAACATGTTCATTGCCGAACACTGTACTGTGTGAAGTAAGCTAGTTCTGCTCTTGGAATGAGTTGCTTTCCTACGAAGAAGGCTGAGTGCACCAAGTTCAAACTTTCCTAGTTTGTGTAATCTAACACGATGTACAACTTAGTACATTCATTTCATTTCTAATGTCGTTTATTTAGAAAAGAAACATCTTCATTGCCGAACACTGTACTGTGTGAAGTAAGCTAATTCTGGTCTTGGAATGAGTTGCTTTCGTACGAGGAAAGTTCAGTGCAGCAAGTTCAAACTTTCCTTGTTTCTGTCATCTAACAATATGTACAACTTAGTAGATTTGCTTCATTTCTAAAGTAGTTTGGTAAGAAAACAAACATCTTCATTTCCGAACAATGTACTGTGTTTAATAAGCTAGTTCTGTTCTCGGAATGAGTTGCATTCCTACGAAGTGGGTTGAGTGCAGCAAGATCAAATTTCCTTGTTTGTGTAATCTAACAAGATATACAACTTAGTAGATTTGCCTCATTTCTAACATAGTTTGTTTAGAAAACAAACATGTTCATTTCAGAACACTGTACTTAATGTGTGAAGGAAGCTAGTTCTGCTCTTGGAATGAGCTGCTTTCCCGCGAAGAGGGTTGAGTGCAGCAAGATCAAACTTTCCTAGTTTGTGTAACCTAACAAGATGTACAACTTAGTAGTTTTGCTTCACTTCTAACATAGTTTGTTTAGAAAACAAATATCTTCACTGCCAAACACTGTGCTGTGTGAAGTAAGCTAGTTCTGCTCTTGGAATGAGTTGCTTTGCTACGAAGAAGGTTGAGTGCAGCAGGTTAAAACGTTCCTAGTTTGTGTCATCTAACAAGGTGTATAGCTTAGTAGATTCATTTCTTTCTAAAGCAGTTTGTTCTGAAAACCAACATGTACATTGCTGAACACTGAACTGTGTGAAATAAGCTAGTTCTTTTCTCGGAATGAGTTGCTTTCCGACAAAGCGGGTTGAGTGCAGCAAGTTCAAACTGTCCTGATTTGTGTAATCTAACAAGATGTACAACTTAGTAGAATTGACTCAATTCTAATGTAGTTTGTTTAAAAAACAAACATGTTCATTATTGAACACTGTACTGTGTGAAGTAAGGTAGTTCTGCTATTGGAATGAGTTGCATTCCCATGAAGAAGGCTGAGTGCAGCAAGTTCAAACTTTCCTAGTTTGTCTCATCTAACAAGATGTACAATTTAGTAGATTCACTATATTTCTAAAGTAGTTTGTTTACAAAACAAACATCTTCATTTTTGAACACTGTACTTTGTTAAATAAGCTAGTTCTGTTTTCGGAATGTGTTGCTTTCCTACCGAGAGGGTTCAGTGCAGCCTGTTTAAACTTTCCTTGTTTGTGTAATCGAAAAAGTTGTACAACTTAGTAGATTCGCCTCATTTCTAACATAGTTTGTTTAGAAAATAAACAATTTCATTTCCGAACACTGTACTTACTGTGTGAATTAAGCTAGTTCTGCTCTTGGAATGAGTTGCTTTCCCACGAAGAAGGTTGAGTACAGCAAGATCAAATTTTCCTAGTTTGTGTAATCTAACGAGATGTACAACTT
This sequence comes from Orientallactaga sibirica, assembly GCA_036365145.1. Taxonomy (NCBI): domain Eukaryota; kingdom Metazoa; phylum Chordata; class Mammalia; order Rodentia; family Dipodidae; genus Orientallactaga; species Orientallactaga sibirica. The sequence continues at coordinate 411,869 of JAEOAD010001078.1, read as the reverse complement.
AGTAGATTCGCCTCACTTCTAAGGTAGTTTCTTTAGAAAACAAACATCTTCACTGCCAAACACTGTACTGTGTGAAGTAAGCTCGTTCTGCTCTTGGAATGAGTTGCTTTCCTACAAAGAAGGTTGAGTGCAGCAAGTTCAAAATTTCCTAGTTATTGTCATCTATCAAGATGTACAACTTAGTAGATTCGCTTCATTTCTAAAGTAGTTTGTTTAGAAAACAAATATTATTATTGCCAAACACTGTACTGTGTGAAATAAACTAGTTCTTCTCTCGGAATGAGTTGCTTTCCAACTAAGCGGGTTGAGTGCAGCAAGTTCAAACTTTCCTGGTTTGTGTAATCTAACAAGATGTATAACTTAGTAGAATCGTCTCAATTCTAACATAGTTTGTTTAGGAAACAAACATGTTCATTGCCGAACACTCTACTGTGTGAAGTAAGCTAGTTCTGCTATTGGAACGGGTTGCATTCCCACGAAGAAACTTGAGTACAGCAAGTTCAAACTTTCCTAGTTTGTGTCATATAACAAGATATACTACTGGGTAGATTCACTATATTTCTAAAGTAGTTTGTTTAGAAAACAAACATCTTCATTGCTGAACACTGTACTTTGTTAAATAAGCTAGTTCTGTTCTTGGAATGTGTTGCTTTCCTACAAAGAGTGTTGAGTGCAGCATGTTCAAACTTTCCTTGTTTGTGTAATCTAACAAGATGTACAAATTAGTAGATTCACCTCATTTCTAACGTAGTTTGTTTAGAAAACAAACATTTTGATTTCAGAACACTGTACTTTTTGTGTGAAGGAAGCTAGTTCTGCTCTTGGAATGAGTTCCTTTCACACAAAGAAGGTTGAGTGCAGCAAGTTCAAACTTTCCTAGTTTGTGTAATCTCACAAGATGTACAACTTAGTGGATTCGCCTCAGTTCTATCATAGTTTGTTTAGAAAACAAACCTCTTCCTTGCCAAACACTGTACTGTGTGAAGTAAGCTAGTTATGCTCTTGGAATGAGTTGCTTTCCCCGGAAGAAGGTTGAGTGCACAGGTTCAAACTTTCCTACTTTGTGTCATCTACCAAGATGTACAACTTAGTAGATTCCATTCATTTTTAAATAGTTTGTTTAGAAAACAAACATCTTCATTGCCAAACACTGTACTGAGTTAAATAAGCTAGTTCTGTTCTCAGATTAATTTGCATTCCTACAAAGTGGGTTGAGTGCAGCAAGATCATACTTTCTCAGTTTGTGTCATCTAACAAGACGTACAACTTAGTAGATTCGCCTCACTTCTAAAGTAGTTTGTTTAGAAAACATATACGTTCATTGCTGAACACCGTATGGTTTGAAGTAAGTTAGTTCTGTTATTGGAATGAGTTGCTTTCCCACGAAGAAGGTTGAGGGCAGCAAGTTCAAACTTTCCTAGTGTTGGTCATCTAACAAGATGTACAACTTAGTAGATCTATTTCATTTTTAATGTCGTTTCTATAGAAAACAAAAATTTTCATTGCTGAACACTGTACTGTGAGAAGGAAGCTAGTTCTGCTCTTGGAATGAGCTGATTTCCCACTAAGAAAAGTTCAGTGCAGCAAGTTCAAACTTTCCTAGTTTGTGTAATCTAACAAGATGTACAACTTAGTAGTTTCACCTCAATTCTAAAGTAGTGTGTTTAGAAAACAAACATCTTCAGTACTGAACACTGTACTGTGTGAAAAAGGCAAGTTCTGCTCTCGGAATGAGTTGCTTTCCAACAAACAGGGTAGAGTGCAGGAAGTTCAAACTTTCCTAGTTTGTGTAATCAATCCAGATATACAACTTAGTAGTTTCGCCTCATTTCTAACATAGTTTGTTTAGAAAACAAGCATGTTCATTACCAAACACTTTACTGTGTGAAGTAAGCTAGTTCTCTTCGTGGAATGAGTTGCTTTCCTACGAAGAAGGTTGAGTGCAGCAACTTCAAACTTTCCTAATTTGCACCATCCAACAAGATGTACAACTTAGTATATTCGCTTCATTTCTAAAGTAGTTTGTTTAGAAAACAAACATCTTCATTGCCGAACACTGTACTGTGTTATATGAGCTAGTTCTGTTCTCGGAAGTGGTTGCTTTCCAACATAGTGGGTTGAGTGCAGCAAGTTCAAGCTTTCCTTGTTTGTGTAATCTAACAATATGTCCACCTTAGTAGATTCGCCTCATTTCTAACGTAGTTTGTTTCTAAACCATACATGTTCATTGCTGAACACTGTACTTTTATGTGGGAAGTAAGCTAGTTCTCCTCTTGGAATGAGTTGCTTTCCCACGAAGAATGTTGAGTGCAGCAAGTTCAAACTTTCCTAGTTTGTGTCATCTCACAAGATGTACAACTTAGAAGATTCGTTTCATTTGTAATGTTGTTTCTATAGAAACAAACATTTTCATTGCCAAGTACTGTACTGTTTGAAGTAAGCTAGTTCTCTTCGTGGAATGAGTTGCTTTCCTACGAAGAAGGTTGAGTGCACCAAGTTCAGACTTTCCTAATTTGTATCATCTAACAAGATGTACAACTTAGTATATTCGCTTCATTTCTAATGTAGTTTGTTTAGAAAGCAAACATCCTCATTGCCGAGCACTGTAATGTGTGAAATAAGCTAGTTCTGTTCACGGAATGAGCTGCTTTCCTAGGAAGAGGTTTCAGTGCAGCAAGATCCAACTTTCCTAGTTTATGTCATCTAACAAGATGTACAACTTCGTAGATTCATTTCATTTCTAATGTCGTTTCTATAGAAAAGAAACATCTTCATTCCCGATCACTGTACTGTGTGAAGAAGCTAGTTCTGGTCTTGGAATAAGTTCCTTTCTGACGAAGAAGGGTAAGTGCAGCAAGTTCAAACTTTCCTAGTTTGTGGAATAAGAAGATGTACAACTTAGTTGATTCGCCTCACTTCTAAAGCAGTTTGTTTAGAAAACATACATGTTTATTGCCGAACACTGTACTGTGTGAAGTAAGATAGTTCTGCTCTTGGAATGTGTTGCTTTCCTAAGAAGAAGGTTCAGTGCAGCAGTTCAGAGTTTGCTAGTTTGTGTCACCTAACAAGATTTAACACTTAGCAGATTCGCCTCAATTCTAAAGTAGTTTGTTTAGAAAACAAACATGTTCATTGCCAAACACTGTACTGTTTTAAATAAGCTAGGTCTGTTCTCAGAATGAGTTCCTTTCCTACAAAGAGGGTTGAGTGCAGCAAGTTCAAATTTTCCTAGTTTGTGGATTCTAACAAGATGCACAACTCAGTAGATTCACCTCATTTGTAACATAATTTGTTTAGAAAACAAAATGTTCATTTCTGAACACTGTACTTACTGGGTGAAGTAAGCTTGTTCTGCTCTTGGAATGTGTTGCTTTCCCACGATGAATGTTGAGTGCAGCAAGTTCAAACATTCCTAGTTTGTGTTTTTTTTTCTTGTATCTTTTTTTTTATCAATATATATTTTTTATTTATATTATTCTGATTTTACATTCATAGTATTGGTTCCATTGTCCTCCTCCCCTTCCTCCCACTTTCAAAGGGGCCCTCATCAATGGGGAATGTTTATCATGCATTGTGAGTTTGCTCAAGAGTTCTGGTGGATAGGCCCCAGTCTCTGTGCATAATGCGCCAACTTGTGACTCTAACAATCTTTCCGCCCCCTCTTCCGCGAGTTTCCCTGAGCCACATTGGGGTCATTTTAGTTCTGCTTCCTTGATGAGGTTTTGGGAGCCTCTGTGTCTCTGGATATCTGGCTAATGAATGGAGTTGGATGTTCTCTGTATTTATCTCCTTCAGCCTTTTTCTGGTGTTGTGATCGCCTTGAGCGCTGTATTCTTGCCCTTCCCCTGTGTTGTTCTATGGTTTCAGCTGGTGAGGTGTGGTTAGCTGATCCTCCCTTCAGGTTCATTGTCCACCTGAAAAGAGATAAGCAAATTCTCCAACGGAGAGAGAAGTTAGTACTAGATAGAAGGGATAACCGTATATGTTTTGGAGGGAACTTTATATGCATTGGCTCTCTTCTAGCCCACATTTGGTGGCCACTAGATCTTGGAGACTGAGCTCATTTTTTGTACATGGCTTTGACTTATTTCCCAGTTCCAGCAATGAGTTCCATTCCACTGAATGGATTTATTAGCCAAATCAAGAGCAGTTGGTTACCCACCATGGCTGTTTGCCACTACTGCACTTGTATGAGCATTACGTCAGATTGTTTCCTGCTGGGTATCTTAGACTGCAAGTTGTTTGGACCAAGGTGAGACATTTTCCCCCAGTTGCTCATGTAGCACCCTCTGGTACTAGACTAGCTCAGTGGACTAGCTAGTTTGTGGAAATTAACAAGATGTACAACTTAGTAGATGCATTTCATTTCTAATGTCGTTTCTATAGAAAAGAAACATCTTCATTCCCAAACACTGTACTGTGTGAAGTAAGGTAGTTCTGCTCTTGGAAGGAGTTGCTTTCCATGAAGAAGGTTGAGTGCAGCAAGTTCAAACTTTCCTAGTTTGTGTCATCTAACAAGAAGTACAGCTTAGTAGTTTCCCCTCAATTCTAAAGTAGTTTGTTTAGAAAACAAACATCGTCATTACTGAACACTGTACTGTGGGATATAAGCGAGTTCTGCTCTCAGAATGAGTTGCTTTCCTACTAAGAGAGTAGAGTGCAGCAAGTTCAAACTTTGCTAGTTTGTGTAATGTATCATGATGTATAACTTAGTAGTTTCACCTCAATTCTAAAGTAGTTTGTTTAGAAAACAAACATGTTCATTGCCAAACACTGTACTATGTGAAGTAAGCTAGTTCTGCTCTTGGAATGAGTTGCTTTCCCACGAAGAAGGTTGAGTGCAGCAAGTTCAAACTTTCCTAGATTGTGTCATCCAACAATATGTACACCTTAGTAGATTCGCTTCAGTTCTAAAGTAGTTTGTTTACAAAACAAACATCTTCATTGCCGAACACTGTACTATGTGAAATAAGCTAGTTCTGTTCTCGGAATGAGTTGCTTTCCTACTAAGAGGGTTGAGTGCAGCAAGTTCAAACTTTCCTTGCTTGTGTAATCTAACAAGATGTACAACTTAGTAGATTGGCCCATTTCTAATGTAGTTCATTTAGAAAACAAACATGTTCATTTCGGAACACTTTACTTAGTTGTGAAGTAAGCCAGTTCTTCTCTTGGAATGAGTTGCTTTCCCACGAAGAAGGTGGAGTGCAGCAGGTTCAAACTTTCCTAGTTTGTGTCATCTAAGAAGATGTACAACTTAGTAGATTTGCTTCAGTTCTAAAGTAGGTTGTTTAGAAAACAAACATCTTCATTGCCCAACATTGTACTCTGTTAAATAAGCTAGTTCTGTTCTAGGAATGAGTTGATTTCCTATGAAGAGGGTTGAGTGTAGCAAATTTAAGCTTTCCTTGTTTGTGAAATCTAGCAAGATGTACAACTTAGTACATTCGCATCATTTCTAACTTAGTTTGTTTAGAAAACAAACGTATTCATTTCCGAACACTGTACTTAGTGTGTGAAGTACGCTAGTTCTGCTCTTTGAATCAGTTGCTTTCCCAAGAAGAAGGTTGAGTGCAGCAAGTTCAGACGTTCCTAGTTTGTGTCATCTAACAAGATATACAACTTAGTAGATTCGCCTCAGTTCTAAAGTAGTTTGTTTAGAAAACAAACATCTTCATTGCTGATCACTGTACTGTGTGAAGTAAGCTAGTTCTGCTCTTGCAATGAGTTGCTTTCATACTAAGAAGGTTGAGTGCAGCAAGTTCAAACTTTCCTAGTTTGTATCATTTATAAAGGTATACAACTTAGTATATTTGCGCCATTTCTGAAGCACATTGTTTAGAAAACAAACATCTTAATTACCGAACACTGTACTGTGTGAAATAAGCCAGTTCTGTTCTCGGAATGAGTTGCTTTCCTGGGGAGTAGGTTGAGTCCAGAGAGTTCAAACTTTCCTTCACTGTGTAATCTAGCAAGTCTTACAACTTGGTAGAATCGCCTCACTTCTAATGTTTGTTTAGAAATCAAACATGTTCATTGCCGAACACTGTACTGTGTGAAGTAAGCTAGTTCTGCTATTGGAATGAGTTCCTTTCCCACGAAAAAGGTTGAGTGCAGCAAGTTCAAACTTTCATAGTTTGTGTAATCTAACAAGATGTACAACTTAGTAGTTTGACCACAATTCTAAAGTAGTTTGTTTAGAAAAAAAATCTTCATTACCGAACACTATACTGTGGGAAATAAGCTAGTTTTGCTCTTGGTATTAGTTGATTTCCTATGAAGATGGTTGAGTGCAGCAAGTTCAAACTTTCCTATTTTGTGTAATCTATGAAGATTTACAACTCAGTCATTTCGCCTCATTTCTCACGTAGTTTGTTTAGAAAACAAACAAGTTCATTGCCGAACACTATAAGGTGTGTAGTAAGCAAGTTCTGCTCTTGGAATGAGTTGGTTTCCCACGAAGAACCTTGTGTGCAGCAAGTTCAAACTTTCCTAGTTTGTGTCATCCAACAATATGTACAACTTAGTAGATTCGCTTCATTTCTAAAGTAGTTTGTTTAGAAAACAAACATCTTCATTGCCAAACACTGTACTGTGTGATATAAGCTAGTTCTGTTCTCGAAATGAGTTGCTTTCCTACGAAGAGGGTTGAGTGCAGCAAGTTCCAACTTTCCTTGTTTGTGTAACTAACAAGATTTTCAACTTAGTAGATTCGCCTCATTTCTAACATGGTTTGTTTAGAAAACAAACATGTTCATTTGCGAACACTGCACTTAGTTGTGAAGTAAGCTAGTTCTGCGCTTGGAATGAGTTGCTTTCCCACTAAGAAGGTCGGGTGCAGCAACTTCAATCTTTCCTAGTTTGTGTAATCTAACAAGATGTACAACTTAGTAGATTCGCCTCCCTTTTAACGTAGTTTGTTTAGAAAAAAATCATGTTCATTGCCGAACACCGAAGTGTGAGAAGTAAGCTAGTTCTGTTCTTGGAATGAGTTGCTTTCCTACAAAGAAGCTTGAGTGCAGCAATTTCACACTTTCCTAGTTTGTGTCATCTATCAAGATATACAACTTTTAGATTCCCCTCATTTCTAAAGTAGGTTCTTTAGAAAACAAACCTCTTCATTGCCGAGCACTGTAATGGGTGACATACGCTAGTTCTGTTCACGGAATGAGCTGGTTTCCTACGAAGAGGTTTCAGTGCAGCAAGATCAAACTTTCCTAGTTCGTGTCAGCACACATGATGTACGACTTAGCAGATTCATTTCATTTCTAATGTCGTCTCTATAGAAAACAAACATCTTCATTCCCGGTCACTATACTGTGTGAAGTAAGCTACTTCTCCTATTGGAATGAGTTGGTTTCCCAAGAAGAAGGTTGAGTGCAGCAAGTTCAAACTTTCCTAGTTTGTGTAATAACAAGATGTACGACTTAGTAGATTCGAATCATTTCTAAAGCAGTTTGTTTAGAAAACAAACATGTTCATTGCCAAACACTATACTGTATGAAATAAGCTAGTTCTACTCTCAGTATGATTTCCTTTATTATGAAGAGTTTTGAGTGCAGCAAGTTCAAACTTTCCTAGTGTGTCATCCTACAAGATGTACAACTTAGTAGATTCACCTCATTTCTATCGTAGTTTGTTTAGAAAACAAACATGTTCATTGCCGAACAATGTACTGTGTGACATAAGCTAGTTCTGCTCTTGGAATGAGTTCCTTTCACACGAAAAAGGTTGAGTGCAGCAAGTTCAAACTTTCCTAGTTTGTGTAATCTCACAAGATGTACAACTTAGTATTTTCATCTCAATTCTAAAGTAGATTGCTGAGAAACAAACATATTCATTACTGAACACTGTACTGTGTGAAATAGGTTAGTTCAGCTCTCGGAATGAGTTGCTTTCCCACGAAGAGGGTTGAGTACAGCAAGTTCAAACCTTCCTAGTTTGTGTAATCTATCAAGATGTACAACTGAGTAGTTTTGCCTCATTTCCAACGTAGTTTGTTAAGAAAACAAACATGTTCATTGCCGAACACTGTACTGTGTGAAGTAAGATAGTTCTGCTCTTGGAATGAGTTGATTTCCTACGAAGAATGTTGAGTCCAGCAAGTTCAAACTTTCCTATTTTGTGTCATCTAACAAGCTGTACAACTTAGTAGATTTGCTTCCTTTCTAAAGTAGTTTGTTAAGAAAACAAACATCTTTATTCCCCAACACTGTAGTGTGTGAAGTAAGCTTGTTCTGCTTTTGGAATGAATTGCTTTCCTATGAAGAAGGTTGAGTGCAGCAAGTTCAAACTTTCCTAGTTAGTGTCATCTAACAAGATGTACAACTTAGTAGATTCGCTTCATGACTAAAGTAGTTTGTTTAGAAAACAAACATCTTCATTGCAGAACACTGTTCTGTGTTAAATAAGCTAGTATTGTTCTCGGAATGAGTTGCTTTCCTACCAAGAGGGTTGAGTGCAGCAAGTACAAACTTCCCTTGTTTGTGTATTCTAATAAGATGTACAACTTAGTAGATTTGCCTCATTTCTAACGTAGTTTGTTTAGAAAACAAACATGTTCATTTCCAAACACTGTACTTAGTGTGTGAAGTAAGCTAGTTCTGCTCTTGGAATGAGTTGATTTCACACGAAGAAGGTTGAGTCCAGCAAGTTCAGACTTTTCTAGTTTGTTTAATCTAAGAAGATGTACAACTTAGTAGATTTGCCTGTTTTCTAAAGTATATTGTTTAGAAAACAATCATGTTTATTGGGGAACACTGTACTCACTGTTTGAAGTAAGCTAGTTCTGCTCTTGGAATGAGTTGCTTTCCCATGAAGGGGGCCAAGTGTAGCAAGTTCAATCTTTCCTAGCTTGTGTATTTTAACACGATGTACAACTTAGTAGATTCACTTCACTTCTAATGCAGTTTGTTTAGAAAACAAACATCTTCATTGCCAAATTATGTGTGAAATAAGCTAGTTCTGCTCTTGGAATGAGTTGCTTTCCTACGAAGAAGGTTCAGTGCAGCAATTTCAGACTTTCCTAGTCTGTTTCACCTAACAAGATGTACAACTTAGTCGTTTTGCCTCTATTCTAAAGTAGTTTGTTTAGAAAACAAACATGTTCATTGCTGAACACTGTACTGTGTGAAGTAAGCTAGTTCTGCTCTTGGAATGAGTTGCTTTCCTCCGAAGTGGGTTCAGTGCAGCAAGTTCAAACTTTCCTAGTTTGTGTAATCTATCAAGATGTTCAACTGAGTAGTTTGGCCTCATTTCTAACGTAGTTTGTTTAAGCAAACATCTTCATTACCGAACACTGTACTGTGTGAAATAAGCTAGTTCTGCTCTCGGAATGAGTAGTTTTCCTTAGAAGAGGGTGGAGTGAGGCAAGTTAAAACTTTCCCTGTTTGTGTATTCTAACAAGATGTACAACTTAGTAGATTTGCCTCATTTCTAACGTAGTTTGTTTGGAAAACAAACCTGTTCATTTCTGCACCCTGTACTTACTGTGTGAAGTAAGCTCGTTCTGCTCTTGTAATGTGTTCCTTTCCCCCGAAGAAGGTTGAATGCAGCATGTTCAAACTTTCCTAGTCTGTGTAATCTTAAAAGATGTACAACTTAGTAGATTCGCCTCACTTCTAACCTAGTTTTTTTAGAAAACAAACATGTTCATTGCTGAACACTGTACTGTATGAAGTAAGCTAGCTCTGCTCTTGCAATGAGTTGCTTTCCTACGAAGAAGGTTGAGTGCAGCAAGTTCAGACTTTCCTAGTTTGTGTCATCTAACAAGATATACAACTTAGTAGATTTGCCTCAATTCTAAAGTAGTTTATTTAGAAAACAAACATCTACATTGCCGAACACTGTACTGTGTTAAATAATCTAGTTATGTTCTCGAAATGAGTTGCTTTCCTACGAACATGGTTGAGTGCAGCAAGTTCAAACTTTCCTAGTTTGTGTCATCTAACAAGATATACAATTTAGTACATTCGCATCATTTCTAAAGTAGTTAGTTTAGAATACAAACATCTTCATTGCTGAACACTGTACTGTGTTAAATAAGCCAGTTCTGTTCTAGGAATGAGTTGCTTTCCTACGAAGTGGGTTGAATGCAGCAAGATCAAACTTTCCTTGTTTGTGTAACCTAACAAGATGTACAACTTAGTAACTTCGCCTGACTTCTAACATAGTATGTTGAGAAAACAAACATGTTCATTGCCGAACACTGTACTATGTGAAGTAACCTAGTTCTGATCTTGGAATGAGCTGCTTTACTACGAAGAAGGTTGAGTGTAGTAAGTTCAGACTTTCCCAGTTTGTGTCATCTAACAAGATGTACAACTTAGTACTTTCACCTCAATCTAAAGTAGTTTGTTTAGAAAACAAACATGTTCATTACCGAATACTGTACTGTGTGAAGTAAGCTAGTTCTGCTCTTGGAATGAGTTGCTCTCCCACAATGAAGATTGAGTGCAGCAAGTTCAGTCTTTCCTAGTTTGTGTCATCTAACAAGATGTACACCTTAGGAGATTGGTTTCATTTCTAAAGTAGTTTGTTTAGAAAACAAATATCTTCATTACCGAACACTGTACTGGGTTAAATAAGCCAGTTCTGTACTCGGAATGAGTTGCTTTCCTACAAAGGGGGTTGAGTTTAGCAAGTTCAAACTTTACTTGTTTGTGTAATCTAACAAGATGTACAACTTAGTAGATTCGTTTCATTTCTAATTAGTTTGTTTAGAAAACAAACATCTTCATTGCCGAACACTATACTGTGTTAAATAAGCTAGTTCTGCTGTCGGAATGAGTTGCCTTCTGACGAGGTGGGTTGAGTTTAGCAAGATCAAACTTTCCTTGTTTGTGTAATCTAACAAGATGTACAACTAAGTAGATTTGCTTCATTGTAAAGTAGTTTGTTTAGAAAACAAACATCTTCATTGCTGAACACTGTACTGTGTGAAGTAATCTAGTTCTGCTTTTGGAATGAGTTCCTTTCCTACGAAGAAGGTTGAGTGCAGCAAGTTCAATCTTTCCTAGTTTGTGTCATATAACAAGATATACAACTTAGTAAATTCGCCACATTTCTAAAGCAGTTTGTTTAGAAAACAAACATCTTCATTGCCGAACAATGTACTGTGGGAAATGAGTTAGTTCTGTTCTCGGAATGAGTTGCTTTCCCCCGAAGTGGGTTCATTGCAGCAAGTTCAAACTTTCCTACTTTGTGTAATCTATCAAGATGTTCAACTGAGTAGTTTGGCCTCATTTCTAAAGCAGTTTGTTTAGAAAACAGACATCTTCATTACTGAACACTGTACTGTGTGAAATAAACTAGTTCTGCTCTTGGAATTAGTTGGTTTCCTTTGAAGATGGTTGAGTGCAGCAAGCTCAAACTTTCCTTGTTTGTGTAATCTGACAAGGTGTACAACTTAGTAGATTCCTCTCATTTCTAACATAGTTTCTTTAGAAAACAAACATGTTCATTTCTGAACACTGTAATTACTGTGTGAAGTAAGCTAGTTCTGCTTTTGGAATGTGTTGCTTTCCCACTAAGAAGAAGGTTGAGTGCAACAAGTTCAAACTTTCCTAATTTGTGTAATCTCACAAGATGTACAACTTAGTGGATTCGCCTCAGTTCTATCGTAGTTTGTTTAGAAAACAAACATCTTCATTTCCAAACACTGTACTGTGTTAAATAAGGTAGTTCTGCTCTCGGAATGAGTTGCCTTCCGATGAAGTGGGTTGAGTTTAGCAAGATCAAACTTTCCTAGTTTGTGTAATCTAACAAGATGTACAATTTAGTAGATTCGACTCACTTCTAAAGTAGTTTGTTAGAAAACAAACATGTTCATTGCCGAACAGTGTACTGTGTGAAGTAAACTAGTTCTCCTCTTGGAATGAGTTGCTTTCCTACGAAGAAGGTTGAGTGCAGCAAGTTCAGACATTCCTAGTTTGTGTCATCTAACAAGATGTACAAGTGAGTAGGTCCGCCTCAATTCTAAAGTAGTTTGTTTAGAAAACAAACATGTTCATTGCTGAACACAGTACTGTGTGAAGTAGGCTAGTTCTGCTCTTAGAATGAGTTGCTTTCCTACAAAGAAGGTTGAGTGCAGCAAGTTCAAACTTTCCCTGTTTGTGTCATCTAACAAGATGTACAACTTAGTAGATTTGCTTCATTTCTAAAGTAGTTTGTTTAGAAAAGCAACATCTTCATTGCTGAATACTGTACTGTGTTAAATCAGCTAGTTCTGTTCTCAGAATCAGTTCCTTTCCTACAAAGAGAGTTGAGTGCAGCAAGTTCAATCTTTCCTTGTTTGTGTAATCTAACAACATGTATAAGTTAGTAGATACATTTCATTTCTAATGTAGTTTCTATAGAAAAGAAATATCTTCATTCCTAAACACTGTACTGTGTGAAGTAAGCTAGTTCTGCTGTTGTAATGAGTTGCTGTCATACGAAGAAGTTTGAGTGAAGCAAGTTCAGACTTTCCTAGTTTGTGTCATCTAACAAGATGTACTACTTAGTCAATTCGCCTCACTTATAAAGTCGTTTGTTTAGAAAAAAAAATGTTCATTGCCAAACACTACTGTGTGAAGTAAGCTAGATCTGCTCTTGGAATGAGTTACTTTCCCACGAAGACGGTTAAGTGTAGCAAGTTCAAACTTTCCTAGTTTGTGTAATCTAACAATATGTACAACTTAGTATATTCGACTCACTTCTAATGTAGTTTGTTTAGAAAACAAACATGTTCATTGCCGAAAACTGTGCAGTGTGACGTAAGCTAGTTCTGCTCTTGGAATGAGTTGTTTTCCTACGAAGAAGTTTGAGTGCAGCAAGTTCAGACTATCCTAGTTGGTGTCATCTAAAAAGATGTACAACTTTGTAGATTCGCCTCAATTTTAAAGTATTTTGTTTAGAAAACAAACATGTTCATTGCCGAACACTGTACTGTGTGAAATAAGCTAATTCTGCTCTTGGAATGACATGCTTTCCTACGAAGAGGGTTGAGGGCAGGAAGTTCAAACTTTCCTAGTTTGTGTAATATCAACATATACAACTTCGTAGTTTCCTCTCATTTCTAACGTAGTTTCTTTAGAAAACAAACATGTTCATTGCCGAACACTGTACTGTGTGAAGTAAGCCAGTTCTGCTCTTGGAATGAGTTGCTTTCCTATGAAGAAGGTCGAGTACAGCAAGTTCAAACATTCCTAGTTTGTGTCATCTAACAAGATGTGCAACTTAGTAGATTTGCTTCATTTCTATCATAGTTTGTTTAGAAAACAAACATCTTCAATGCCAAACACTGTGCCAAACACTGTACTGTGTTAAATAAGCTAGTTCTGTTCTCAGAATGAGTTGATTTCCTACGAATTGGGTTGAGTTCAGCAAATTCAAACTTTCCTACTTTGTGTAACGTAACAAGATGTACAACTTAGTAGATTCACCTCATTTCCCACGTAGTTTGTTTGGAAAACAAATATGTTCATTTCCGAACACTGTACTTAGTGTGTAAAGTAACTTAGTTCTGCTCTTGGAATGAATTGCTTTCCCACAAAGAAGGTTGAGTGCACCAAGTTCAAACGTTCCTTGTTTGTGTAAACTAAGAAGATGTACACCTTAGTAGATTCACCTCATTTCTTACATTGTTTGTTTAGAAAACAATCATGTTCATTGTCGAATACAGTATTGTGTGAGGTTAGTTAGTTCTGCTCTTGGAATGAATTGCTTTCCCACGAAGAAGGTTGAGTGCAGCAATTCAAACTTTCCTAGTTTGTTTCATCTAACAAGATGCACAACTTAGTGGATTGGCTTCATTTGTAAAGTAGTTTGTTTAGAAAACAAACATCTATATTACCGAACACTGTACTGTGTTAAGTAAGCTAGTTCTGATCTCGGAATGAGTTGCTTTCTTACAAAGCGGGTTAAGTGTAGCAAGTTCAAACTTACCTTGTTTGTGTAATCTAACAAGATGTACAACTTAGTAGATGTGCCTCATTTCTAACGTAGTATGTTTAGAAAACAAACATGTTCATTTCTGAACACTGTACTTACTGTGTGAGGTAAGCAAGTTCTGCTCTTGGATTGAGGTGCTTTCCCACGAAGAAGGTTGAGTTCAGCAAGTTCAAACTTTCCTAGTTTGTGTCATGTGACAAGATGTACAACTTAGTAGATTCGCCTGAATTCTAAAGTAGTTTGTTTAGAAAACAAACATCTTCATTTCCGAACACTGAACTGTGTTATATAAGCTAGTTTTGTTCTCCACATGAGTTGCTTTCCTATGAAGTGGGTTGAGTGCAGCAAGATCAAACTTTCCTTGTTTGTGTAATATAACATGGTGTACAACGTAGTATATTTGCCTCATTTCTAACGTAGTTTGCTCAGAAAACAAATATGTTCATTGACGAACACTGTACTGCATTGAGTAAGCTAGTTCTGCTATTGGAATGAGTTTCTTTCCCATGAAGAAGGTTGAGGGCAGCAAGTTCAAACTTTGCTAGTTTTTGATATATAACAAGATGTACAAATTAGTAGATTCATTTCATTTCTAATGTCATTTCTGAAGAAAAGAAACATCTTCATTCCGAACACTGTACTGTGTGAAGTAAGCTGGTTGTGCTCTTGGAATGAGTTGCATTCCCACGAAGAAGGTTGAACGAAGGAAGTTCAAACGTTCCTGGTTTGTGTAATCTAACAAAATGTACAACTTAGTAGTTTCACCTCAATTCTAAAGTAGTTTGTTTAGACAACAAACATCTACATTACCTAACACTGTACTGTGTTAAATAAGCTAGTTCTGTTCTCAGAATCAGTTGTTTTCCCATGAAGAAGGATGAGGGCAGCAAGTTCAAACTTTCCTAGTTTGTGTAATTTACCAAGATGTACAACTTTGTAGATTTGCCTCACTTCTAACATAGTTTGTTTAGAAAACAAATATGTTCATTGCCGAAACTGTACTGTGTGATGTAAGCTATTTCTGCTACTGGAATGAGTTGCTTTCCAATGAAGAAGGTTCAGTGAAGCAAGTTCAAACTTTCCTAGTTTGTGTAATCTAACAAGATATACAAATTCATAGATTCATTTCATTTCTAATGTCATTTCTATAGAAAAGAAACATCTTCATTCCTGAACACTATACTGTGTGATTAAGCTAGTTCTCCTCTTGGAATCAGTTTCTTTCACCCAAAGAAGGGTGAGTGCAGCAAGTTCAAATTTTCTAAGTCCTCTCTTCTAACACCATTTACAGCTTAGTAGATTCGCTTCATTTCTAAAGTACTTTGTTGAGAAAACAAACATCTTCGTTGCCGAACACTGTACTGTGTGAAGTAACTAGTTCTGCAATTGGAATGAGTTGCTTTCCCTCGAAGAAGGTTGAGTGCAGCAAGTTCAAACTTTCCTCGTTTGTGCAATCTAACAACATGTGCAACTTAGTACATTCATTTCATTTCTAATGTCGTTTATATAGAAAAGAAACATGTTCATTCCCGAACACTGTACTGTCTGAAGTAAGCTACTTCTGCTCTTGGAATGAGTTGCTTTCCCACGAAGAAGGTTGAGTGCAGCAAGTTCAAACTTTCCTTGTTTGTGTAATCTAACAAGATATACAACACAGTAGATTCGCCTCATTTCTAACATAGTTTTTTAAAGACAAACATGTTCATTGCCAAACACTGTGCTGTGTGATGTAAGCTAGTTCTGCTCTTGAAATGAGTTGCTTTCCTACTAAGTTGGTTGAGTGCAGCAAGATCAAACTTTCCTTGTTTGTGTAATATAACAAGATGTACAACTCAGTAGATTCTGCTAACTTCTAATGTAGTTTCTTTAGAAAACAAATATGGTCATTGCCAAACACTGTACTGTGTGAAGTAAGCTAGTTCAGCTATTGGAATGAGTTGATTTCCCATGAAGAAGGTTGAGTGCAGCAAGTTCAATCTTTGCTTGTTTGTGTAATCTAACAAGATGTACAAATTAGTAGATTCGCTTCATTTCTAACGTAGCTTGTTTAGACAACAAACATGTTCATTGCCGAACAATGTACTGTGTGAAGTAAGTTAGTTCTGCTCTTCAAATGAGTTACTTTCCCACGAATAAGGTTCAGTGGAGCAAGTTCAGACTTTCCTAGTTTGTGTCAACTAACAAGATGTACATCTTAGTAGATTCGCTTCATTTCTAAAGTAGTTTGTTTAGAAAACAAAAATCTGCATTGCCAAACACTGTACTGTGAAATAAGCTAGTTCTGTTCTTGGCATGAGTTGCTTTCCTACGAAGAGGGTTAAATGCAGCAAGTTCAAACTTTCCTTTTTTGTGTATTCTAACAAGATGTACAACTTAGTAGATTCATTTCATTTCTAATGTCGTTTCTATAGAAAAGAAATATCTTCATTTACGAACACTGTACTGTGTGAAGTAAGCTAGTTCTCCTCTTGGAATCAGTTGCGTTCCCATGAAGAAGGTTGAGTGCAGCAAGTTCAAATTTTCCAAGTCCTCTTTTCTAACACCATGTACAGCTTAGTAGATTCACT
Source organism: Orientallactaga sibirica (assembly GCA_036365145.1). NCBI lineage: Eukaryota > Metazoa > Chordata > Mammalia > Rodentia > Dipodidae > Orientallactaga > Orientallactaga sibirica. The sequence continues at coordinate 395,373 of JAEOAD010001078.1, read as the reverse complement.
TCATTTCTAAAGTAGTTTGTTGAAAAAACAAACATCTTCATTGCCGATCACTGTACTGTTTGAAATAACCTAGTTCTGTTCTCAGAATTAGTTGCTTTCCTACGAAGTGGGTTGAGTACAGCACGATCAAACTTTCCTTGTTTGTGTAATATAAAAAGATGTACAACTTAGTAGATTCGCCTCACTTCTAATGTAGTTTGTTTAGAAAACAAATATGTTCATTGCTGAACCCTGTACTGTGTGAGGTAACTAGTTCTGCAACTGGAATGAGTTGCTTTCCCACGAAGAAGGTTGAGTGCAGCAAGTTCAATCTTTCCAAGTTTGTGCAATCTAACAACATGTACAACTTAGTACGTTCATTTCATTTCTAATGTCGTTTATATAGAAAGGAAACATGTTCATTCCCGCACACTGTACTGTGTGAAGTAAGCTATTTCTGCTCTTAGAATGACTTGCTTTCCCAAGAATAAGGTTGAGTGCAGCAAGATAAAACTTTCCTTGTTTGTGTAATCTAACAAGATATACAACACAGTATATTCGCCTCATTTCTAATGTAGTATTTTAAAGACAAACATGTTCATTGCCGAACACTGTGCTGTGTGACGTAAGCTAGTTCTGCTCTTGGAATGAGTTGCTTTCCTACTAAGTTGGTTGAGTGCAGCAAGATCAAACTTTCCTTGTTTGTGTAATATAACAAGATGTACAACTCAGTAGATTCGGCTAACTTCTAATGTAGTTTCTTTAGAAAACAAATATGTTCATTGCCGAACACTGTACTGTGTGAAGTAAGCTAGTTCAGCTATTGGAATGAGTTGATTTCCCATGAAGAAGGTTGAGTGCAGCAAGTTCAATCTTTCCTTGTTTGTGTAATCTAACAAGATGTACACCTTAGTAGATTCGCTTCAATTATAACGTAGTTTGTTTAGACAACAAACAAGTTCATTGCCGAACACTGTACTATGTGAAGTAAGTTAGTTCTGCTCTTCAAATGACTTACTTTCCCACGAAGAAGGTTCAGTGCAGCAAGTGCAGACTTTCCTAGTTTGTATCAACTAACAAGATGTACATCTTAGTAGATTCGCTTCATTTCTAAAGTAGTTTGTTTAGAAAACAAAAATCTGCATTGCCGAACACTGTACTGTGTAAAATAAGCAAGTTCTGTTCTTGGCATGAGTTGCTTTCCTACGAAGAGTGTTGAATGCAGCAAGTTCAAACTTTCCTTATTTGTGTAATTTAACACGATGTACAACTTAATAGATTCACCTCATTTCTAACGTACTTTGTTTAGAAAAAAAAAACATTTTCATTTCCGAACATTGTACTTACTGTATGAAGTAAGCCAGTTCTCCTCTTGGAATGAGTTGCTTTCCCACTAAGAAGGTTGAGTGCAGCAAGTTCAAACTTTCCTAGTTTGTGTCATCTAACAAGATGTACAGCATAGTAATTTCGCCTCTTTTCTAACATAGTTTGTTTAGACAACAAACATGTTCGTTGCCAAAGACTGTACTGTGTGAAGTAAGCTAGTTCTGCTCTTGGCATGAGTTGCTTTCCCACGAAAAAGGTTGAGTCCAGCAAGTTGAAATTTTTCTAATTTGTGTCATCTAACAAGTTTTACAACTTAGTATATACGCCTCATTCCTAACATAGTTTGTTTACAAAACAACCATCTTCATTGCCGAACACTGTACTGTGTTAAATAAGCTAGTTCTGTTCTCGAAATGAGTTGCATTCCTACAAAGAAGGTTGAGTGCAACAAGTTCAAACTTTCCTTGTTAGTGTAATTCAACAAGATGTACAACTTAGGAGATTCGCCTCATTTCGAAGGCAGTTTGTTTAGAAAACAAACATGTTCATATCCGAACACTGTACTTACTGTGTGAAGTAAGCTAGTTCTGCTTTTGGAATGAGTAGCTTTCCCACCAAGAGGATTGAGGGCAGCAAGTTCAAACTTTCCTAGTTTGTGGAATCTAAAAAGATGTGCAACTTAGTAGTTTCACCTCAATTCTAAAGTAGTTTGTTTAGAAAACAAACATCTTCATTACCGAACACTGTACTGTGAGAAGTAAGCTAATTCTGCTCTCAGTATGAGTAGCTTTCCCACCAAGAGGGTTGAGTGCAGCAAGTTCAAACTTTCCTAGTTTGTGGAATCTAACAAGATGTGCAACTTAGTAGTTTCACCTCAATTCTAAAGTAGTTTGTTTAGAAAACAAACATCTTCATTACCGAACACTGTGCTGTGAGAAGTAAGCTAATTCTGCTCTTGGTATGAGTTGCTTTCCTATGAAGAGGGGTTAGTGCAGCAAGTTCAAACTTTCCTAGTTTGTGCAATCTAACAAGATGTACAACTTACTAGGTTCGCCTCACTTCTAAGGTAGTTTGATTAGAAAATAAACATTTTCATTGCTGAACACCTTACTGGGTGAAGTAAACTAGTTCTGCTGTTGGAATGGGTTGCTATCCTACGAGGAAGGTTGAGTGCAACATGTTCAAACTTTCCTAGTTTATGTTTCTAACAAGTTTTACAACTTAGTAGATTCACTTCATTTCTAAAGTAGTTTCTTTGGAAAACAAACATCTTCATTGCCGAACACAGTACTGTGTTAAATAAGCTAGTTCTTTTCTCAGAATGACTTGCATTCCTATGAAGTGGTTTGAGTACAGCAAGATGAAACTTTCCTTGTTTGTGTCATCTAACAAGATGTACAACTAACTAGATTCATTTCATTTCTAATGTCGTTTCTATAGAAAAGAAACATCTTCATTCCTGAACACTGTTCTGTGTGAAATAAGCTAGTTCTGCTCTTGGAATGAGCTACTTTCCCACGAAGGTTGAGTTCAGCAAATTCAAATTTTCCTAGTTTGTGTCATCTAACAAGATGTACAACTTATTAGATTCGCTTCATTTCTAAAGTAGTTTGTTTAGAAAAGAAACACCTTCACTGCCGAACACTGTACTGTGTGAAATAAGCTAGTTCTTTTCTTGGAATGAGTTGCTTTCCTAAGAAGTGGGTTGAGTGAAGCAAGTTCAAACTTTCCTGGTTTGTGTAATCTCATAAGATGTACAACTTAATAGATTCGTCTGAAATCTAACGTAGTTTGTTTAGAAAACAAACATGTTCATTGCCGAACATTGTACTGTGTGCAGTAACTTAGTTCTGCTCTTGGAATGAGTTGCTTTCCCATGAAGAATGTTGAGTGCAGCAAGTTCAAACTTTCCTAGTTTGTGTCATCTAATAAGATGTACAACTTAGTAGATACTCTTCATTTCTAAAGTAGTTTGTTCAGGAAACAAACATCTTCATTGCCGAAAACTGTACTGTGATAAAAAAAAAACCAAGTTCTGTTCTTGGAATGAGTTGCATTCCTATGAAGTTGGTTGAGTACAGCAAGATCAAACTTAACTCGTTCGTGTAGTCTAACAAGATGTACCTTTAGTAGATTCGCCTCACTTCTAACGTAGTTTCTTTAGAAAACAAATACGTTCATTGCCAAACACAGTAGTGTTTGGAGTAAGTTAGTTCTGATATTAGGATTAGTTGCTTTCCCACGAAGAAGGTTGAATGCAGGAAGTTCATACTTTCCTAGTTTGTGCAATCTAACAAGATGTACAACTTAGTAGATTCCCCTCACTTCTAACGTAGTTTGTTTAGAAAACAAACATGTTCATTGCCGAAGACTGTACTGTGTGAAGTAACCTATTTCAGCTCTTCGAATGAGTTGATTTCCTAGGAAGAAGGTTGAGTGCAGCACTTTCAGACTTTCCTGGTTTGTGTCATCTAACAAGATGTACAACTTAGTAGGTTCCCCTCATTTCTAAAATGGTTGTTTAGAAAACAAACATGTTCATTGCCGAACACTGTACTGTGTGAAGCAAGCTAGTTCTGCTCTTGGAATGAGTTGCTTTCCTAAGGAGAAGGTTGAGTGCAGCATGTTCAAACTTTCCTAGCTTGTGTAATCTAACAAGATGTAGAACGTAGTAGGTTCACCTCACTTCTAACCTAGTTCATTTAGAAAACAGACATGTTCATTGCTGAACACTGTACTCTGTGAAGTGAACTGGTTCTGCTCTTGGAATGAGTTGCTTTCCTACAAAGAAGATTGAGTGCAGCACGTTCAGACTATCTTAGTTGGTGTCATCTAACAAGCTGTAAAACTTAGTAGATTCACCTCAATTCTAAAGGGGTTTATTTAGAAATCAAAAATGTTCATTTCCAAACACTGTACTGTGTGAATTAAGGTAGTTCGGCTCTTGGAATGAGTTGCTTTCCTACGAAGAAGGTTGAGTACAGCAAGTTCAAACTTTCCTAGTTTGTGTCATCTAACAAAATGTACAACTTAGTAGATTCGGCTCAACTCTAAAGTAGTTTGTTTAGAAAACAAACATCTTCATTGCCGAACACTGTACTGCTTGAAATAAGCTAGTTCTGTTCTCGGAATGAGTGGCTTTCCTACGAAGAGGTTTGAGTGCAGCACGTTCAAACTTTCCTTGTTTAGGTAATCTAACAAGATGTACAACTTAGTAGATTCGCCTCATTTATAACGTCGTTTGTTTAGAAAACAAACATGTACTTACTGTATGAAGTAAGCTAGTTCTGCTATTGGAATGAGTTGGTTTCCCACAAAGAAGTTTGGGTGCAGCAAGTTCAAACTTTCCTAGTTAGTGTCATCTAACAAGATGTACAACTTAGTAGATTCCCTTCATTTCTAAAGTAATTTGTTTAGAAAACATACATATTCATTGCCAAACACTGTACCGTGTGAAATAAGCTCGTTCTGCCCTCGGAATGAGTTGTTCTCCTACGAAGAGGGTTCAGTGCAGCAAGATCAAACTTTCCTTGTTTGTGTAATCTAAGAAGATGTACAACTTAGTAGTTTCGCCTCATTTCTAAAGTAGTTTTCTTAGAAAACAAACATGTTCATTGCCGAACACTGTACCATGTGAAGTAAGCTAGTTCTGCTCTCGGAATAAGTTGCTTTATTACGAAGAGGGTTTAGTGCAGAAAGTTCAAACTTTCCTAGTTTGTGTCATCGATCAAGACATACAGCTTAATAGTTTTGCATCATTTCTAACATAGTTTGTTTAGAAAAGAAACATGTTCGTTGCCAACACTGTACTGTTTGAAGTAAGCTAGTTCTTCTCTTGGAATGAGTTGCTTTCCCACGAGGAAGGTTGAGTCTAGCAAGTTCAAAGTTTTCTAGTTTGTGTCATCTAACAAGTTGTACAACTTAGTATATACGCCTAATTTCTAACATAGTTTGTTTAGAAAACAAACATTTTCAACGCCGAACACTATGGTGGGTGAAGTAAGCTAGTTCTGATGTTGGAATGGGTTGGTATCCTATGAGGAAGGTTGAGGGCAACATGTTCAAATTTTCATAGCTTGTGTTATCTAACAAGATGTACAACTTAGTAGATTCGCTTCATTTCTAAAGTAGTTTCTTTGGAAAACAAACATCTTCATTGCCGAACACAGTACTGTGTTAAATAAGCTAGTTCTGTTCTCGGAATGAGTTGCATTCCTACAAAGTGGGTTGAGTACAGCAAGATCAAAATTTCCTTGTTTGTGTAATCTAACAAGATTTCCAACTTAGTAGATTCACCTCACTCCTAAGCTAGTTTGTTTAGAAAACAAATACGGTCATTGCCAAACACTGTACTTTTTGAGGTAAGCTAGTTCTGCTATTGGAATGAGTTGCTTTCCCACGAAGAATGTTGAGTGCAGCAAATTCATACTTGCCTAGTTTGTGTAATCTAACAAGATGTACAATTTACTAGATTCATTTCATTTGTAATGTCGTTTCTATAGAAAAGAATCATCTTCATTCCCGAACACTGTTCTGTGTGAAATAAGCTAGTTCTGCTCTTGGAATGAGTTGCTTTCCAACGAAGAACGTTGAGTGCAGCAAGTTTAAACTTTCCTAGTTTGTGTAATCTAACAAGACGTACAACTTAGTAGATTCGCCTCATTTCTAATGAAGTTTGTTTAGAAAACAAACATGTTCATTTCGCACACTGTTCTTACTGTGTGAAGTAAGCTAGTTCTGCTCTTGGAATGACTTGCTTTCCGACGATGACGGTTGAGTGCAGCAAGTTCAAACTTTCCTTGTTTGTGTAATGAACAAGTAGTAAACCTTAGTAGATTCGCCTCATTTCTAACGTAGTTTGTTTAGAAAACAAACATGTTCATTGCTGAACACTGTACTTACCGTGTGAAGTAAGCCACTTCTGTTCTTGGAATGAGTTGCTTTCCCACGAAGAAGGTTGAGTGCAGCAAGTTCAAACATTCCTAGTTTGTGTCATCTAATACATTGTACAACTTAGTAGATTCGCTTCATTTCTAAAGTCGTTTATTTAGAAAACAAACATCTTCAATCCCGAACACTGTTCTGTATGAAATAAGCTAGTTGTGTTCTCGGAATGAGTTGCTTTCCTACAAAGAGGGTTGAGTGCAGCAAGTTCAAACTTTCCTTGTTTGTGTAATCTAACAAGATGTACAACTTAATAGATTCACCTCATTTCTAACGTAGTTTCTTTAGAAAACAAACATGTTCATTTCGCACACTGTTCTTACTGTGTGAAGTAAGCTAGTTCTGCTCTTGGAATGACTTGCTTTCCGACGATGACGGTTGAGTGCAGCAAGTTCAAACTTTCCTTGTTTGTGTAATGAACAAGTAGTAAACCTTAGTTGATTAGCATCATTTCTAACGTAGTTTGTTTAGAAAACAAACATGTTCATTGCTGAACACTGTACTTACCGTGTGAAGTAAGCTAGTTTGGTTCTTGGAATGAGTTGCTTTCCCACCGAAGAAGGTTGAGTGCAGCAAGTTCAAACATTCCTAGTTTGTGTCATCTAATACGTTGTACAACTTAGTAGATTCACTTCATTTCTAAAGTCGTTTATTTAGAAAACAAACATCTTCATTGCCGAACACTGTACTGTGTTAAATAAGGTAGTTCTGTTCTCGGAATGAGTTGCTTTCCTACAAAGAGGGTTGAGTGCAGCAAGTTCAAACTTTTCTTGTTTGTGTAATCTAACAAGATGTACAACTTAGTAGATTTGCCTCATTTCTAACGTAGTTTCTTTAGAAAACAAACATGTTCATTTCGAACACTGTACTTGCTGTGTGAATTAAGCTAGTTCTGCGCTTGGAATGAGTTGCTTTCCCACGAAGACGGTACAGTGCAGCAAGTACAAACTTTCCTTGTTTATGTAATGTAACAAGTTGTACACCGTAGTAGATTTGGCTCATTTCTAACATAGTTTGTTCAGAAAACAACATGTTCATTGGCGAACACTATACTTACCGTGTGAAGTAAGCTAGTTCTGTTCTTGGAATGAGTTGCTTTCCCACGAAGAAGGTTGAGTGCAGCAAGTTCATATTTCCTAGTTTGTGTAATCTAACAAGATGTACAACTAACTAGATTCATTTCATTTCTAATGTCGTTTCTATAGAAAATAAACATCTTCAATCCCGAACACTGTTCTGTGTGAAATAAGCTAGTTGTGTTCTCGGAATGAGTTGCTTTCCTACAAAGAGGGTTGAGTGCAGCAAGTTCAAACTTTCCTTGTTTGTGTAATCTAACAAGATGTACAACTTAATAGCTTCACCTCATTTCTAACGTAGTTTCTTTAGAAAACAAACATGTTCATTTCCAACACTGTATTTACTGTGTGAATTAAGCTAGTTCTGTGCTTGGAATGAGTTGCTTTTCCACGAAGACTGTTCAGTGCAGCAAGTTCAAACTTTCCTTGTTTATGTAATGTAACAAGTTGTACACCTTAGTAGTTTCAGCTCATTTCTAACGTAGTTTGTTTAGAAAACAAACACGTTCATTGCTGAACACTGTACTTACCGTGTGAAGTAAGCTAGTTCTGTTCTTGGAATGAGTTGCTTTCCCACCGAAGAAGGTTGAGTGCAGCAAGTTCAAACATTCCTAGTTTGTGTCATCTAATACGTTGTACAACTTAGTAGATTCACTTCATTTCTAAAGTCGTTTATTTAGAAAACAAACATCTTCATTGCCGAACACTGTACTGTGTTAAATAAGGTAGTTCTGTTCTCGGAATGAGTTGCTTTCCTACAAAGAGGGTTGAGTGCAGCAAGTTCAAACTTTTCTTGTTTGTGTAATCTAACAAGATGTACAACTTAGTAGATTCGCCTCATTTCTAACATAGTTTCTTTAGAAAACAAACATGTTCATTTCGAACACTGTACTTGCTGTGTGAATTAAGCTAGTTCTGCGCTTGGAATGAGTTGCTTTCCCACGAAGACGGTACAGTGCAACAAGTACAAACTTTCCTTGTTTATGTAATGTAACAAGTTGTACACCGTAGTAGATTTGGCTCATTTCTAACATAGTTTGTTCAGAAAACAACATGTTCATTGGCGAACACTATACTTACCGTGTGAAGTAAGCTAGTTCTGTTCTTGGAATGAGTTGCTTTCCCACGAAGAAGGTTGAGTGCAGCAAGTTCATATTTCCTAGTTTGTGTAATCTAACAAGATGTACAACTAACTAGATTCATTTCATTTCTAATGTCGTTTCTATAGAAAATAAACATCTTCAATCCCGAACACTGTTCTGTGTGAAATAAGCTAGTTGTGTTCTCGGAATGAGTTGCTTTCTTACAAAGAGGGTTGAGTGCAGCAAGTTCAAACTTTCCTTGTTTGTGTAATCTAACAAGATGTACAACTTAATAGATTCGCCTCATTTCTAACGTAGTTTCTTTAGAAAACAAACATGTTCATTTCGCACACTGTTCTTACTGTGTGAAGTAAGCTAGTTCTGCTCTTGGAATGACTTGCTTTCCGACGATGACGGTTGAGTGCAGCAAGTTCAAACTTTCCTTTTTTGTGTAATGAACAAGTAGTAAACCTTAGTTGATTAGCATCATTTCTAACGTAGTTTGTTTAGAAAACAAACATGTTCATTGCTGAACACTGTACTTACCGTGTGAAGTAAGCTAGTTCTGTTCTTGGAATGAGTTGCTTTCCCACCGAAGAAGGTTGAGTGCAGCAAGTTCAAACATTCCTAGTTTGTGCCATCTAATACGTTGTACAACTTAGTAGATTCACTTCATTTCTAAAGTCGTTTATTTAGAAAACAAACATCTTCATTGCCGAACACTGTACTGTGTTAAATAAGGTAGTTCTGTTCTCGGAATGAGTTGCTTTCCTACAAAGAGGGTTGAGTGCAGCAAGTTCAAACTTTTCTTGTTTGTGTAATCTAACAAGATGTACAACTTAGTAGATTCGCCTCATTTCTAACGTAGTTTCTTTAGAAAACAAACATGTTCATTTCGAACACTGTACTTGCTGTGTGAATTAAGCTAGTTCTGCGCTTGGAATGAGTTGCTTTCCCACGAAGACGGTACAGTGCAGCAAGTACAAACTTTCCTTGTTTATGTAATGTAACAAGTTGTACACCGTAGTAGATTTGGCTCATTTCTAACATAGTTTGTTCAGAAAACAACATGTTCATTGGCTAACACTATACTTACCGTGTGAAGTAAGCTAGTTCTGTTCTTGGAATGAGTTGCTTTCCCACGAAGAAGGTTGAGTGCAGCAAGTTCATATTTCCTAGTTTGTGTAATCTAACAAGATGTACAACTAACTAGATTCATTTCATTTCTAATGTCGTTTCTATAGAAAATAAACATCTTCAATCCCGAACACTGTTCTGTGTGAAATAAGCTAGTTGTGTTCTCGGAATGAGTTGCTTTCCTACAAAGAGGGTTGAGTGCAGCAAGTTCAAACTTTCCTTGTTTGTGTAATCTAACAAGATGTACAACTTAATAGCTTCACCTCATTTCTAACGTAGTTTCTTTAGAAAACAAACATGTTCATTTCCAACACTGTATTTACTGTGTGAATTAAGCTAGTTCTGTGCTTGGAATGAGTTGCTTTTCCACGAAGACTGTTCAGTGCAGCAAGTTCAAACTTTCCTTGTTTATGTAATGTAACAAGTTGTACACCTTAGTAGTTTCAGCTCATTTCTAACGTAGTTTGTTTAGAAAACAAACACGTTCATTGCTGAACACTGTACTTACTGTGTGCAGTAAGCTAGTTCTGTTCTTGGAATGAGTTGCTTTCCCACGAAGAAGGTTGAGTGCAGGAAGTTCAAACTTTCCTTGTTTATGTAATGTAACAAGTTGTACACCTTAGTAGTTTCAGCTCATTTCTAACGTAGTTTGTTTGGAAAACAAATACGATCATTGCCGAACACTATACTTACCATGTGAGGTAAGCTACTTCTGTTCTTGGAATGAGTTGCTTTCCCACCAAGAAGGTTGAGTGCAACAAGTTCAAACTTTCCTAGTTTGTGTCATCTGCTAAATTGTACAACATACTAGATTCGCTTCATTTCTAAAGTCGTTTGTTTAGAAAACAAGCGTCTTCATTGCTGAACACAGTATTGTGTGAAATAAGGTAGTTCTGTTCTCGGAATGAGTTGCTTTCCTACAAAGAGTGTTGAGTGGAGCAAGTTCAAACTTTCCTTGTTTGTGTAATCTGACAAGATGTACAACTTAGCAGATTCACCTCATTTCTAATGTAATTTCTTTAGAAAACAAACATTTTCATTTCGAACACTGTACTTACTGTGTGGATTAAGCTAGTTCTGCTCTTTGAATGAGTTGCTTTCCCATGAAGACGGTTGAGTGCAGCAAGTTCAAACTTTACTTGTGTGTGTAATGTAACAAGTTGTAAACCTTAGTAGTTTTGGTTCATTTCTAACGTAGTTTTTTTAGAAAACAAACGCGTTCATTGCCGAACACTGTACTTACTGTGTGAAGTAAGCTAGTTCTGTTCTCAGAATAAGTTGCTTTCCTATGAAGAGGGTTGAGTGCAGCAAGTTCTAACTTCCCTTGCTTGTGTAATCTTACAATATGTACAACAGAGTAGATTCACCTCATTTCCAACGTAGTTTGTTTAGAAAACAAACATCTTCATTACCGAACACTGTACTGTGTAAAATAAGCTAGTTCTGCTCTCGGAATGAGTTGCTTTCCTATGAAGAGGGTTGAGTGCAGCAAATTCAAACTTTGTTAGTTTGTGTAATCTAACAAAATGTACAACTTAGTAGTTTTGCCTCATTTCTAAAGTAGTTTGTTCAGAAAGCAAACATTTTGATTACTGAACACTGTACTGTGTGAAATAAGCTAGTTCTGCTCTCGGAATGTGTTGCTTTCCTACGAAGAGGGTTGAGTGCAGCAAGTTCAAAGTTTCCTAGTTTGTGTAATATATCAAGATGTACAACTTAGTAGTTTCCCCTAATTTCTAACATACTTTATTTAGAAAACAACCATGTTTATTTCAGAACACTGTATTTACTGTGTGAAGTAAGCTAGTTCTGCTCTTGGAATGAGTTGCTTTTAGACGAAGAAGGATGAGTGTAGAAAGTTCAAAGTTTCCTAGTTCGTGTAATCTAACAAGATGTACAAATTAGTAGATTCACTTCATTTCTAAAGTAGTTTGTTTAGAAAACAAACATCTTCATTACCGAACACTGTACTGTGTGAAATAAGCAGGTTCTGCTCTGGGAATGGGTTGTTTTTCTACGAAGGGGTTTGAGTGCAGCAAGTTCAATCTTTCCTAGTTTGTATAATCTATCAAGATGTACAACTTCTTAGTTTCGCCTCATTTGTAACGTAGTTCGTTTAGAAAACAAACATGTTCATTTACGAACACTGTACAGTGTGAAGTAAACCAGTACTGCTCTTGGAATAAGCTGCTTTCCTACCAAGAAGGTTGAGTGCAGCAAGTTCAAACTTTCCTAGTTAGTGTCATCTAACAAGATGTACAACTTGGTAGATTCGCTTCATCTGTAAAGTAGTTTGTTTAGAAAAATATTCATTCCCGAACACTTTACTGTGTTAAGTAAGCTAGTTCTGTTCTCAGAATGAGTTGCTTTCCTACGAAGTGGGTTGAGAGCAGCAATTTTAAACTTTCCATGTGTGTGTATTCTAACAAGTTGTACAACTTACTTGGTTTGCCTCCTTTCTAACGTAGTTTGTTTAGAAAACAAGCATGTTTATTGACGAACACTGTACTTAGTGCGTGAAGTAACCTAGTTCTGCTCTTGGAATGAGTTGCTTTCCTACGAAGAAGGTTGAGTGCATCATGTTCAAACTTTCCAAGTTATTGTCATCTAACAAGATGTACAACTTAGTAGTTTTGCCTCAATTCTAAACTACTTTGTTTAGAAAAGAAACATCTTCATTGCCGAACACTGCACTGTGTGAAATAAGCTAGTTCTACACTCGGAATGAGTTGCTTTCCTATGAAGAGGGTTGAGAGCAGCAAGTTCAAACTTTCTAGTTTGTGTAAATTCTCAAGAAGTATAACTTAGTAGATTCACCTCATTTCTAATGTAGTTTGTTTAGAAAACAAACATGTTCGTTGCCGAACACTGTACTGTGTGATGTAAACTAGTTCTGCTCTTTGAATGAGTTGCTTTCCCACGAAGAAGGTTGAGTGCAGCAAATTCAAACTTTCCTAGCTTGTGTAATCTAACAAGATGTACAAATTAGTAGTTTCAGGTCAGTTCTAAAGTAGTTTGTTTAAGAAACAAACATCTTCATTAACGAACACTGTACTGTGTGAAATAAGCTAGTTCTGCTCTCAGAATGAGTTGCTTTCCGATGAAGAGGGTTGAGTGCAGGAAGTTCAAACTTTCCAACTTTGTGTAATCTATCAAGATGTACAGCTTAGTAGTTTCGCCTCATTTCTATCGTAGTTTATTTAGAAAACAAACATGTTCATTTCAGAATACAGTCCTTACTCTGTGACGTAAGCTAGTTCTGCTACTGGAATGAGTTGCTTTCCCATGAAGAAGGTTGAGGGTAGCAAGTTCAAACTTTCCCAGATGGCGTAATCTAACAAGATGTACAACACTGCACTGTGTGACGTAAGCTAGTTCTGCCCTTGGAATGAGTTGCTTTCCTATGAAGAAGGAAGAGTGAAGCAAGTTCAAACTTTCCTAATTAGTGTCATCTAACAAGATGTATAACTTAGTAGATTCGCTTCATTTCTAAAGTAATTTTTTTAGAAAACAAACATTTTCATTGCCGAAAACTGTACTGTGTGAAATAAGCTAGTTCTGCTCTCAGAGTGAGTTGCTTTCCTACGAAGAGATTTGAGTGCAGCAAGTTCAAACTTTTCTAGTTTGTGTAATCTATCAAGATATACAAGTTAGTAGTTTCATCTCATTTCTAACGCAGTTTGTTTAGAAAACAAACATGTTCATTGCCGAACACTGTAGTGTGTGAAGTAAGCTAGTTCTGCTCTTGGAATGAGTTTCTTTCCCACGAAAAAGGTTGAGTGCAGCAAGTTCAAACTTTGCTAGTTTGTGTCATCTAACAAGATGTAGAACATAGTAGATTCGCTTCATTTCTAATGTAGTTTGTTTACAAAACAACCATGTTCATTGCTGAACACTGTACTGTTTGAAGTAAGCTAGTTCTGCTCTTGGAAAGAGTGGCTTTCATACGAAGAAGGTTGAGTGCATCAAGTTCAAACTTTCTTAGTTTGTGTAATCTAACAAGATGTACAACTTAGTAGATATGCTTCATTTCTAATGTAATTTGTTTAGGACAAAAACATCTTCCTTGCCGAACACTGTACTGTGTTAAATAAGCCAGTTCTGTTCTCGGAATTGGTTGCTTTCCTACAAAGTGGGTTGAGTGCAGCAAATTCAAACTTTCCTTGTTTGTGGAATCTAACAAGATGTACACCTTAGCAGTTTCTCCTCATTTCTAACAAAGTTTCTTTAGAAAACAAACATGTTCATTGTCGAACACTGTACTGTGTGAAGTAAGCTACTTCTGCTATTGGAATGAGTTGCTTTCCCACCGGATCAGGCAGAGAATCAAGAAAAACTACACTCATCTGAGGAAGAGAGCAGAATATTTTCTCCGGGAAATAGCGGAAAAGCAAAAGACATCCAGAAACCCACTGTGGAGAGCGGCCCCGGCAGCTTCGCTCCCCCCCCCTCCCGCGACGCGGACTCCCAGCCCGCGGACTCCCCAGCCGCGGGCTCCCCAGCCGCGGGCTCCCCAGCCCAGCGGGCTCCCCAGCCGCGGGCTCCCCATCCGTGCGCTCCCCCAGCGGCTTCCGCTCCACCCCCAAGAGCACCCCAGCAACTTCACTTCACTCAGCCGGTTCCCCAACGGATCGGCACCAAGACTCCAACTCTTCCAACCAGGTCAGCTAAGCCCCGCTGAGCTTCCGCTGCAAACGCCGCCCGAACAAACAAACAAAAAAAAGGGACTTTTCAACCTCATCAGTGTCCTCACAGAGCCCAGAAATCAAAGAAAAATCTGCGGAGCTACTGAAAGAGACACACACCGTGAGTTGCTGCAGGCTTCCTGGTCGCCCATCCCCATTCATCAGCTCCCAGGGATTGGTAGAATCGAACAACAACCAGTGGCAAATTTGAACCACATCGTCAACACCGGCCCCAGCTGACCTGACCCAAGCTCCACAGCCCAGGTAACGAGGTGGGCACCCAGCATTGGTGAGTTTAAAAGCCACACCAAAAGATAACAAAGGCCTGTATTGGAAGTGCTAACCACTCTTTCCAGGTCAAGGCAGGGTATGTATTACATATTTGTGGGTGGCTTTACCATTTTCAAATAAGCTGAATGTGAGGGTTGAATATTGCTATCTGTACTACTTATAGATTTAAAGGGCCTTTATCTTTTGCTTCAGTTATTATTGAGGACAGGGTCTGATTCCCAAGCTGACAGGACTAAGGGAGTGGACCATCACATGCCCTTAGGGATTTTAACCCTATAGGACTGGTTGTCTCAATTCTCACACTTGTATACTCTGTGTTCATGTCAATTGAATGTGTATTTTGCTCTGTTGAAGTTTAGAACTTGCATCGAAATTGTTCCACCAGTCTACTACAATAATTGCTAACAAGCAAACTCAACAGCTAGGAGTACTTCTACTTAAGTACAAGTGCTACACTTGACACCTTAAACCCATATCCTAAAATAATATAAAGGTAGATCACAACACCTAAGAACACTGAAGATAAATAGGAAACCTAAGCATCAAAGCAATCCAGGATGCAAAAGTCACTACATTATAATACAAGAAACACAAAGAATCAAGACAATGCAATTCCACCAAAAATTGCAAATCCATCAGATAGGTCCAACAATGAGACTGTTTTAGATGAAATTCCTGACAAAGATTTCAAGGGAATGATGATATCTATGCTCAAAGAAATGAAAGAAGAAATGAAAGCAATCCGAGAAAAAACAAAGGAATTAGAGAAAAAACAAACTGTTGAAGGAGATTACAGAGAAACAGTTTAATGAAATAAAAAGGTCATTAGAGGACATGAACAAGGAAATAGAACTACTGAAGAAAAACCAGGCTGAAATCTTAACATTGAAAAACACAGTCAGTGAAATAAAAAACTCTGTGGAAAGTCTCACTAGTAGAATGGATGAAGGAGAGGACAGAATATCCAGGCTAGAAGACGAGGTGGCAGATCTATCACAGTCTAACAAAAGAAAGACAAGCTAATACAAAGGTATGAATGGGAACTCCAAGACATGAGGACACTATGAAAAGATCAAACATAAGAATTCAAGGTATAGCAGAAGGGAAGAATTTCAATCCAGAGGCTTAGTAGGTGTTTTCCATAAAATCATAGAAGAAAATTTTCCCCAAATTGGGAAAGAAATGCCAATGCAGATACAAGAAGCATTTAGAACACCAAACAGACAAAACCTAGAAAGAACCTCTTCTCGCCATGTTATAATTAAACTACTAAATACACAAACCAAAGAAAGTATACTGAAAGCAGTTAGAGAGAAAAAGCAAATGACATTTAAGGGGAAACCCATCAGGGTCACAGCAGATTACTCAACACAAACCCTAAAAGCCAGGAGGGCCTGGGTGATGTATTCAAGTTCTGAAAGATAAAAACTGTCAACCAAGATTACTTTATCCTGCAAAGCTTTCTATCCAAATTGATGGAGAAATAAGGACATTCCACAACAAAGACAGGCTAAAGGAATTTATGACAACTAAGCCAGCTCTACAGAAAATACTTGCAGGAATCATTCATGCTGAAGAAAAAGCAAAACACACACAGCAGGAAATAGGAAAAAAGAAATCATATTCAACAGTTAGAACAAGTGAGTAAAAAAAACCAGGAAGAACTACAAAACAAGAAAAATGAACAGATCAAATACATATCTTTCAATAATAACTCTTAATATCAATGGCCTCAATGCCCCAATCAAAAGACATAGACTTGCAGACTGGATTAAAAAGCAGGATCCTACCATCTGTTGCCTTCAGGAAACTCACATCCGAATAAAAGATAGAAACATTCTTAGGGTGAAAGGCTGGAAAAAGATATATCAAGCAAATGGACCCAGAAAACAAGCAGGGGTTGCCATTCTAATTTCTGACAGGATAGACTTCAAACCAACATTAGTGAGGAGAGATAAAGCAGGTCACTTTATACTGATTAAAGGAACACTCCAACAGGAGGATATCACAATCCTAAACATTTATGCTCCCAACACGGGGCCCCAATTACATCAAACAAACACTATCAGACTTAAGGTCAGAAATAACACCTAACACAATAGTAGTGGGTGACTTCAATACCCGCTCTCATCACTTGACAGGTCTACCCAACAAAAAATAAACAGAGAAACAACTGCATTAAATGATATCATGGAACAAATGGACCTAACAGATATATACAGAATATTCCATCCAAATACTGCAGAATATACATTCTTCTCAGCGGCACATGGGTCATTCTCTAAAATAGACCATATGATAGGACACAAATCAAATCTCAACAAATACAGGAAAATTGAAATAATCCCTTGTATGCTATCTGACCACAATGGGATTAAACTGCAAATCAACAACAAGAAAAACTACAGAGCATACAGAAATTCATGGAGACTAAACAGTACATTATTGAATGACGCATGGGTCATTGAAGAAATTAAGAAGGAAATCAAGAAATTCATAGAATCAAATGATGATGAGAATACAACATACCAAAACCTGTGGGACACAATGAAGGCAGTCCTACGAGGGAAATTTATAGCTCTAAGTGCCTATATTAAGAAACTAGAGAGTTCACAACTAAACAATTTAATGCTTCACCTTAAGGCCTTGGAAAGAGAAGAACAAGGCAAACCAAAAATCAGTAGACGGGAAGAAATAATAAAGGTTAGGGCAGAAATTAATGAAATGGAAACCAAAAAACAATCAAAAAAATCAATGAAACAAAGAGTTGGTTCTTTGAAAGGATTAACAAGATTGACAAACCCTTAGCAAATCTGACCAAAAAAGAAAGAGAGAAGAGACAAAAATTGATAAAATTAGAGATGAAAAAGGCAACATCACAACAGATACCAAAGAAATTCAGAAAATCATACGGACATACTTTAAGAATATATATGCCTCTAAGTTTGAAAACCTGAAAGAAATGGATGATTTTCTTGATTTATATGACCTACCAAAATTAAATCAAGATGAGATAAACCATTTAAATAGACCTATAACAACCACAGAGATCCAAGCAGTCATAAAAAGTCTCCCAATTAAAAAAGCCCAGGCCCAGATGGATTCACTACTGAATTTTACCAGACATTCCTGGAAGATCTAACACCAATGCTTCTCAAACTTTTCCATAAAATAGAAGAGGAAGGAATTCTACCAAAATCCTTCTATGAAGCCAGCATCACCCTGATACCCAAACCGGACAAAGACAGATCAAAAAAAAAACTATAGACCAATCTCCCTCATGAACATAGATGCAAAAATTCTCAACAAAATACTGGCAAACAGAATACAAGAATATATCAGAAAGATTATTCACCCTGACCAAGTAGGCTTTATCCCAGAGATGCAGGGATGGTTCAACATACGCAAATCCATAAATGTAATACACCATATAAATGGTCTGAAGGACAAAAATCACATGGTCATCTCAATAGATGCAGAAAAGGCATTTGACAAAATCCAACACCCCTTCATGGTGAAAGTACTACAGAAACTTGGAATAGAAGGTACATATCTCAACATAATAAAAGCTATTTATGACAAACCTACAGCCAACATAATACTTAATGGGGAAAAACTTGAAGCTTTTCCTCTAAATTCAGGAACAAGACAAGGGTGTCCACTTTCTCCACTATTATTTAATATAGTATTGGAAGTCTTAGCCATAGCAATAAGGCAAGAGGCACTCATAAAGGGGATACAAATCGGAAAGGAAGAGGTCAAATTATCATTATTTGCAGATGATATGATTCTATACATAACAGATCCTAAGTACTCTACCAGCAAATTATTAGAGCTGATAAACACTTTTAGCAATGTAGCAGGATACAAAATAAACACACAGAAATCAGTAGCTTTTCTATACACTAACAACAAACATGCAGAGGATGAAATCAGGAATCTCTCCCATTCACAATTGCCTCAAAAAAATAAAATACCTTGGAATAAACTTAACCAAGGAAGTGAAGGATCTCTACAATGAGAACTATAAAAAACTCGAGCGACAAATTGCAGAAGACACAAGGAAATGGAAAGACATTCCATGCTCCTGGATTGGAAGAATCAATATAGTGAAAATGTCAATCTTACCAAAAGCAATCTACACATTTAATGCAATCCCCATTAAAATCCCAATAGCATTCTTCACAGAAATAGAAAAAACAATACTAAAATTCATCTGGAAACACAAAAAACCTCGAATAGCCAAAACAATTTTGCATAACAAAAATCAGGCAGGTGGTATAACCATACCCGATTTTAAGTTATACTACAAAGCCATAGTAACAAAAACAGCATGGTACTGGCACAAGGACAGACAGGTAGATCAATGGAACAGAATAGAAGACCCAAATATTAATCCAGACAGCTACAGCTACCTGATTTTTGACAAAAACGCCAAAAATACTCATTGGAGAAAAGATAGCCTCTTTAACAAGTGGTGCTGGGAAAATTGGACATCTGTTTGTAAAAGGATAAACATAGATCCTTGTCTCTCTCCTTGCACAAGAATCAAGTCCAAATGGATCAGGGACCTTAATATCAGACCTGAAACTCTGAAAATGCTAGAGGAAAAAGTAGGGGAAACTCTTCAACATATTGGAATAGGCAAGGACTTTCTGAATATAACTCCAATTGCTCAGAGAATAAAAGCACTAATCAACCACTGGGACCTTATAAAATTACAAAGCTTTTGTACAGCAAAGGACACTGTGAATAGAGCAAAAGACAACCTACAGAATGGGAGAAAATCTTTGCCAGTTATTCATCTGACAGAGGATTAATATCCAGAATATACAAAGAACTCAAAAAACAGAATAGCAAAATTCAAACAACCCAGTTAAAAAATGGGCTACGGAACTAAATAGAGAATTCACGGAAGATGAAATACAGATGGCATATAAACATCTAAAAAAATGTTCTACATCCTTAGCCATCAGGGAAATGCAAATTAAAACCACTTTGAGATTCCATATCACTCCTGTCAGAATGGCTGCCATCAAGAAAACAAATGACAATAAGTGTTGGCGTGGATGCGGAAAAACAGGAACACTTCTACACTGTTGGTGGGAATGTAAGCTGGTCCAGCCACTGTGGAAATCAGTGTGGAGGTTCTTGAGACAGCTAGAAATAGATTTACCATATGATCCAGCTATAGCACTCCTAGGCATATATCCAGAGGACTCTTCTCACTTCCTTAGAGATACTTGCAAAACCATGTTTATTGCTGCTCTATTCACAATAGCTAAGAAATGGAAGCAGCCTAGATGTCCGTCCACAGATGAGTGGATAATAAAGTTGTGGTACATTTACACAATGGAGTTCTATTCAGCAGTAAAGAAAAATGAAATTATGAAATTTGCAGGGAAATGGATGGATCTGGAAAGGATTATACTTAGTGAGGTAACCCAGGCTCAGAAAGCCAAACGTCACATGTTCTCTCTCATATGTGGATCCTAGCTACCAATGTATAGACTTGTGTATGAACTGGAACCAAAAATAGGTACCAGAAACCAGTAAGCGGGTAAAAGGCTATAAGGGAGGAAGAAAGGGAAGGACTTAAGTGTATGGTAATACACATATGTAAATAGAAGAACTGAGTACAGGGAGGGGAATGGCCTAAGCGAGGCCATGGGAAGAGAATGCATACAAAAAGGGCAGGGGGAGGGACAATCTAAACTCAAGATATTATCAATAAGACATATGTAAAACTACTTTTTGATTAAGGTCACGTCTAGAAGATGTAGACTGTTACTAGAAAATTTTCAGTACCTGGGATGGAACTCCTTCCAGTGAGATGTTGGCCAAGGAGGTCCCGGTAGCCTCCAAAACATTAAGGCTTTTGCCAAAGCCCTTGGTTTCCCTAGAGAAATAGATAGTAAGACCCTATTGCTGAAGACATCTCATGCCTGAGAGGCAAGGACACTGAGAAAGCAAGCTGGTACTGAGCAGAAAACCTTCTCCCTGTAGACCAGCCAACTGAAAGCTGGAAAAAGCTGCACTGCATGCAGCGTATGGGAGACAGAAGCCATCAACAGTGAAAAAGTGGATGCTGAATATTCAAGCTTGGCCAGACAGGCCCAATGACTGAGCAGGTGCAATAGTGGCGTGTCTACTCTTGGGGTAACCAACTGCTCCATAATTGGACTGAAGGCCCTCTCTACGGGTGGGAATACATACCCGGTACTGAAAAACCTAAGTAAAAGTCTATGGTAGGTGAGGTCATGAGCCTTGGGGGTATAAGCCTGCTCATGTCTGACTAAATGTATATATTATTCCCACCAAGCTGCCCTGGGGACACTACACTAAATGTTCATGTCCACATATTAATGCTATTCTCACTTCTGGCTAGAGAAGCTTCTCTTTTCAGATGGTGATGACCACTGGGACGACACAAAAGGCAACAGAGTGCTGAGAAGAAGGGATGGAGGAGTGCCTAGCACTGAAACACCTCTGTCACATCCTCCAGTGGCTCAGGGACCATTGCGGAAGAGGGGCGGATAGAATGGAAGAGCCAAAGGAAGGATATGACCTCTTACTATGCAGCTGCCCAGACAGAAATTGGCCTCGATATCCATGATCTTGCAGAGCCTAGCAATACCTTTGCAAGACCCTCAAAATAGAAGAGAAAGATGATGTCATCAAATTAGGAGAGAGACTAATGGAGAAAGGGAGGATATGATGGAGACTGGGGTTTTTTTGGTAGTTCTAAAAAAAAAAAAAAAAAAAAAAAAAAGGTGGAATGGGGAGGGTTTGTTTAGGAAATATCAGGTGGGGTTTTTTTTTGGTATGTAAGATTAAAAATCAATAAAAATTAGAAGGTTGAGTGCATCAAGTTCAAACTTTCCCAGTTTGTGTAATCTACCAAGATGTACAACTTAAATAGATTCGTGTCACTTCTAACTTAGTTTGTTTAGAAAACAAATATGTTCATTGCTGAATAAGGTACTGTGTGAAGTAAGCTAGTTCTGCTGTTGGAATAAGTTGCTTTCCCACGAAGAAGGTTGAGTGCAGCAAGTTCAAACTTTCCTAGTTTGAGTAATCTACCAAGATGTACAACTTAGTAGATTTGCTTCACTTCTAACGTAGTTTGTTTAGAAAACAAATTTGTTAATTGACGAACATTGTACTGTGTGAAGTAAGCTAGTTCTGCTCTTGGAATGAGTTGCTTTCCATTGAAGATGGTTGAGTACAGCAAGTTAAAACTTTCCTAGTTTGTGTAATCTATCTAGATGTACAACTTAGTAGTTTCGCCTCATTTCTAACGTAGTTGTTTTAAAAAACAAACATGTTCATTGCCGAACACTGTACTGTGTGAAGTAATCTAGTTCTACTATTGGAATAAGTTGCTTTCCTACAAAGAAGATTGAGTTCAGCAAGTTCAAACTTTCGTAGTTTGTGACATCTAACAAGATGTACAACATGAAAAAGGTTGAGTGCAGCAAGTTCAATCTTTCCTTGTTTGTGTAATATAACAAGATGTACAACTTAATAGATTCATTTCATTTCTAATGTCGTTTCTATAGAAAGGAAACATCTTCATTCCCAAACACTGTACTGTGTGAAGTAAGCCAGTTCTGCTTTTGGAATCAGTTGCTTTCCCACGAAGAACATTGAGTACAGCAAGTTACAACTTTCCTAAGTTTGTGTAATCTAACAAAATGTACAGTGTAGTAGTTTCGCTTCAATTGTAAAGCAGTTTGTTTAGAAAACAAACATCTTCATTACCGAACACAGTCCTGTGTAAAATAAGCTAGTTCTGTTCTCGGAATGAGTTGCTTTCCTACAAAGAGGGTTGAGTGCAGCAAGTCCAAACTTTCCTTGTTTGTGTAATCTAACAAGATATACAACTTAGTAGATTCGCCTCATTTCTAACGTAGTTTGTTTAGAAAACAAACATGTTCATTGCCAAACACTGTACTTACCGTGTGAAGTAGCTAGTTCTGTTCTTGGAATGAGTTGCTTTCCCACGAAGAAGGTTGAGTGAAGCAAGTTCAAACATTCCTAGTTTGTGTCATCTAATAAATTGTACAACTTAGTAGATTCACTTCATTTCTAAAGTCGTTTGTTTAGAAAACAAACATCTTCATTGCCAAACACTGTACTGTGTTATATAATCTAGTTCTGTTCTTGGAATGAGTTGCTTTCCTACAAAGAGGGTTGAGTGCAGCAAGTTCAAACTTTCCTTGTTTGTGTAATCTAACAAGATGTACAACTTAATAGATTCGCCTCATTTCTAATGTAGTTTCTTTAGAAAACAAACATGTTCATTTCGAACACTGTACTTACTGTGTGAAGTAAGCTAGTTCTGCTCTTGGAATGAGTTGCTTTCCCACGAAGATGGTTGAGTGCAGCAAGTTCAAACTTTTCTTGTTTGTGTAATCTAACAAGTTGTACACCTTAGTAGTTTCGCCTCATTCTTAACGAAGTTTGTTTAGAAAACAAACATGTTCATTGCTGAACACTGTACTTAATGTGTGAAGTAAGCTAGTTCTGTTCTTGGAATGAGTTGCTTTCCCACGAAGAAGGCTGAGTGCAGCAAGTTCAAACTTTCCTATTTCGTGTCATCTAATAAGTTGTACAACTTAGTCCTTTGTTGAATAAGGTAGGTCTGTTCTCTGAATCAGTTGCTTTCCTACGAAGAGTGTTGAGTTCAGTAAGTTCAAACATTCCTTGTTTGTGTAATCTAACAAAATGTACAATATATAGATTCATTTCAGTTCTAAGGTAGTTTATATAAAAAAGAAATATCTTCATTCCGGAGCTCTCTACTGTGTGAAGTAAGCTAGTTCTGCTCTTGGAATGAGTTGCTTTCCTACGAAGTGGTTTGAGTTCAGCAAGCTCAATCTTTCCCTGTTTGTGTAATCTAACAAGATATACAACTTCTTAGATTCGCCTCACCTCTAACGTAGTTCGTTTGGAAAACAAGCATGTACATTGCCAAACACTGTACTGTGTGAAGTAAGCTGGTTCTGCTCTTGGAATGTGTTGCTTTCCCACCAATAAGGTTGAGTGCAGCATGTTCAAAGTTTCCTAGTTTGTGTAATCTAACAAGATGTACAAATTAGTAGTTTCACCTCAATTCTTAAGTAGTTTGTTTAGAAAACAAACATGTTCATTGCCGAAAACTGTACTACTTTAAGTAAGCTAGTTCTGGTCTTGGAATGAGTTGCACTCCGACAAAGAAGGTTGAGTGCAGCATGTTCAAAGTTTCCTAGTTTGTGTAACCTAACAAGATGTACAAATTAGTAGTTTTGCCTCAATTCTTAAGTAGTTTGTTTAGAAAACAAACATGTTCATTGCCTAAAACTGTACTGTTTGAAGTAAACTAGTTCTGGTCTTGGAATGAGTTGCTCTCCAAAGAAGAAGATTCAGTGCAGCAAGTTCAAACTTTCCTAGTTTGTGTCATCTAACAAGATGTGCAACTTAGTAGATTCGATTCATTTCTAAAGTAGTTTGTTTAAAAAACAAACATCTTTATTTCCGACCACTGTACTGTGTGAAATGAGCTAGTTCTGTTCTCGGAATGAGTTGCTTTCCTACGACGTGGGTTGAGTGCAGCAAGTACAATCTTTCCTTGTTTGTGTAATCTAACATCATGTACAACTTAGTAGATTCGCCTCACTTCTAATGTAGTTTGTTTAGAAAACAAACATGTTTATTGCCGAACATTGAACTGTGTGAAGTAAGCTAGTTCTGCTCTTTGAATGAGTTGCTTTCCTACAAAGAAAGTTAAGTGCAGCAAGTTCAGACTTTTCTAGTTTGTGTCATCTAACAAGATATATAACTTAGTACATTTGCCCCATTTTAAAGTACTTTGTCTAGAAAACAAACATTTTCATTTCCAAACACTGTACTTTGTTAAATAAGCTAGTTCTGTTCTCAGAATCAGTTGCTTTCCTACGAAGAGGGTTGAGTGCAACAAGTTCAAACTTACCTTGTTTGTGTAATCAAACAAGATGTACAACTTAGTAGATTCATTTCATTTCTAATATCGTGTCTATACAAAAGAAACATCTTCATTCCCAAACAGTGTACTGTGTGAAGTAAGCTAGTTCTGCTCTTGGAATGAGTTGCTTTTCTACGAAGAAGGTAGAGTGCAGTAAGTTCAGACTTTCCTAGTTTGTGTCATCTAACAAGATGTACAAGTTAGTAGATTCGCCTCATTCATAAAGTAGTTTGTTTACAAAACAAACATCGTCACTGCCGAACACTGTGATGTGTGAAGTAAGCTAGTTCTCTTCTCGGAATGAGTTGCTTTCATAAGAAGAGGGTTAAGTGCAGCAAGTTCAAACTTTCCTTGTTTGTGTAATCTAACAAGATGTACAATTTAGTAGATTCAACTCACTTCTAACGCAGTTTGTTTAAAAACCAAACATGTTCATTGCCAGACTCTGTACTGTGTGAAGAAAGCTAGTTCTGCTCTTGGAATGAGTTGCTTTCCTATGAAGAAGGGTGAGTGCAGGAAGTTCAAACTTTCCTAGTTTGTGTCATCTAACAAGATGTACAACTTAGTAGATTCGCTTCAATTCTAAAGTAATTCATTTAAAAAACAAACATCTTCATTTCCGAACACTGTATTGTGTTAAATAAGCTAGTTCTGTTCTCGGAATGAGTTGCTTTCATACGAAGAGGGTTGAGTGCAGCAAGTTCAAACCCTCCTTGTTTGTGTAATGTAACAAGATGTACAACTTAGTATATGCATTTTATTTCTAATGTAGTTTCTAAAGAAAAGAACCATCTTCATTCCTGAACACTGTACTGTGTGAGGTAAGCAAGTTCTGCTCCTGGACGGAGTTGCTTTCCTGACAAGAAGGTTGAGTGTAGAAAGTTCAGACTTTCCTAGTTTGTGTCATCTAAAAACATGTACAACTTAGTAATTCGCCTCCTTTCTAACGTAGTTTGTTTAGAAAACAAACATCTTCATTGCTGAACACTGTACTGTGTCAAATAACCTAGTTCTGTTTTCGGAATGAGTTACTTTACTACGGATTGGGTTGAGTGCAGCAAGTTCAAACCTTCCTTGTTTGTGTAATGTAACAAGATATACAACTTAGTAGATTTGCTTTACATCTAACGTAGTTTGTTTAGAAAACAAACATGTTCATTGCCTAATACTGTACTGTTTGAAGTAAACTAGTTCTGCTCTTGGAATGAGTTGCTCTCCAACGAAGAAGGTTGAGTGCAGCAAGTTCAAACTTTCCTAGTTTGTGTCATCTACAAGATATAAAACTTAGTACATTCCCTTCATTTCTAAAATAGTTTGGTTAGAAAATAAACATCTACCAAGATGTACAACTTAAATAGATTCGTGTCACTTTTAACTTAGTTTGTTTAGAAAACAAATATGTTCATTGCTGAATAAGGTACTGTGTGAAGGAAGCTAGTTCTGCTGTTGGAATAAGTTGCTTTCCCACGAAGAAGGTTGAGTGCAGCAAGTTCAAACTTTCCTTGTTTGTGTAATCTAAGAAGATGTACAACTTAGTAGATATGACTCACTTCTAATGCAGTTTGTTTAGAAAACAAACATGTTCATTGCCAAACACTGTACTGTGTGAAGTAAGCTAGTTCTGCTCTTGGAATGAGTTGCTTTCCTACGAAGAAGGTTGAGTGCAACAAGTTCAAAGTTTCCTAGTTTCTGTAAATTAACAAGATGTACAACTTAGTACTTTCACCCCAATTCTTAAGTAGTTTGTTTAGAAAACAAACATGTTCATTGCCTAAAACTGTACTGTTTGAAGTAAACTAGTTCTGGTCTTGGAATGAGTTGCTCTCCAAAGAAGAAGATTCAGTGCAGCAAGTTCAAACTTTCCTAGTTTGTGTCATCTAACAAGATGTAAAACTAAGTAGATTCACTTCATTTCTAAAGTAGTTTGTTTAGAGAACAAACATCTTCATTTCCGATCACTGTACTGTGTGAAATAAGCTAGTTCTGTTCTCTGAATGAGTTGCTTTCCTACGAAGTGGGTTGAGTGCAGCAAGTACAATCTTTCCTTGTTTGTGTAATCTAACAGCATGTATAACTTAGTAGATTTGCTTCACTTCTAACGTAGTTTGTTTAGAAAACAAACATGTTTCTTGCCAAACACTGTACTGTGCTAAATAAGCTAGTTCTGTTCTCATAATGAGTTGTTTCCTACGAAGTGGGTTGAGTGCAGCAAGTTCAGACATTCCTAGTTTGTGTCATCTAACAAGATGTACAAGTTAGTAGATTCGCCTCATTTTGAAAGTAGTTCGCTTAGAAAACAAACATCGTCATTGCGGAACACTGTAATGTATGAAATAAGCTAGTTCTGTTCACGGAATGAGCTGCTTTCCTACAAAGAAGTTTCAGTGCAGCAAGATCAAACTTTCCTAGTTTGTGTCATCTAACAAGATATACAACTTACCAGATTCACATCAGTGCTAATGTAGTTTGTTTAGAAAATGACCATGTTCATTGCCAAACACTGTACTGTGTGAAAGAAGCTAGTTCTGTTCTCGGAATGAGTTGTTTTCCTACGAAGTGGGTTGAGTACAACAAGTTCAAACTTTCCTTGTTTGTGTAATCGAACAAAATATTTAACTTAGTAAATTTGCCTCATTTCTAACGTAATTTGTTTAGAAAACAAACATGTTCATTTCTGAACACTGTACTTACTGTGTGAAGTAAGCTATTTCTGCTCCTGGAATGAGTTGCTTTTCCACAAAGAAGGTTGAGTGCAACAAGTTCAAAGTTTCATAGTTTGTGTAATCTAAAAAGATGTACAACTTAGTAGATTCACCTCATTTCTAATGTAGTCTGTTTAGAAAACAAACATCTTCATTTCTGAACACTGTTCTTAGTGTGTGAATTATGCTAGTTCTGCTCTTGGAATGAGTTGCTTTCCCACAAAGAAGGTTGAGTGCAGTAAGATCAAACATTCCTAGTTTGTGCCATCTAACAAGATGTTCCACTTAGTAGATTCGCCTCAATTCTAAAGTAGTCTGTTTAGAAAACAAACATGTTCATTGCCCAACACTGGATTGTGTGAAGTAAGCTAGTTCTGCTCTTGGAATGAGTTGCTTTCCCACGAAGAGTGTTAAGTTCAGCAAGTTCAGACGTTCCTAGTTTGTGTAATCTAAGAAGGTGTACCACTTAGTCATTTCACTTCATTTCTAAAGTAGTTTACTGAGAAAACAAACATCTTCATTGCCGAACACCATACTGTGTTAAATAAGCTAGTTCTGTTCTCAGAATGAGTTGCTTTCCCACAAAGAGGGTTGAGTGCAGCAAGTTCTAACTTTCCTTGTTTGTGTAATCTAACAAGATGTACAACTTAGTAGATTCATTTCATTTCTAATGTCCTTTCCATAGCAAAGAAACATCTTCATTCCCGAACACTGTATTGTGTGAAGTAGCCTAGTTTTCCTCTTGGATTGAGTTGCTTTCCCACGAAGAAGGTAGAATGCAGCTAGTTCAATCTTTACTAGTTTGTGTAATCTAAGAAGATGTACACCTGAGTAGATTCATTTCATTTCTAATGTCGTTTCTATAGAAAAGAAACATCTTCATTCCCAAACAATGTACTGTGTTAAATAAGCTAGTTCTGTTCTCGGAATGACTTGCTTTCCTACGAAAAGGGTGTAGTGCAGCAAGTTCAAAGTTTCCTTGTTTGTGTAATCTAATAAGATGTACAATTAGTAGGTTCGCCTCACTTTTAACATAGTTTGTTTAGAAAACAAACATGTTCACTGCCGAACACTGTACTGTGTGAATTAAGCTAGTTCTGCTCTTGGAATGAGTTGCTTTCCTAGGAAGAAGGTTGAGTGCAGGAAGTTCAAACTTTCCTGGTTTGTGTAATCTCACAAGATGTTCAGCATAGTAGATTCATTTCGTTTCTAATGTAGTTTCTATATAAAAGAAACATCTTCATTCCTGAACACTCTACTGTGTTAAGTAACCTAGTTCTGCTCTTGGAATGAGTTGCTTTCCCATGAAGAAGGTAGAGTGCAGCAAGTTCAAACTTTCCTAGCTTGTGTAATCTAACAAGATGTACAATTTAGTAGTGTCGCCTCAATTCTAGAGTAATTTGTTGAGAAACAAACATCTTCATTGCCAAACACTGTAAGCCAGTTCTGTTCTCAGAATGAGTTGCTTTCGTACAAAGTGGTTTGAGTGAAGCAAGAACAAACCTTCCTTGTTTGTGTAATCTAACAAAATGTACAACTTAGTAGATTCATTTCATTTGTAATGTCGTTTCTATAGAAAAGAAACATCTTCATTCCCGAACACAGTACTGTGTGAAGAAAGCTAGTTCTGCTCTTGGAATGAGTTGCTTTCCCACGAAGAAGGTTGAGTGCAGCAAGTCCAAACTTTACTCGTTTGTGTCATATAACAAGATGTACAACTTAGTAGAATCTCTTCATTTCTAAAGTCGTTCATTTAGAAAACAAACATCTTATTTCCGAACACTGTACTGTGTTAAGTAAGCTAGTTCGGTTCTCAGAATGAGTTGCTTCCTATTAAGTGGGTTGAGTGCAGCAAGTTCAAACTTTCCTTGTTTGTGTAATCTAATCAGAAGTACAACTTAGTAGATTCACCCCACTTCTAAAGTAGTTTGTTTCGAAAACAAGTATGTTCATTTCCGAACACTGTACTGTGTGAAATGAGGTAGTTCTGTTCTCGGAATGAGTTGCTTTCCTATGAATAGGGTTTAGTGCAGCAAGTTGCAACTGTCCTTGTTTGTGTAATCTATCAAGATGTACAACTTAGTAGGTTCACCTCATTTCTCACATAGTTTGTTTAGAAAACAAACATGTTCATTTCTGCACACTGTATTTACTGTGTGAAGTAAGCTAGTTCTGCTCTTGGAATGAGTTGCTTCCATATGAAGTGGATTCAGTGCAGAAAAAGATACTTTCCTTGTTTCTGTAATCTAACAAGATGTACAACTCAGTAGATTTGCCACACTTCTAAGATAGTTTGTTTAGAAAACAAAAGTGTACATTGCCGAACACTGTACTGTGGAAGTAAGCTAGTTCTGCTATTGAAATGAGTTGCTTTCCCACAAAAAAGGTCGAGTGCAGGAAGTTCAAACTTTCCTTGTTTGTGTAATCTAACAACATATACAACTCAGTAGATTCATTTCATTTCTAATGCCGTTTCTGTAGAAAAGAAACATCATCATTCCCAAACAAGGTACTTTGTGAAGTAAGCGAGTTCTGCTCTTGGAATGAGTTGCTTTCCCACGAAGAAGGTGAGTGTAGCAAGTTCAACATTTCCTACTTTGTGTCACCTCACAAGATGTACAACTTAGTAGATTGGCTTCATTTCTAAAGTAGTTTGTTTAGAAAACAAACATCTTCATTCCCGAACACTGTACTGTGTGAAGTAAGCTAGTTATGCTCTTGGAATGAGCTGCTTTCACAAAAGGAAGGTTGAGTGCAGCAAGTTCAATCTTTCCTAGTTTGTGTCCCCTCACAAGATATACAGCTTAGTAGATTGGCTTCATTTATAAGGTAGTTTGTTTAAAAATCGAACATCTTCATTTACAAACACTGTACTGTGTTAAGTAAGCTAGTTCTGTTCTTGGAATGAGTTGATTTCCTACGAAGTGGGTTGAGTGCAGCAAGGTCAAACATTCCTAGTTTGTGTAATCTAACAAGATATACAACTTAGTAGATTCTCCTCATTTCTAATGTACTTTGTGTAGAATACAGACATCTGCATTGCCGAACACTCTACTGTGTGAAGTAAGGTAGTTCTGCTCTTGGAATGGGTTGCTTTCCCACGAAGAAGGTTGAGTGCAGCAAGTTCAACTTTTCCTAGTTTGTGTAATCTAACAAGGTGTACAACTTAGTAGATTCACCTCACTTCTAACGTAGTTTGTTAAAAAACAAACATCTTCATTGCCGAACAAAGTACTGTGCGAAGAAAGCTAGTTCTGCTCTCTGAATGAGTTGCTTTCCTGTGAAGAAGGTTGAGTGCAGCAAGTTCAGAATTTCTTAGTTTGTGTCATCTAACAAGATGTACAACTTAGTAGATTCGCCTCAAATCTAAAGTAGTTTGTTTAGAAAACAAACATGTTCATTGCCGAACACTGAACTGTGTGAAGTAAGCTAGTTCTGCTCTTGAATTGAGTTGCTTTCCCGTGAAGAAGGTTGAGTGCAGCAAGTTCAAACTTCCTTTCTTTGTGTCATCTAACAAGATGTACAACTTAGTAGATTCGTCTCACTTCTAACGTAATTTGTTTAGAATACAAATATGTTCATTGCCAAACACTATATTGTGTGAAGTAAGATAATTTTGCTGTTGCAATGAGCTGCATTCCTGAGAAGAAGGTTGAGTGCAGCAAGTTCAAACTTTCCTAGCTGGTGTAATCTGACAAGATGTACTACTTAGTAGATTCATTTCATTTCTAATGTCGTTTCTATAGAAAAGAAACGTCTTCATTCCCGAACACTGTTCTGTGTGAAGTTAGCTAGTTCTGCTCATGGAATGAGTTGCTTTCCCATGTAGAATGTTGAGTGCAGCAAGTTCAAACTTTCCTAGCTTGTGTCATCTAACAAGATGTATAACTTAGTAGTTTCGCCTCAGTTCTAAAGTAGTTTGTTTAGAAAACAAACATCTTCATTATGGAACACTGTACTGTGTGAAATAAGCTAGTTCTGCTCTCCAAATCAGTTGATTTTCTACAAAGAGGGTTTAGTGCAGCAAGTCCAAACTTTCCTCGTGTGTGTCATCCAAGAAGATGTACATCTTAGTAGTTTCATCTCATTTCTAACGTAGTTTGTTTAGAAAACAAAAACGTTCATTGCGGAACACTGTACTGTGTGAAGTGAGCTAGTTCTCCTCTTGGAATGAGTTGTTTTCCTACGAAGAAGGTTCAGTGCAGCAAGATCAAACTTTCCTCATTTGTGTCATCTAAGAAGATGTACAACTTAGTAGATTCGCTTCATTTCTAAAGTAGTTTGTTTAGAAAACAAACATCTTCATTTCCGAACACTATACTGTGTTAAATAAGCTAGTTCTGTTCCCGGAATGACTTGCTTTCCTACTAAGTGGGTTCAGTGCAGCAAGATCAAACTTTCCTTGTTTCTGTAATCTAAAAAGATATACAACTTAGTAGATTCGCCTCATTTCTAACATAGTTTGTTTAGCAAACAAACATATCAATTCTGAACACTGTACTTACTGTGTGCAGTAAGCTAGTTCTGCTCTTGGAAGGAGTTGCTTTCCCACAAGAAGGTTGAGTGCAGCAAGTTCAAACTTCCTTTCTTTGTGTAATCTAACAAGATGTACAACTTAGTAGATTCGCCTAAATTCTAAAGTAGTTTGTTTAGAAAACAAACTTCTTCATTTTCGAACCCTGTATTGTGTGAAGTAAGCTAGTTCTGCTCTTGGAATGAGTTGCTTTCCTACGAATCGGGTTCAGTGCAGCAAGTTCAAACTTTCCTTGTTTGTGTAATCTAAGAAGATGTACGACTTAGTAGATTTGACTCACTTCTAACGTAGTTTGTTTAAAATACAAATATGTTCATTGCTGAACACTGTACTGTGGGAAGTAAGATATTTCTGATATTGGAATGAGCTGCTTTCCCACGAAGTAGATTGAGTGCAGCAAGTTCAAACTTTCCTAGTTTGTATAATCTATCAAGATGTACAACTTAGTACATTCATTTCATTTCTAATGTCTTTTCTATAGAAAAGAAACATCTTCGTTCCCGAACACCGTACTGTGTGAAGTAAGCTGGTTCTGGTCTTGGAATGTGTTGCTTTCCCACAAAGAAGGTTTAGTGCAGCAAGTACAACCTTTCCTAGGTTGTGTCATATAACAAGATGTTCAACTTAGTAGTTTTGCCACAATTCTAAAATGGTTTGCTTAGAAAACAAACATCTTCGTTACTGAATACTGTACTGTGTGAAATAAGCTAGTTCTGCTCTCCGAATGAGTTGAATTCTTATGAAGACTGTTTAGTGCTGCAAGTTCAAACTTTCCTAGTTTGTGTAATCTATCCAGATGTACAAATGAGTAGTTTCGCCTCATTTCCAACATAGTTTGTTTAGAAAACAAACATGTTCATTGCTGAACACTGTACTGTGTGAAGTAAGCTAGTTCTGCTCTTGGAATGAGTTGCCTTCCTACGAAGAAGGGTGAGTACAGCAAGTTCAAACTTTCCTCGTTTGTCTCATCTAACAAGATATACAACTTAGTAGATTTGCTTCATTTCTAAAGTAGTTTGTTTAGAAAACAAACATCTTCATTTCCAAACACTGTACTGTGTTAAATAAGCTAGATCTGTTCTGTGAATGAGTTGCTTTCCTATGAATAGGGTTGAGTGCAGCAAGTTCAAACTTTCCTTGTTTGTGTAATCTATCAAGGTGTACAACATAGTAGATTCACCTGATTTCTAACATAATATGTTTAGAAAACAAACATGTTCATTTCAGGAACACTGTACTTACTTTGTGAAGTAAGTCACTTCTGCTCTTGGAATGAGTTGCTTTCGCACGAAGAAGGTTGAGTACAGCAAGTTCAAAGTTCCCTCGTTTGTGTAATCTAACTAGGTGTATACCTAAGTAGATTCGCCTCATTTCTAATGTAGTATGTTCAGAAAACAAAGATGTTCATTTACGAACACTGTACTTACTGTGTGAAGTAATCTGGTTCTGCTCTTGGAATGAGTTGCTTTCCCACAAAGAAGGTTGAGTGAAGCAAGTTCAAACTTTCCTAGCTGGTGTAATCTGACAAGATGTACTGTTTGAAGTAAGCTAGTTCTGCTCTTGGAATAAGTTGCCTTCCTACGAAGAAGGTTGAGTGCAGAAAGTTCAGACTTTCCTAGATTGTGTCATCTAAGAAGCTGTACAACTTAGTAGATGTACCTCCTTTCTAAAGTAGTTTGTTTAGAAAACAAACATCGTCATTGCGGAACACTGTAACGTGTGAAATAAGCTACTTCTGTTCACGGAATGACCTGCTCTCCTAACAAGATCCAACTTTCCAAGTTTGTGTCATCTGAGAAGATATACAACTTAGTAGATTCGCCTAAATTCTAAAGTAGTTTGTTTAGAAAACAAACATGTTCATTGCCTAGAACTGTACTGTGTAAAGTAAGCTATTTCTGCTCTTGGAATGATTTGCTTTCCTACGAAGAAGTTTGAGTGCAGCAAGTTCAAACTTTCCTAGTTTGTGTAATCTATCAAGATGTACAAGTTAGTAGTTTTGCCTCATTTCTAACCTAGTTTGTTTAGAAAACAAACATGTTCATTGCCGAACACTATAGTGTGTGAAGTAAGCTAGTTCTGCTATTGGAATGAGTTGCTTTCCAACGAAGAAGGTTGAGTCCAGCAAGTCCAAACGTTCCTAGTTTATGTCATCTAACAAGATGTACAACGTAGTAGTTTCGCTTCATTTCTAAAGTAGTTTGTTTAGAGAACAAAAATCTTCATTGCTGAACACTGTACTGTGTTGAATAAGTTAGTTCTGTTCAAGAATGAGTTGCTTTACTGCGAAGTGGGTTTTGTGCAGCAAGTTCAATCTTTCCTTGTTTGTGTAATCTAACAAATGTAAAAGTTAGTAGATTTGCCCCAATTCTAACGTAGCTTATATAGAAAATAAATATCTTCATTCCCAAACACAGAACTGTGTGATGTAAGCAAGTTCTGCTCTTGGAATGAGTTTCTTTCCTACGAAGAAGGTTGAGTGCAGCAAGTTCAGACTTTCCTAGTTTGTGTCATCTTACAAGATATACAACTTAGTAGATTCGCCTTCTTTCTAAAGTAGTAGAAAACAAATATAGTCATTGCCGAACACTGTAATGTATGAAAAAGCTAGTTCTGTTCAAGGTATGCGCTGCTTTCCTACGAAGAGATTTCAGTGCAGCCAGATACAACTTTCCTTGTTTGTGTAATCTAACAAGATGTACAACTTAGTAGAGTCATTTCATTTCTAAAGTAGTTTATAGAGAAAAGAAATATCTTCATTTCCAAACACAGTTCTGTGTGAAGTAAGCTAGTTCTGCTCTTGCAGGAGTTGCTTTCCTACGAAGAAGATTGAGTGCAGAGAGTTCAACCTTTCCTAGTTTGTGTCATCTAACACTATGTACAAATTATTAGATTCGCCTTCTTGCTAAAGTAGTTTGTTTAGAAAAAAGAGTCATTAGCGAACAGTGTAATGTATGAAATAAGCTAGTTCTGTTGATGGAATGAGCTGCTATCCTACGAACAGTTTTCAGTGCAGCAAGATCAAACTTTCCTTGTTTGTGTAATCTAACAAGATGTACAACTTAGTAGATTCAGCTCATTTCTGAAGTAGTTTGTTTAGAAAACAAACACTTTCATTCCAGAACACTGTACTGTGTTAAATAAGCTAGTTCTGTTTTCAGAACAAGTTGCTATCTTACGAAGAGTCTTCAGTGCAGCAAGATCAAACATTGCTAGTTTGTGTAATGTAAAAAGATGTGCAACTTAGTAGATTCACCTCATATCTAATGCAGTTTGTTTAGAAAACAAACACCTTCATTGCCCAAAACTGTACTGTGTGAAATAAGGTAGTTCTGTTCTCAGAATGAGTTGCTTTCTTATGAAGAGTCTTCAGTGCAGCAAGATCAAACATTGCTAGTTTGTGTAATCTAACAAGGTGTACATCTTAGTATATTCACATTATTTCCAACGCAGTTCATTTAGAAAACAAACACCTTGAAGCCCCGACATGGTACTATGTGAAATAAGCTATTTCTGTGGTGAGAATGAGTTGCTTTCTTACGAACAGTCTTCAGTGCAGCAAGATCAAACATTGCTAGTTGCATAATCTAACAAGATATACAACTTAGTAGATTCGCTTCATTTCATATGTAGTTTGCTTAGAATACAAACACCTTCATTGCCGAACACTGTACTGTGTGAAATAAGCTAGTTCTGTTATCAGAATGAGTTCCTTTCTTGCGAAGAGTCTTCAGTGCAGCAAGATCAAACTTTATTACTTTTTGTAATCTAATAAGATGTACAACTTAGTAGGTTAGCTTCATTTCTAATGTAGTTTCTTTAGAAAACAAACAGCTTGGTTTGCCAACACTGTACTGTGTGAAATAAGCTGGTTCTGTTCTCAGAATGAGTTGCTTTCTTACAAAGAGTCTTCAGTGCAGCAAGATCAAACATTGCTAGTTTGGGTAATCTAAGAAGATGTACAAATTAGTAGATTCACTTCATTTCTAATGTTGTTTGTTTAGAAAACAAACACCTTCATTGCTGAACAGTGTACTGTGTGAAATAAGCTACTTCGGTTCTCGGAAGGAGTTGCTTTCTTACGAAGAGTCTTCAGTGCAGCAAGATCAAACTTTCCTAGTTTGTGTAATCTAACAACATGCAAAACTTAGTAGGTTAGCTTCATTTGTAACGTAGTTTGTTTAGAAAACAAAGACCTTGATTCCCCAACAATGTACTGTGTGAAATAAGCTATTTCTGTTCTAGGAATAAGTTGCTTTCTTACGAAGAGTCTTCAGTGCAGCAAGATCAAACTTTCCTAGTTTCTGTAATATAACAAGATGTACCACTTAGCAGATTCGCCTCATTTCTAAAGTAATTTGTTTAGAAAACAAGCACCTTCATTGATGAACACTGTACTGTGTGAAATAATCTAGTTCTGTTCTTGGAATGAGTTGCTTTCTTACAAAGAGTCTTCTGTGCAGCAAGATCAAACTTTGCTAGTTTGAGTAATCTATCAAGATGTATAACTTAGTAGGTGCGCTTCATTTACAATGCACTTTGTTTATAAAACAAACGCCTTCATTGAGGAACACTGTACTGTGTGAAATAAGCCAGTTCTGTTCTCAGAACGAGTTGCTTTCTTGCGAAGATTTTTCAGGGCTGCAAGATGAACCTTTGCTAGTTTCTGTAATCTAACAAGATGTACAACTTAGTAGATTCGCTGCATTTCTTACGTAGTTTGTTTAGAAAACAAACACCTTGATTCCCCAACACTGTACTGTGCGAAATAAGCTAGTTCTGTTCTCGGAATGAATTGCTTTCTTACGAAGAGTCCCCAGTGCAGCAATATCAAGCATTGCTAGTTTGTGTAATGTAGCAAGATGTACAACATAGTAGATCCATTTCATTTCTAACGTAGTTTGCTTAGAAAACAAACACCTTCATTGCCAAACACTGTACTGTGTGTAATAAGCTAGTTCTATTCTCGGAACGACTTGCTTTCTTACGAAGAGTCTTCAGTGCAGCAAGATCCAACATTGTTAGTTTGTGTAATCTAACAAGATGTACAACTTAGTAGATTCCCTTCATTTATAAAGTAGTTTGCTTAGAAAACAAACACCTTCTTTGCCAAACACTGTAATGTGTGAAATAAGGTGGTTCTGGTCTCGGAATGAGTTGCTTTCTTAAGAAGAGTCTTCAGTGCAGCAAGATCAAACATTGCTAGTTTGTGTAATCTAACAAGGTATAAAACTTAGAAGATTCACTTCATTTCATATGTAGTTTGTTTAGAAAACAAACACCTTCATTCCCCAACACTGTACTGTTTGAATTAAGCTAGTTCTGTTCTCAGAATGAGTTGCTTTCTTATGAAGAGTTTTCAGTGCAGCAAGATCAAACTTTGCTAGTTTGTGTAATCTAATAAGGTGTACAACTTAGTGGATTCGCCTCATTTCTAACGCAGTTTGTTTAGAAAACAAACACCTTCAATGCCGAACACTGTAGTGTGTGAAATAAGCTTGTTCTGTTCTCGGAATGACTTGCTTTCTTAAGAAGAGTCTTCAGTGCAGCAAGATCAAACTTTCCTAGTTTATGTAATCTAACAAGATGTAAAACATAGTAGGTCAGCTTCATTTCTAACGTAGTTTGTTTAGAAAAAAAACACCTTGATTCCTCAACATGGTACTGTGTGATATAAGCTAGTTCTGTTCTCAGAATGAGTAGCTTTCTTACGAAGAGTCTTTAGTGCAGCATAATCAAACTTTCCTTGTTGTGTAACATAACAAGATGTACAACTTAGTAGATTCGCTTCATTTCTATTGTTGTTTGCATAGAAAGCAAACACCTTCAATGCCTAACACTGTACTGTGTGAAATAACCTAGTTCTGTTCTAGGAATGAGTTGCTTTCTTACAAAGAGTCTTCAGTGCAGCAAGATCAAACTTTACTAGTTTGTGTAATTGAACAATATATACAATTCTGTAGATTAGCTTCATTTCTAACGTAGTTTATTCAGAAAACAAACACCTTGATTCCCCAACACTGTACTGTGTGAAAGAAGCTAGTTCTGTTCTCTCAATGAGTTGCTTTCTTACAGAGAGTCTTCAGTGAAGCAAGATCAAACTTTACTGGTTTGTGTAATCTAACAAGATGTACAACTTAGTATATTCACTGTGTTTCTAAAGTAGTTTGTTTAGAAAACAAACATCTTCATTGCCGAATACTGTACTGTGTGAAATAAGCTAGTTCTGTACTCGGAATGAGTTGCTTTTTTACTAACAGTCTTCAGTGAAGTAAGATCAAACTTTACTAGTTTCTTGCAGCGAACCTCCCGACCTGCGGGAAAGGAATGACAACAAAACGAGGATTCTTCTTGATCACACTTTATTGGAGAGCCTCTTGGTTAACAGGAAAGCTGATGGCGAGGGGCGAGGGGCGCAAATCTGCAGCTGCTTTTATAGGGCGTACTGCTACGAGGCGCTTACTGATTGGTTGCAAGAAACTTGCCACAAGCAGATACCACGGGATAGGCTCGGGACAGGTTGCGTCACGCGCGTGCGCATACCTTGAGTAAGGTTAGCGCCAAGACGCTGCCTAATATGGAGATGTTTACCTCAACACCGACAGGAAGCCAGCGCCATCTTGTAATGGCGTTTGCTCTAGCTCCCTGCAGTTTCTGTAATCTAACAAGATGTAAAACTTAGTAGATTAGCTTCATTTCTGTGGTAGTTTGAATATATGCCCCCCAATATATTCAGTGTTTTACTAGTTATAGTTTGCATCTGCAATCACCTTGCTAGAGGCAATGTGACTGGGGGCCAGCCTTAAGGTGTTAATGGTGTGGGTTTGAAATTCCATTGTAAAGATATGCAAATGTGCCTAGCAGGAGTTCCTGAAGTGTGCTGTGTGACCTTTTGGCTTTAGTTTTTGCTCTGTGTGCTGTGGTGGCTGGTTGGTTTCTCTCTCTCTCTGCTTGGCCCTGTGGAGAGCAGGCCACTTCTCTTGCAATTATGGAACTTCCCCTGGATCTGTAAGCTTCAATAAATAATATCCTTTCCTCCATAACTGTGCCTGATCTGGAAGTTCATCTCAGCGAACCTGAAGCTGTCTGCAACAGTAAAGTGGTACCGAGGAGTGTGGGGTGAGATGAACCAGACCGTGTGGATATTCATCTTTTGGAACCTTTGTTTTGGAGGAATGGGCATGGACTGGGTACTTGCCACTGAAGATGCCTTCTGGAGTGGTAAGCCAAGTTTTATGGACTATTCTGATGAGAGTGTGAGAATGCTAAGTTTAGACTGTATTGAACTTTGAGGCTTGGCTTATGAGCTTTCTAAGGGGAAGGAAAGACTGCAGAGGACTTTGTTGGAACTGGGCTACTGGCATAAGGGATGGCTACGTTCCACTATCCAGGCCCAGAAAGTTTGCTCAAGGTTAAATTTGTAATGGACTGATGTGCTTGGCTGAAGATATCGGACTGAGATTTTAAGATTTTAAGTTGGAAAACCTCAAGCAAGTTAAAAGCAGAGGCAC
Source organism: Orientallactaga sibirica (assembly GCA_036365145.1). Classification (NCBI taxonomy): domain Eukaryota; kingdom Metazoa; phylum Chordata; class Mammalia; order Rodentia; family Dipodidae; genus Orientallactaga; species Orientallactaga sibirica. Next base: position 356,121 of record JAEOAD010001078.1, on the reverse strand, counting down.
TGAGACTGATTTTAGTTTACTGGAGCTGCTATTGTCAACACATTAGCAATCTTAAGGAAGGTGGAAGGAAGGTGGCCTGACTTGATTTACACTAAAACAATGGAGAGGATGCCTGAGGAAAGACTGTTAAAAATGCAAATTCTTGGAAAGAGCTGACTGGAGAAGGAACCTGCTTTTCAAGGCTATGGTTTATTTTGTCCCTGGATTAAGAATATGGCTATGTCCTGCACACCTGGTATTAGTTTTGGAAGCATGAAAAATGCATGGAGTGGTCATGAGTTGCACACAGTTACAGGAGCCACTGCTGAGATGTGGCATGAGGCAGGGCATGAAGACCCTCAGGAATAGGCTGGAAGAACCTTTTGGAAGATGGACTGTGGTTTGCATGGAGACCTGGAGATGTTTTGGATATACCAGGACTGTGCAAAAGGGCTACCATGGAGTGCAGTGTTTTCCCTGGCGACTCTGCCCAGCTGGAGGGGCAGAATTGGAAAACCTGGAGACTGTCAGTCTCTGGTTATATTGAACTTGAACTGCAGAAGTTTGATGACTGCTGATGGTGGATGAGTTTGCATTGTTTTAGTTTCTCCTTGCTATGCCTTATACCAGTTAAAAATGTTTACTCTGTGCCTTTACATGTTGAAAGTATTTAACTTGTTTGATTTTACAGGACTCACTATCTTAAGTTGGTCAAGACTGTGAGAACCTTTGAAATTGGACTGAGTACAATTTACAATGTGTGAGAGTTATAAATCTATTGGGGGCCAGGAACTAAATATATTGGGGGCCAGGGGCGGAATGTGGTAGATTGAATATATGTCCCCCAATATATTCAGTGTTTTACTAGTTACAGTTTGCATCTACAATCACCTTGCTAGAGGCAAAGTCACTGGGGGCCAGCCTTAAGGTGTTAATGGTGTGGGTTTGAGATTCCATTGTAAACATATGTAAATGTGCCTAGCAGGAGTTCCTGAAGTGTGCTGTGTGACCTTTTGGCTTTCGTTTTTGCTCTGTGTGCTGTGGTGGCTGGTTGGTTTCTCTCTCTCTCTGCTTGGCCCTGTGGAGAGCAGGCCACTTCTCTTGCAATTAGGGAACTTCCCCTGGATCGGTAAGCTTCAATAAATAATATCCCTTCCTCCATAACTGTGCCTGATCTGGAAGTTCATCTCAGCGAACCTGAAGCTGTCAGCAACAATTGCTAACGTAGTTTCTTTAGAAAACAAACACCTTGAATTGCATACACTGTACTGTCTGAAATCAGCTAGTTCTGTTTTCAGAATGAGTTGCTTTCTTACGAAGAGTCTTCAGTGCAGCAAGATCAAACTTTGCTAGTTTGTGTAATCTAACAAGATTCACAACTCAGTAGGTTAGCTTCATTTCTAATGTAGTTTGTTTAGAAAACAAACACCTTGATTCCCCAACACAGTACTGTGTGAAATAAGCTAGTTCTGTTCTCGGAATGAGTTGCTTTCTTACGAAGAGTCTTCAGTGCAGCAAGATCAAACATTGCTAGTTTGTGTAATGTAAAAAAATGTACAACTTAGTAGATTCGCCTCATTTCTATCGCAGTTTGTTTAGAAAACAAACACCTTCATTGCCCAAAACTGTACTGTGTGAAATAAGGTGGTTCTGGTCTCGGAATGAGTTGCTTTCTTATGAAGAGTCTTCAGTGCAGCAAGATCAAACATTGCTAGTTTGTGTAATCAAACAAGATATACAACTTAGAAGATTCGCTTCAATTCATAAGTAGTTTGTTGAGAAAATGAACACCTTGATTCCCCAACACTGAACTGTGTGAAATAAGCTAGTTCTGTTCTCGGAATGAGTTGCTTTCTTCCCCTTCACACTGATCAAACTTTCCTAGTTTGTGTAACCTAACAAGATGTACAACTTAGTAGATTCGCCTCATTTCTAATGCAGTTTGTTTAGAAAACAAACACCTTCAATGCCGAACACTGTAGTGTGTGAAATAAGCTAGTTCTGTTCTTGGAATGAGGTGCTTTCTTGCGAAGAGTCTTCAGTGCAGCAAGATCAAACATTGCTAGTTTGTGTAATCAAACAAGATATATGTACAATTCATAAGTAGTTTGTTGAGAAAATGAACACCTCCCCAACACTGAACTTCTGAAATAAGCTAGTTTGTTTCGGAATGAGTTGCTTTCTTAAAAGAAACACAAACTTCAAGTTTGTGTAACCTAACAAGATGTACAACTGTAGATTCGCCTCATTTCTAATGCAGTTTGTTTAGTTCAATGGAACACTGTGTGTGTGAAATAAGCTAGTTCTGTTCTTGGAATGAGGTGCTTTCTTGCGAAGAGTCTTCAGTGCAGCAAGATCAAAATTTCCTTGTTTTTGTTCTCAAACAAATTGTACAACTTAGTAGGTTAGCTTCATTTCTAACGTACTTTCTTTAGAAAACAAGCACCTTGAATCGCCAACAGTGTACTCTGTGAAATAAGCTAGTTCTGTTTGCGGAATGAGTTGCTTTCTTACGAAGAGTCTTCAGTGCAACAAGATCAAACATTGGTAGTTTGTGTAATCTAAGAAGATGTACAACTTAGAAGATTCACTTCATTTCTAAAGTAGTTTGTTTAGAAAACAAACACTTCATTTCCAAACAGTGTACTGTGTGAAATAAGCTACTTCTCTTCTCGAAATGTGTTGCTTTCTTACGAAGAGACTTCAGTGCAGCAAGACAAAACTTTGCTAGTTTGTGTAATCTGACAAGAAGCACAACTTAGTAGGCTAGCTTCATTTCTAACATAGTTAGTTTAGAAAACAAACACCTTGTTTCACCAACACTATACTGTGTGAAATAAGCTAGTTCTGTTCTCGGAATGAGTTGCTTTCTTACGAAGAGTCTTCAGTGCAGCAATATCAAACATTGCTAGTTTGTGAAATCTAACAAGATGTACAACTTAGTAGATTCGCTTCATTTCTAACGTAGTTTGCTTAGAAAAAAACACCTTCATTGCCGAACACTGTACTGTGTGAAATAAGCTTGTTCTGTTCTCGGAATGACTTGCTTTCTCAAGAAGAGTCTTCAGTGCAGCAAGATCAAACTTTCCTAGTTTATGTAATCTAACAAGATGTAAAACTTAGTAGGTTAGGTTCATTTCTAAGGTAGTTTGTTTAGAAAACAAACACCTTGATTCCCCAAAACTGTACAGTGTGATATAAGCTAGTTCTGTTCTCGGAGTGAATTGCTTTCTTAGGAAGAGACTTCAGTGCAGCAAGATCAACTTTGTAAGTTTGTGTAATCTAACAAGATGTACAACTTAGCATATTTGCTTCATTTTTAACGTAGTTCATTTAGAAAACAAACACCTTCATTGCCGAACACTGTACTGTGTGAAATATGCTTGTTCTTTTCTAGGAATGAGTTGCTTTCTTACGAAGAGTCTTGAGTGCAGTAAGATCAAACTTTGCTAGTTTGTGTAATATAACAAGATGTACAACTTAGTAGATTCGCATCTTTTCTAACGCAGTTTGTTTAGAAAACAAACACCTTCATTTCCGAACACTGTACTGTGTGAAATAAGGCAGTTCTGTTCTCAGAATGAATTGCTTTCTTACAAAGATTCTTCAGTGCAGCAAGATCAAACTTTGCTAGTTTGTGTAATCTAAGAAGATGCACAACTCAGTTGGTTAGCTTCATTTCTAATGTAGTTTGTTTATAAAACAAACACTTTGATTTGCCAACACCGTACTGTGTGAAATAAGGTAGTTCTGTTCTCAAAATGAGTCGCTTTCTTACGAAGAGTCTTCAGTGCAGCAAGATCAAACATTCCTAGTTCTTGTAAACTAACAAGATGTACAACCTAGTAGGTTACCTTCATTTCTAACGTATTTTGTTTAGAAAACAAACACATTGATTCGCCAACACTGTACTGTGTGAAATAAGCTAGTTCTATTCTCAGAATGAGTTGCTTTCTTACGAAGAGTCTTCAGTGCAGCAAGATCAAACTTTGCTAGTTTGTGTAATCTAAAAAGATATACAACTTAGTAGATGCACTTCCTTTCTAACGTAGTTTGTTTGCAAAACAAACACCTGGATTCCCCAATACTGTCCTGTGTGAAATAAGCTAGTTCTGTTTTTGGAATGAGATGCTTTCTTACGAAGAGTCTTCAGTGCAGCAAGATCAAAATTTCCTAGTTTGTGTAATCTTACAAGATGTACAACTTAGTAGGTTACCTTCATTTCTAACATAGTTTGTTTAAAAAATAAACACCTGGTTTCGCCAACAATGTACTGTGTGATATAAGTTAGTTCTGTTCTCAGAATGAGTTGCATTCTTACGAAGAGTCTTCACTGCAGCATGATCAAACTTTCCTTGTATGTGTAAAATAACAAGATGCACAACTTAGTATATTTGCTTCATTTCTAACGTAGTTTGCCTAGAAAACAAACACCTTGATTCCCTGAAACTGTACTGTGTGAAATAAGCTAGTTCTTTTCTCAGAGTAAGTTGCGTTCTTATGAAGAGTCTTCAGTGCAGCAAGATCAAATTTTGCTAGTATGTGTAATCTAACAAGGTGTACAACTCAGTAGGTTAGCTTCATTTCTAACATAGTTTGTTTAGAAAACAAACACCTTCATTCCCCTAAACTGTACTGTGTGAAATAAGCTAGTTCTTTTCCTGGAATGAGTTGTGTCCTTACGAAGAGTCTTCAGTGCAGCAAGTTCAAACTTTGCCAGTTTGTGTAATCTAACAAGGTGTACAACTCTGTAGGTTAGCTTCATTTCTAACGTAGTTTGTTTAGAAAACAAACACCTTGATTCCCCAAAACGCTACTGTGTGAAATAAGCTACTTCTGTTCTCGAAATGAGTTGCTTTCTTACGAAGAGTCTTCAGTGCAGCAAGATCAAACTTTGCTAGTTTGTGTAATCTAACAAGATGTACAACTTAGTAGATTTGCTTCATTTCTAAAGTAGTTTGTTTAGAAAACAAACACCTTCATTGCCAAACACTGTACTGTGTGAAATAAGCTAGTTCTGTTCACGGAATGAGTTGCTTTCTTACGAAGAGTCTACAGTGCAGCAAGATCAAACTTTCCTAGTTTCTGTAATCTAACAAGATATACAACTTAGTAGATTCATCTCCCTTCTAAGGTTGTTTGTTTAGAAAACAAACACCTTCATTGCCGAAAAATGTAATGTGTGAAATATGCTAGTTCTATTCTAGGAATGATTTGCTTTTTTGCGAAGTCTTCAGTGCAGCAAGATCAAACTTTGTTAGTTTGTGTAATCTCACAAGATGCACAACTCAGTAGGTTAGCTTCATTTCTAACGCAGTTTGTTTAGAAAACAGACACCTTGATTCACAAACACTGTTCTGTGTGAAATAAGCTAGTTGTGTACTCAGAATGAGTTGCTTCCTTATGAAGAGTCTTCAGTGCAGCAAGATCAAACATTGCTAATTTGTGTAATGTAACAATGTGTACAACTGAGTAGGTTAGCTTCATTTCTAATGTAGTTTGTTTAGAAAACAAACACCTTGATTCCCCAACACCGTACTGTGTAAAATAAGCTAGTTCTGTTCTCGGAATGAGTTGCTTTCTTATGAAAAGTCTTCAGTGCAGCAAGATCAAACTTTGCTACTTTTCATAATTTAACAAGATGTACAACTTAGTAGATTAACCTCATTTCTAACGTAGTTTCTTTAGAAAAAAAAACACATTCATTGCTGAACACTGTACTGTGTGAATTATGCTAGTTCTATTCTAGGAATGAGTTGATTTCTTACGAATAATCTTCAGTGCAGCAAGCTCAAACTTTGCTACTTTTGTAATGTAACAATATGTACAACTTAGCAGATTTGCCAATTTTCTAACGCAGTTTGTTTAAAAAAACAAAACGTTAATTTAGGAAGACTGTACTGTGTGAAATAAGGTAGGTTTTTTCTCGGAATGAGTTTCTTTTTTACGAAGAGTCTTCAGTGCAGCAAGATCAAACTTTACCAGTTTGCATATTCTAAGAAGATGGACAACTGAGTTAATTCATTTCATTTATAACGTAGTTTCTTTAGAAAACAAAGACCTTCATTTCCGAACACTGTCCTGTGTGAAATAAGCTAGTTCTGGTCTCGGAATGAGTTGCTTTCTTACGAAGAGTCTTCAGTGCAGCAAGATCAAACTTTGCTACTTTGTGTAATCTAATTAGATGTACAACTTAGGAGGTTAGCTTCATTTCTAACATAGTTTGTTTAGAAAACAAACACCCTGAATTGCAAACACTGTACTCTGTGAAATAAGCTAGTTCTGTTTTAGGAATGAGTTGCTTTCATACGAAGAGTCTTCAGGGCAGCAAGATCAAACTTTCCTAGTGTGTGTATTCTAACAAGATGTACAACTTAGTAGATTCACTTCATTTCTAATGTAGTTTCTTTAGAAGACAAACATGTTGATTCTGCAACACGGTACTGTGTGAAATAAGCTAGTTCTGTTCTCAGCATGATTTGCTTTCTTACGAAGAGTCATCAGTGCAGCAAGATAAAACTTTGCTAGTTTGTGTAATCAAAAAAGATGCACAACTCAGTAGGTTAGCTTCATTTCTAAAGTAGCTTGTTTAGAAAACAAACACCTTGATTTGGCAACACGATACTGTGTGAAATAAGCTATTTCTGTTCTCGGAATGAGTTGCTTTCTTACGAAGAGTCTTCAGTGCAGCAAGATCAAACTTTCCTAGTTTGTGTAATCTAACAAGACGTACAACTTAGTAGATTTGTTTCATTTCTTAAGTAGTTTGTTTAGAAAACAAACACTTTCATTGTCAAAACAGTGTACTGTATGAAATAAGCTAGTTCTGTTCTCGGAATGAGTTGTTTTCTTAAGAAGAGTCTTCAGTTCAGCAAGATCAAACTTTGCTAGTTTGTGTAATCTATCAAGATATACAACTTAGTAGGTGCCTTTCATTTCTAACGTTGTTTGTTTAGAAAACAAACACCTTGATTACCCTACACTGTACTGTGTGAAATAAGCTAGTTCTGTTCTCGGAATGAGTTGCGTTCTGACGAAGAGTCTTCAGTGCAGCAAGATCAAACTTTCCTAGTTTGTGTAATCTAACAAGGTGTACATCTTTGTAGGTTAGGTTCATTTCTAAGGTAGTTGGTCTAGAAAACAAACACCTTGATTCCCCAACGCTGTACTGTGTGAAATAAGCTAGTTCTGTTCTCGGAATGGGTTGCTTTCTTACGAAGAGTCTTCAGTGCAGCAAGATCAAACTTTCCTAGATTGTGTAACCGAACAAGATGTACAACTTAGTAGAATCACCTCATTTCTAAAGTAGTTTCTTTAGAAAACAAACTTCTTCATTTCGGAACACTGTACTGTGTGAAATAAGCTAGTTCTGTTCTCGGAATGAATTGCTTTCTTATGAAGATTCTTCATGGCAGCAAGATCAAACTTTGCCAGTCTGTGTACTCTAACAAGATGTACAACTTAGTAGAGTCATTTCATTTATAACATAGTTTGTTTAGAAAACAAACACCTTCATTGCCGAACACTGTACTCTGTGAAATAAGGTAGTTCTGTTCTTGGGATGAGTTGCTTTCTTACGAAGAGTCTTCTGTGCAGCAAGATCAAACTTTGAGAGTTTTTGTAATGTAACAAGATGTACAACTTCAAACATTCACCTCATTTCTAACTAAGTTTGTTTAGAAAACAAAAATCTTCATTGCCGAACACTGTACTGTGTGAAATATGCTAGTTCTGTTCTAGGAATGAATTGCTTTCCTAGGAATAGTCTTCAGTGCAGGAAGATCAAACTTTGCTAGTTTGTGTAACATAACAATATATAGAACTTAGTAGATTCATTCTTTTCTAACGCAGTTTGTTTGGAAAACAACCACCTTCATTTCCTAACACGGTACTGTGTGAAATAAGCTAGTTCTGTTCTCAGAATGAGTTGCTGTCTTACGAAGAGTCTTCAGTACAGCAAGATCAAACGTTCCTAGATTGTGTAATCTATCAAGATGTACAACTTAGTAGATTTGCCTCATTTCTAAAGTAGTTTCTGTAGAAAACAAACATCTTCATTGCCAAACACTGTACTGCGTGAAATAAGCTAATTCTGTTCTCAGAATGAATTGCTTTCTTACGAAGAGTCTTCGGTGCAGCAAGATCAAACTTTGCTAGTTTGTGTAATCTAAAAAAAGTGTACATCTTGGTTGTTTAGGTTCATTTCTAACGTAGTTGGTTTAGAAAACAAACACCTTGATTCCCCAACGCTGTACTGTGTGAAATAAGCTAGTTCTGTTCTCGGAATGAGTTGCTTTCTTACGAAGAGTCTTCAGTGCAGCAAGATCAAACATTCCTAGATTGTGTAACCAAACAAGATGTACAACTTAGTAGAATCGCCTGGTATCTAAAGTAGTTTCTTTACAAAACAAACTTCTTCATTTCGCAACACTGTACTGCGTGAAATAAGCTAGTTTTGTTCTCGGAATGAATTGCTTTCTTAAGAATATTCTTCAGGGCAGCAAGATCAAACTTGGCCAGTTTGTGTACTCTAACAAGATGTACAACTTAGTAGATTCATTTCATTTATAACATAGTTTGTTTAGAAAACAAACACCTTCATTGTCTAACACTGTACTGTGTAAAATAAGGTAGTTCTGTTCTTGGGATGAGTTGCTTTCTTACAAAGAGTCTTCTGTGCAGCAAGATCAAACTTTGAGAGTTTTTGTAATGTAACAAGATGTACAACTTCGAACATTCACCTCATTTCTAATGACGTTTGTTTAGAAAACAAACATCTTCATTGCTGAACACTGTACTGTGTGAAATATGCTAGTTCTGTTCTAGGAATGAATTGCTTTCCTAGGAATAGTCTTCAGTGCAGGAAGATCAAACTTTGCTAGTTTGTGTAACATAACAATATATAGAACTTAGTAGATTCACTCTTTTCTAACGCAGTTTGTTTGGAAAACAACCACCTTCATTTCCGAACACTGTACTGTGTGAAATAAGCTAGTTCTGTTCTCGGAATGAGTTGCTGTCTTACGAAGAGTCTTCATGCAGCAAGATCAAACTTTCCTAGATTGTGTAATCTAAAAAGATGTACAACTTAGTAGATTCACCTCATTTCTAAAGTAGTTTCTGTAGAAAACAAACATCTTCATTGCCGAACACTGTACTGTGTGAAATAAGTTAGTTCTGTTCTCAGAATGAATTGCTTTCTTACGAAGAGTCTTCAGTGCAGGAAGAACAAACTTTGCCAGTTTGTGTATTCTAACAAGATGCACAACTTAGCAGATTCATTTCATTTATAACGTAGTTTGTTTTGAGAAAAAACACCTTCATTGCTGAACACTGTACTGTGTGAAATAAGCTAGTTCTGTTCTCGAAATGAATTGCTTTCTTACAAAGAGTCTTCAGTGCAGCAAGATCAAACTTTGCCAGTTTGTGTAATCTAACAAGATGTACACTTAGTAGGTTACCTTCATTTCTAATGTAGTTTGTTTAGAAAACAAACACCTTGATTCCCCAAAACTCTACTGTGTGAAATAAGCTAGTTTTGTTCTCGGAATGAGTTGCTTTCTTATGAACCATCTTCCGTGCAGTAAGATCAAACTTTGCTAGTTTGTGTTATCTAACAGGATGTACAACCTAGTAGAGTCACTTCATTTCTAATATACTTTGTTAAGAAAATAAACACCTTGATTCCCCAACACGGTACTGTTTGAAATAAGCTGGTTTTGTTCTTAGAATGATTTGCTTTCTTACGATGAGTCTTCAGTGCAGCAAGATCAAACTTTGCTAGTTTGTGTAATCGAACAAGATGCACAACTCAGTAGGTTAGCTTCATTTCTAACGTAGTTTTTTAGAAAACAAACACCTTTGTTCCCCAACACGGTACTGTGTGAAATAAGCTAGTTCTGTTCTCGGAATGAGGTCCTTTCTTACGAAGAGTCTTCAGAGCAGGCATCAAACTTTCCTAGATTGTGTAATCTAACAATATGTACACCTTAGTAGATTCGCCCCATTTCTAAAGTAGTTTCTTTAGAAAACAAACACCTTGAATCTCTAAAACTCTACTCTGTGAAATAAACTTGTTCTGTTCTTGGGATGAGTTGCTTTCTTACGAAGAGTCTTCAGTGCAGCAAGATCAAACTTTGCTAGTTTGTGTAATCTAACAAGATGTACAACTTAGTAGGTTACCTTCATTTCTAACGTAGTTTGTTTAGAAAACAAACACCTTGATTCTCCAACACCGTACTGTGTGAAATAAGCTAGTTCTGTTCTTGGAATGAGTTGCTTTCTTACGAAGAGTCTTCAGTGCAGCAAGATCAAACTTTCATAGATTGTGTAACCTAACAAGATGTACAACTTAGTAGATTCGCCTCATTTCTAATGTAGTTTCTTTAAAAAACAAACATCTTCATTGACGAACACTGTACTGTGTGCAATAAGCTAGTTCTGTTCTCGAAATGAATTGCTTTCTTACAAAGAGTCTTCAGTGCAGCAAGATCAAACTTTGCCATTTTGTGTAATCTAACAAGATGTACACTTAGTAGGTTACCTTCATTTCTAATGTAGTTTGTTTAGAAAACAAACACCTTGATTCCCCAAAATTCTACTATGTGAAATAAGCTAGTTCTGTTCTCGGAATGTGTTGCTTTCTTACGAAGCGTCTTCCGTGCAGTAAGATCAAACTTTGATAGTTTGTGTAATCTAACATGATGTACAACTTAGTAGATTCACTTCATTTCTATTGTAGTTTGTTTAGAAAATAAACACCTTGATTCCCCAACATGGTACTGTTTGAAATAAGCTGGTTTTGTTCTTAGAATGATTTGCTTTCTTACGATGAGTCTTCAGTGCAGCAAGATCAAACTTTGCTAGTTTGTGTAATCGAACAAGATGCACAACTCAGTAGATTAGCTTCATTTCTAACGTAGTTTTTTAAAAAAAACACCACCTTGTTCCCCAACACTGTACTGTGTGAAATAAGCTAGTTCTGTTCTCAGAATGAGGTCCTTTCTTACGAAGAGTCTTCAGAGCAGGCATCAAACTTTCCTAGATTGTGTAATCTAACAATATGTACACCTTAGTAGATTCGCCCCATTTCTAAAGTAGTTTCTTTAGAAAACAAACACCTTGATTCTCTAAAACTGTACTGTGTGAAATAAACTAGTTCTGTTCTTGGGATGAGTTGCTTTCTTACAAGAAAGAGTATTCAGTGCAGCAAGATCAAACTTTGCTAGTTTGTGTAATCTAACAAGATGTACAACTTAGTAGATTACCTTCATTTCTAACGTAGTTTGTTTAGAAAACAAACACCTTGATTCTCAACACTGTACTGTGTGAAATAAGCTAGTTCTGTTCTTGGAATGAGCTGCTTTCTTACGAAGAGTCTTCAGTGCAGCAAGATCAAACTTTCATAGATTGTGTAACCTAACAAGATGTACAACTTAGTAGATTCGCTTCATTTCTAATGTAGTTTCTTTAAAAAACAAACATCTTCATTGCCAAACACTGTACTGTGTGAAATAAGCTAGTTCTGTTCTCGAAATGAGTTGCTTTCTTACAAAGAGTCTTCAGTGCAGCAAGATCAAACTTTGCCATTTTGTGTAATCTAACAAGATGTACAACTTAGTAGGTTACCTTCATTTCTAATGTAGTTTGTTTAGAAAAAACAAACACCTTGATTCCAAAAACTGTACTGTGTGAAATAAGCTAGTTCTGTTCTCGAAATGAGTTGCTTTCTTACGAAAGATCAAACTTTGATAGTCTTCATGATGTACAACAAGATTCAAACTTTATTGTAGTTTGTTTAATAAACACCTTGATTCCCCAACAAGATGTTTGACAAAGCTGGTTTTGTTCTTAGAATGATTTGCTTCATTTCTTGAGTGCAGCAAGATTTTTTTTGTGTAAAACAAACACAACTCAGTAGGTTAGCTTCATTTCTAACGTAGTTTTTTAGAAAACAAACACCTTTGTTCCCAACACGTGTGAAATAAGCTAGTTCTGTTCTCAGGAATGAGTTGCTTTCTTACGAAGAGTCTTCAGTGCAGCAAGATCAAACTTTCCTAGATTGTGTAATCTAACAAGATGTACAACTTAGTAGATTCGCCCCATTTCTAAAGTAGTTTCTTTAGAAAACAAACACCTTGAATCTACTCTGTGAAATAAGCTTGTTCTGTTTTTCGGATGAGTTGCTTTCTTACGAAGAGTCTTCAGTGCAGCAAGTTCAAACTTTCCTAGTTTGTGTAATCTAACAAGGTGTACAACATAGTAGGTTACCTTAATTTCCAATGTTGTTTGTTTAGAAAACAAACACCTTGAATTGCCAACACTGTACTGTGTGAAATAAGCTAGTTCTTTTCTCGGAATGAGTTGCTTTCTTACGAAGAGTCTTCAGTGCAGCAAGATCAAACTTTGCTAGTTTGTGTAATCTAACAAGATGTACAACTTAGTAGGTTAGCTTCATTTCTAACGTAGTTTGTTTAGAAAACAAACACCTTGATTCCCCAACACTATACTGTGTGAAATAAGGTAGTTCTGTTTTAGGAATGAGTTGCTTTCTTACCAAGAGTCTTCACTGTAGCAAGATCAAACTTTGATAGTTTGTGTAATCTAACAAGATGTACAACTTAGTGGATGCACCTCATTTCTAACGTAGTTTGTTTAGAAAACAAACACCTTCATTGCCAAACACTGTACTGTGTGAAATAAGCTAGTTCTGTTCTCAGAATGAGTTGCTTTCTTACGAAGAGTCTTCAGTGCAGCAAGATCAAACTTTGCTAGTTTGTGTAATCTAACAAGATGTACAACTTAGTAGATTTGCTTCATTTCTAAAGAAGTTTGTTTAGAAAACAAATACCCTCATTGCCGAACACTGTACTGTGTGAAATAAGCTAGTTCTGTTCTTGGAATGAGTTGCTTTCTTACGAAGAGTCTTCAGTGCAGCAAGATCAAACTTTGCTAGTTTGTGTAATCTAACAAGATGTACAACTTAGTAGGTTAGCTTCATTTCTAACCTAGTTTGTTTAGAAAACAAACACGTTGATTCCCCAACATGTTACTGTGTGAAATAAGCTAGTTCTCGGAATGAGTTGCTTTCTTACAAAGAGTCTTCAGTACAGCAAGATCAAACTTTGCCAGTTTGTGTAATTTAACAACATATACAACTTAGTAGATGCGCTTCATTTCTAACGTAGTTTGTTTAGAAAAAAAAACACCTTGATTCCCCAACACTGTACTGTGTGAAATAAGCTAGTTCTGTTCTCGGAATGAGTTGCTTTCTTACGAAGAGTCTTCAGTGCAGCAAGATCAAACTTTGCTAGTTTGTGTAATCTAACAAGATGTACAACTTAGTAGGTTAGTTTCATTTCTAATGTAGTTTGTTTAGAAAAAAACACCTTGATTCCCCAACCCTGTACTGTGTGAAATTAACTAGTTCTGTTCTCGGAATGAGTTGCTTTCTTACGAAGAGTCTTCAGTGCAGCAAGATCAAACTTTCCTAGTTTTGTGTAATCTAACAAGATGTACAACTTAGTAGATTCGCCTTCATTTCTAAAGGAGTTTCTTTAGAAAACAAACACCTTGATTCCCCAACACTGTACTGTGTGAAATAAGCTAGTTCTGTTCTTGGATTGAGTTGCTTTCTTACGAAGAGTCTTCAGTGCAGCAAGATCAAACTTTGCTAGTTTGTGTAATCTAACAAGATGAACAACTTAGTAGGTTGACTTCATTTTAACGTAGTTTGTTCTGAAAACAAGTACCTTGATTCCCGAACACTGTACTGGGTCAAATGAACTAGTTCTGTTCTCGCAAGGAGTTCACTTACAAAGAGTCTTCAGTGCAGCAACATCAAACTTTCCTTGTTTGTGTAAACTAACAAGATATACAACCTCATAGATTTCCTTCATTTCTAAAGTAGTTTGTTTAGAAAACAATCACCTTCATTTCTGAACACTGTACTGTGTGAAATAAGGTACTTCTGTTTTCTGAGTGAGTTGCTTTCTTACGAAGAGTTTCAGTGCAGCAAGATCAAACTTTACCAGTTTGTGTAATCTAACAAGATGCACAACTCAGTAGGTTAGTTCATTTCTAACGTAGTTTGTTTAGAAAAAAAGACCTTCATTGCTGAACACTGTACTATGTGAAATAAGCTAGTTCTGTTTTCGGAATGAGTTGCTTTCTTACGAAGAGTATTCGGTGCAGCAAGATCAAACTTTCCTAGTTTGTGTAATCTAACATGATGTACAACTTAGTGTATTTGCTTCATTTCTAAAGTTGTTTGTTTAGAAAATAAACACCTTCATTGTAGAACAATTGTACTGTGTGAAATAAGCTAGTTGTGTTCTCGAAATGAGTTGATTTCTTACAAAGAGTCTTCTGTGCAGCAAGATCAAACTTTGCTACTTTGTGTAATCAAACAAGATGTACAACTTAGTACATAAACCTCATTTCTAACGTAGTTTGTTTAGAAAAACAAACACCTTCATTCAACAACACTGTACTGTGTGAAATAAGCTAGTTCTGTTCTCAGAATGAGTTGCGCTCTTACGAAGAGTCTTTGGTGCAGCAAGATCTAACTTTGCTAGGTTGTGTAATCTAACAAGATACACAACTCAGTAGGTTAGCTTCATTTGTAACGTAATTTGTTTAAAAAACAAACACCTTGATTCGCCAACACGGTACTGTGTGAAATAAGCTAGTTCTGTTCTCAGAATGAGTTGCTTTCTTATGAAGAGTCTTCAGTGCAGCAAGATCAAACTTTTGCTAGTTTGTGTAATCTAACAAGATGTACAACTTAGTAGATTAGCTTCATTTCTAACATAGTTTGTTTAGAAAACAAACACCTTCATTCCCTTACACTGTACTGTGTGAAATAAGCTAGTTCTGTTCTTGGAATGAGTTGCTTTCTTACGAAGAGTCTTCGGTGCAGCAAGATCAAACTTTCCTAGTTTGTGTAATCTAACAAGATGTACAACTTAGTAGGTTAGCTTCATTTTTAACGTAGTTTGTTTAGAAAACAAACACCTTGATTCCCAAACACTGTACTGTGTGAAATAAGCTAGTTCTGTTCTTGGAATGAGTTGCTTTCTTATGAAGAGTCTTCAGTGCAGCAAGATCAAACTTTCTTAGTTTGTGTAATCTAACAAGATGTACAACTTAGTAGATTACCTCATTTCTAAAGTAGTTTGTTTAGAAAACAAACACCTTCATTCCCAAACACTGTACTGTGTGAAATAAGCTAGTTCTGTTCTCAGAATGAGTTGCTTTCTTACGAAGAGTCTTCAGTGCAGCAAGATCAAACTTTGCTAGTTTGTGTAATCTAACAAGATGTACAACTTAGTAGGTTAACTTCATTTCTAACGTAGTTTGTTTAGAAAACAAACACCTTGATTCCCAAAACACTGTACTGTGTGAAATAAGCTAGTTCTGTTCTCAGAATGAGTTGCTTTCTTACAAAAGAGTCTTCAGTGCAGCAAGATCAAACTTTCCTAGTTTGTGTAATCTAACAAGATGTACAACTTAGTAGATTTGCTTCATTTCTAAAGTAGTTTGTTTAGAAAACAAACACCTTCATTTCCAACACTGTACTGTGTGAAATAAGCTAGTTCTGTTCTCTAGAATGAGTTGCTTTCTTACGAAGAGTCTTCAGTGCAGCAAGATCAAACTTTGCTAGTTTGTGTAATCTAACAAGATGCACAACTTAGTAGGTTAGCTTCATTTCTAACGTAGTTTGTTTAGAAAACAAACACCTTCATTGCCGAACACTGTACTGTGTGAAATAAGCTAGTTCTGTTCTTGGAATGAGTTGCTTTCTTACGAAGAGTCTTCAGTGCAGCAAGATCAAACTTTCCTAGTTTGTGTAATCTAACAAGATGTACAACTTAGTAGGTTAGCTTCATTTCTAAAGTAGTTTGTTTAGAAAACAAACACCTTCATTTCCAAACACTGTACTGTGTGAAATAAGCTAGTTGTGTTCTCGAAATGAGTTGATTTCTTACAAAGAGTCTTCAGTGCAGCAAGATCAAACTTTGCTAGTTTGTGTAATGAAACAAGATGTACAACTTAGTAGATTCACCTCATTTCTAACGTAGTTTGTTTAGAAAACAAACACCTTCATTGCCGAACACTGTACTGGTGAAATATGCTAGTTCTGTTCTAGGAATGAGTTGCTTTCTTATGAAGAGTCTTCAGTGCAGCAAGATCAAACTTTCCTAGTTTGTGTAATCTAACAAGATATTCAAACTTAGTACTATACCATCATTTCTAACGTAGTTTGTTGAAAAAACAAACACCTTGATTTGCCAACACTGTACTGTACGAAATAAGCTAGTTCTGTTCTCGGAAAGAGGTGCTTTCTTACGAAGAGTCTTCAGTGCAGCAACATCAAACTTTGCTGGTTTGTGTAATCTAAGATGATATACAACTTAGTAGATGCGCTTCATTTCTAACGTAGTTTGTATAGAAAACAAACACCTTGATTCCCCTACACTGTATTGTGTGAAATAAGCTACTACTGTTCTCGAAATGAGTTGCTTTTTTACGAAGAGTCTTCAGTGCAGCAAGATCAAACTTTGCTAGTTTGTGTAATCTAACAAGATGTACAACTTAGTAGGTTAGCTTCATTTCTAAAGTAGTTTGTTTAGAAAAACAAACACCTTGATTTCCAAACACTGTACTGTGTGAAATAAGCTAGTTCTGTTCTTGGAATGAGTTGCTTTCTTACAAAGAGTCTTCAGTGCAGCAAGATCAAACTTTCCTAGTTTGTGTAATCTAACAAGATGTACAACTTAGTAGATTTGTTTCATTTCTAAAGTAGTTTGTTTAGAAAACAAACACCTTCATTGCCGAACACTGTACTCTGTGAAAACAGCTATTTCTGTTCTCGGAATGAATTGCTCTCTTACGAAGAGTATTCAGTGCAGCAAGATCAAACTTTGCCAGTTTGTGTATTCTAACAAGATGCACAACTTAGTAGATTCATTTCATGTCTAACGTAGTTTTTTTAGAAAACAAAAACCTTGATTCCCAAAACCGTACTGTGTGGAAAAAAGCTATTATTGTTTCAGAATGAGTTGCTTTCTTACCAAGAGTCTTCAGTTTAGCAAGATCAAACCTTGCTAGTTTTTGTAATCTTACAAGATGTACAACTTAGTAGGTTAGCTTCATTTCTAATGTAGTTTGTTTAGAAAACAAACACCTTGATTCCCCAACACTGTACTGTGTGAAATAAGCTAGTTCTGTTCTCAGAATGAGTTGCTTTCTTACGAAGAGTCTTCAGTGCAGCAAGATCAAACTTTCCTAGTTTGTGTAATCTAACAAGATGTACAAGTTAGTAGATTCTCCTCATTTCTAAAGTAGTTTGTTTAGAAAACAAACACTTCATTTCCCAACACTGTACTGTGTGAAATAAGCTAGTTCTGTTCTCGAAATGAGTTGCTTTCTTACGAAGAGTCTTCTGTGCAGCAAGATCAAACTTTGCTAGTTTGTGTAATCTAACCAGATGTACAACTTAGTAGATTCATTTCATTTCTAACATAGTTTGTTTAGAAAACAAACACCTTCATTGCCGAACACTGTACTGTGTGAAATAAGCGAGTTCTGTTCTCGGAATGAATTGCTTTCTTACGAAGAGTCTTCAGTGCAGCAAGATCAAACTTTGAGAGTTTGTGTAATCTAACAAGATGTACAACTTAGTAGATTCACTTTCATTTCTAACGTAGTTTGTTTAGAAAACAAACACCTTGATTCCCCAACACTGTACTGTGTGAAATAAGCTAGTTCTGTTCTCAGAATGAGTTGCTTTCTTAGTAAGAGTCTTCAGTGCAGCAAGATCAAACTTTGCTAGTTTGTGTAATCTAACAAGATGCACAACTTAGTAGATTAGCATTCATTTCTAACGTAGTTTGTTTAGAAAAACAAACACCTTGATTTGCTAACACTGTACTGTGTGAAATAAGCTAGTTCTGTTTTCAGAATGAGTTGCTTTCTTACAAAGAGTCTTTAGTGCAGCAAGATCAAACTTTCCTAGTTTGTGTAATCTAACAAGATGTACAACTTAGTAGATTTGCTTCATTTCTAAAGTAGTTTGTTTAGAAAACAAACATCTTCATTTCCAAACACTGTACTACTGTGAAATAAGCTACTTCTTTTCTCGGAATGAGTTGCGTTCTTACGAAGATTCTTCAGTGTAGCAAGATCAAACTTTGCTAGTTTGTGTAATCTAACAAGGTGTACAACTCACTAGGTTAGTTTCATTTCTAATGTACTTTGTTTAGAAAAAAACACCTTGATTCCCCAACCCTGTACTGTGTGAAATAAGCTAGTTCTGTTCTCGGAATGAGTTGCTTTCTTACAAAGAGTCTCCGGTGCAGCAAGATCAAACTTTCCTAGATTGTGTAACCTAATAGGATGTACAACTTAGTAGATTCGCCTCATTTCTAAAGTAGTTTCTTTAGAAAACAAACACCTTGATTCCCCAACACTGTACTGTGTGAAATAATCTAGTTCTGTTCTCGGAATGAGTTGCTTTCTTAAGAAGAGTCTTCAGTGCAGCAAGATCAAACTTTGCTAGTTTGTGTAATCTAACAAGATGTACAACTTAGTAGATTCATTTCATTTATAACATAGTTTGTTTAGAAAACAAACACCTTCATTGTCCAAACACTGTACTGTGTGAAATAAGCTAGTTCTGTTCTTGGAATGAGTTGCTTTCTTACAAAGAGTCTTCAGTGCAGCAAGATCAAACTTTGCTAGTTTGTGTAATCTAACAAGATGTACAACTTAGTAGGTTACCTTCATTTCTAATGTAGTTTGTTTAGAAAACAAACACCTTGATTCCCAACACTGTACTGTGTGAAATAAGCTAGTTCTGTTATTGGAATGAGTTGCTTTCTTAAGAAGAGTCTTCAGTGCAGGAAGATCAAACTTTCCTATTTTGTGTAACCTAACAAGATGTACAACTTAGTAGATTCACTTCATTTCTAACATAGTTTGTTTAGAAAACAAACACCTTCATTTCCAAACACTGTACTGTGTGAAATAAGCTAGTTCTGTTCTCGAAATGAGTTGCTTTCTTACGAAGAGTCTTCAGTGCAGCAAGATCAAACTTTCCTAGTTTGTGTAATCTAACAAGATGTACAACTTAGTAGATTCATTTCATTTCTAACGTAGTTTGTTTAGAAAACAAACACCTTCATTGCCAAACACTGTACTGTGTGAAATAAGCTAGTTCTGTTCTCAGAATGAGTTGCTTTCTTACGAAGAGTCTTCAGTGCAGCAAGATCAAACTTTGCTAGTTTGTGTAATCTAACAAGATGCACAACTTAGTAGATTCATTTCATTTATAACGTAGTTTGTTTTGAAAAAAAACACCTTCATTGCTGAACACTGTACTGTGTGAAATAAGCTAGTTCTGTTCTCGAAATGAGTTGCTTTCTTACAAAGAGTCTTCAGTGCAGCAAGATCAAACTTTGCTAGTTTGTGTAATCTAACAAGATGTACAACTTAGTAGGTTACCTTCATTTCTAACGTAGTTTGTTTAGAAAACAAACACCTTGATTCCCAAAACTGTACTGTGTGAAATAAGCTAGTTCTGTTCTCGGAATGAGTTGCTTTCTTATGAAGAGTCTTCAGTGCAGCAAGATCAAACTTTGCTAGTTTGTGTAATCTAACAAGATGTACAACTTAGTAGAGTTACTTCATTTCTAATATAGTTTGTTTAGAAAACAAACACCTTGATTCCCCAACACTGTACTGTTTGAAATAAGCTGGTTCTGTTCTTAGAATGAGTTGCTTTCTTACAAAGAGTCTTCAGTGCAGCAAGATCAAACTTTGCTAGTTTGTGTAATCTAACAAGATGCACAACTTAGTAGGTTAGCTTCATTTGTAATGTAGTTTGTTTAGAAAATAAACACCTTCATTGCCCAACTGTGTACTGTGTGAAAGAAGCTAGTTATGTTCTCGGAATGAGTTGCTTTCTTACGAAGAGTCTTTCGTGCAGCAAGATCAAATTTGCTAGATTGTGTAATCTAAGAAGATGTACAACTTAGTAGATTCGCCTCATTTCTAAAGTAGTTTCTTTAGAAAACAAACACCTTCATTCCCCAAAACTGTACTGTGTGAAATAAGCTAGTTCTGTTCTTGGAATGAGTTGCTTTCTTACGAAGAGTCTTCAGTGCAGCAAGATCAAACTTTGCTAGTTTGTGTAATCTAACAAGATGTACAACTTAGTAGGTTACCTTCATTTCTAACGTAGTTTGTTTAGAAAACAAACACCTTGATTCTCCAACACCGTACTGTGTGAAATAAGCTAGTTCTGTTCTTGGAATGAGTTGCTTTCTTACGAAGAGTCTTCAGTGCAGCAAGATCAAACTTTCATAGATTGTGTAACCTAACAAGATGTACAACTTAGTAGATTCACCTCATTTTTAAGGTAGTTTCTTTAGAAAACTAACATCTTCATTGACGAACACTGTACTGTGTGCAATAAGCTAGTTCTGTTCTCGAAATGAATTGCTTTCTTACAAAGAGTCTTCAGTGCAGCAAGATCAAACTTTGCCATTTTGTGTAATCTAACAAGATGTACACTTAGTAGGTTACCTTCATTTCTAATGTAGTTTGTTTAGAAAACAAACACCTTGATTCCCAAAACTGTACTGTGTGAAATAAGCTAGTTCTGTTCTCGAATGAGTTGCTTTCTTATGAAGAGTATTCAGTGCAGCAAGATCAAACTTTGGTAGTTTGTGTAATCTAACAAGATGTACAACTTAGTAGATTAGCTTCATTTCTAACGTAGTTTGTTTAGAAAACAAACACCTTGATTCCCCAACACTGTACTGTGTGAAATAAGCTAGTTTTGTTCTTAGAATGAGTTGCTTTCTTACGAAGAGTCTTCAGTGCAGCAAGATCAAACTTTGCTAGTTTGTGTAATCTAACAAGATGTACAACTTTAGTAGGTTAGCTTCATTTCTAACGTAGTTTGTTTAGAAAACAAACACCTTGATTCCAAACACTGTACTGTGTGAAATAAGCTAGTTCTGTTCTCAGAATGAGTTGCTTTCTTACGAAGAGTCTTCAGTGCAGCAAGATCAAACTTTCCTAGTTTGTGTAATCTAACAAGATGTACAACTTAGTAGATTCATTTCATTTCTAACGTAGTTTGTTTAGAAAACAAACACCTTGATTCTCTAAAACTGTACTCTGTGAAATAAACTAGTTCTGTTCTTGGAATGAGTTGCTTTCTTACGAAGAGTCTTCAGTGCAGCAAGATCAAACTTTGCTAGTTTGTGTAATCTAACAAGATGTACAACTTAGTAGGTTACCTTCATTTCTAACGTAGTTTGTTTAGAAAACAAACACCTTGATTCTCCAACACTGTACTGTGTGAAATAAGCTAGTTCTGTTCTTGGAATGAGTTGCTTTCTTACGAAGAGTCTTCAGTGCAGCAAGATCAAACTTTCATAGATTGTGTAACCTAACAAGATGTACAACTTAGTAGATTTGCCTCATTTCTAAAGTAGTTTCTTTAAAAAACAAACATCTTCATTGACAAAACACTGTACTGTGTGAAATAAGCTAGTTCTGTTCTCGGAATGAGTTGCTTTCTTACAAAGAGTCTTCAGTGCAGCAAGATCAAACTTTCCATTTTGTGTAATCTAACAAGATGTACAACTTAGTAGGTTACCTTCATTTCTAATGTAGTTTGTTTAGAAAACAAACACCTTGATTCCCCAAAATTCTACTATGTGAAATAAGCTAGTTCTGTTCTCGGAATGTGTTGCTTTCTTACGAAGCGTCTTCCGTGCAGTAAGATCAAACTTTGATAGTTTGTGTAATCTAACATGATGTACAACTTAGTAGATTCACTTCATTTCTATTGTAGTTTGTTTAGAAAATAAACACCTTGATTCCCCAACAAGGTACTGTTTGAAATAAGCTGGTTTTGTTCTTAGAATGATTTGCGTTCTTACCATGAGTCTTGAGTGCAGCAAGATCAAACTTTGCTAGTTTGTGTAATCTAACAACATGCACAACTCAGTAGGTTAGCTTCATTTCTAACGTAGTTTTTTAGAAAACAAACACCTTCATTCCCCAACACTATACTGTGTGAAATAAGCTAGTTTTGATCTCGGAACGAGTTGTTTTCTTACGAAGAGTCTTCAGTGCAGCAACATCAAACTTTGCTGGTTTGTGTAATCTAACAGGATGTACAACTGGGTAGATTCACCTCATTTCTAAAGTAGTTTCTTTAGAAAACAAACACCTTGAATCTACTCTGTGAAATAAGCTTGTTCTGTTTTTCGGATGAGTTGCTTTCTTACGAAGAGTCTTCAGTGCAGCAAGTTCAAACTTTCCTAGTTTGTGTAATCTAACAAGGTGTACAACATAGTAGGTTACCTTCATTTCTAATGTTGTTTGTTTAGAAAACAAACACCTTGAATTGCCAACACTGTACTGTGTGAAATAAGCTAGTTCTTTTCTCGGAATGAGTTGCATTCTTACGAAGAGTTTTCAGTGAAGCAAGCTCAAACTTTGCTAGTTTGTGTAATCTAACAAGATGTACAACTTAGTAGGTTAGGTTCATTTCTAACGTAGTTTGTTTAGAAAACAAACACCTTGATTCCCCAACACTATACTGTGTGAAATAAGGTAGTTCTGTTTTAGGAATGAGTTGCTTTCTTACCAAGAGTCTTCACTGTAGCAAGATCAAACTTTGATAGTTTGTGTAATCTAACAAGATGTACAACTTAGTGGATGCACCTCATTTCTAACGTAGTTTGTTTAGAAAACAAACACCTTCATTGCCGAACACTATAATGTGTGAAATGTGCTAGTTCTATTGTAGGAATGGGTTGCTTTCTTACGAACAGTCTTCAGTGCAGCAAGATCAAGCTCAAACTAGGAAATAGTTTGTGTAATCTAATAAGATGTACCACTTAGTAGATTTGCTTCATTTCTAAAGTAGTTTGTTTAGAAAACAAATACCTTCATAGCCGAACACTGTACTGTGTGAAATAAGCTAGTTCTGTTCTTGGAATGAGTTGCTTTCTTACGAAGAGTCTGCAGTACATCAAGATCAAACTTTGCCAGTTTGTGTAATCTGACAAGATGCACTACTCAGTAGGGTAGCTTCATTTCTAACCTAGTTTGTTTAGAAAACAAACACTTTGATTCCCCAACATGTTATTGTGTGAAATAAGCTAGTTCTCTGAATGAGTTGCTTTCTTACAAAGAGTCTTCAGTACAGCAAGATCAAACTTTGCCAGTTTGTGTAATTTAACAACATATAAAACTTAGTAGATGCGCTTAATTTCTAACGTAGTTTGTTTAGAAAACAAAAACCTTGATTCCCCTACACTGTACTGTGTGAAATAAGCTAGTTCTGTTCTCGGAATGAGTTGCGTTCTTACGAAGATTCTTCAGTGTGGCAAGATCAAACTTTACTAGTTGTGTAATCTAACAAGGTGTACATCTCACTAGGTTAGTTTCATTTCCAATGTAGTTTGTTGAGAAAACGAACACCTTGATTCCCTAATGCTGTACTGTGTGAAATTACCTAGTTCTGTTCTCGGAATGAGTTGCTTTAGTACGAAGAGTCTTCAGTGCAGCAAGATCAAACTTTCCTAGATGGTGTAACCTAACAGGATGTACAACTTAGTAGATTCGCCTCATTTCTAAAGGAGTTTCTTTAGAAAACAAACACCTTGATTCCCCAACACTGTACTGTGTGAAATAAGCTAGTTCTGTTCTTGGATTGAGTTGCTTTCTTACGAAGAGTCTTCAGTGCAGCAAGATCAAACTTTGCTAGTTTGTGTAATCTAACAAGATGAACAACTTAGTAGGTTGACTTCATTTTAACGTAGTTTGTTCTGAAAACAAGTACCTTGATTCCCGAACACTGTACTGTGTGAAATAAGCTAGTTCTGTTCTCGAATGAGTTGCTTTCTTACAAGAGTCTTCAGTGCAGCAAGATCAAACTTTCCTAGTTTGTGTAATCTAACAAGATGTACAACTTAGTAGATTAGCTTCATTTCTAAAGTAGTTTGTTTAGAAAACAAACACCTTCATTTCTGAACACTGTACTGTGTGAAATAAGCTAGTTCTGTTTTCTGGAATGAGTTGCTTTCTTACAAAGAGTCTTCAGTGCAGCAAGATCAAACTTTACCAGTTTGTGTAATCTAACAAGATGTACAACTTAGTAGGTTAGTTCATTTTCTAACGTAGTTTGTTTAGAAAAAAACACCTTCATTGCTGAACACTGTACTGTGTGAAATAAGCTAGTTCTGTTTTCGGAATGAGTTGCTTTCTTCTTAAGAGTCTTCAGTGCAGCAAGATCAAACTTTGCTAGTTTGTGTAATCTAACAAGATGTACAACTTAGTAGGTTAGCTTCATTTCAAAAGTTGTTTGTTTAGAAAACAAACACCTTCATTGTAGAACACTGTACTGTGTGAAATAAGCTAGTTGTGTTCTCGAAATGAGTTGATTTCTTACAAAGAGTCTTCTGTGCAGCAAGATCAAACTTTGCTACTTTGTGTAATCAAACAAGATGTACAACTTAGTACATAAACCTCATTTCTAACGTAGTTTGTTTAGAAAAGAAACACCTTCATTGCCGAAAACTGTACTGTGTGAAATATGCTAGTTCTGTTCTAGGAATGAGTTGCGCTCTTACGAAGAGTCTTTGGTGCAGCAAGATCTAACTTTGCTAGGTTGTGTAATCTAACAAGATACACAACTCAGTAGGTTAGCTTCATTTGTAACGTAATTTGTTTAAAAAACAAACACCTTGATTCGCCAACACGGTACTGTGTGAAATAAGCTAGTTCTGTTCTCAGAATGAGGTGCTTTCTTATGATGAGTCTTCAGTGCAGCAACATCAAACTTTGCTAGTTTGTGTAATCTAACACGATATACAACTTAGTAGATGCGCTTCATTTCTAACATAGTTTGTATAGTAAAGAAACACCTTGATTCCCTTACACTGTACTGTGTGAAATAAGCTACTTCTGTTCTTGGAATGAGTTGGTTTCTTACGAAGAGTCTTCAGTGCAGCACGATCAAACTTTCCTACTTGGTGTAATCAAACAAGGTGTATAACTCAGTAGGTTAGCTTCATTTCTAACGTAGTTTGTTTAGAAAAAAAAAAAACACCTTAATTCCCCAACACTGTACTGTGTGAAATAAGCTAGTTCTGTTCTTGGAATGAGTTGCTTTCTTATGAAGAGTCTTCAGTGCAGCAAGACCAAACTTTCTTAGTTTGTGTAACCTAACAAGATGTTCAACTTATTAGGTTACCATCATTTCTAACGCAGTTTGTTTAGCAAACAAACACCTTGATTCGCCAACACTGAACTGTATGAAATAAGCTAGTTCTTTTCTCAGAATGAGTTGCTTTCTTACGAAGAGTCTTCAGTGCAGCAAGATCAAACTTTGCTAGTTTGTGTAATCTAACAAGATGTACAACTTAGTAGGTTAACTTCATTTTAACGTACTTTGTTTTGTAAACAAGCACCTTGATTCCCCAACACTGTACTGTGTCAAATAAGCTAGTTCTGTTCTCACAAAGAGTTGCTCTCTTACAAAGAGTCTTCAGTTCAGCAAGATCAAATTTTCCTTGTTTGTGTAAACTAACAAGTTATACAACTTAGTAGATTTGCTTCATTTCTAAAGTAGTTTATTTAGAAAACAAACACCTTCATTTCTGAACACTGTACTGTGTGAAATAAGGTACTTCTGTTCTCGGACTGAGTTGCTTTCTTACGAAGAGTCTTCAGTGCAGCAAGATCAAACATTAGCAGTTTGTGTAATCTAACAAGATGCACAACTCAGTAGGTTAGCTCATTTCTAACGTAGTTTGTTTAGAAAACAAAGACCTTCATTGCAGAACACTGTACTGTGTGAAATAAGCTAGTTGTGTTTTCAGAATGAGTTGCTTTCTTACGAAGAGTCTTCAGTGAAGCAAGATCAAACTTTCCTAGTTTGTGTAATCTAACAAGATGTACAAGTTAGTATTTTTGCTTCATTTCAAAAGTTGTTTGTTTAGAAAACAAACACCTTCATTGTAGAACAACTGTACTGTGTGAAATAAGCTAGTTGTGTTCTCGAAATGAGTTGATTTCTTACAAAGAGTCTTCAGTGCAGCAAGATCAAACTTTGCTAGTTTGTGTAATGAAACAAGATGTACAACTTAGTAGATTCACCTCATTTCTAACGTAGTTTGTTTAGAAAACAAACACCTTCATTGCCGAACACTGTACTGGTGAAATATGCTAGTTCTGTTCTAGGAATGAGTTGCTTTCTTATGAAGAGTCTTCAGTGCAGCAAGATCAAACTTTCCTGGTTTGTGTAATCTAAGATGATATACAACTTAGTAGATTCCCTTCATTTCTAACGTAGTTTGTTTAGAAAACAAACACCTTGATTCCCCAACACTGTACTGTGTGAAATAAGCTAGTTCTGTTCTCGGAATGAGTTGCTTTCTTACGAAGAGTCTTCAGTGCAGCAAGATCAAACTTTGCTAGTTTGTGTAATCTAACAAGATGTACAACTTAGTAGATTTTCTTCATTTCTAACGTAGTTTGTTTAGAAAACAAACACCTTGATTCCCCTACACTGTATTGTGTGAAATAAGCTACTACTGTTCTCGAAATGAGTTGCTTTTTTACGAAGAGTCTTCAGTGCAGCAAGGTCAAATTTCTTACTTGGTGTAATCTAACAAGGTGTACAATTCAGTAAGTTAGCTTCATTTCTAACTTAGTTTGTTTAGAAAAAAAAACACCTTGATTCCCCAACACTGTGCTGTGTGAAATAAGCTAGTTCTGTTATTGGAATGAGTTGCTTTCTTACGAAGAGTCTTCAGTGCAGCAAGATCAAACTTTCCTAGACTGTTTAACCTAACAAGTTGTACAACTTAGCAGATTTGTCTTATTTCTAAAGTAGTTTCTTTAGAAAACAAACATCTTCATTGCCGAACACTGTACTCTGTGAAAACAGCTATTTCTGTTCTCGGAATGAATTGCTCTCTTACGAAGAGTATTCAGTGCAGCAAGATCAAACTTTGCCAGTTTGTGTATTCTAACAAGATGCACAACTTAGTAGATTCATTTCATGTCTAACGTAGTTTTTTAGAAAACAAAAACCTTGATTCCCAAAAACAGTACTGTGTGAAATAAGCTAGTTATGTTCTCAGAATGAGTTGCTTTCTTACGAAGAGTCATCAGTGCATCAAGATCAAACTTTGCTAATTTGTGTAACCTAACAAGATGCACAACTCAGTAGGTTACCTTCATTTCTAATGTACTGTGTTTAGAAAACAAACACCTTGATTTTCCAACACTGTAATGTGTGAAATAACGTAGTTCTGTTTTCAGAATGAGTTGCTTTCTTACGAAGAGTCTTCAGTGCAGCAAGATCAAACTTTCCTAGATTGTGAAACGTAACAAGATGTACAACTTAGTAGATTCACCTCATTTCTATAGTAGTTTCTTTAGACAATAAACATCTTCATTGCCGAACACTGTACTGTGTGAAATAAGCTAGTTCTGTTCTCCAAATGAATTGCTTTCTTACGAAGAGTCTTCACTGTAGCAACATCAAAATTTGCTATTTTTTGTAACATAAGAATATGTACAACTTAGTAGATTCGCCTCTTTTCTAACGCAATTTGTTTAGAAAAAAAACACCTTCATTTCCGAACACTGTACTGTGTGAAATAAGGTAGTTCTGTTGTCGGAATTAGTTGCTGTCTTATGAACAGTCTTCAGTGCAGCAAGGTCAAGCTTTGATAGTTTGTGTAATCGAACAAGATGTACAACTTAGTAGATTTGCTTCATTTCTAAAGAAGTTTGTTTAGAAAACAAATACCCTCATAGCCGAACACTGTACTGTGTGAAATAAGCTAGTTCTGTTGTCAGAATGAGTTGCTTTCTTAATAAGAGTCTGCAGCGCATCAAGATCAAACTTTGCCAGTTTATGTAATCTGACAATATGCACAACTCAAAAGGTTAGCTTCATTTCTAACGTAGTTTGTTTAGAAAACAAACACGTTGATTCCCCAACATGTTACTGTGTGAAATAAGCTAGTTCTCGGAATGAGTTGCTTTCTTACAAAGAGTCTTCAGTGCAGCAAGATCAAACTTTGCTAGTTTGTGTAATCTAACAAAATATACAACTTAGTAGATTCGCTTAATTTCTAATGTAGTTTGTTTAGAAAACAAACACCTTGATTCCCAAAAACACTGTACTGTGAAAATAAGCTAGTTCTGTTCTCGGAATGAGTTGCTTTCTTACAAGAGTCTTCAGTGCAGCAAGATCAAACTTTGCTAGTTTGTGTAATCTAACAAAATATACAACTTAGTAGATTCGCTTAATTTCTAATGTAGTTTGTTTAGAAAACAAACACCTTGATTCCCCAACACTGTACTGTGTGAAATAAGCTAGTTCTGTTCTCGGAATGAGTTGCTTTCTTACAAAGAGTCTCCGGTGCAGCAAGATCAAACTTTCCTAGATTGTGTAACCTAATAGGATGTACAACTTAGTAGATTCGCCTCATTTCTAAAGTAGTTTCTTTAGAAAACAAACACCTTGATTCCCCAACACGGTACTCTGTGAAACAATCTAGTTCTGTTCTCGGAAGGAATTGCTCTCTTAGAAAGAATCTTCAGTGCAGCAATCTCAAACTTTGCAAGTTTGTGTAATCTAACAAGATGTACAGCTGAGTAGGTTAGCTTCATTTTTAACGAAGTTTGTTTAGAAAACAAACGCCTTGATTCGCCAATGCTGTACTGTGTGAAATAAGCTAGTTCTGTTTTCGGAATGAGTTGCTTTCTTATGAAGAGTCTTCAGTGCAGCAAGATCAAACTTTCCTAGTTGGTGTAATCTAAGAACGTGTACAACTCAGTAGGTTACCTTCATTTCTAACGTAGTTTGTTTAGAAAAAAACACCTTGATTCCCCAACACTGTGATGTGTGAAATAAGCTAGCTCTGTTATTGGAATGAGTTGCTTTCTTAAGAAGAGTCTTCATTGCAGGAAGATCAAACTTTCCTATACTGTGTAACCTAAAAAGATGTACAACTTAGTAGATTCACCTCATTTTTAAGGTAGTTTCTTTAGAAAACTAACATCTTCATTGAAGAACACTGTACTCTATGAAATAAGCTATTTCTGTTCTCAGAATGAATTGCTTTCTTACGAAGAGCATTCAGTGCAGCAAGATCAAACTTTGCGAGTTTGTGTATTTTAACAAGATGCACAACTTAGGGGATGCATTTCATTTCTAAGGTAGTTTTTTAGAAAACAAACACCTTGAATCCTGAACACAGTACTGTGTGAAATGAGCTAGTTCTGTTGTTGGAAAGATTTGCTTTCTTACGAAGAGTCTTCAGTGTAGCAAGATCAAACATTCCTAGTTGGTGTAATCTATCTAGAAGTACACCTTAGTAGGTTAGCTTCATTTCTAACATAGTTTGTATAGAAAACAAACACCTTGAATCGCAAACACTGTACTCTGTGAACTAAGCTTGTTCTATTCTCGGAATGAGTTGCTTTCTTATGAAGAGTCTTCAGTGCAGCAAGATCAAACTTTCCTAGTTTGTGTAATCTAACAAGATATTCAACTTAGTACTATACCATCATTTCTAACGTAGTTTGTTTAGAAAACAAACACCTTGATTCGCCAACACTGAACTGTATGAAATAAGCTAGTTCTGTTCTCAGAATGAGTTGCTTTCTTACGAAGAGTCTTCAGTGCAGCAAGATCAAACTTTGCTAGTTTGTGTAATCTAAGAAGATGTACAACTTAGTCAGTTAACTTCATTTTAACGTACTTTGTTTTGGAAACAAGCACCTTGATTCCCCAACACTGTACTGTGTCAAATAAGCTGGTTCTGTTCTTGCAAGGAGTTGCTCTCTTACAAAGAGTCTTCAGTGCAGCAAGATCAAACTTTCCTTGTTTGTGTAAACTAACAAGTTATACAACTTAGTAGATTAGCTTCATTTCTAAAGTAGTTTGTTTAGAAAACAAACACCTTCATTTCTGAACATTGTAGTGTGTGAAATAAGGTACTTCTGTTCTCGGAGTGAGTTGCTCTCTTACGAAGAGTCTTCAGTGCAGCAAGACCGAACTTTACCAGTTTGTGTAATCTAACAAGATGCACAACTCAGTAGGTTAGTTCATTTCTAACGTAGTTTGTTTAGAAAACAAAGACCTTCATTTCCGTTCACTGTACTGTGTGAAATAAGCTAGTTCTGTCTTCGGAATGAGTTGATTTCTTACGAAGAGTCTTCAGTGAAGCAAGATCAAACTTTCCTAGTTTGTGTGATCTAACACGATGTACAACTTTGAATATTTGCTTCATTTCTAAAGTTGTTTGTTTAGAAAACAAACACCTTCATTTTAGAAAAACTGTACTGTGTGAAATAAGCTAGTTGTGTACTCGAAATGACTTGCTTTCTAAAAAAGAGTCTTCAGTGCAGAAAGATCAAACTTTGCTAGTTTGTGTAATCAAACAAGATGTACAACTTACTAGATTCACCTCATTTCTAACATAGTTTGTTTAGAAAACAAACACCTTCATTGCCGAACACTGTACTGGTGAAATATGCTAGTTCTGTTCTCGGAATGAGTTGCTTTCTTACAAAGAGTCTTCAGTGCAGCAAGATCAAACTTTCATAGTTTGTGTAATCTAAGAAGATGCACAACTCAGTAGGTTAGCTTCATTTCTTACGTAGTTTGTTTAAAAATCAAACACCTTGATTGGCCACCACTGTACTGTATGAAATAAGATAGTTCTGTTCTCGGAATGAGGTGCTTTCTTACGAAGAGTCTTCAGTGCAGCAAGATCAAACTTTGCTAGTTTGTGTAATCTAAGACGATATACAACTTAGTAGATGCGCTTCATTTCTAACGTAGTTTGTATAGAAAACAAGCACCTTGATTCCCCTACATTGTACTGTGTGAAATAAGCTACTTCTGTTCTCGGAATGATTTGCTTTCTTATTAAGAGTCTTCAGGGCAGCAAGATCAAACTTTCCTCGTTTGCGTAATCTAACAAGATGTACAACTTTGTAGGCTAGCTTCATTTCTAATGCAGTTTGTTTAGAAAACAAACACCCTGATTCCCAAACCCCTTACTGTGTGAAATAAGCTAGTTCTGTTTTCAGAATGCGTTGCTTTCGTACGAAGAGTCTTTAGTGCAGCAAGATCAAAATTTCGTAGATTGTGTAACATAACAAGATATACAACTTAGTAGATTCGCTTCATTTCTAACGTAGTTTATTTAGAAAACAAACATCTTCATTTCCGAACACTGTACTGTGTGTAATAAGTGAGTTCTGTTCTTGGAATGAGTTTGTTTCTTACGAAGAGTCTTCAGTGCAGCAAGATCAAACTGCTAGTTTGTGTTATCTAACAAGATGTCCAACTTAGTAGGTTAGCTTCATTTCTAACGTAGTGTGTTTAGAAAACAAACACCATGATTCCCCAACACTGTACTGTGTGAAATAAGCTAGTTCTGTTTTCAGAATTAGTTGCTTTCTTACGAAGAGTCTTCAGTGCAGCAAGATCAAACTTTGCTAGTTTGTGTAATATTGCTAGATGTACAACTTAGTAGGTTTGCTTCATTTCTATCGTAGTTTGTTTAGAAAACAAACACTTTTAATCTCAAACACTGTATTGTGTGAAATAAGCGAGTTCTGTTTTAGGAATGAGTTGCTTTCTTATTTAGAGTCTTCAGGGCAGCAAGATCAAACTTTGCTAGTTTGTGTAATCTAACAAGATGTACAACTTAGTAGATTAACACCTTCATTTCTAATATGTAGTTTGTTTAGAAAACAAACACCTGATTCCCAAACCCCTACTGTGTGAAATAAGCTAGTTCTGTTTTTCAGAAATGAGTTGCTTTCTTACGAAGAGTCTTCAGTGCAGCAAGATCAAACTTTGCTAGTTTGTGTAATCTAACAAGATGTACAACTTAGTAGATTACCTTCATTTCTAACATAGTTTGTTTAGAAAACAAACACCTTGATTCCCCAACACTGTACTGTGTGAAATAAGCTAGTTCTGTTCTCAGAATGAGTTGCTTTCTTACGAAGAGTCTTCAGTGCAGCAAGATCAAACTTTCTAGTTTGTGTAATCTAACAAGATGTACAACTTAGTAGGTTACCTTCATTTCTAACGTAGTTTGTTTAGAAAACAAACACCTTGATTCCCCAACACTGTACTGTGTGAAATAAGCTAGTTCTGTTCTCAGGAATGAGTTGCTTTCTTACAAAGAGTCTTCAGTGCAGCAAGATCAAACTTTGCTAGTTTGTGTAATCTAACAAGATGTACAACTTAGAAGATTTTCTTCGTTTTTAAAGTAGTTTTTTTAGAAAACAAACACCTTCATTGCCAAACACTGTACTGTGTGAAATAAGCTAGTTCTGTTCTCGGAATGAGTGGCATTCTTACGAAGAGTCTTCAGTGCAGCAAGATAAAACTTTGCTAGTTTGTGTAATATATCAATATGTACAACTTAGTAGATTCATTTCATTTCTAACACAGTTTGTTTAGAAAACAAACACCTTGATTCAACAAACACTGTACTGTGTGAAATAAGCTAGTTCTGTTCTCGGAATGAGTGGCATTCTTACGAAGAGTCTTCAGTGCAGCAAGATAAAACTTTGCTAGTTTGTGTAATATATCAATATGTACAACTTATTAGGTTTGCCTCTTTTCGAATGCAGTTTGTTTAGAAAACAAACACCTTGATTCCCCAACACTGTACTGTGTGAAATAAGCTAATTCTGTTTTTGGAATGAGTTGCTTTCTTACAAAGAGTCTTTAGTTCAGCAAGATCAAACTTTCGTAGATTGTGTAACCTAACAAGATGTACAACATAGTAGATTCGCGTCATTTCCAAAGTAGTTTCTTTAGAAAACAAACATCTTCATTTCCAAACACTCTACTGTGTGAAATAAGCTAGTTCTGTTCTCGAAATGAGTAGCTTTCTTATGAAGAGTCTTCAGTGCAGTAATATCAAACTTTGCTAGTTTGTGTAATCTAACAAGATGTACAAGTTATTAGATTCATTTCATTTCTAAAGTAGTTTGTTTAGAAAACAAACACCTTCATTTCCAACACTGTACTGTGTGAAATAAGCTAGTTCTGTTCTTGAATGAGTTGCTTTCTTATGAAGAGTCTTCAGTGCAGCAAGATCAAACTTTTGCTAGTTTGTGTAATCTAACAAGATGTACAACTTAGTAGGTTACCTTCATTTCTAACGTAGTTTGTTTTTAGAAAACAAACACCTTGATTCCCAACACTGTACTGTGTGAAATAAGCTAGTTCTGTTCTCAGAATGAGTTGCTTTCTTACGAAGAGTCTTCAGTGCAGCAAGATCAAACTTTGCTAGTTTGTGTAATCTAACAAGATGTACAACTTAGTAGATTCACCTCATTTCTAACGTAGTTTTTTTTAGAAAACAAACACCTTCATTCCCAACACTGTACTGTGTGAAATAAGCTAGTTCTGTTCTCGGAATGAGTTGCTTTCTTACAAAGAGTCTTCAGTGCAGCAAGATCAAACTTTGCTAGTTTGTGTAATCTAACAAGATGTACAACTTAGTAGGTTACCTTCATTTCTAACGTAGTTTGTTTAGAAAACAAACACCTTGATTCCCCCAACACTGTACTGTGTGAAATAAGCTAGTTCTGTTCTCAGAATGAGTTGCTTTCTTACAAAGAGTCTTCAGTGCAGCAAGATCAAACTTTGCTAGTTTGTGTAATCTAACAAGATGTACAACTTAGTAGATTCGCCTTCATTTCTAACGTAGTTTGTTTAGAAAACAAACACCTTCATTCCCAACACTGTACTGTGTGAAATAAGCTAGTTCTGTTCTGGAATGAGTTGCTTTCTTACGAAGAGTCTTCAGTGCAGCAAGATCAAACTTTGCTAGTTTGTGTAATCTAACAAGATGTACAACTTAGTAGATTCATTTTCATTTCTAACATAGTTTGTTTAGAAAACAAACACCTTCATTCCCAAACACTGTACTGTGTGAAATAAGCTAGTTCTGTTCTCCAGAATGAGTTGCTTTCTTACGAAGAGTCTTCAGTGCAGCAAGATCAAACTTTGCTAGTTTGTGTAATATAACAAGATGTACAACTTAGTAGATTTTCTCATTTCTAACAAAGTTTGTTTAGAAAACAAACACCTTCATTTCCCAACACTGTACTGTGTGAAATAAGCTAGTTCTGTTTTTGGAATGAGTTGCTTTCTTAAGAGGAGTCTTCAGTGCAGCCAGATCAAAGTTTGCTAGTTTGTGTAATCTAACAAGATGTACAACCTAGTAGGTTTGCTTCATTTCTAACGTAGTTTGTTTAGAAAACAAACACCTTGATTCACCAAAACTGTACTGTGTGAAATAAGCTAGTTCTGTTCTCGGAATGAGTTGCTTTCTTACGAAGAGTCTTCAGTGCAGCAAGATCAAACTTTGCTAGTTTGTGTAATCTAACAAGATGTACAACTTAGTTGGTTAGCTTCATTTCTAACATAGTTTGTTTAGAAAACAAGCACCTTGATTTCCCAACACTGTACTGTGTGAACTGAGCTAGTTCTGTTCTCGGAATGAGTTGCTTTCGCACAAAGAGTCTTCAGTGCAGCAACATGAAAGTTTATTAGTTTGTGTAATCTAACTAGATGTACAACTTAGTAGATTTAGCTTCATTTCTAAAATAGTTTGTTTAGAAAACAAACACCTTCATTTCCAAACACTGTACTGTGTGAAATAAGCTAGTTCTGTTCTCGAATGAGTTGCTTTCTTACGAAGAGTCTTCAGTGCAGCAAGATCAAACTTTCCTAGTTTGTGTAATCTAACAAGATGTACAACTTAGTAGATTCATTTCATTTATAACATAGTTTTTTTAGAAAACAAACACCTTCATTTCCAACACTGTACTGTGTGAAATAAGCTAGTTCTGTTCTTGGAATGAGTTGCTTTCTTACGAAGAGTCTTCAGTGCAGCAAGATCAAACTTTGCTAGTTTGTGTAATCTAACAAGATGTACAACTTAGTAGGTTAGCTTCATTTCTAACGTAGTTTGTTTAGAAAACAAACACCTTGATTTGCCAACACTGTACTGTGTGAAATAAGCTAGTTCTGTTTTTCGGAATGAGTTGCTTTCTTACGAAGAGTCTTCAGTGCAGCAAGATCAAACTTTCCTAGTTTGTGTAATCTAACAAGATGTACAACTTAGTAGATTAGCTTCATTTCTAAAGTAGTTTGTTTAGAAAACAAACACCTTCATTCCCAAACACTGTACTGTGTGAAATAAGCTAGTTCTGTTCTCGGAATGAGTTGCTTTCTTACAAAGAGTCTTCAGTGCAGCAAGATCAAACTTTGCTAGTTTGTGTAATCTAACAAGATGTACAGCTTAGTAGATTCATTTCATTTCTAACGTAGTTTGTTTAGAAAACAAACACCTTGATTCCCAAACACTGTACTGTGTGAAATAAGCTAGTTCTGTTCTCAGGAATGAGTTGCTTTCTTACGAAGAGTCTTCAGTGCAGCAAGATCAAACTTTGCTAGTTTGTGTAATCTAACAAGATGTACAACTTAGTAGGTTACCTTCATTTCTAACGTAGTTTGTTTAGAAAACAAACACCTTCATTGCCAAACTCTGTATTGTGTGAAATAAGCTAGTTCTGTTCTCAGAATGAGTTGCTTTCTTACAAAGAGTCTTCAGTGCAGCAAGATCAAACTTTGCTAGTTTGTGTAATCTAACAAGATGTACAACTTAGTAGATTACCTTCATTTCTAACGTAGTTTGTTTAGAAAACAAACACCTTGATTCCCCAACACTGTACTGTGTGAAATAAGCTAGTTCTGTTCTCGGAATGAGTTGCTTTCTTACGAAGAGTCTTCAGTGCAGCAAGATCAAACTTTGCTAGTTTGTGTAATCTAACAAGATGTACAACTTAGTAGGTTAGCTTCATTTCTAACGTAGTTTGTTTAGAAAACAAACACCTTGATTCCCCAACACTGTACTGTGTGAAATAAGCTAGTTCTGTTCTCAGAATGAGTTGCTTTCTTACGAAGAGTCTTCAGTGCAGCAAGATCAAACTTTCCTAGTTTGTGTAATCTAACAAGATGTACAACTTAGAAGATTTTCTTCGTTTTTAAAGTAGTTTTTTTAGAAAACAAACACCTTCATTGCCAAACACTGTACTGTGTGAAATAAGCTAGTTCTGTTCTCAGAATGAGTTGCTTTCTTACAAAGAGTCTTCAGTGCAGCAAGATCAAACTTTGTTAGTTTGTGTAATCTAGCAAGATGTACAACTTAGTAGGTTACCTTCATTCATAACTTAGTTTGTTTAGAAAACAAACACCTTGATTCCCCAACACTGTACTGTGTGAAATAAGCTAATTCTGTTTTTGGAATGAGTTGCTTTCTTACAAAGAGTCTTTAGTGCAGCAAGATCAAACTTTGCTAGTTTGTGTAATCTAACAAGATGTACAACTTAGTAGATTAGCTTCATTTCTAAAGTAGTTTGTTTAGAAAACAAACATCTTCATTTCCAAACACTCTACTGTGTGAAATAAGCTAGTTCTGTTCTCGAAATGAGTAGCTTTCTTATGAAGAGTCTTCAGTGCAGTAATATCAAACTTTGCCAGTGTGTGTACTCTAACAAGATGCACAAATTAGTAGATTCATTTCATTTATAACGTAGTTTGTTTATAAAACAAACACCTTCATTGCCGAACACTATACTGTGTGAAATAAGCTAGTTCTGTTTTTGGAATGAGTTGTTTTCTTACGAAGAGTCTTCAGTGCAGGAAGATCAAACTTTGCTAGTTTGTGTAATATTACTAGATGTACAACTTAGTAGGTTACCTTCATTTCTAACGTAGTTTGTTTAGAAAACAAACACTTTGATTCACCAACACTGTACAGTGTGAAATAAGCGAGTTCTGTTTCAGGAATGAATTGCTTTCTTACGAAGAGTCTTCAGTGAAGCAAGATCAAACTTTGCTAGTTTCTGTAATCAAACAAGATATACAAGTTAGTAGATTCACCTCCTTCCTAACGTAGTTTGTTTAGAAAACAAACACCTTGATTCTCCAACACTGTATTGTATGAAAGAAGCTAGTTCTGTTCTCGGAATGAGTTGCTTTCCTACAAAGAGTCTTCAGTGCAGCAAGATCAAACTTTCCCAGTTGGTGTAATCTGACACGATGTACAACTTAGTACCTTACCTTCATGTCTAATGTAGTTTGTTTAGAAAACAAACACCTTGATTCCCCAACACTGTACTGTGTGAAATAATTTAGTTCTGTTCTCGGAATGGGTTGCTTTCTTACCAAGAGTATTCAGTACAGCAAGATCAAACTCTCCTAGATTGTGTAACCAAAAAAGATGTACAACTTAGTAGAATCGCCTCATTTCTAAAGTAGTTTCTTTAGAAAACAAACATCTTCACTGCAGAACACTGTACTGTGTGAAATAAGCTAGTTCTGTTCACGGAATGAATTGCTTTTTACGAAGAGTCTTCAGTGCAGCGAG
Source organism: Orientallactaga sibirica (assembly GCA_036365145.1). Lineage (NCBI taxonomy): Eukaryota > Metazoa > Chordata > Mammalia > Rodentia > Dipodidae > Orientallactaga > Orientallactaga sibirica. The sequence continues at coordinate 318,610 of JAEOAD010001078.1, read as the reverse complement.
ATCAAACTTTGTCAGTTTGTGTATTCTAACAACGTGCACAACTTAGTAGATTCATTTCATTTATAATGTAGTTTGTTTAGAAAGCAGACACCTTCATTCCCGAACACTGTACTGTCTGGAATAAGCTAGTTCTGTTCTCCGAATGAGTTGCTTTCTTATGAAGAGTCTTCACTGAAGGAAGATCAAACTTTGCTAGTTTGTGTAATATAATTAGATATACAAATTAGTAGGTTAGCTTCAATTATAACAAAGTTTGTTTAGAAAACAAACACCTTCTTTGCCGAACACCGAACTGTGTGAAATAAGCTAGTTCTGTTCTCGGAATGAGTTGCTTTCTTATGAAGACTCTTCAGGGCAGCAAGATTAAACTTTGCTAGTTTGTGTAATCTAATTCGATGTACAACTTAGTAGGTTAGCTTCATTTCTAACGTAGTTTGTTTAGAAAACAAACACCTTGAATCGCAAACACAGTACTCTCTGAAATAAGTGAGTTCTCTTTTCGGAAGGAGTTGCTTTCTTACGAAGAGTCTTCAGTGCAGCAAGATCAAACTTTGCTAGTTTGTGTAATATTACTAGATGTACAACTTAGTAGGTTAGCTTCATTTCTAACGTAGTTTATTTGGAAAACAAACACCTTGAATCACAAACACTGTACTGTGTGAAATAAGCTAATTCTGTTTTAGGAATGAGTTGCTTTCTTACGCAGAGTCTTCAGTGCAGCAAGATCAAACTTTCGTAGATTGTGTAACCTAACAAGATGTACAACTTAGGAGGTTTCCTTCATTTCTTACATAGTTTGTTAAGAAAACAAAAATATTCATTTCCAAACACTGTACTGTGTGAAATAAGCTAGTTCTATTCACGGAATGAATTGCTTTCTTACGAAGAGTCTTCAGGGCAGCAAGATCAAACTTTGCCAGTTTGTGTATTCTGACAAGATGCACAGCTTAGTAGATTCATTTCATTTATAATGTAGTTTTTTTTAGAAAACAAACACCTTCATTGCCGAACACTGTACTGTGTGAAATAAGCTAGTTCTGGTCTCGGAATGAATTGCTTTCTTACGAAGAGTCTTCAGTGCAGCAAGATCAAACTTTGCTAGTTTGTGTAATATTACTACATGTACAACTTAGTAGGATAGCTTCATTTCTAACGTAGTTTGTTTAGAAAACAAACACCTTGAATTGCATACACTGTACTGTCTGAAATCAGCTAGTTCTGTTTTCGGAATGAGTTGCTTTCTTACGAAGAGTCTTCAGTGCAGCAAGATCAAACTTTCCTAGTTTGTGTAATCTAACAAGATGTACAACTTAGTAGATTTGCTTCATTTCTAAAATAGTTTGTTTAGAAAACAAACACCTTCATTGCTGAACACGGTACTGTGGGAAATATGCTAGTTCTGGTCTCGGAATGAGTTGTTTTCTTACAAAGAGCCTTCAGTGCAGCAAGATCAAACTTTGCTAGTTTTTGTAATCTTACAAGATGTACAACTTAGTAGATTCACTTCATTTCTAACGTAGTTTGTTCAGAACACAAACACTTTCATTGCCGAACACTATACTGTACGAAATATGCTAGTACTATTCTAGGATTGAGTTGCTTTCTTATGAAGAGTCTTCAGTGCAGCAAGATCAAACGTTGCTGGTTTGTGTAATATATAAATATATACAAAAACTTAGTTGATTCGCCTCTTTTCGAACGCAGTTTGTTTAGAAAACAAACACCTTGATTACCATATACTGTACGGTGTGAAATAAGCTAATTCTGTTCTCAGAATGAGTTGCTTTCTTACGAAGATTCTTCAGTGCAGCAAGATCAAATTTTGGTAGTTTGTGTAATCTAATTAGATGTACAGTTTAGTAGGTTAGCTTCATTTCTAACGTAGTTTATTTAGAAAACAAACACCTTGAATCGCAAACACTGAACTGTGTGAAATAAGCCAGTACTGTTTTAGGAATGAGCTGCTTTCTTACAAAGAGTCTTCAGTGCAGCAAGATCAAACTTTGCTAGTTTGTGTAATCTAAGTAGATGTACAACTTAATAGGTTAGCTTCATTTCTAACGTAGTTTGTTTAGAAACACCTTGAATAGCTAACACTGTACTGTGTGAAATAAGCTAGTTCTGTTTTCGGAATGAGTTGCTTTCTTGCAAAGAGTCTTCAGTGCAGCAAGATCAAACTTTCCTAGTTGGTGTAATCTAACAAGATGTACAACTTAGTAGTTTACCTTCATTGCTAACGTAGTTTGTTTAGAAAACAAACACCTTGATTCCCCAAAACTCTACTGTGTGAAATAAGCTAGTTCTGTTCTCAGAATGAGTTGCGTTCTTACAAAGAGTCTTCAGTGCAGCAAGATCAAACTTTGCTAGTTTGTGTAATCTAACAAGATGTACAACTTAGTATGTTACCTTCATTTCTAACGTAGTGTGTTTAGACAACAAACACCTTGATTCCCCAACACTGTACTGTGTGAAATAAGGTAGGTCTGTTCTCAGAGAGTTGGTTTCTTACGAAGAGTATTCAGTGCAGCAAGATTAAACTTTGCTAGTTTGTGTAATCTAACTAGATATACAACTTAATAGGTTAGCTTTATTTCTAATGTAGTTTGTTTAGAATACAAACACCTTGAGTCGCAAATACTGTATTGTGTGAAATCAGCTAGTTCTGTTTTTGGAATGAGTTGCTTTCTTAGGAAGAGTCTTCAGTGCAGGAAGATCAAACTTTCCTAGTTTGTGTAATCTAACAACATGTACAGCTGAGTAGGTTAGCTTCATTTCTAACGTAGTTTGTTTAGAAAACAAAGACCTTGATTCACCAACACTGTACTGTGTGAAATAAGCTAGTTTTGTTCTCGGAATGAGTTGCTCTCTTAGGAAGAGTCTTCAGTGCAGCAAGATCAAAGTTTGCTAGTTTGTGTAATCTAACTAGATGTACAACTTAGTAGGCTAACTTCATTTCTAACGTAGTTTGTTTAGACAATAAACACCTTGACTCCCACTGTAATGTGTGAAATAAGCTAGTTCTGTTTTCGGAATGAGTTCCTTTCTTACGAAGAGTCTTTAGTGCAGCAATATCAAACTTCTGTAGATTGTGTAACCTAACAAGATGTACAACTGAGTATATTCGCCTCATTTCTAAAGTAGTTTCTTTAGAAAACAAACATCTTCATTACTGAACACTGTATTGTGTGAAATAAGCTAGTTCTGTTCTCGAAATGAGTTGCTTTCTTACGAAGAGTCTTCAGTGCAGCAAGATCAAACTTTGCAAGTTTGTGTAATCTAACAAGATGTACAACTTAGTAGATTGAACTCATTTCTAACGTAGTTTGTTTTTTAGAAAACATACAACTTCATTGCCAAACACTGTACTGTGTGAAATAAGCTAGTTCTGTTCTCGGAATCTGTGGCTTTCCTACAAAGAGTCTTCAGTGCAGCAAGATCAAACTTTCCTAGTTTGTGTAATCTACAAGATGTACAACTTAGTAGATTAGTTTCATTTCTAATGTAGTTTGTTTAGAAAACAAACACCTTGATTCCCCAACACTGTACTGTGTGAAATAAGCTAGTTCTGTTTTTGGAATGAGTTGCTTTCTTACGAAGTGTCTTTAGTGCAGCAAGATCAAACTTTCATAGATTGTGTAACCTAACAAGATGTACACCTTAGTATATTCGCCTTATTTCTAAAGTAGTTTCTTTAGAAAACAAACATCTTCATTTCCGAACACTGTACTGTGTGAAATAAGCTAGTTCTGTTCTCGGAAAGGGTTGCTTTCTTACAAAGAGTCTTCAGTCCAACAAGATCAAAATGTCCTAGTTTGTGTAATCTAGCAACATGTACAACTTAGTAGGTTAGCTTCATTTCTAATGTAGTTAGTTTAGAAAACAAACACCTTGATTCACCAACACTGTACTGTGTGAAATAAGCTAGTTCTGTTCTCGGAATGAGTTGCTTTCTTACGAAGAGTCTTCAGTGCAGCAAGATCAAACTTTGCTAGTTTGTGTAATCTAACTAGATGTACAACTTAGTAGGTTAGCTTCATTTCTAACGTAGTTTGTTTAGAAAACAAACACCTTGAATCGCACTGTACTGTGTGAAATAAGCTAGTTCTGTTTTCCGAATGAGTTGCTTTCTTACAAAGAGTCTTTAGTGCAGCAAGATCAAACTTCCGTAGGTTGTGTAACCTAACAAGATGTACAACTTAGTAGATTCGCCTCAATTCTAATGAAGTTTCTTGAGAAAACAAACATCTTCATTTCCGAACACTGTACTGTGTGAACTAAGCTAGTTCTGTTCTCGGAATGAGTTGCTTTCTTACGAAGAGGCTTCAGTGAAGCAAGATCAAACTTTCCTAATTTGCTTAATCTAACAAGATATAAAACTTAGTAGGTTACCTTCATTTCTAACGTAGTTTGTTTAAAAAACAAACACCTTGACTCACTAGCACTGTACTGTGTGAAATAAGTTAGTTGTGTTCGCGGAATGTGTTACTATCTTACGAAGAGTCTTCAGTGCAGCAAGATCAAACTTTGCTAGTTTGTGTAATCTAACAACATGTACAACTTAGTAGATGCACTTCATTTCTAATGCAGTTTGTTTAGAAAACAAACACCTTGATTCCCGAACACGGTTATGTGTGAAATAATCTAGTTCTGTTCTCAGAATGAGTTGTTTTCTTTATGAAGTGTCTTCAGTGCAGCAAGATCAAACTTTGCTATTTTATGTAATCTAACAAGATGCACAACTTAGTAGGTTAGCTTCATTTCTAACTCAGTTTGTTTAGAAAACAAACACCTTGATTCCCGAACATGGTACTGTGTGAAATAAGCTAGTTCTGTTCTCGGAATGAGGTGCTTTCTTATGAAGAGTCTTCGGTGCAGCAAGATCAAACTTTGCTAGTTTCTGTAATCCAAGAAGGCATACAACTTAGTGCACTCACCTCATTTCTAACGTAGTTTGTTTAGAAAACAAACACCTTGATTCCCCAACACTGTGTGGTGTGAAATAAGCTAGTTCTGTTTTCGGAATGAGTTGCTTTCTTACGAAGAGTCTTTAGTGCAGCAAGATAAAACTTTCGTAGATTGTGTAACCTAAGAAGATGTACAACATAGTAGATTCGCCTCATTTCAAAAGTAGTTTCTTTGGAACAATCATCTTCATTTCTGAACACTGTACTGTGAGAAATAAGCTAGTTCTGTTCTCGGAATGAGTTGCTTTCTTACAAAGAGTCTTCAGTCCAGCAAGATCAAATTTGCCAGTTTGTGTACTCTAAGAAGATGCACAACTTAGTAGATTCATTTCATTTATAACGTGGTTTGGTTAGAAAACAAACACCTTCATTGCCGAACACTGTTCTGTGTGAAATAAGCTAGTTCTGGTCTCGGAAACAGTTGCTTTCTTACGAAGATTCTTCAGGGCAGCAAGATCAAACTTTGCTAGTTTGTGTAATCTAACTAGATGTACAACGTAGTATGTTAGCTTCATTTCTAACGTAGTTTATTTAGAAAACAAACACCTTGAATCCCAAACACTGTACTGTGTGAAATAAGCTAGTTCTGTTTTAGGAATGAGTTGCTTTCTTAGGAAGACTCTTCAGTGCAGCAAGATCAAACTTTCCCACTTGGTGTAATCTAACAAGATGTACAACTCAGTAGGTTAGCTCCATTTCTAACGTAGTTTGGTTAGAAAACAAACACCTTGATTCACCAATAGAGTACTGTCTGAAATAAGCTAGTTCTGTTCTCGGAATGAGTTGCTTTCTTACGAAGAATCTTCAATGCAGCAAGATCAAACTTTGCTAGTTTGTGTAATCTAACTAGATGTAGAGCTTAGTAGGTTACCTTCATTTCTAATGTAGTTTGTTTAGAAACACCTTGAATCGCTAACACTGTACTGTGTGAAATAAGATAGTTCTGTTTTTGGAATGAGTTGCTTTCTTACGAAGAGTCTTTAGTGCAGCAAGATCAAACTTTGGTAGATTGTGTAACCTAACAAGATGTACAACATAGAAGATTCGCCTCATTTCTAAAGTATTTTCTTTAGAAACCAACATCGTCAATTCCAAACACTGTACTGTGGGAAATGAGCTAGTTCTGTTCTCGAAATGAGTTGCTTTCTTACGAAGAGTATTCAGTTCAGCAAGATCAAACTTTGCAAGTTTGTGTATTCTACAGAGATGCACACTTAGTAGATTCATTTCATTTACAACGTAGTTTCTTTATAAAACAAACACCTTCATTGCCGAACACTGTACTGTGTGAAATAAGGTAGTTCTGTTCCCAAAATGAGATGCTTTCTTACAAAGAATATTCAGTGCAGCAAGATCAAACTTTGCTGGTTTGTGTAATCTAACTGGATGTACACCTTAGTAGGTTAGCTTCATTTCTAATGTAATTTGTTTAGAAAACAAACAGCTTGAATGGCAAACACTGTACTGTGTGAAATGAGCTAGTTCTGTTTATGGAATGAGTTGCCTTCTTACGAAGAGTCTTTTGTGCAGCAAGATCAAACTTTCGTAGATCGTGGTGTAACATAAGAAGATGTACAACTTAGTAGATTCGCCTCATATGGAAAGTAGTTTCTTTAGGAAACAAACACCTTCATTGCTGAACATTGTACTGTGTGAAAAATGCTAGTTCTGGTGTCGGAATGAGTTGCTTTCTTAGGAAGAGCCTTCAGTGCAGCAAGATCAAACTTTGCTAGTTTGTGTAATATTACTAGATGTACAACTTAGTAGGTTAGCTTCATTTCTATCGTAGTTTGTTTAGAAAACAAACACCTTGAATTGCAAACACTGTACTGTGTGAAATAAGCGAGGTCTGTTTTAGGAATGAGTTGCTTTCTTACGAAGAGTCTTCAGTGCAGCAAGATCTAACTTTGCTTGTTTGTGTAATCTAACAAGATGTACAACGCAGTAGTTTACCTTCATTTCTAACGTGGTTTGCTTAGAAAACAAACACCATGATTCACCGACACTGTACTGTGTGAAATAAGCCAGTTCTGTTCTCAGAATGAGATGCTTTCTTATGAAGAGTCTTCAGTGCAGAAAGATCAGTCTTTGCTAGTTCATGTAATCTAACAAGATGTACAACTTAGTAGATTCACCTCATTTCTAACGTAGTTTGTTTAAAAAACAAACACCTTCATTGCCAAACACTGTACTGCGTGAAATATGCTAGTTCTATTCTAGGAATGAGTTGCCTTCTTATGAAGAGTCTTCAGTGCAGCAAGATCAAACTTTGCTAGTTTGTGTAATCTAACAAGATGTACGACTTAGGAGATTCGCTTCATTTCTAACGTATTTTTTTAGAAAACAAACACCTTGATTCCCCAACACGGTACTGTGTGAAATAAGGTAGTTCTGTTCTCAGAATGAGATGCTTTCTTACGAAGAGTCTTCAGTGAAGCAAGATCAAACTTTCCTCCTTGGTGTAATCTAACAAGACGCACAACTTAGTAGGTTACCTTCATTTCTAATGTAGTTCATTTAGAAAACAAACACCTGGATTCCCCAACAGTGTACTGTGTGAAATATGCTAGTTCTGTTCTCGGAATGAGTTGCTTTCTTTCGAACAGTCTTCAGTGCAGCAAGATCAAACTTTGCTAGTTTCGGTAATCAAACAAGATATAGAAATTAGTAGGTTCACCTCCTTCCTAACGTAGTTTATTTAGAAAACAAACACCTTCACTGCCAAACACTGTACTGTGTGAAATATGCTAGTTGTATTATAGGAATGAGTTGCTTTCTTATGAAGAGTCTTCAGTGCAGCAAGATCAAACTTTCAAAGTTGGTGTAATCTAACAAGATGTACAACTTAGTACATTACCTTCGTTACTAACTTAGTTTGTTTAGAAAACAAACACCTTGATTCCCCAACAGTGTACTGTGTTAAATAAGCTAGTTCTGTTCTTAGAATGAGTTGCATTCTTTCGAAGACTCTTCAGTGCAGCAAGATCAAACTTTGCTAGTTTCTGTAATGAAACAAGATATAGAAATTAGTAGGTTCACCTCCTTCCTAACGTAGTTTGTTTAGGAAACAAACACCTTCATTGCCAAACACTGTACTGTGTGAAATATGCTAGTTGTATTATAGGAATGAGTTGCTTTCTTACAAAGAGTCTTCAGTGCAGCAAAATCAAACTTTCAAAGTTGGTGTAATCTAACAAGATGTACAACTTAGTACGTTACCTTCATTTCTTATGTAGTTTGTTTAGAAAACAAACACCTTGATTCCCCAACACTGTACTGTGTGAAATAAGCTAGTTATGTTTTAGGAACGAGTTGCTTTCTTATGAAGAGTCTTCAGTGCAGCAAGATCAAACTTTCCTAGTTGGTGTAATCTAACAAGATGTACAACTTATTAGGTTACCTTCATTTCTAATGCAGTTTGTTTAGAAAACAAACACCTTAATTCCCCAACACTGTACTTTGTGAAATAAGCTAGTTCTGTTTTCGGAATGAGTTGCTTTCGTACCAAGAGTCTTTAGTGCAGAAAGATCAAACTTTCGTAGATTGTGTAACGTTACAAGATATACAACTTTGTAGAATCGCTTCATTTCTAAAGTAGTTTCTTTAGAAAACAAACATCTTCATTTCCGAACACTGTACTGTGTGAAATAAATGAGTTCTGTTCTGGGAATGAGTTGTTCTCTTACGAAGAGTCTTCAGTGCAGCAAGATCAACCTTTGCCAGTTTGTGTACTCTAACAAGATGCACAACTTAGTAGATTCATTTCATTGATAACGTAGTTTGCCTAGAAAACAAACACCTTCATTGCCGAACACTGTGCTGTCTGAAATAAGCTAGTTCTGTTCTTGGCATGAGTTGCTTTCTTACGAAGCGTCTTCAGTGCAGCAAGATCAAACTTTGCTAGTTTGTGTCATCTAACTAGACGTACAACTTAGTAGGTTAGCTTCATTTCCAACATAGTTTGTTTAGAAAACAAACACCTTGATTCGCTAACACTGTTCTGTGTGAAATAAGCTAGTTCTGTTCTCGGAATGAGTTGCTTTCTTACAAAGAGTCTTCAGTGCAGCAAGATCAAACATTGCCAGTGTGTATATTCTAACAAGATGCACAACTTAGTAGATTCATTTCATTTAAAACATAGTTTGTTTAGAAAACAAACACCTTCATTGCCAAACACTGTACTGTGTGAACTAAGCTAGTTCTGGTGTTGGAAAGAGTTGCTTTCTTACGAAGAGTCTTCAGTGCAGCAAGATCAAACTTTGCTAGTATGTGTAATCTAACTAGATGTACAACGGAGTAGGTTAGCTTCATTTCTAATGTAGTTTGTTTAGAACACAAACACCTCCAATGGTAAACACCATACTTTGTGAAATAAGTGAGTTCTGGTCTCAGAATGAGTTGCTTTCTTATGAAGAGTCTTCAGTGCAGCAAGATCAAACTATGCTAGTTTGTGTAATCTAACAAGGTATACAACTTAGTAGAGGTGCTTCATTTCTAACGTATTTTGTTTAGAAAACAAACACCTTGATTCGCCAAAACTGTACTGTGTGAAATAAGCTAGTTCTGTTCTCTGAATGAGTTGCGTTCTTACGAAGATTCTTCAGTGCAGCAAGATCAAACTTTAATAGTTTGTGTAATCTAACAAGGTGTACAACTCAGTAGGTTAGCTTCATTTCTAACGTAGTTTGTTTAGAAAACAAACACCTTCATTGCCGAACACTGTACTGTGTGAAATATGCTAGTTCTATTCTAGGAATGAGTTGCTTTCTTATGAAGAGTCTTCAGTGCAGCAAGATGAAACTCTGCTAGTTTCTGTAATCAAACAAGATATACAAATTAGTAGATTCACCTCCTTCCTAACGTACTTTGTTTAGAAAAAAAACATCCTCATTGCCGAACACTGTAGTGTATGAAATAACCTAGTTCTCTTCTCGGAATGTGTTGCTTTCTTGTGAAGATTCTTCAGTGCAGCAAGATCAAACGTTCCTAGTTGGTGTAATGTAACAGGATGTACAACTTAGTATGTTACCTTCATTTCTAAAGTAGTTTGTTTAGAAAACAAATACCTTGATTCTCCAACACTATACTGTATGAAACAAGCTAGTTCTCTTCTTGGAATGAGTTGCTTTCTTACGAAGATTCTTCAGTGCAGTAAGATCAAACTTTCCTAGTTGGTGTAATCTAACAAGATATACACATTAGTACATTACCTTCATTTCTAACGTAGTTTTTTTAGAAAACAAACACCTTGATCACCAACACTGTACTTTGTGAAATACGCAAGTTCTCTTCCCGGAATGAGTTGCTTTCTTATGAAGAGTCTTCATGGCAGCAAGATCAAACTTTGCCAGTGTGTGTATTCTAACAAGATGCACAACTTAGTTGATTCATTTCATTTATAATGTAGTTTGTTTAGAAAACAAACATCTTCATTTCCAAACACTATACTGTGTGAAATAAGCGAGTTCTGTTCTCGGGATGATTTGCTTTCTTACGAAGAGTCCTCAGTGCAACAAGATCAAACTTTCCTAGTTTGTGTAATCTAAGTAGATGTACAACTTAGTAGGTTAGCTTCATTTCTAACGTAGTTTGTTTAGAAAACAAACACCTTGATTCGCAAACACTGTACTGTGTGAAATAAGCAAGTTCTCTTTTAAGAATGAGTTGCTTTCTTACGAAGAGTCTTCAGTGAAGCAAGATCAAACTTTCCTAGTTTGTGTAATCTAACAAGATATACAGCTTAGTAGGTTACCTTCATTTCTAACATGGTTTGTTTGGAAAACAAACACCATGATTCACCAGCACTGTACTGTGTGAAATAAGCTAGTTCTGTTCTCAGGATAAGTTGCTTTCTTAAGAAAAGTCTTCAGTGCAGCCAGATCAAACTTTTCTAGTTTGTGTAACCTAACAAGATGTACAACTCAGTAGGTTAGCTCCATTTCTAACGTAGTTTGTTTAGAAAACAAACACCTTGATTCCCCAAAATAGTACTGTGTGAAATAAGATAGTTCTGTTCTCTGAATGAGTTGCTTTCTTACGCAGAGTCCAGTGCAGCAAGATCAAACTTTCATAGTTTGTGTAATCTAACAAGATGTACAACTTAGTAGATTTGCTTCATTTCTAAAGTAGTTTGTTTAGAAAACAAACACCTTGATTCACAAGCACTGTACTGTGTGAAATAAGCTAGTTCTGTTCTCAGAATGAGTTGCTTTCTTACGAAGAGTCATCAGTGCAGAAAGATGAAACTTTGCCAGTGTGTGTGTTCTAAGAAGATGCACAACTTAGATTCATTTCATTTATAACGTAGTGTGATGGTTAAGTTTGTGTCAACTTGATTTGTTTAGGAATCCACAGACATTCCTCATAAGTGTGTTTCTGAGGCTGCCTCTAGGAAGGATTAACTAAAGGAAGAATCCTTCCCCCAGGGGTAAGCCTTCCCCCAGAGTGGGTGGCCCCTCTTGGAGGAGGGGGCTGGTTGATAAAAAGGAGCTCTGGGAAGAAAGGCTCTCTCTCTCCCACCTGGCTGCCGGTGCTACTAGCTGCTTCGTGTTTTCTGCTTGGTACCTGCTGCTTGGTGTTGCTGCTCTCCAGTGTGGACTGAAGACCCAGGTGGACTGAAAAGCAGCGTCTCTCCAGGAAGCCTCCAGGCCTTCAGTGCCGGATTGGGACTGCTGAGGCCTCCAGCCTTGTGCACTGAGCAGCTACCGGGTTTCTTGACTCTTGGACCTGCAACCTGCTATTGCTGGACTGTATAAGCTAATCCAATAAATCCCCTTTTAATGCGATTCATTCTGTCCATTCTGTTCCTCTAGAGAACCCTGACTAATACAGATTCTGGTACCAGGAGTGGTTCTAGAGAAACAGAATTGTAAGGATGGATTTCCCTAGTAGGCTTGGTGCTCTGTGGAGTTGGTTCTCCAACTCTAGTACCACTAAAGGCTCTGCTGGTAATAAGGAGAGCACTTTAAGTGGTAATAAGGAGGGCACTAATAATCCATGGTGTGAACTATTTAACAAACTCCGTGAGATAGATGTATTTAGTGATTCTGAGTCATATCTTGTGAGGAGCAAGGAATTTAGTGACTCTGTATCTAGAACTTTTGAATATTTGTGGAAAAGTAAGACGAATAATGATGCTGGATGATTTCTTCTGGAATCTCTAGATAAACTGTTGAGAGAAAAGCAGAAGCTCCAAAAGGAAAATTCCAAGCTTAAGACCCACATACATGATCTGAAGTCTTCTAAGGGTGCCCTTGAGGAAAATCTCCTGTCTAGTCAGAACAGGGCTCGAATTGCAGAAAACCAAACTCAAGCTCTCGTTGTAAGATTGGATAACTTGCAGCGTAAGCTCAATTCCCAGCCTCACAAACTATCAGAAGTTGAAGTGAGGGCATTGGTTGGAAAAGAGTGGGATCCCATGACTTGGGATGGGGGTGTATGGGAAGACCCTGAAGAATCTGGGGACATTGAACTCTCAGATTCTGAAGAAGTTGTTTTGCATGAGAATGTGGCTTCCCCTCCTTTAGCTGCAGGTGCACCCCCACCCCCTGAGGGAATCACTCCTTCTTTGTCTGAGGAAGCAGTAATGACCCTCCCTGCAGGATGTGCTGATGCTTCTCAGAGCCCACCCATCTTTGCCTCAAGGCCTATAACTAGGCGTAAGGCTAGGCATGCCCCTAAAGGGGAGTTAGAAAGCGTGACTCAAGAGGAAGTGAGATACACCCCTAAAGAACTTCAAGAGCTTTCTAACTTGTACAGGCAGAAGCATGGGGAATATATGTGGGAATGGATTTTAAGGGTGTGGGATGATGGAGGAAGGAATATAAAATTAGATCAAGCTGAATTTATTGAAATGGGCCCACTAACCAGAGATTTTAGATATAACACTGCAGCTCATGCAGTTGGAAGAGGTGCCAAGAGTTTATTTGATTGGTTGGCTGAAGTATGGATCCAAAGATGGCCTACTGTGAATGAGCTTGAGCTGCCTGATATCCCTTGGCTTAATGTTGATGAAGGGATTAAAAGGCTCAGACAACTTGGAATGCTGGAGTGGATTTACCATGTAAACGCATCTTTAAGCCCGCAATGGGAGCGTGCAGAAGATGTGCCCTTCACTAAGACTATAAGAAACAGATTTGTGAGGGGAGCACCAGAACACTTAAAGTCCCCAGTCATTGGTCTTTTATGTAAAGAAGACATCACAGTGGGATCCGCAGTTGCTGCATTAGGTGACTTAGATGCAATGGGTCTAACTGGCTCTCGGGGTAACAAGGGCCAAGTATCAGCACTGAATCGCCAAAGGCAAGGTGAGCGTGTTTACCGTAATGGACAGCACAGGCAAAACAATGCTCGTAACAGTATGACTCGTGTAGACCTTTGGTACTGGCTGCTTAATCATGGTGTTCCCAGAAGTGAAATAGATAAAAAGCCTACTAAGTTCCTGCTTGATCTGTATAAGCAGAAAAGTTCCAGAGCAAAGAACCCAAAGGCCACTTTGAATTATAGCAACAGAGAATCAAGGCCTCTTAACCAGTTTCCAGACTTGAGCCAGTTTACAGATCCTGAACCCCTTGATTGAAGGGGTGGCCAGGTACCTTTGAGGAAGGACCCTCCCATAATCCCCAAAAGTTTCAATATTAAGCTTAGTCCTATCCTTCCTCAGAGGGACCTACGGCCTTTTGCTAGGGTCACTGTACACTGGGGAAAAGGAAATAATCAGACTTTTCGGGCCTTACTGGATACTGGCTCTGAATTGACATTGATTCCAGGAGACCCTAACCGGCATCGTGGCCCTGCAGTTAAAGTAGGTGCTTATGGAGGTCAGGTGATCAATGGAGTTTTGGCGAATGTTAGACTGACAGTAGGTCCAGTGGGTCCCCAAACTCATCCTGTGGTTATTTCCCCAGTCCCAGAATGCATAATTGGGATAGATATACTTGGGAGCTGGCAAAACCCCCACATTGGTTCTTTGACTTGTGGGGTGAGGGCCATTATGGTTGGAAAGTCCAAATGGAAGCCATTGGAGCTCCCTCTACCAAGGAAAATAGTGAACCAGAAACAGTGTCGCATCCCTGGAGGAATTGCAGAGATTAATGCCACTATAAAGGACTTGAAGGATGCAGGGGTGGTGGTTCCCACCACATCCCCCTTTAACTCCCCTATTTGGCCTGTTCAGAAGACAGACGATCTTGGAGAATGATAGTGGATTATCGGAAACTTAATCAGGTGGTGACTCCAATTGCAGCTGCTGTACCAGATGTGGTTTCTTTACTTGAGCAGATTAACACATCTCCTGGTACCTGGTATGCAGCTATTGATCTTGCGAATGCCTTCTTCTCCATACCTGTCCATAAGGACCACAAGAAACAATTTGCCTTCAGCTGGCAAGGTCAGTAGTACACATTTACTGTGTTACCTCAAGGTTATATTAACTCTCCAGCCCTGTGTCATAGCTTAGTTCGCAGGGATCTTCATCATCTGTGCCTTCCACAAAGTGTCACATTGGTCCATTATATCGATGACATTATGCTGATTGGATTGAATGAGCAGGAGGTGGCAGCCACTCTGGAGTTGCTGGTACAGCATATGCACATCAGGGGATGGGAAATAAATCCATCCAAAATTCAAGGACCTTCCACCTCCGTGAAATTTCTAGAGGTTCAGTGGTGTGGGATATGCAGGGACATTCCTTCTAAGGTGAAGGATAAGTTGTTGCACCTGGCCCCTCCTACCACTAAGAAGGAAGCACAACGTCTAGTGGGCCTATTTGGATTTTGGAGACAGCACATTCCACACTTGGGTGTGTTACTCTGTCCCATATACCAAGTGACTCGGAAAGCTACTAGTTTTCAGTGGGGCCCAGAACAAGAGAAGGCTCTTCAACAGGTCCAGGCTGCTGTGCAGGCGGCTCTGCCACTTGGGCCATATGATCCAGCAGATCCAATGATACTTGAGGTGTCAGTGGCAGATAGGGATGCTGTTTGGAGCCTTTGGCAGGCCCCCATAGGTGAATCACACCGGAGGCCCTTGGGATTCTGGAGCAAGGCCCTGCCATCATCTGCAGACAATTATTCTCCCTTTGAGAGACAGCTCTTGGCTTGCTATTGGGCCTTAATAGAAACTGAACTCTTGACAATGGGCCATCAAGTTATTATGCGACCTGAACTGCCCATTATGAGCTGGGTGTTATCTGACCCACCAGGCCATAAAGTTGGACGTGCACAGCAGCAGTCCATCATCAAGAGGAAGTGGTATATCCGTGATTGGGCTCAAGCAGGCCCTGAAGGCACAAGTAAGTTACATGAGGAGGTTGCCCAAATGCCTATGGTTGCTACTCCTGTTTCAATGCCTTCTGTCCCCAAGCATGCACCTATGGCATCATGGGGTGTGCCCTATGATCAGTTGACTGAAGAGGAGAAGACGAGGGCATGGTTTACAGATGGTTCAGCACGCTATGCGGGCACGTCCCAGAAGTGGACAGCTGCAGCATTACAGCCCCTTTCTGGGACAACTCTGAAGGACTGTGGTGAAGGAAAGTCTTCACAATGGGCAGAACTATGGGCAGTACACATGGTTGTGCATTTTGCTTGGAAAGAAAAATGGCCAGATGTGCGGTTATACACTGATTCCTGGGCTGTGGCCAATGGTTTGGCAGGATGGTCCGGGACATGGAAGGAGCATGATTGGAAAATTGGTGAAAAGGACATTTGGGGAAGATGTATGTGGATAGAGCTCTCTGAATGGGCAAAGGATATAAAGATACTTGTGTCCCATGTTAATGCTCATCAGAAGGTGACCTCATCAGAGGAGGACTTTAATAATCAAGTAAATAAGCTGACACGTTCTGTGGACAGTGGTCAACCTCTTTCCTCAGCCACCCCTGTCATTGCCCAATGGGCCCATGAACAAAGTGGCCATGGTGGCAGGGATGCAGGTTATGCATGGGCCCAACAACACGGACTTCCACTAACTAAGGCTGACCTGGCTACGGCTGCTGCTGAGTGCCAAATCTGCCAGCAGCAGAGACCAGCTCTTAGCCCCCAATATGGTAGTATTCCACGGGGTGACCAGCCAGCAACTTGGTGGCAAGTCGACTATATTGGACCTCTTCCATCATGGAAAGGGCAGCGTTTTGTCCTTACTGGAATAGACACTTATTCTGGGTACGCATTTGCTTTTCCTGCAAGTAATGCTTCTGCCAAAACTACTATCCGTGGGCTTACAGAATGCCTTATCCACCGTCATGGAATTCCACACAGCATTGCTTCTGACCAAGGAACTCACTTCACAGCCAAGGAAGTACAGCAGTGGGCTCATGATCATGGAATTCACTGGTCTTACCATGTGCTCCACCACCCTGAAGCAGCTGGCTTGATAGAGCGGTGGAATGGCCTTTTAAAGAAACAGCTGCAGTGCCAACTAGGTGGCAATAGCTTGGAGGGCTGGGGGCGTGTCCTCCAGCAGGCTGTATATGCTCTGAATCAGCATCCTATATATGATGCTGTTTCTCCTATAGCCCGGATTCACGGGTCCAGGAATCAAGGGGTGGAAATGGGAATGGTACCACTTACCATCACCCCAAGTGACCCATTAGCCAAATTTTTGCTTCCTTTACCCACAACCTTACGCTCTGCTGGCCTAGAGGTCTTGGTTCCAGAGGGGGGAGTGCTTTCGCCAGGAGGCACAAACAACATTCCATTGAACTGGAAGCTGAGATTTCCCCCTGGCCACTTTGGGCTCCTGATGCCCTTGAGTGCACAGGCTGAGAAAGGAGTTACAGTGTTAGCAGGGGTAATTGATCCAGATTACCAGGGGGAAATTGGACTGCTCCTCCACAATGGAGGTAAGGAAGAGTATGTCTGGAGTGCTGGAGATTCTCTAGGGCGTCTCTTGGTGTTACCATGCCCTGTTATCAAAGTCAATGGACAACTGCAACAACCCAATCAATGCAGTGTGATAAATGGCCCAGATCCTTCAGGAATGAAGGTATGGGTCACCCCTCCAGGTAAAGAACCAAGACCTGCTGAGGTGCTTGCTGAAGGTGGAGGAAATACTGAATGGGTAGTAGAAGAAGGCAGTAACAAATACCAGCTAAGGCCACGGGACCAGTTACAAAAACGTGGTCTGTAATTGCCATGAGTGTTCCTGTCTTACCTTGTTGTTAAGAGTGTTTGTACATATGTATACCAATATTAAGATGTTTTGTTCTTCCTCTACTTCTCTATTAGGTAATTAATACTGATTAAGATCATATTGCTAGTTAACCACTGTTGAATTTATATTTGACTTGTTATATGAGACTAAGCCTTCCTCAAGGAACTTGCTTGTGTGTGTGGGGGGGGATGATTGTGCGTTTCCGGTTGTACGAGGGATAGTTATATCATGATAGGTGGAATTATGACCTTGTTACTGTCTTCATTTGGAAATTAAGTAGAATGTAAAGATATATGGTTTGGTGTCAAGTTGACAAGGGGTGGACTTGTGATGGTTAAGTTTGTGTCAACTTGATTTGTTTAGGAATCCACAGACATTCCTCATAAGTGTGTTTCTGAGGCTGCCTCTAGGAAGGATTAACTAAAGGAAGAATCCTTCCCTCAGGGGTAAGCCTTCCCCCAGAGTGGGCGGTCCCTCTTGGAGGAGGGGGCTGGTTGATAAAAAGGAGCTCTGGGAAGAAAGGCTCTCTCTCTCCCACCTGGCTGCTGGTGCTACTAGCTGCTTCGTGTTTTCTGCTTGGTACCTGCTGCTTGGTGTTGCTGCTCTCCAGTGTGGACTGAAGACCAGGGTGGACTGAAGAGCAGCATCTCTCCAGGAAGCCTCCAGGCCTTCAGTGCCAGATTGGGACTGCTGAGGACTCGAGCTTCGTGCACTGAGCAGCTACCGGGTTTCTTGACTCTCGGACCTGCAACCTGCTATTGCTGGACTTTGTAAGCTAATCCAATAAATCCCCGTTTAATGCGATTCATTCTGTCCATTCTGTTCCTCTAGAGAACCCTGACTAATACACGTAGTTTGTTTAGAAAAAAAAACCTTCATTGCCGAACACTATACTGTGTGAAATAAGCTAGTTCTGTTCTCAGAATGAGTTGCTTTCTTAGTAAGAGTCTGCAGCGCATCAAGATCAAACTTTGCCAGTTTGTGTAATCTGACAAGATGCACAACTCAGTAGCTTACCTTCATTTCTAACGTAGTTTGTTTAGAAAACAAACAAGTTGATTCCCCAACACATTACTGTTTGAAATAAGCTAGTTCTCGGAATGAGTTGCTTTCTTACGAAGAGTCTTCAGTGCAGCAAGATTAAACTTTGCTAGTTTATGTAATCTAACCAGATGTACAACGTAGTAGGTTAGCTTTATTTCTAATGTAGTTTGTTTAGAAAACAAACACTTTGAATCTGAAACACTGTACTGTGTGAAATAAGCTAGTTCTGGTCACAGAATGAGTGGCTTTCTTACGAACAGTCTTCAGTGCAGCAAGGTCAAACTATGCTAGTTTGTGCAATCTAACAAGATATACAACTTAGTACATGCGCTTCATTTATCCGTAGTTTGTTTAGAAAACAAACACTTTGATTCCCCAACACTGTAGTGTGTGAAATAAGCTAGCTCTGTTCTCGGAATGAGTTGCATTCTTACGAAGAGTCTTCAGCACAGCAAGATCAAACTTTCCTAGTTTCTGTAATCTAACAAGGTGTTCAACTCAGTAGGATAGCTTCATTTCTAACTTAGTTTGTTTAGAAAACAAACACCTTCATTGCCGAACACAGTACTGTGTACTATGCTAGTTCTATTCTGGGAAAGAGTTACTTTCTTACAAAGAGTCTTCAGTGCAGCAAGACCAAATTTTGCTAGTTTGTGTAATATAACAGTAGGTACAACTTAGTAGATTTGCCGCTTTTCTAACGCCTTTTGTTTAGAAAACAAACACCTTCATTTCCTAACACTGTACTGTGTGAAATAAGGTAGTTCTGTTCTCGGAATGAGTTCCATTCTTAAAAAGAATCTTCAGTGCAGCAAGATCAAACTTTGCTAGTTTGTGTAATCTAACAAGCTATACAACTTAGCAGATGCTCTTCATTACTAACGTAGCTTGTTTGGAAAACAAACACTTTGATTCCTCTACACTGTACTGTGTGAAATATGCTAGTTCTGTTCTCGGAATGAGTTGATTTCTTACAAGAGACTTCAGTGCAGCAAGATCAAACTATCCTAGTTTGTGTAATCTAACAAGATGTACAACTTAGATGGTTATGTTCATTTCTAACGTAGATTGTTTAGAAAACAAACCTCTTGATTCCCCAAAACTCTACTGTGTGAAATAAGCTAGTACTGTTTTCAGAATGAGTTGCTTTCTTACGAAGAGTCTTCAGTGCAGCAAGATCAAACTTTCCTATTTTGTGTATTCTAACAAGGTGTACAACTTAGTAGATTTGCTTCATTTCTAAAGTAGTTTGTTTAAAAAACAAACACCTTCATTGCTGAACACTCTACTGTGTGAAATAAGCTAGTTCTGTTCTTGGAATGTGTTGCTTTCTTACAAAGAGTCTTCAGTGCAGCAAGATCAAACTTTCCTATTTTGTGTATTCTAACAAGATGTACAACATAGTAGATTTGCTTCATTTCTAAAGTAGTTTGTTTAAAAAACAAACACCTTCATTGACGAACACTCTACTGTGTGAAATAAGCTAGTTCTATTCTCGGAATGAGTTGCTTTCTTACAAAGAGTCTTCAGTGCAGCGATATCAAATGTTACCAGTTTGTGTATTCTAACAAGCCGCACAACTTAGTAGAATCATTTCATTTATAATTTAGTTTCTTTAGAAAACAAACACCTTCATTGCCGAACACTGTACTGTGTGAAATAAGCTAGTTCTGTTCTCAGAATGAGTTGCTTTCTTACGAAGAGTCTTCACTGCAGCAAGATCAAACTTTGCTAGTTTGTGTAATCTAATTAGATGTACAATTTAGTAGGTTAGCTTCAAGAATAACGTAGTTTGTTTAGAAAACAAACACCTTCATTGCCAAACACTGTAGTGTGTGAAATAAGCTAGTTCTCTTCTCGGAATGAGTTGCTTTCTTACGAAGAGTCTTCAGTGCAGAAAGATCAAACTTTGCTAGTTTGTGTAATCTAATTAGATGTACAACTTAGTAGGTTACCTTCATTTCTAACGTAGTCTGTTTAGAAAACAAACACCTTGAAACACAAACACTGTAGACTGTGAAATAAGCTAGATCTGTTTTCGGAATGAGTTGCTTTCTTACTAAGAGTCTTCAGTGCAAGAAGATCAAACTTTCCTAGTTTGTGTAATCTAGCAAGATATACAACTTAGTAGGTTAGCTTCATTTCTAACACAGTTTGTTTAGAAAACAAACACCTTAATTCCCCAAGACTGTACTGTGTGAAATAAGCTAGTTCTGTTTTCAGAATGAGTTGCTTTCGTACTAAGAGTCTTTAGTGCAGCAAGATCAAACATTCGTAGATTGTGTAACGTTACAAGGTATACAACTGAGTAGAATCACTTCATTTCTAACGTAGTTTCTTTAGAAAACAAACATCTTCATTTCCAAACACTGTACTGTGTGAAATAACCTAGTTCTGTTTTCGGAATGAGTTGCTTACTTACGAAGAGTCTTCAGTGCAACAAGATCAAACTTTGCTAGTTTGTGTAATCTAACTAGATGTACAACTTAGTAGGTTAGCTTCATTTCTAACGTAGTTTGTTTAGAAAACAAACACTTTGATTCCTGAAAACAATACTGTGTGAAATAAGCGAGTTCTGTTCTTGGAATGAGTTGCGTTTTTACGAAGTCTTCAGTGCAGGAAGATCAATCTTTGCTAGTTGATGTAATCTAAGAAGATGTACAACTTAGTAGATTCACTTCATTTCTAACGTACTTTGTTTAGAAAAAAAAAGACCTTCATTGCCGAACACACTTCTGTGTGAAATATGCAAGTTCTACTCTAGGAATGAGTTGCCTTCTTACAAAGAGTCTTCCGTGCAGCAACATCAAACATTGCTAGTTTGTGTAATCTAACAAGATGCACAACCTAGTAGGTTACCTTCATTTCTAACGTAGTTCGTTTAGAAAACAAACACCTGGAGTCCCCAACTGTGTACTGTGTTAAATAAGCTAGTTTGTTTTCAGTATGAGTTGCTTTCTTATGAAGAGTCTTCAGTGCAGCAAGATCAAACTTTGCTAGTTTGTATAATCTAACCAGATGCACAGTTGTGCAGTAGGTTATCTTCATTTCTAACGTAGTTTGTTTATAAAACAAACACCTTGATTCCCCAAAACGTTACTGTGTGAAATAAGCTAGTTCTCTTCTCTGAATGTGTTGCTTTCTTACGAAGAGTGCAGTGCAGCAAGATCACACTATCCTAGTTGGTGTAATCTTACAAGATGTACAACTTAGTAGATTTGCTTCATTTCTAAAGTAGTTTGTTTAGAAAACAAACACCTTCATTTCCAAACACTGTACTGTGTGAAATATGGAGTTCTATTCTCAGAATGAGTTGCTTTCTTACGAAGAGTCTTCAGTGCAGCAAGATCAAACTTTGCTAGTTGGTGTAATCTAACAAGATGTACAACTTAGTACATTACCTTCATTTCTAACGTAGTTTGTTTAGAAAACAAACACCTTGATTAACCAACACTGTATTGTGTGAAATAATCTAGTTTTGTTCTTGGAATGGGTTGCTTTGTTACGAAGAGCCTTCAGTACAGCAAGATCAAACTTTCCTAGATTGTGTAACCTAAAAAGATGTACAACTGACTAGATTTGCCTCATTTCTAAAGTAGTTTCTTTAGAAAACAAACATCTTCATTACTGAACACTGTATTGTGTGAAATAAGCTAGTTCTGTTCTCGAAATGACTTGCTTTCTTACGAAGAGTCTTCAGTGCAGCAAGATCAAACTTTGCAAGTTTCTGTAATGTAAAAAGATGTACAACTTAGTAGATTCAACTCATTTCTAACGTAGTTTTTTTAGTAAACAAACACCTTCATTGCCGAACATGGTACTGTGTGAAATATGCTAGTTCTATTCTAGGAATGAGTTGCTTTCGTACGAAGACTCTTCAGTGCAGCAAGATCAAACTTTCGTAGTTTGTGTAATCTAACACAACTTAGTAGGTTAGTTTCATTTCTAACGTAGTTTGTTTAGAAAACGAACACCTTGATTCCCCAAAACTGGACTGTTTGAAATAAGCTAGTTCTGTTTTTGGAATGAGTTGCTTTCTTACGAAGTGTCTTTAGTGCAGCAAGATCAAACTTTCATAGATTGTGTAACCTAACAAGATGTACAACTTAGTATATTAGCCTTATTTCTAAAGTAGTTTCTTTAGAAAACAAACATCTTCATTTCTGAACACTGTCCGGTGTGAAATAAGCTAGTTCTGTTCTCGGAATGAATTGCTTTCTTACGAAGAGTCTTCACTGCAGTGAGATCAAACGTTGCCAGTTTGTGTATGCTAACAAGATGCACAACTTAGTAGATTTATTTCATTTATAATGTAGTTTGTTTAGAAAACAAACACCTTCATTGCCGAACACTGTACTGTGTGAAATAATCTAGTTCTGTTCTCGGAATGAATTGCTTTCTCACGAAGAGTCTTCAGTGCAACAACATCAAACTTGGCTAGATTGTGTAATCTAACAAGATGCACAACTCAGTAAGTGAGCATCATTTCTAAAGTAGTTTGTTTAGAACACAAACACCTTGATTCGCCAACACTGTATTGTGTGAAATAAGCTAGTTCTGTTTTTGGAATGAATTGCTTTCTTACAAAGAGTCTTCAGTGCAGCAAGATAAAATATTAATAGTTGGTGTAATCTAACAAGATGTATAGCTTAGTAGGTTACCTTCATTTCTAACGTAGTTTGTTTAGAAAACTAACACCTTGATTCCCCAACACTGTACTGTATGAAATAAGGTAGTTCTGTTCTCAGAATGAGTTGCTTTCTTACGAAGAGTCTTCAGTGCAGCAAGATCAAACTATGCTACTTTGTGTAATCTAACTCAATTGGTTAGCTTCATTTCTAAGGTAGTTTGTTTAGAAAACAAACACCTTGATTCCCCAACACTGTACTGTGTGAAATAAGCTAGTTCTGTTCTTGGAATGAGTTGCGTTCTTACGAAGTGTCTTCACTGCAGCAAGATCAAACTTTCCTAGTTTGTGTAATCTAACTCAGTAGGTTAGCTTCATTTCTAACGTAGTTTGTTTAGAAAACAAACACCTTGATTCCCCAACACGGTACTGTATGAATAAACCAGTTCTGTTCTCAGAATGAGTTGCTTTCTTATGAAGAGTCTTCAGTGCAGCAAGATCAAACTTTGCCAGTTTGTGTAATCTAACAAGGTGTACAACTCAGTAGGTTAGCTTCATTTCTAACGTAGTTTGTTTAAAAAAAAAACACCTTGATTCCCCAACACGGTACTGTGTGAAAATAAGCTAGTTCTGTTGTCGGAATGAGCTGCTTTTTTACGAAGAGTCTTCAGTGCAGCAACATCAAATTTCCTAGTTTGTGTAATCTAACAAGATGTACAACTTAGTAGATTCACCTATTTTCTAACGTAATTTGTTTAGAAAACAAACACTTTTATTGCCGAACACTGTACTGTGTGTAATATGCTAGTTCTATTCTAGGAATGAGTTAGTTTCTTCCGAAGAGTCTTCAGTGCAGCAAGATCACACTTTGCTAGTTTTTGTAATATATCAATATGTACAATTAGTAGATTCACCTCTTTTCTAATGCAATTTGTTTAGAAAACAAACACCTTGATTCCCCTACACTGAACTGTGTGAAATAAGCTAGTTCTGTTCTCGGATTGAGTTGCTTTTTTACGAAGAGTCTTCAGTGCAGCAAGATCAAACTTTCTTAGTTTGTGTAATCTAACAAGATGTACAACTTAGTAGGTTAGCTTCATTTCTAACACAGTTTGTTTAGGAAAACAAACACCTTGATTCCCCAACACTGTCCTGTGTGAAATAAGCTAGTTCTGTTTTCGGAATGAGTTGCTTTGTTACGAAGAGTGTTTAGTGCAGCAAGATCAAACTTTCGTAGATTGTGTAACGTAACAAGATATACAAGTTAGTAGATTCGCTTCATTTCTAACTTTGCCAGTTTCTGTACTCTAACATGATGCAATACTTAGTAGATTCATTTCATTTCTAAAGTAGTTTGTTTAGAAAACACCTTGATTCCCCAATACTCTATTGTGTAAAATAAGGTAGTTCTCTTCTCGGAATTAGTTGCTTTCTTATGAAAAGTCTTCAGTGCAGCATGATCAAACTTTGCTAGTTTGTGTAAACTAACAAATTGTACAATTTAGTAGATTTGCTTCATTTCTAAAGTAGTTTGTTTAGAAAACAAACACCTTCATTGCCGAACACTGTACTGTGTGAAATAAGCTAGTTCTCTTTTTAGTATGTGTTGCTTTCTTACGAAGAGTCTTCAGTGCAGCAATATCAAACGTTGCTAGTTTGTGTAATCTAACAAGATGTACAACTCAGTCGGTTAGCTTCATTTCTAACGTAGTTTGTTTTATTAACAAACACCTTGATTCCCAACATTGTCCTGTGTGAAATAAGCTAGCTCTGTTCTAATAATGAGTTGTTTTCTTACGAAGAGTCTTTAGTGCAGCAAGATCAAACATTCCTAGATTGTGTTACCTAACAAGATGTACAACTTAGTAGATTCGCCTCATTTCTAAAGTAGTTTCTTTAGAAAACAAACATCTTCATTTCGGATCTCTGTACTGTGTAAAATAAGCTACTTCTGTTTTTGGAATGAGTTGCTTTCTTACGAACAGTCTTCAGAGCAACAAGATCAAAGTTCCCTAGTTTGTGTAATCTAACAAGATGCGCAACTTAGTAGGTTCCACTCATTTTCTAACTTAGTTTCTTTAGAAAACCAACACCTTCATTGCCAAACACGGTACTGTGTGAAATAAGCTAGTTCTGTTCTCGGAATGAGTTACTTTCTTACGAAGAGAGTTCAGTGCAGCAAGATCAAACTTTCCTAGTTTGTGTAATCTAACAAGATGTACAATTTTGTAGATTCACCTCCTTTCTAACGTAGTTTGTTTACAAAACAAACACCTTCATTACCCAACACTGTACTGTGTGAAATAAGCTAGTTCTGTTCTCGGAATGAGTTGCTTTCTTACAAAGAGTCTTCAGTTCAGCAAGATCTAATTTTGTTAGTTTGTATAATCTAACAAGATATACAACTTAGTAGATGCGCTTCATTTCTATCGTAGTTTGTTTAGAAAACAAACACCTTGATTCACCAACACCGTACTGTGTGAAATAAGCTATTTCTGTTCTCGGAATGAGTTGCTTTCTTAGGAAGAGTCTTCAGTGCAGCAAGATCAAACTTTGCTAGTTTGTGTAATATAACAAGATGTACAACTTAGTAGGTAAGCTTCATTTCTAACGTTGTTTGTTTTGAAAACAAACACCTTGATTCCCCAAAACTCTACTGTGTGAAATAAGCTAGTTCTGTTTTTGGAATGAGTTGCTTTCTTACGAAGAGTCTTCAGTGCAGCAATATCAAACTTTCCTAGATTGTGTGACCTAACAAGATATACATCTTAGTAGATTCACGTCATTTCTAAAGGAGTTTCTTTAGTAAACAAACATCTTCATTGCTGAACACTGTACTGCGGGAAATTAGCTAGTTCTGTTCTCGGAATTAATTGTTTACTTACGAAGAATCTTCAGTGCAGCAAGATCAAACTTTGCCAATTTGTGTACTCTAATGAGATGCACAACATAGTAGATTCATTTCTTTTATAACATAGTTTGTTTAGAAAACAAACACTTTCATTGCCGAACACTGTACTGTGTGAAATAAGCTAGTTCTGGTCTCAGAATGAGTTTTTTTTCTTACGAAGAATCTTCAGTGCAGCAAAATTACACGTTGCTATTTTGTGTTATCTAACTAGATATACAACTTAGTCGGTTAGCTTCATTTCTAACGTAGTTTGTTTAGAAAACAATCACCTTGAATTGCAAACACTATATTGTGTGAAATAAGCTAGTTCTGTTTTCGGAATGAGTTGCTGTCTTACGAAGAGTCTTCAGTGCAGCATGACCAAACTTTCGTAGTTTGTGTAATCTTAAAAGGTTTACAACTTAGTAGGTTACCTTCATTTCTAACGTAGTTTGTTTAGAAAAAAAACACCTTGATTCCCCAAAACTCTACTGTGTGAAATGAGCTAGTTCTGTAATCGGAATTAGTTGCTTTCTTACGAAGCATCTTCTGTGCATCAAGATCAAACTTTGCTATGTTGTGTAATCTAACAAGATTTACAACTTAGTAGATTCACCTCATTTATAACCTAGTTTGTTTAGAAAACAAACACCTTCATTGCCTAACACTGTACTGTGTGAAATATGCTAGTTCTGTTCTAGGATTGAGTGGCATTCATACGAAGAGTCTGCAGTAAAGCAAGATCAAATTTTGCTAGTTTGTGTAATATTACAATATGTACAACTTAGCAGATTCTCCTCTTTTCTAACACAGTTTGTTTAGAAAACAAACACCTTCATTGTGAACACTGTACTGTGTGAAATAAGGTAGTTCTGCTCTCAGAATGAGTTGCTTTCTTACGAAGACTCTTCAGTGCAGCAAGATCAAACTTTGCTAGTTTGTGCAATCTAACAAGATGCACAACTCAGTAGGTTAGCTTCATTTCTAACATAGTTTGTTTAGAAAACAAAGAGCTGGATTCCCCAACATGGCACTTTGTGAAATAAGCTAGTTCTGGTCTCGGAATGATATGCTTTCTTACAAAGAGCCTTCAGGGCAGCAAGGTCAAAATTTCCTCGTTTGTGTAATCTAACAAGGTTTACAACTCAGTAGGTTAGCGTCATTTCTAACATAGTTTGTTTAGAAAACAAACACCTTGATTACACAACACTGTACTTTGTGAAATAAGCTAGTTCTGTTCTCGGAATGAGTTGCTTTCTTACGAAGAGTCTTCAGTGCAGCAAGATCAAACTTTCCTAGCTTGTGTAACCTAACAAGATGTACAAATTAGTAGATTCGCCTCATTTCAAAAGTAGTTTCTTTAGAAAACAAACATCTTCATGTGGAACACTGTACTGTGTGAAATAAGGTAGTTCTGTTCTCGGAATTAATTGCTTTCTCACGAAGAGTCTTCAGTGCAGCAAGTTCAAACTTTGCCTGTTTGTGTATTCTAACACGATGCACAACTTAGTAGATTCATTTCATTTGCAACATAGTTTGTTTAGAAAACAAATATCTTCATTGCTGATCACTGTACTGTTTTAAATAAGCTTGTTCTGGTCTCGGAATGAGTTGCTTTCTTATGAAGAATCTTCAGTGCAGCAAGATCAAACTTTGCTAGTTTGTGTAATCTAACTAGATGTACAACGTAGTATGTTAGCTTTATTTCTAAGATAGTTTGTTTAGAAAACAAACACCTTGAATCGCAAACACTGTACTCTGTGAAATAAGCCAGTTCTGTTTTCAGAAAGAGTTGCTTTCTTACGAAGAGTCTTTTGTGCAGCAAGATCAAACTTTCCTAGTTTGTGTAATCTAACAAGATGTACAAATTCATAGGTTACCTTCATTTCTGACGTAGTTTCTTTAGAAAATAAACACCTTGATTCGCCAACACTGTACTGTGTGAAATAATCTAGTTCTGTTCTCGGAATGAGTTGTGTTCTTACGAACAGTCTTCGGTGCAGCAAGATCAAACGTTGCTAGTTTTTGTAATCTAACAAGATGCACAACTCAGTAGGTTGGCTTCATTTCTAACGTAGTTTGTTTAGAAGACAAACACCTTGATTCCCCAACATTCCACTGTGTGAATTAAGCTTTTTCTGTTCTCGGAATCAGTTGCTTTCTTACGAAGAGTCTTCAGTGCAGCAAGATCAAACTTTCCAAGTTTGTGTAATCTATGAAGATGTACAATTTAGTAGATTTGCTTCGTTTCTAATCTGGTTTGTTTAGAGGACAAACACCTTCAGTGCCGAACACTGTACTGTGTGAAATAAGCTAGTTCTGTTCTCGGAATGAGTTGCTTTCTTACTAAGAGTCTTCAGTTCAGGAAGATCAAACTTTGTTGTTTGTGTAATCTAATAAGATGTACAAGTTAGTAGATTCACCTCTTTTCTAACGCAGATTGTTTAGAAAACAAACACCTTCATTTCCGAAAACTGTACTGTGTGAAATAACGTACTTCTGTTCTCAGAATGAGTCATTTTCTTATGCAGAGTCTTCAGTTCAGCAAGATCAAACTTTGCTAGTTTTTGTAATCTAACAAGATGCACAACTCAGTAGGTTGGCTTCATTTCTAACGTAGTTTGTGTAGAAAACAAACACCTTGATTCCCCAACACTCCACTGTGTGAAATAAGGTAGTTCTGTTCTCGGAATGAGTTGCTTTCTTACGAAAAGACTTCAGTGCAGCAAGATCAAACTTGGCTAGTTTGTTTAATCTAACCATATGCACAACTCAGTATGTTAGCTTCATTTCCAACGTAATTTGTTTAGAAAATAAACACCTTGATTCCCCAACATGGTACTGTGTGAAATGAGCTAGTTCTGTTCTCAGAATGAGTTGCTTTCTTACGAAGAGTCTTCAGTGCAGCAAGATCAAACTTTCCAAGTTTGTGTAACCTATGAAGATGTACAATTTAGTAGATTTGCTTCATTTCTAATCTGGTTTGTTTAGAGGACAAACACCTTCATTGCCGAACACTGTACTGTGTGAAATAAGCTAGTTCTGTTCTCGGAATGAGTTGCTTTCTTACAAAGAGTCTTCAGTTCAGGAAGATCAAACTTTGTTGTTTGTGTAATCTAATAAGATGTACAAGTTAGTAGATTCACCTCTTTTCTAACGCAGATTGTTCAGAAAACAAACACCTTCATTTCCGAACACTGTACTGTGTGAAATAACGTACTTCTGTTCTCAGAATGAGTCACTTTCTTATGAAGAGTCTTCAGTTCAGCAAGATCAAACTTTGCTAGTTTTTGTAATCTAACAAGATGCACAACTCAGTAGGTTGGCTTCATTTCTAACGTAGTTTGTTTAGAAAACAAACACCTTGATTCCCCAACACTCCACTGCGTGAAATAAGGTAGTTCTGTTCTCGGAATGAGTTGCTTTCTTATGAAAAGACTTCAGTGCAGCAAGATCAAACTTGGCTAGTTTGTGTAATCTAACCATATGCACAACTCAGTATGTTAGCTTCATTTCCAACATAATTTGTTTAGAAAATAAACACCTTGATTCCCCAACATGGTACTGTGTGAAATGAGCTAGTTCTGTTCTCAGAATGAGTTGCTTTCTTACGAAGAGTCTTCAGTGCAGCAAGATCAAACATTCCTAGTTTGTGTAATCTAACAAGATGTACAACTTATTGGTTACCTTCATTTCTAACGTAGTCTGTTTAGATATCAAACACCTTGATTCGCCAACACTGTACTGTATGTAATAAGCTAGTTCTGTTCTTGGAATGAGTTGCTTTATTACTAAGAATCTTCAGTGCAACAAGATCAAATTTTGCTAGTTTGTGTAATCTAACAAGATATACAACTTAGTAGATGCGCTTCATTTCTAAAGTAGTTTATTTAGAAAACAAACACCTTGATTTCCCTACACTGTAGTGTATGAAAAAAGCTAGTTCTGTTCTCAGAATGAGTTGCATTCTCCCGAAGAGTCTTTAGCGCAGGAAGATCAAACTTTGCTACTTTGTGTAATCTAACAAGCTGTATAACCTGGTGGTTAGCTTCATTTCTAACGTAGTTTGTTTAGAAAACAAACACCTTGATTTCCCAACACTGTACTGTGTGAAATAAGCTAGTTATGTTATCAGAATGAGTTGCTTTCTTAAGAACAGTGTTCAGTGCAGCAAGATCAAACTTTGCCAGTTTGTGTATTCTAACAAGATGTACAACTTAGTAGATTCATTTCATTTATACTGTAGTTTGTTTAGAAAACAAAAACCTTCATTGCCGAACACTGTACTGTGTGAAATAAGCTAGTTCTGGTCTCGGAATGAGTTGCGTTCTTATGAAGAGTCTTCAGTGTAGCAATATCAAACTTTGCTAGTTTGTGTAATCTGACAAGATGTACAACTTAGTAGGGTAGCTTCATTTTTATTTTTATTTTTGGTTTTTGCAAGGTAGGGTCTCACTCTGGCTCAGGCTGACCTAGAATTGACTATGTAGTCTCAGGGTGGCCTCGAACTCTTGGCGATCCTCCTACCTCTGCCTCCAAGTGCTGGGGTTAAAGGGTGTGTGCCACCACGCCCAGCTGGGTAGCTTCATTTCTAAGGTAGTTTGTTTAGAAAACAAACATCTTGATTCCCCAACATGGTACTGGTGAAATAAGCTAATTCTGTTCTGGGAACGAGTTGTTTTTTTACGAAGAGTCTTCAGTGCAGCAAGATCAAACTTTGCTAGTTTGTGTAATCTAACAAGGTGTATGACTTAGGAGATGCACTTCATTTCAAACGTAGTTTCCTTAGAAAACAAACAACTTCATTGCTGAAGACTCTACTGTGTGAAATAAGCTAGTTCTGTTCTCGGAAAGAGTTGCTTTCTTATGTAGAGTCTTCAGTACAGCAAGATCAAACTTTGCTAGTTTGCTATTTTTATAAATAAACTACGTTAGAAATGAAGCTAACCTACTGAGTTGTGCACATTGTTAGATTACACAAACTAGCAAAGTGTATGTTTTCTGAACAAACTATGTTATAAATGAAGCTAACCTACTAAGTTGTATATCTTGTTAGATTACACAAACTAGGAAAGTTTGATCTTGCTTCACTGAAGACTGTTTGTAAGAAAGCAGCTCATTCCCAGAACAGAACTAGTTTATTTCACACAGTACAGTGTTCGGCAATGAAGGTGTTTGTTTTCTAACAAACTGCGGTGTAAATGAAGCAAATATACTAAGGGGTACACCTTGTTAGATTACTCAAACTAGCAAAGTTTGATCTTGCTGCAATGAAGACTCTTCATAAGAAAGCTACTTATTCCAAGAACAGAACTAGCTAATTTCCCACACTACAGTGTTTGGCAATGAAGGTGTTTGTTTTTTAAGCAAACTACTTTAGAAATGAGGCGAATATACTAAGTTGTACATCTTGTTAGATTACACAAACTAGCAAAGTTTGATCTTGCTGCACTCAAGACTCTTCGTAAGAAAGCAACTCATTCCGACAACAGAACTAGCTTATTTCACACAGTACAGTGATGGCGAATCAAGTTGTTTTTTTTTGTACACAAACTACATTAGAAATGAAGGTAACCTACTAAGTTGTACATTTTGTTAGATTACTCAAACTAGCAAAGTTTGATCTTGCTGCACTGAAGACTCTTCGTAAGAAAGCAACTTTTTCCTAGAAGAGAAATAGCTTAGTTCACACAGTACAGTGTTGGGAAATCAAGGTATTTGTTTTCTAACCAAACTACTTTAGAAATGAAGCTAACCTTCTAAGTTGTACATCTTGTTAGATTACACAAACTAGGAAAGTTTGATCTTGCTGCACTGAAGACTCTTCGTTAGAAAGCAACTCATTCAGAGAACAGAACTAGCATATTTAACACAGTATAGTGTTCGGCAATGAAGGTGTTTGTTTTCTAAACAAACTACGTTAGAAATGAAATGAATCTACTAAGTTGTACATCTTGCTAGATTACAGAAACTAGCAAAGTTTGATTTTGCTGCACTGAAGACTCTTCCTAAGAAAGCAACTCATTCTGAGAACAGAACTTGCTTATTTAACACAGTACAGTGTTCGGCAATGAAGGTGATTGTTTTCTGAACAAACTACTTTAGAAATGAGGAGAACCTGGTAAGTTGCACACCTTGTTAGGTTTCACAATCTAGGAAAGTTTGATCTTGCTGCACAGAAGATTCTTCATAAGAAAGCAACTCATTCCTGCCGGTACTTTTCCTCCACCACCGGCAGGTAGATCGGAAAAGAGATAGAGTTGGGCCAGCTGCTTCTCTCCTGAGGCTGAACAGGAAGGCGGGTGTCACAGCTCAAACCCCTCGCCCCCTAAAACACCAGGGAGCAAAACCACATTGAGCTGGGAGACCGTCTAGGGCGAAAAACTCTCGGTTTATTGTCATGGGAAGGTGTTTTTATATTTTGAGAGAGAGGGTGGGAAAAAGTATGAGATAAAGGTGTAAGGGCCAATAGTATTTCACCACGTCAGCAGTAGCTGGGCGGAGGCAGTTTCAGCTTAGGTGCTGAGTCACTCCAATGACAAGTGGTTAAACTCCAGTCAGGCTCCGGAAGTTAGACTAGGCCTCACAAGCGGGAGTAGGCCAAGGACAAACTCTGGCTGGGCTTAGATCCACTAGGCCTCACACCGGGCAGGACCCAACATCTCCCCCTTTTGTTTTTGTAAGAATGGTGGATGGTCATGGCCTCTTTCCTAGGTTGTCCCCCTCTGGGAATCTTACCCATCACTGACTACCATGCCTCTAGCCTGTTGACCACTCCACGCCCTTTCTTAGGTTGTCTCAGCCTGTCTGAGATCTTACCCTTCATTGGTTCGATGGAGGGCAGGGGAGGGATGCTAGGTGGATAGCCAGTAAGCGCAAAAGCCTTTGCTTTTGAGTTGCGAACCTGTGGTGCTTTGACCTAATGAAGTTTAATTGTGACCTGATGAAGTTTAATTGCCTCAAGCTGTTGGTGAATGAATTGTGTAATTTTATTAATTACACAGGGCCCGAGAGTGAGGATAAGAAGAAAGAGAAGGAGGGGTTCAAGGGGAGGGAGAAGGTCGGGTAAAAGTAAGAAGAAGGAGGAGGAGGGGTTTAAGGGGAGGGAGAAGGCAGGGAAGAAAGTCATGTAAGTCCATCCACAACGGGTTGTCTTGGAAGTCCTGTCTCCTCTTCTGTAAATCTTTCTGGAGCTTTTTTGGCTTCATTTGGGTCTAGCAGCATCCACACCTCCAGTTGTTCCTGGGGAAGAAACAGAGGCATAGTTCTCAGGGGTGGGACATTCCCTGGAGAATTGATTATTATCGTCCCCTTGTTGGTGTAAATATTTTAAGTCTCTTGCTGGTCCCAAATAGGTCTTTTTTTCTCTTGAGGAAAGACGCATCCAAATCCTCTCCCTGCTGTGAGGAGGGGGTCTGGTCCCCTCTAGGCCCCAGTTAATGTGTCCCTCCATTTGACCCAGATGGAGCTGTAGGTGACAGATGAGGTCCAATGTTTTTGAAAAGGGGACAAGTGTCTATCTTCTTTAGAAAAATTTAAAATATTTAGGGTTAATAATGCCTTTTTCAGTTGGTCATGTGGGGGTAGGGATTCCCCCTTTTGTTTTTGTAATTGAGACTTGAGAGTTTGATGATATCTTTCCACGATGGCCTGGCACCGCAGGTTATTTGGGATGCCTGTGGAAAGTGAGATTTTCCAGGTTTGGAGGAAATCTATAAAAGTCCTGCTTACGAAGCAGGGACCATTATCAGTTTTGATTTGATCTGGCAATCCAAGGGTGGTAATGCATTGAAGCATATGGCTAATAGCATGTTTAGTTTTTTCCCTGGCATGTGCCAATGTCCAGTAAGTATGGGAGAAAGTATTAACTGAGAGAAAAATATATTTAAGTTTTCCAAATGGAGAATAGTGTGTAACGTCAACCTGTCAAAGGTGATTAGGGCATAGCCCTAGAGGATTGGCTCCTGTAGTTTCAAGAGGAGGTACCTGGAGGAAAGGCTGACAGGATTTGTAACTTAATTTTTGAATATGGAGTTGGGGTTTGACAGGAGAGACAGTATCAAGGAATAACATGGAGCCTAAAATCTTGAAGGGAGGGGCAGTCTGAATTTTTTCTGGAGCCACCTGTAAAATGTTAAGGCATTTAGCAGTGAGGTCTTAGAGATCAGATGGGTTGGAATGACCTAAAATAATAATAAAACATTAGGATGATTAATTAAGGAAGAAAAGATATGAGACATGTATTGTTAGGGTCAATCCAGGACTGACAGCTAGCAGTTTTTCATGATGTTGAAGCTTATAGATCTAGGGGAAGTTTCATACTGGCAGAAGAAGTTGGCCTGTCTTTATAGAGTCAAGAAAGAGAGAAAAAGAAATTAATTAGTCATATAGTACATAGAGCCAAATTATTGTAGTCAAGCCACAGTAATCTTTAGGAACTCTTGTTAGGCACACTTTGTATATCTTTACAATGGAATTTTAAACCATCATCACACCTTAAAATTGGCCCCCAGTGACATTGTCTCTAGTAAGGTGATTGTAGATGTAAACTATAAACTAATAAAATACTGAATATATTGGGGGACATATATTTAAATTACCACATTTTGTTTTTGGCCCCCAATAGATAGAATAATTAGAGATTAAAATATAAAAAGTCTAAAATGTTTGTTTTATATATATTCCTAGAATAGAGAATTTTATGATTAGTTGTCCCTCCCCACAAAGGTCACAGCACAAAATTTTTATTGAGCAGACAATCTAACAGGTAACAGAGGAAACCCTAGCCAATAGGTCCCTAGGATGAGCAAATTTATCGGGGGAGCTCCTGTGGTACACATCACACTATTATAAAAAAAAGTATGATTTTTTAAAAAGTGACTTGCCATAGAAAAGAGACTTATGTTGACTACATGTGAGTCTGACAAGAGATCCTATCAGGAGTCCAGAATCTCCTCCTGAAAGTCAGTGTAACAACAGTAACAATAATAATAAAATCAAACAAGTTAAATATTTTTAACATGTAAAGGCACAGAATAAACATTTTAATTGGTATAAGGCATAGTAAGGAGAGACTAGAACAATTTAAACTTAACCCCATTAGCTGTCATTAAACTTTTGTAGTAACCAGAGACTGAAAGTTTTTAGGTTTTTTAATTTTGTCCCTCCAGCTGGGCAGAGTTGCCAGGGAAAACTTTAATCCCAGGCCAACATTGTATTACCGATTGAGTTAGCTGGGCTTAGTCTTATGTTTTATGAATTGATTTAGACGGGCAGAGAGAGAGAGAGAGTGGGCATGCCAGGCCTCCAGCCACTGTAAATGAAGTCCAGATGCATGTGTTTACTTGTGCATCTGGTTTACATGGGTACTGGAGAATTGAGCCTCGAATCGGGGTCCTTAGGCTTTACAGGCAAGCGCTTAACCATTAATCTATCTCTTTAGCCCCACATTAATGGGAAGGCAGTGAAGGGTGGGACAATGGTGTGTAGGATATAGCCATATAGACTTGAAAAACAGGTTTTTGTTTTTTTTTTTACCTCTAGCAGGGCAATACGAATGCCCCCAGCGCTTCCTTTTATTTTTTAAAGTTGGGCCCCATGGGTTATTCAGCTAAGAGCATAGAGGGGGCGCCCAGAGGCAAAAGGGGCGGGGACGGTGGTTACTCGCCTCATGGTGGATCGCCCACCCGCTTTTAAGATATCTTATCCTTTTTATTGTTTTAATGTAAAGAGTTCGCCCGCCTGTCTCTTTGCCATCCAGCAGGCCTTTCTTAAGATTGTTAATGTGGTTGATAATAGTAGCTCAGTAACCTGAAATCAGCCTCAGTGTCTTTATAATGTTAATTTGTTTGAGGTTTTTTTAACTTAAAATTTTAAAATCTTAGTTCGATATCTTTAGTTAAGCACATTAGTCCACTATGAGCACAATTGCCTTAGGCGGCAGTTACAGTTGAAAAGACAGCAGGGCCGGTGGCAGCTTGGGTGGCGGCCTTGGGAGGAACGAGATTTTAAAAATTAGTTTTAGTTTTTTCTTATAGTCTTTGTTAAGGGCAAAAATGAACTTTTCCATGGGAAAGCCTTTAAGGCTGGCAATTAAGGCAAGGAGGATTAAATTAATCCATGGGCTAAAAGAAAAGTTTTGTCCCAAGAGCCAAGGAGGATTTTTTGTTTTATTTTTAAGCCACATTGTAGAAGGAGTTTTTGTAAAATTAGGGCAATAGTAACACATATGAGTACAACACAAGCATAAAGGCCCAAAAAATAGCTAAGCATGTTGTAGAATTAAGTTTAGATTTAGATTCATGATGGACAGATGAGCCTGTGTCCTTAGGAGATGGCTCAATGGTATAAAACACAGTACAGCTGGGAGTAGATCTCCCCATCAGGTTTGTTTTGTCTTTTGGGATGGAGTTTTTACTTAAATGAGGAGGCAAAATGCTTAAAGTCTCCTTTAGGTCTGTCCACGTGGTGAGTCTCCTCTAGATCTATCCACATGGTGTTTCTTTTTTAGGTTTGTCCACGTGGTGAATCTCTACCCACGTGGTGAGTTTCTTTTTTAGGTTCGTCCATGTGGTGAGTCTCTACCCACATGGTGAGTTTCTTTTTTAGGTCTGCCCACGTGATGAGTTTCTTTTTTAGGTTTGTCCACGTGGTGAGTCTCTACCCACGTGGTGAGTTTCATTTTTAGGTCTGCCCACGTGGTGAGTCTCCTCTAGGTCTGCCCATGTGGTACGTCTGCCATGAAAGTATTACCTGTTTAGAAATGGCAGTGCCACAGATGCGGTTTGCCAGCAACCCGGAAATGAAAGGAAAGAGAAAGGAATGAAAAGATGTTGAAGCAAGCACAGATTACAGAAGCAAAGGTTAGAATATTAAATATGAAGATTACCTCATAATTTATGAGGATACACCCGTCAGCAGTCCGATTAAGCCCGTCAGTGTAATTTTATATTTTTCTTTGGTCACATCGGGGATACCATGACTTAGGTTCCTTAACCAGTAGTTCCCCAGGTAGTTCTGTTTCCTCACACAGGGCACAAGTTGCCGGTCCTTTTCCTCCACTACCAGCAGGTAGAGCGGAAGAGAGAGAGAGTTGGGCCAGCCGCTTCTCTCTCGAGGCTGAGTGGGAAGGTGGGTGTCGCAGCTCAAAACCCTCCCCCCCATAACACCATGGAGAAAAACCACATTGAGCTGGGAGACCCTCAAGGGTGAAAAACTCTCGGTTTATTGTCATGACAGGTGTTTATATATTTTGAGAGAGAGGGTGGGAAAAAGTATGAGATAAAGGTATAAGGGCCAATAGTATTTCACAACGTCAGCAATAGCTGGGCAGAGGGAGTTTCAGGTTAGGTGCTGAGTCACTCCAAGGAGAGGTCGTTGAACTCCAGTCAGGCTCCAGAAGTTTGACTAGGCCTCACAAGCGGGAGTAGGTCAAGGACAAACTCTGGCTGGGGTTAGAAACACTAGGGCTCACACCAGGCAGGGCCCAACAATTCTGAAAACAGAACTAGCTTATTTCACACATTAGAGTGTTGGGGAATCAAGGTGTTTGTTTCTAAACAAACTATGTTAGAAATGAAGCTAACCCACTAAATTGTATATCTTGTTAAATTACACAAACTAGCAAAGTTTGATCTTGCTGCACTGAAGAATCTTCGTAAGAAAGCAACTCATTCCTAGAACAGAAGTAGCTTATTTCACACAGTACAGTGTTCGGCCATGAAGGTGTTTGTTTTCTAACAAACTGCGTTGGAAATGAAGCGAATCTACTATGTTGTACACCTTGTTAGATTACACAAACTACGAAAGTTTGATCTTGCTGCAATGAAGACTCTTCGTAAGAAAGCAACTCATTCAGAGAACAAAACTAGCTTATTTCACACAGTAGAGGGTTGGGGAATCAAGGTGTTTGTTTTCTAAACAAACTACGTTAGAAATGAAGCTAACCTACTAAGTTGTACATCTTGTTAGATTACTAAAACTAGCAAAGTTTGATCTTGTTGCAGTGAAGACTCTTCTTAAGAAAGCAACTCATTCCGAGAACAGAACTAGCTTATTTCACACAGTACAACATTCGGCAATGAAGGTGTTTGTTTTCTAAGCAAACTACTTTTGAAATGAAGCGAATCTACTAAGTTGTACATCTTGTTAGATTACACAAACTGGGAAAGTTTGATCTTGCTGCACTGAAAAGTCTTTGTAAGAAAGCAACTCATTCCGAGAACAGAACTAGTATATTTAAGACAGTACAGTGTTCGGCAATGAATCTACTAAGTTGTACATCTTGTCAGATTACAGAAACTAGCAAAGTTTGATCTCGCTGCACTGAGGACTCTTCGTAAGAAAGCAACTCACTACGAGAACAGTACTAGCTTATTACACACAGTACAGTGTTCTGCAATGAAGATGTTTGTTATCTAAACAACTACTTTAGAAATGAGGCGAATCTACTAAGTTGTATATCTTGTTACATTAAAAAACTAGGAAAGTTTGATCTTGCTGCACTGAAGACTCTTCGTAAGAAAGCAAATCATTCCAAAAACAGAACTAGCTTATTTCACACAGTACACTGTTGGGACTCAAGGTGTTTGTTTTCTAAAAAAACTAAGTTAGAAATGAAGCTAACCTATGAAGTTGTACATCTTGTTAGATTACACAAACTAGCAAAGTTTGATTTTGCTGCAATGAAGACTCTTCGTAATAAAGCAACTCCTTCCGAAAGCAGAACTAGCTTATTTGAACAGAACTAGCTTATTTCACACTGTAGAGTGTTCGGCAATGAAGGTGTTTGTTTTCTAAAGAAACTACTTTAGAAATGAAATGAATCTACAAAGTTGTACATCTTGTTAGATTACACAAACTGGCAAAGATTGATCTTGCTGCACGGAAGACTGTTCCTAAGAAAGCAACTCATTCCGAGAACAGAACCAGCTTATTTCACACAGTACAGTGCTGGGGAATCAAGGTGTATGTTTTCTAAACAAACTACGTTAGAAATGAAGCTAACATACTGAGTTGTGCACCTTGTTGGATTACACAAACTAGCAAAACTTGATCTTGCTGCACTGAAGCATCATCATAAGAAAGAAACTCATTCTGAGAACCGATCTAGCTTATTTCACACAGTACAGTATTGGGGAATAAAGGTGTTTGTTTTCTAAACAAAGTACATTAGAAATGAAGCGAATCAACTACTTGTACATCTTGTTAGATTACAGAAACTAGGAAAGTTTGCTCTTGCTGCACTGAAGACTCTTCCTGAAAAAGCAACTCATTCCAAAAACAGAACTAGCTTATTTCATGCAGTACAGTGTTGGCGAATCAAGGTGTTTGTTTTCTAAACAAACTACGTTAGAATGAAAGGTAACCTACTATGTTGTACATCTTGTTAGATTACACAAACGAGGAAAGTTTGGTCATGCTGCACTGAAGACTCTTCGTAAGAAAGCAACTCATTCTGAGAACAGAACTAGCTTATTTCACACAGTACAGTGTTTGGCAATGAAGGTGTTTGTTTTCTAAACAAACTGCATTAGAAATGAGGCGATTCTACTAAGTTGTATATCTTGTTAGATACACAAACTAGCAAAGTTTGATCGTGCTGCACTGAAGACTCTTCGTAAGAAAGCAACTCGTTCCAAGAACAGAACTAGGTTATTTCACACAGTACAGCGTTTGGCAATGAAGGTGTTTGTTTTCTAAACAAACTGCGTTAGAAATGAGGCAAATCTACTAAGTTGTACATCTTGTTATATTACACAAACCAGCAAAGTTTGATCTTGCTGCACTGAAGACTCTTCGTAAGAAAGCAACTCGTTCCAAGAACAGAACTAACTTATTTCACACAGTACAGTGTTAGGCAATGAAGGTTTTTTTTTTTTTAAACAAACTACATTAGAAAAGAAATGAATCTACTAAGTTGTACATCTTGTCAAATTACAGAAACTAGCAAAGTTTGATTTGACTGCACTGAAGACTGTTCGTAAGAAAGCAACTCATTATGAGAACAGAACTAGCTTATTTCACACAGTACAGTGTTGCACAATGAAGATGTTTGTTATCTAAACAAACTACTTTAGAAATGAGGCAAATCTACTAAGTTGTACATCTTGTTACATTACAAAAACAAGGAAAGTTTAATCTTGCTGTACTGAAGATTCTTCGTAAGAAAGCAATTTATTCTGAGAACAGAACTAGCTTATTTCACACAGTACTGTGCTGGGGAATCAAGGTGTTTGTTTTCTAAACAAACTACGTTAGTAATGAAGCTAACCTAGAAAGTTGTACATCTTGTTAGATTACACAAACTAGGAAAGTTTGACTTTGCTGCACGGAAGACACTTCGTAAGAAAGCAACTCTTACCGAGAACAGAACTAGCTTATTTCACACAGTACAGTGTTCAGCAATGAAGGTGTCTGTATTCTAAGCAAACTACGTTTGAAATGAAGCGAATCTACTATGTTGTATATCTTGTTAGATTACTCAAACTAGCAAAGTTTGATCTTGCTGCACTGAAGACTCTTCGTAAGAAAGCAACTCATACCGAGAACAGAACTACCATATTTCACACAGTATCATGTTGGGGAATCAAGGGTTTTGTTTTCTAAACAAACTATGTTAGATGTTAAGCTAACCTACTGAGTTGTGCATCTTGTTAGATTACACAAACTAGCAAAGTTTGATCTTGCTGCACTGAAGACTCTTCATAAGAAAGCAACTCATTCCGAGAACAGATCTAGCTTATTTCACACAGTACAGTGTTCAGCAATGAAGGTGTTCGTTTTATCAGCAAACTACGTTTGACATGAAGCAAATGTACTATGTTGTACACCTTGTTAGATTACTCAAACTAGCAAAGTTTGATCTTGCTGCACTGAAGACTCTTCATATGAAAGCAACTCATTCTGAGAACAGAACTAGCTTATTTCACACAGCACAGTGTTTGGCAATGAAGGTGTTTGTTTTATAAGCACACAATGTTTGAAATGAAGTGAATCTACTCAGTTGTGCACCTTGTTAGATTACACAAAAAAGAAAAGTTTGAACTTGCTGCACTGAAGACTCTTCCTAAGAAAGCAACTCATTTTGGGAACAGAATTAGCTTATTTCACACAGTACAGTGTTGGCAAATCAAGGTGTTTGTTTTCTAAACACACTACGTTAGAAATGAAATGAATCTACTAAGTTGTACATATTGTTATATTACACAAACTAGGAAAGTTTGATCTTGCTGTACTGAAGACTCTTCATAAGAAAGCAACTCATTTTGAGAACAGAAGAAACTTATTTCACACAGTACAATGTTGGTGAATCACGGTGTTTGTTTTCTAAACAAACTACATTAGAAAAGAAGCTAACCTACTGATTTGTGCATCTTGTTAGATTACTCAAACTAGCAAAGTTTGATCTCACTGCACTGAAGACTTTCTTAAGAAAGCAACTCATTCCGAGAACACAACTAGCTTATTTCACAAAGGACAGTGTTCAGCAATGAAGGTGTTTTTTTTTCTCAGCAAATTGCGTTTGAAATGAAAAGAATGTACTATGTTGTACACCTTGTTAGGTTACTCAACTAGCAAAGTTTGATCTTGCTGTACTGAAGACTCTTCGTAAGAAATCAACTCGTTCCGAGAACAGAACTAGGTTATTTCACACAGTACAGTGTTGGCAAATCAAGGTGTTTGTTTTCTAAGCAAACTACGTTTCAAATGAAGTGAATCTGCCAAGTTGTACTTCTTGTTAAAACACAGAAACTAGAAAAGTTTGATCTTGCTGCACTGAAGACTCTTCCTAAGAAAGCAACTCATTCTGAGAACAGAACTAGCTTATTTCACACAGTACAGTGTTGGCAAATCAAGGTGTTTTTTTTCTAAACAATGTACGTTAGAAATGAAGGTAACCTACTAAGTTGTACATCTTGTTAGATTACACAAACGAGGAAAGTTTTGTCATGCTGCACTGAAGAATCTTCGTGAGAAAGCATTTCGTTCCGAGAACAGAATTAGCTTATTTCACACAGTACAGTGTTCTGCAATGAAGGTTTTTCTTTTCTAAACAAACTACTTTAGAAATGAATGGAATCTACTAATTGTACACCTTGTTATATTACACAAACTAGGAAAGTTTGATCTTGCGGCCCTAAAGACTCTTCATAAGAAAGCAATTCATTCCAAGCACAGAACTAGCTTATTTCACACAGCAGAGGGTTGGGGAATCAAGGTGTTTGTTTTCTCAACAAACTACGTTAGAAATGAAGCTAACCTACTAAGTTGTACATCTTGTTAGATTACTCGAACTAGCAAAGTTTGATCTTGCTGCACTGAAGACTTCATAAGAAAGCAACTAGTTCCGAGAAAAGAACTACCTTATTTCACACAGTACACTTTTGGCGAATCAGGGTGTTTATTTTCTAAACAAACTACGTGAGAAATGAACCTAACCTACTAAGTTGTACACCTTGTTGGATTACACAAACTAGCAAAGTTTGATCTTCCTGCACTGAAGACTCTTCATAAGAAATCAACTCATTCTGAGAACATAACTAGCATATTTCACACAGTACAGTTTTCGGCAATAAAGGTGTTTGTTTTCTAAACAAACAAAGTTAGAAAAGAAATGAATCTAATAAGTTGTACATCTTGTCAGATTGCAGAGTAGCAAAGTTTGATCTCACTGCACTGAAGACTCTTCGTTAGAAAGCAACTCATCACAAGATAGCTTATTTCACACAGTCCAGTGTTCCGCAATGAAGATTTTTGTTATGTAAACATACTGCTTTAGAAATGAGGAGAATATACTAAGTTGTACATCTTCTTAGGTTACAAAAACTAGGAAAGTTGGTTCTTGCTGCACTGAAGACTCTTCGTAAGAAAGCAACTCATTCTGAGAACAGAACTAGCTTATTTCACACAGTACAATGTTGGGGATTCAAGGTGTTTGTTTTCTAAACAAACTACGTTAGAAATGAAGCTAACCTACTGAGTTGTGCATCTTGTTAGATTACATAAACTAGCAAAGTTTGATCTTGCTGCACTGAAGTCTCTTCCTAAGAAAGCAACTCATTCCAAAAACAGAACTAGCTTATTTCACACTGTACAATGTTGGGATTCAAGGTGTTTGTATTCTAATCAAACTACATTAGAAGTGAAGCGAATCTGCTATGTTGTACATCTTTTTAGATTACACAAACTAGGAAAGTTTGATCTTGCTGCACTGAAGACTCTTCATAAGAAAGCAACTCATTCCGACAACAGAACTAGCTTATTTCACGCAGTACAGTGTTGGCGAATCAAGGTGTTTGTTTTCTAAACAAACTATGTTAGAAATGAAGGTATCCTAGTAAGTTATACATCTTCATAGATTACACAAATGACGAAAGTTTGATCTTGCTACACTGAAGACTCTTCGTAAGAAAGTGACTCATTCCTAGAACAGAACTAGCTTATTTCACACAGTACAGTGTTCGGCAATGAAGTTGTTTGTTTTCTAAACAAAGTGCGTTAGAAATGAGGCGAATCTACTAAGGTGTACATCTTGTTAGATTACACAAACTAGTGAAGGTTGATCTTGCTGCACTGAAGCATCTTCTTAAGAAAGCAACTCATTCTGGGAACAGAAATAGCTTATTTCACACAGTATTGTGTTTGGCAATGAAAGTGTTTGTTTTGTAAACAAACTACTTTAGAAAGGAGGCGAATCTGCTAGGTTGTACATCTTGTTAGATTACAAAACTAGGAAAGTTTGATTTTGCTGCACTGAAGACTCTTTGAAAGAAAGCAACTGATTCCGAAAAGAGAACTAGCTTATTTCACACAGTACACTGCAGGGGATTCAAGGTGTTTTTTTTTTTTTAACAAACTATGTTAGAAATGAAGCTAACCTACTATGTTGTACATCTTGTTAGATTACCCAAACTAACAAAGTTTGATCTTCCTGCACTGAACACTCGTCCTTAGAAAACAACTCATTCCAAGAACAGAACTAGCTTGTTTCACACAGTACAGTGTTTGACAATGAAGATGTTTGTTTTCTTATGAAATTGCGTTGGAAATGAATCGAATCTACTACATTGTGCATCTTGTTAGATTACTCAAACTAGCAAAGATACATCTTTATGCACTGAAGAGTCTTCGTAAGAAAGCAACTTATTCTGAGAACAGAACTAGCTTATTTCACACAGAACTGTGTTCAGTAATGAAGATGTTTTCTTTTTAAACAAACTACTTTAGAAATGAGGTGAATCTACTAAGTTGTACATCTTGTTAGTTTACATAAACAAGTAAAGTTATATCTCACTGCACTGAAGACTCTTTTAAGAAAGCACCTGATTCTGAAACAGAACTAGCTTATTTCATACAGCACAGTGCTGGGGAATCAAGGTGTTTGTTTTGTAAACAAATTACATTAGAAATGAAGCTAACCTACTAAGTTGTACATCGTGTTAGATTACACAAACTAGCAAAGTTTGATCTTGGTGCACTGAAGACTCTTGGTAAGAAAGCAACTCATTCCGAGAACAGAACTGGCTTATTTCACACAGTACAGTGTTTGGCAATGAAGGTGTTTATTTTCTAAGCAAACTGCATTAGAAATGAAATGAATCTACTAAGTTGTACATCTTGTTAGATTACACAAACTAGGAAAGTTTGATCTTGCTGCACTGAAGACTCTTCGTAACAAAGCAACTCATTTTGAGAACATAACTAGCTTATTTCACACAGTACAATGTTGGTGAATCAAGGTGTTTGTTTTCTAAACAAACTACGTTAGAAATGAAGCTAACCTACTGAGTTGTGCAGCTTGTTAGATTACACAAACTAGCAAAGTTTGATCTTGCTGCACTGAAGACTCTTCGTAAGAAAGCAACTCATTCTGAGAACAGAACTAACTTATTTCACACAGTACAGTGTTTGGCAAAGAAGGTGTTTGTTTTCTAAACACACTACTTTACAAATGAGGCAAATCTACTAAGATGTAGATCTTGTTAGATTACACAACTAGGAAAGTTTGATCTTGATGCACTGAAGACTCTTCGTAAGAACGCAACTCATTCTGAGAACAGAACTTGCTTATTTCACACAGTACTGTGTTCAGCAATGAAGATGTTTGTTTTCTAAAAAACTACTTTAGATATGATGCCAATCTACTAAGTTGTACATATTGTTAGTTTACACAAACAAGGAAAGTTAGATCTTGCTGCACTGAGGACTCTT
Source organism: Orientallactaga sibirica (assembly GCA_036365145.1). Classification (NCBI taxonomy): domain Eukaryota; kingdom Metazoa; phylum Chordata; class Mammalia; order Rodentia; family Dipodidae; genus Orientallactaga; species Orientallactaga sibirica. Next base: position 273,720 of record JAEOAD010001078.1, on the reverse strand, counting down.
CCTAAGAAAGCAACTCATTCTGAGAACACAACTAGCTTATTCCACCCAGTAGAGTGTTGGAGAATCAAGATGGTTGTTTTCTATACAAACTACGTTAGAAATGAAGCTAACCTAGTAACTTGCACATCTTGTGAGATTACACAAACTAGCAAAGTTTGAACTTGCTGCACTGAAGACTTCGTAAGAAAAAAACTCATTCCTAGAACAGAACTAGCTTATTTCACACAGTACAGTGTTCGGCAATGAAGATGTTTGTTTTCTAAACAAACTACTTTAGAAATGAGGCGAATCTACTAAATTGTACGTCTTGTTAGGTTACACAAACTGGCAAAGTCTGATCTTGCTGCACTGAAGACACTTCCTATGAAAGCAACTAATTCCGAAAACAGAACTAGCTTATTTCACACCGCACAGTGTTGTGGATTCAAGGTGTTCATTTTCTAAAAAAAACTACGTTAGAAACGAAGCTAACATACTAAGTTGTACATCTTGTTAGATTACACAAAATAGCAAAGTTTGATCTTGCTGCACTGAAGACTCTTCGTAAGAATGCTACTCATTCCTAGAACAGAACTAGCTTATTTCACACAGTACAGTGTCCAGCAATGAAGGTGTTTGTTTTCTAAAAAATTTATGTTAGAAATGAAATGTATCTACTAAGTTGTACATCTTGTTAGATTACACAAACTGCCAAAGTTTGATCTTGCTGCACTGAAGACTTTTCGTAAGAAAGTAACTCATTCCGAGAACAGAATTAGCTTATTTCACACAGTACAGTGTTCGGGAATGAAAATGTTTCCTTTCTATAGAAATGACATTAGAAATGAAATGAATCTACTAAGTTGTACATCTTGTGAGATTAAAAAAACAAGGAAAGTTTGAACTTGCTGCACTCAACCCACTTCGTAGGAAAGCAACTCATTCTGAGCACAGAACTAGCTCATTTCACCCAGTACAGTGTTCGGCAATGAAGCTGTTTGTTTTCTAAACAAACTACTTTAGAAATGAGGTAAATCTACTAATTTGTATATCTTTTTAGATGACACAAACTAGGAAAGTTTGAACTTGCTGTACTCAACCTTCTTCGTGGGAAAGCACCTTATACCAAGAGCAGAACTAGCTTACTTCACAAAGTAAGTACAGTGTTCGGAAATGAATATGTTTGTTTTATAAAGAAACTACGTTAGAAATGAGGCAAATCTACTAAGGTGTATATGTTGTAAGTTTACACAAACAAGGAAAGATTGAACTTCCTACACTCAACCTTCTTCGTGGGAAAGCAACTCATTCTGAGAACTGAACTTGCTTATTTAACACAGTACAGTGTTCGGCAATGAAGATGTTTGTTTTCTAAACAAACTACTTTAGAAATGAAGGTATTCTACTAAGTTGTACATCTTGTAAGATTACACAACCAGGAAAGTTTCAACTTGAGGCACTCAACCCACTTTCTAGGCAAGCAACTCATTCCGAGAACAGAACTAGCTTATTTAACACGGTACAGTCTTCAGCAATGAAGATGTTTGTTTTCTAAACAAGCTACCTTAGAAATAAAGCGAATCTACTAATTTGTACATCTTCTCAGATTACACAAACTTGGAAAGTTTTAACTTGCTGCACTCAACCTTCTTCATGGGAGAGCAACTCATTCCAAGAGCAGAACTAGCTTACTTCACACAGCACAGTGTTCGTGAATGAACATATTTGTTTTCCAAACAAACTACGTGAGAAGTGAGGCGAATCTACTAAGTTGTATATCTTGTTTGTTTACACAAACAAGGAAAGTTTGAACTTGTTGCGCTCAACCCACTTCATAGGAAAGCAACTCATTCTGAGAACAGAAATAGCTTATTTAACACAGTACAGTGTTTGGCAATGAAGACGTTTCTTTTCTAAACAAACTACTTTAGAAATGAAGCGAATATACTAAGTTGTTCAACTTCTTAAATGACACAAACTAGGAAAGTTTGAACTTTCAGCACTCAACCTTCTTCGTAGGAAAGCAACTCTTTCCAAGAGCAGAAGTAGCTTACTTCACACAGTACTGTGTTCAGCAATGAACATGTTTGTTTTCTAAACAAACTACGTTAGAAATGAGGATAATGTTCTAAGTTGTACGTCTTGTTGGATTATACAAGCTAGGATAATTTGAACTTGATGCACTCAACACTCTTCGTAGGAAAGCAACTCATTCCGAGAGCAGAACTAGCTTATGTCACACAGTACAGTGTTCGGCAATGAAGATGTTTGTATTCTAAACAAACTACTTTACAAATGAAGCAAATCTACTAGGATGTACATGTTGTTAGATTACACAAATTAGGAAAGTTTGAACTTGCTGTACTCAACCTTCTTCATGGGCAAACAACTCATTCCAATAGCAGAACTAGCATATTTCACACACTACAGTGTTCAGGAATGAACACATTTGTTTTCTAAAAAAACTACGTTAGAATTGAGGCGAATCTACTAAGTTGTACATCGTGTTAGGTTACACAAACAAGGAAAGTTTGAACTGGCTGCACTCAACCCACTTCATAGAAAAAGCAACTCATTCCGTGAACAGGAGTAGCTTATTTAAGTGGTTGGCAAGAAGATGTTTGTTTTCAAAACAAACTATCTTAGAAATGAAGCAAATCTACTAAGTTGTACATTTTGTTAGATTACACAAACAAGGAATGTTTGAACTTGCTGCACTCAACCCTCTTCGTAGGAAAGCAAATCATTCCGAGAGCAGTACTAGCTTATTTCACACAGTACAGTGTTTGGTAATGAAGATGTTTGTTTTCTAAACAAACTGCTTTAGAAATGAAGCGAATCTACTAAGTTGTACAATGTATTAGAGGACACAAACTAGGAAAGTTTGAACTTGCTGAGCTCAACCTTCTTCGTAGGAAAGCAACTCATTCCGAGAACAGAACTAGCTTATTTTACACGGTACAGTGTTTGGTAATGAAGATATTTGTTTTCTAAACCACCTACGTTAGAAATGAGGCAAATCTACTAAGTTGTACATATTGTTAGATTACACAAACAAGAGAAGTTAGAACTTGCTGCACTCAACCCTCTTCATAGGAAAGCAACTCATTCAGAGAACAGAACCAGCTTATTTAACACAGTACAGTGTTTGTCAACGAAGATGTTTGTTTTCTAAACAAACAACTTTAGAAATGAAGAGAATCTACTAAGTTGTACATCTTGTTAGATGACACAAACTTGGAAAGTGTGAACTTGCTGCACTCAACCTGCTTCGTAGGAAAGCAACTCATTCCAAGAGCAGAACTAGCTTCCTTCACACAGTAAGTACAGTGTTCTGAAATGAACATGTTTGTTTTCTAAACAAACTATATTAGAAATGAGGTGAATCTATTAAGTTGTATGTACATCTTGATAGAATACAACAACCTAGGAAAGTTTGATCTTGCTTCACTCAACCCACTTCGTAGGAAGCTACTCATTCTTAGAACAGAACTTGCTTATTTAACACAGTACAGTGTTCAGCAATGAAGATATTTGTTTTCTAAAAAAAAAACTACTTTAGAAATGAAGAGAATCTACTAAACTGTACATCTTGTTAGATGAACTGAACTAGGAAAGTTTGAACTTGCTGCACTCAACCTTCTTCATGGGAAAGCAACTCATTCCAATAGAAGAACTAGCTTACTTCACAAAGTACAGTGTTGGTCAATAAACATATTTGTTTTCTAAACAAACTATGTTAGAAGTGAGGCGAATCTACTAAGTTGTACATCTTGGTAGATTACACAAACTAGGAAACTTTGCACTTGCTGCACTCAACCTTCTTCGTGGGAAAGCAACACATTCCAAGAGCAAAACTAGCTTACTTCACACAGTAAACTGTTCGGGAATGACGTTGTTTCTTTTCCATAGAAACAATATTAGAAATGAAATGAATCTACTAAGTTGTAAATCTTGTTAGATTACACAAACTAGGAAAGTTTGAACTTGCTGCACTAAACATTCTTCGTGGGAAAGCAACTCATTCCAATAGCATAACTAGCTTATTTCACATAGTACATTATTCTGCAATGAACTTATTTGTTTTCTAAACAAACTACATTAGAAGTGAGGCGAATCGATTAAGTTGTACATCTTCGTAGATTAAACAAACTAGGAAAGTTTGAACCTGCTGCACTGAAACTTCTTCGTGGGAAAGCAAGTCATTCCACGAGCAGAACTAGATTTCTTCACACAGTAAGTACAGTGTTCGGAAATGAACATGTATGTTTTCTAAACAAACTTCTTAGAAATGAGACAATTCTACTTAGTTGTAAATATTGTTAGATTACACAAACAAGGGAAGGTAGAACTTGCTGCACTCAACCCTCTTCATAGGAAAGCAACTCATTCTGAGAACAGAACTAGCTTATGTAACACAGTACAGTGTTCGGCAATGAAGATATTTCTTTTCTAAATAAAAGTCTTTAGAAATGAAACGAATCTACCAAGTTGTACAACTTATTAGATGACACAAACTAGTGAAGTTTGAACTTGCTACACTCAACCTTCTTCGTGGGAAAGCAACTCATTCCAAGAACAGAACTAGCTTACTTCACACAGTAAGTACAGTGTTTGGCAATGAACATGTTTGTTTTCTAAACAAACTACGTTAGAAATGATGCGAATCTACTACTGTTTACAACTTGTTAAATTACACAAACAACGAAAGTTTGAACTTGCTGCACTCAGCCATCTTCGTGGGAAAGCAACTCATTGTAAGAGCAGAACTAGCTTACTTCACACAGTAACAATAGTGTTTGAAATGAACATGTTTGTTTTCTAAACAAACTACCTTAGAAATGAGGTGAAACTACAAAGTTATACATCTCGTTAGATTACACAAACAAGGAAATTTGAAATTGCTACACTCAACCCTCTTTGTAGGAAAGCAATTCATTCCGAGAACAGAATTAGGTTATTTAACAGAGTACAGTGTTCGGCAATGAAGAAGTTTGTTTTCTAAACACACGACTTTAAAAATGAAGCGAATCTACTAAGTTGTACAACTTATTAGATGACACAAACTAGGAAAGGTTGAACTTGCTGCACTCAACCTTCTTCTTGGGAAAGCAACTCATTCCAAGAACAGAACTTGCTTACTTCACACAGTAAGTACAGTGTTCGCAAATGAACATGTTTGTTTTCTAAACAAACTAAGTTAGAAATGAGGCCAATCTACTAAGGTTTACAACTTGTTAGATTACACAAACAAGGAAAGTTTGAACTTGCTGCACTCAACGTTTTTCATGGGAAAGCAACTCATTCCAAGAGCAGAACTGGCTTACTTCACACAGTACAGTATTTGGGAATGAAGATGTTTCTTTTCTATAGAAACGACATTAGAAATGAAATGAATCTACTAAGTTGTACATCATGTTACCTGACATAAACAAGGAAAGTTTGAACTTGTTGCACTCAACCCTCTTCGTAGGAAAGCAAATCATTCCGAGAACAGGACTAGCTTATTTAACACAGTACAGTGTTTGGCAATGAAGATGTTTGTTTTCTAACCAAACTGCTTTAGAAATGAAGCGAATCTACTAAGTTGTACATCTTGTTAGATGACACAAACTAAGAAAGTTTGAACTTGCTGCACTCAACCTTCTTCGTAGGAAAGAAACTGATTCAAAGAGCAGAACTAGCTTACTTCACACGGTAAGTACAATGTTCAGCAATGAACATGTTTGTTTTCTAAACAAACTATGTTAGAAATAAGGGGAATCTACTAAGTTGTATATCCTGATACATTACACAAACTAGGAAAGTTTGAACTTGCTGCAAGCAACCATCGTCATAGGAAAGCAACTCATTCCGAGAGCAGAACTAGCTTACTTCACACAGTACAGTGTTGGGCAATGAAGATGTTTATTTTCAAATCAAACTATGGTAGAAGTGAGGCAAAACTACGAAGTTTTACATCTTGTTAGATTACACAAACAAGTGAAGTTTGAACTTGCTGCACTCAACCCACTGGGTAGAAAAGCAACTCATTCCGAGTACAGAACTAGTTTATTTCACATAGTACAGTGTTTGGCAATGAGAATGTTTGTTTTCTAAACAAACTACTTTAGAAATGAATTGAATCTACTAAGTTGTATATCTTGTTAGATTACACAAACTAGGAAAGTTTGAAATGGCTGCACTCAACCCTGTTTGTAGGAAAACAAATCATTCTGAAAGCAGAACTAGGTTATTTCACCCAGTACAGTATTCGGTAATGAAGATGTTTATTTTCTAAACAAACTATGTTAGAAATGAGGTGAATCTACTAAGTTGTACATCCTGTACATCTTGTTAGACTACACAAACGAGGAAAGTTTGATCTTTCTGTACTCAACCCACTTCCTAGGAATGCAACTCATTCCAAGAAGAGAACTTGTTTTTTTTAACACCGTACAGTGTTCAGCAATGAAGATTTTTGTTTTCTGAACAAACTACTTTACAAATGAAGTGTATCTACTAAGTTGTATATCTGATTAGATGACACCAACTAGGAAATTTTGAACTTGCTGCACTCAACCGTCTTTGTGGGAAAGCAACTCATTCCAGAGCAGAACTAACTTACTTCAAACAGTACGTTAGAATTGAGGCGAATTTTCTAAGTTGTACATCATATTAGACTACACTTACCAGGAAAGTTTGAACTTGCTGTACTCAACCCGCTTTGTAGGAAAGCAATTCATTCCAAGAAAAGAACTAGCTTATTTCACACAGTAGAGTTTTCGGCAATGAAGGGGTTTGTTTTCTATAGAAACGACATTAGAAATGAAATGAATCTATTAAGTTGTACATCTTGATAGATTACACAAACTAGGAAAGTTTGAATTTGCTTCACTCAACCTTCTGCCGGGGAATGCAAATCATTCCAAGAGCACAACTAGCTTACTTCAAACAGTACAGTGTTCTGCAATGAACATGATTTTTTTCTAAACAAACTATGTTAAAAGTGAGGTGAATCTACTAAGTTGTACATCTTGTTAGATTACACAAACTAGGAAAGTTTGAACTTGCTGCACTCTACCTTCTTTGTGGGAAAACAAATCATTCCAAGCGCAGAATTAGATTACTTCACAACTAAGTACAGTGTTTGGAAATGAACGTGCTTGTTTTCTAAACAAACTATGTTAGAAATGAAGCGAATCTACTAAGTTGTAAATCTTGTTAGATTACAAAAACAAGGAAAGTTTAAACTTGCTGCACTCAACCCACTTCGTAGGAAAGAAACTCATTGCGAGAACACACCTAGCTTATTTCACACAGTACAGTGTTCAGAAATGAAGATGTTTGTTTTGTAAACAAACTACTTTAGAACTGAAGCGAATCTACTAAGTTGTACATATTGTTAGATGACACTAACTACGAAAGTTTGAACTTGGTGAACTCACCCTTCTTCGTAGTAAAGCAACTCATTCCAAGAGCAGAACTAGCTTACTTCACACAGTACAATGTTCGGGAATGAAGATGTTTGTTTTCTAAACAAACTACTTTAGAAATGAGGCCAATCTACTACGTTGTACATCTTGTGAGATGACACAAACTAGGAAACCTCTTTGTAGGAAACCAGCTCATTCCATGAACAGAACGAGCTTGTTTCAAACATTAAGGTGTTCAGCAATGACGATATTTGTTTTGTAAACAAACTACTTTAGAAATGAGTCGAAAGTACTAAGTTGCACAGCTTGTTAGATGACACAAACTAGGAAAGTCTGAACTTGCTGCACTCAACCATCTTCGTAGGAAAACAACTAATTCCGAGAACAGAACTTGCTTATTTCACACAGTACAGTGTTCAGCAATGAAGATGTTTGTTTTCTAAACAAACTACTTTAGAATTGAGGCGAATCTACTAAGTTGTACATCTTGTTAGATGACACAAAATAGAAATGTCTGAACTTGCTGCACTCAACCTTCTTCATAGGAAAGCAGCTAATTTCAACAGCAAAACTAGCTTACTTCACACAGTACACTGTTTGGCAATGAACATGTTCATTTTCTAAACAAACTACTTTAGAATTGAGGCGAGTCTACTAAGTTGTACATCTTGTTACATGACACAAGCTAGGACTGTCTCAACTTGCTGCACTCAACCTTCTTTGTGGGAAAGCAACTCATTCCAAGAGCAGAACTAGCTTACTTCACACACTAAGTACAGTGTTCGGAAATGAATACGTTTGTTTTCTAAACAAACTACGTTAGAAATGTTGTGAATGTACTAAGTTGTACGTCTTGCTAGATTCAGAAACAAGGAAAGTTTCAACTTGCTGCACTCAACCCTCTTCATAGGAAATCAACTCATTCCTAGAACAGAAGTAGCTTATTTAACACAGTACAGTGTTTGGCAATGAAGATGTTTGTTTTCTAAACAACCTAATTTAGAAATGAAGTGAATCTACTAAGTTATACATCTTGTTAGATACACAAACTAGGAAAGTCTGAACTTGCTGCACTCAACCTTCTTCATAGGAAAACAACTCATTCCGAGTGAAGAACTAGCTTACTTCCACACTACATTGTTCGGCAATGAACATGTTTGTTTTCTAAACAAACTACTTTAGAATTTAGGTGAATCTACTGAGTTGTACATCTTGTTAGATGACACAAAGTAGGAAAGTCTGAACGTGCTGCACTCAACCTTCTTTGTAGGAAAGCAACTCATTCCAAGAGCAGAATTAGCTTACTTCACATAGTGCAGTGTTCAGAAAAGAACATGTTTGTTTTCTAAAGAAACTACTTCAGAATTGAGGCGAAACTACTGAGCTGTATCTTGATAGATTACACAAACTAGGAAAGTTTGAACTTGCTGCATTCAAGTCTCTTTGATGGAAAGAAACTCACTCCGAGAGCAGAACTCGCTTATTTCCCACAGTACAGTGTTCGGTAATGAAGATGTTTGCTTTCTAAACAAACCACTTTAGAATTGAGGGGAAACTACTACATTCTACATCTTGTTAGATTACACAAACTAGGAAAGTTTGAACTTGCTGAACTCAACCTTTTTCGTGGCAAAGTTACTCATTCCAAGAGCAGAACTAGCTTACTTCATACAGTACGGTGTTCGGCAATGAACATGTTTGTTTTCTAAACAAACTACGTTAGAAATGAGGCAAAACTGCTAAGTTGTACATCTTGATACATTACACAAACTAGGAAAGTTTGGACTTGCTGCACTCCACCCGCTTCTTAGGAAAGCAACTCATTCCGAGAACAGAACTAACTTATTTCACACAGTACAGTGTTCTCCAATGAAGATGTTTGTTTTCTAAACAAACTACTTTAGAAATGAAGCGAATCTACTAAGTTGTACATATTTTTAGATGACACATACTAGGAAAGTCTGAACTCGCTACCCTCAACCTTCTTCGTAGGAAAGCAACTCATTCCAAGAGCAGAACTAGAGGACTTCACAAGGTAGTGTGTTCAGCAATGAATGTTTGTTTTCTAAACAAACTACGTTAGAAATAAGGCAAAACTACTAAGTTGTACACCTTGACACATTACACAAACTAGGAAAGTTTGAACTTGCTGCACTCAACACTCTTCGTAGGAACGCAATTCATTCCGAGAGCAGAACCAGCTAATTCACACAGTACAGTGTTAGGTAATAAAGATGTTTGTTTTCTAAACAAACTACTTTAGAAAGGAGGCGAATCTACTAAGTTGTACATCTTGTTAGATGACAGAAACTAGGAAAGTTTGACCTTGCTGCACTGAAACCTCTTCGTAGGAAATCAGCTCATTCCGTGAACAGAAGTAGCTTATTTTACCCATTACAGTGTTTGGCAATGCTGATGATTGTTTTCTCAGCAAACTACTTTAGAAATGAGGCGAATTGACTAAGTTGTACATCTTGTTAGTTTACACAAACAAGGAAAGCTTGAACTTGCTGCACTCAACCCTCTTCGTAGGAAAGCAACTCATTCAGAGATCAGAACTAGGTTATTTCACATAGTAAAGTGTTCAATAATGAAGATGTTTATTTTCTAAACAAACTACTTTAGAATTGAGGCCAAACTACTAAGTTGTACATCTTGTTAGATTACACAAACTAGGAAAGTTTGAACTTGCTGCACTCAACCTTTTTCGTCAGAAAGCAACTCATTTGAAGAGCAGAACGAGGTTACTTCACACGGTACAGTGTTCGGCAATGAACATGTTTGCTTTCTAAACAAACTATGTTAGAAGTGAGGCGAATCTACTAAGTTGGACGTCTTGTTAGGTTACACACACAAGGAAATTTTGAAATTGCTGCACTCAACCCACTTCGTCGTAAAGCAACTCAATCCAAGAACAGAACTAGCTTATTTCACACAGTACAGTGTTCGGCAATGAAGATGTTTGTTTTCTTAACAAACTACTTTAGAAATGAAGCGAATCTACCAAGTAGGACATCTTATTAGATGACACAAACTGAAAAGTTTGAACTGGCTGCACTCAACCTTCTTCGTAGGAAAGCAACTCATTCCCAGAGCAGAACCATCTTATTTTACACAGTATAGTGTTCTTTAATGAAGATGTTTGTTTTTTATTTTATTTTATTTTATTTTTTAATTTATATTATTCTGATTTTACATTCATAGTGTTTGTTATATTGTCCTCCTCCCTGTCCCCCCACTTTCAAAGGACCCTCATCAATGGGGAATGTGGGTCGTGCATTGTGAGGTTAGTCAAGAGTTCTCTGGTGTAGGCCCCAGTCTCTGTGCATAGTGCCCCAACTTGTGACACTAACAATCTTTTGACCCCCTCTTCCGCGAGTTCCACTGAGCCACTTTGGTGTCATTTTAGTTCTGTTTCAGTGATGAGGTTTTGGGAGCCTCTGTGTCTCTGGATATCTTGCTTAGTTGGAGTTGTATGTTCTCTGTTTATCTCTTTCAGCCTTTTTCTGGTGTAGTAATCACCATGAACGCTGAACTCTTGCCCTGCCCCTGTGTTTTTCTATGGTTTCAGCTGGAGTCCTGGTGAGGTGTGGTTAGCTGATCCTCCCTTCAGGTTTGTTGTCCACCCCAAAAAAGATAAGCAAATTCTCCAATGGAGAGAAAAGTTTGTACTAGGTAGAAAGGATGGCCATCTATGTTTTGGAGGGAATTTTATATGCGTTGGCTCTCTTCTAGCCCACATTTGGTGGTATCTTGCTCTGGGAGACTGAGCTTATTTTTTGTACCTGGTTTTGACTTATTTCCCAGTTCCAGCAATGAGTTCCATTCCACTGAGTGGATCTGTTAGCCAAATCAAGAGCAGTTGGTTACCCACCATGGCTGTTTGCCACTACTGCACTTGTATGAGCATTACGTCAAGTTGTTTCCTGCTGGGTATCTTAGACTGCAAGTTGTTTGGACCAATGTCGGACATTTTCCCCCAGTTGCTCCTGTAGCACCCTCTGGTACTAGACTAGCTAACTGTCTGGCGACTGACCTTCTTCCAGATTCTGGCCAGGTCTCTCTGTGTTTGGTCTCACTCACATATGCTATCTTCGACAGTAGGATCTTACCATTAACCTTTGGTGGGTCACCAAGAACTCTGACAGAAGTCTGTCTTTTTTTTTGGGGGGGGGTAACCTTGTAGGTGTCTCGGATCAAGAGCTCATTGGCACTGGGAGTTTCAAGTCTGCACCTAGAAATGTGAGGGAAGAAAAGGATAGATAATATTACAGAGGAAGTGAGTATGGAGAGGAGAGGTAGGAAGAGAGAGTGAGAGGGAGAGAGAGAGAGAAAAGCAGGAACAAGATTATGGTTAACCTTCATGATGCTCTCTCCAGATTCCTGTGATTTGGGTGTTTCCTCTGTGGGCCTGTGCAGTTCTCTGCCCCACCTTGTGAGTGGGTTGTTTGGCGGTTTATTGTTTAGGTTTTGGAGTTCTTTGTAGATTCTAGAAATCAGGCCTCTGTCAGATGTATAGCTGGTGAAAATATTCTCCCATTCTGTGGGTAATCTGCTGGCTTTGGTTATAGTATGTTTGTAAGTGAAAAAGCTTTTCAGCTTCATGAGATCCCAATGGTTGAGTGATTGTTTAATTTCCTGAGCTGCTGCGGTTTTGTTCAGGAAATCTTTTCCCACTCCTATGTCATGGAAATTTCCTCCTTTTTTTTCTTCCAGTAGATGCAGTGTTTCTGGTTTTATATTAAGGTCTTTGATCCATTTGGACATAATTTTTGTGCATGGAGAGATGTGCAGGTCGAGTTTCATTTTCCTACATATGGTTGTCCAGTTTGTCCAGCACCATTTGTTGAAGATGCTGTCTTTTCTCCATTCTGCATTGGAAGGGCCTTTGTCAAATATCAAGTAGCTGTAGTTATTTGACCCAAAATCTGGGTCTTCAATTCTGTCCCATTGGTCTATATTCCTGTTTTTATGCTAGTACCTTGTTGTTTTTATTACAATGGCTTTGTAGTATAGCTTTAGATCAGGTATGGTGATGCCTCCAGAGGCATTGCTTTTGCTGAGGATGAGCTTGGATATCCGAGGCCTTCTGCCTTTCCATATAAATTTTGAGATAGTTTTTTCTATCTCATTGAAGAAGGAAGTGGGGATTTTTATCGGCATTGCATTGAATCTATAGAGTGCTTTTGGTAAGATTGCCATTTTCACAATGTTAATTCTACCAATCCAGGAGCATGGGAGGTCTTTCCATTTTTGTAGGACCTCCTCAATTTCTTTTTTGAGAGTTTTTATGTTTTCACTGTATAGATCTTTCACTTCCTTAGTCAGTGTTATTCCAAGGTATTTTATTTTCTTTGTTGCAATTGAAAATGGGACAATGTTAGTTATTTCTTTTTCTGTCTCTTTGTCCTTTGCATACAGAAAGGCTATTGATTTCTGTGCATTGATTTTATATCCTGCTACTTTGCTGAAGGTACTAATCACCTTTAAGAGTTTTGAGATGGAAGTTCTCAGATCACTTATGCAAATAGGATCACATCTGCAAATAGGGCTAACTTAACTTCTTCCTTTCCAATTTCTATCCCTTTGATTTCTTTCTCCTGTCTTATTGCTTGTGCTAATACTTCTAGCACTATGCTGAAGAGCAGAGGTGAGAGTGGACACCCCTGTCTTGTTCCTGGCCTCAGTGGGAATTCCTTCAGTCTCTCCCCATTTAGAATTACTTGGGCTTTAGGTGCTTTATATATAGCCTTTATTCTGTTGAGATATGGGTCATCTATGCCTATTCTCTCCAGTGTTCTGATCATGAAGTGATGTATTTTGTCAAAGACCTTCTCTGCATCTATCGAAATGATCATGTGGTTTTTGTGTTTTAGCTCGTTTATGTGGTGTATTACATTGATAGATTTCCGTATGTTGAACCATCCCTGTGTTCCAGGGATGAAGCCTACTTGATCAAGGTGGATAATGCTTTTGATGTACTGTTGAATTCGGTTTGCAAGAATTTTGTTCAGGATCTTTGCGTCTATGTTCATCAGAGAAATGGGCCTATAATTTTCCTTTCTTGTGGCATCTCTGCCTGGTTTTGGAATTAGGGTGATACTAGCTTCATAAAAGGAGTTGGGGATCTCTCCCTGTTCTCCAATTGTGTGGCACAGTTTGAGAAGTATTGGTTTCAGTTCTTCCATGAAGGTTTGGTAGAATTCCGCTGAGAAACCATCTGGTCCTGGACTCTTCTTTTTGGGGAGGTGTTTTATTACCTCTTCAATCTCGATGGGTGTGATGGGTCTGTTTAGGAAATTAATCTGCTCTGGGCTTAGGTTTGGTAGGTGATATGTGTCTAGGAATTCATCCATTTCTTCCATATTCTCCTGTTTTATGGAGTAGAGGTTTTTGAAGTGAGTCCTAATGATTCTTCCTATTTCATTCATGTCTATTGTGATCTCTCCTTTTTCATTTCTAATTTTGTTTATTTGAAGTGTTTCTTTTTTCCACTTGATCAAATTGGCCAGGGGTGTATCAATCTTGTTAATTTTTTCAAATAACCAGCTCTTTGTTTCATCAATTTTCTTAATTGTCCTCTTAGTTTCCAATTCATTAATTTCTGCTCTGATCTTACTTATTTCTTTCCATCTGGAGCTTTTTGGGTTGGCTTCTTCTAGCATTTCCAATGCCTTTAGATCGATGGTTGGTTATTGATTTGGGATCTCTCTGTTTTTGTTATGAATGCATTTAATGCTATAATTTTTCCCCTAAGGACTGCCTTCATTGTGTCCCATAAGTTTTGGTATGATGTGTTCTCGTTGTCATTGAATTCTAGAAGTTTTGCAATTTCATTCTTTATTTCATCCACAACCCATTTATTATTTAAAAGTGTGTTGTTCAATTTCCAGGAGGAAGAGGGATTCCTGGTGTACTTTTTGTTGTTGATTTCTAGCATTACCACATTGTGGTCTGATATAATACAGGAAATTACATCAATTTTCTTGAAAATATGGAGGCAGGCTTTATGGCCCAGTACATGATCTATTTTAGAGAAGGTTCCATGGGCTGCTGAGAATGTGTAGTCTGTAGATTTTGGGTGGAATGTTCTGTATATGTCTGTTAGGTCTAGTTTTTCTATGGTGTTGTTGAACTCTCTTACTTCCCTATTAATTTTCTGTTTGGGTGATCTATCCATTGTTGATAATGGAGTATTAAAGTCCCCGACTATGATGGTATTGGTGTTTATTTCTGTTTTGTTGCCAAGTAGATTTTGCTTTATGAATTGTGGTACACCTGTGTTTGGTGCATAAATATTGATGACTGTGAAATCCTCTTGTTGGATTGTTCCCTTGATAAGTAAGAAGTGGCCTTCTTTGTCTTTTTTAGTTAACTTGGGTTTGAAGTCTATTTTATCAGATATAAGTATAGCTACACCTGCTTTTTTCTTGTTTCTGTTTGCTTGGAAAATCATTTTCCACCCTTTCACCCTGAGTCTATTTTTTGGTGAGGTGGGTTTCTTGAAGACAGCAGATTAAGGGGTCCATTTTTCTGATCCACCCTGTTAGCTTATGTCTTTTGATGGGTGAATTAAGGCCATTAATATTCAGATATAATTTTGAGTTTTGATTTAATACCTACCATATTGTGGTGGGTTGTGGTCTTTGTTTTTTGTTGTTGTTGTTGTTGTTGTTGTTGGTTAATGTGGACTATTTCTTGAGGGCTCTTAAAGTTGGTTATTTGTTTCTTCTCTGTGGAGAATTCCCTGAAGTACTTTCTGTAGGTTTGGCTTTGTGTTCATCTACTTGTAAAGATGAGTTTTATCATGGAAGGTTTTTCTTTTGCCATCTATTATGAGAGATACTTTTGCTGGGTAGAGTAGTTGGGGCTGGAAACCATGGGTTCTTAGAGTTTGCAGTGTTGAATTCTAGGCCCTTCTGGCTTTTAGGGTTTCCATTGAGAAGTCTCGGGTAACTTTGATGGGGTTCCCTTTATATGTAATGTGGTGTTTTTCCCTGGCTGCTTTTAGGATTTTCTCTTTGTGGTTGATATTTAGAGTCTTAAAGATAATGTGTCTTGGAGAATTTCTTCTTTGGTCCAGTCTGTTTGGAGTTCTACTAGCTTCTTGTATTTGGATGGAGTTTTCTTTTGAGAGAACAGGAAAGTTTTCATGAATTATTTTGTTGAATAGGCTTTCCATTCCTTTGGTCTGTGTTTCTTCCCCCGCTGGTATACCCATGATCCTGATGTTTGGGCGCTTAAGGGTGTCCCACATTTCCCTCATGTTCTGTTCACAGAAGTTTTTGAACTTGTTGAAATTTTTGGACTCACGGACTGTTTCTTCTGATCTGTCTTCCAGTTCTGAGTTTCTATCTTCCACCTGACTTACTCTTTTATTAAGGGCTTCTATAGAGTTTTGGGCCTGTTCTATTTGGTTCATATTTTCTACGTTTTTTTTTTAATGTATACTTTCCATCCCTCTGTCTAGTTCCCATTTTGTGTCATTTTCTGATTTTCTTAATGCTTCTTGGAGTTCATCCCTGCATTTCATTATATATTCATTGAACGTAGCCAGCTGGTTATTGAGGACCTCTAATTTTTCATTCTCCTTCAGTTCATTTAACTGTCTTTGGAGCCCTTCCTGGTTCTTTTCTACTAGGTCCAATCTAGCAAGGATAACATTCATACAAGTGTTGGCTCTTTGCTGAGTTTCTGGGAGTTGTGCTATTTGCTTGGCCAGGGTTGCATAGCTAGTCACTTCATTTTGGGGTTCTCAATCTATTATCTCTTCTATGCTTTGATTTGAAACATCCATTATAGGACTGGATAGTCTAGGTGGATTTACTTGTGTCTGGTTTTTCATGCTATTCCTTTTTCACTGTAGTTTGCCCATCGCAATGATTCAGGTACCTTGTGTATGGAATGTTAGCCTGCTGTCCTGGGGTGGGGTGGGGTGCAGTGGTAATTGTCAGGGCAGTGGTCCCTGGAGTTCTGGTAGGCTGGGGTGGGGGATACTGGCCTGCTGGCCTGTGTTCTTTATGTTGGTGGGAGGGATGGGGGACCACAATCACCCTAGTTGGGCTGAGGCAGGGTAGGGCAGGAGCACTGGGCGAGTCCCTGAGTCGCTGCTCTGCCCTGGGAGAGGGGAGTGATGGTACATGACTGGTGATAGGGCTCAGGAAGGCTAGGGGGGCACCTGGCCTGTGATGGGGATGCGTTCGGGAATGAAGTTGTTTGTTTTCTAAACAAACTACTTTAGAAAGAAGGTAAATCTATAAAGTTGTACATCTTGTTAGATGACACAAACTAGGAAAGTTTGATCTTCCTGCACTCAATCTTCTTCATAGGAAAGCAACTCATTCCAAGAGCAGAACTAGCTTACTTCACACGGTTCGGCAATGAACATATTTGTATTCTAAACAAATTATGTTAGAAGTGAGGCGAATCTACTAAGTTGCGCATCTTGTTGGATTACACAAACTAGGAAAGTTCGAACTTGCTGCATTCAACCTTCTTCATGGGAAAGCATCTCATTCTAAGAGAAGCATTAGCTTACTTCACACAGTAAGTACACTGTTCGGAAATGAACATGTTTGTTTTCTAAACAAACTACGATAGAAATGAGTTGAATCTACTAAGTTGTACATCTTGTTAGATTACACAAACAAGGAAAGTTTGAACTTGCTGCACTCAACCTTCTTCGTAGGAAAGCAACTCATTCCAAGAACAGAACTAGCTTGTTTAACATAGTACAGTCTTCAGCAATGAAGATGTTTGTTTTCTAAACAAACTGCTTTAGAAATGAAGCGAATCTACTATGTTGGATATCTTGTTAGATGACACGAAATAGCAAAGTTTGAACTTGCTGCACTCAACCTTCTTCGTAGGAAAGCAACTCATTCCAAGAGCAGAACTAGCTTACTTCACACAGTACAGTGTTCGGCAATGAACATGTTTGTTTTTTAAACAAACAATGATAGAAATGAAATATACTACTAGAAATATACTACTAAGTTGTATATCTTGATAGGTTACACAAACTGGGAAAGTTTGAACTTGCTGCACTCAACGCTCTTCATAGAAAAGCAACTCATTCCGAGAGCAGAACTAGCTTATTTCACACAGTACAATGTTCAGCAATGAAAATGGTTGTTTTCTAAAAAACTACTTTAGAAATGAAGTGAATCTACTAAGTTATACATGTTCGTAGATGACACTAACTAGGAAAGTTTGAACTTGCTGCACTCAACCTTCTTTGTAGGAAAGCAACTCATTCCAAGAGCATAACTAGCTTACGTCACACAGTACACTGTTCGGGAATGAGGATGTTTCCTTTCTATAGGGACAACATTAGAATTTAAATGAATCTACTAAGTTGTACATCTTGTTAAATTACACAAACAAGGAAAGTTTGAACTTGCTGCACTCAACCCAATTTGTAGGAAAGCAACTGATTCGGAGAACAGAAGTAGCTTATTTAACAAAGTAAAGGGTTCGGCAATGAAGATGTTTGTTTTCTAAACAAACTAGTTTAGAAATGAAGAAATCTACTAAGTTGTACATCTTGTTAGATGACACTAACTAGGAAAGCTTGAACTTGCTGCACACAACCTTCTTTGTAGGAAAGCAACTCATTCCAAGAGCAGAACAAGCTTGTTTCACACAGTACATGGTTCCGTAATGAATATATTTGTTTTTGAAACAAACTCCTTTAGAACTGAGGTGAACCTACTAAGTTGTACATCTTGTTAGATTACACAAACTAGGAAAGTTTGAACTTGCTGCACTCAACCTTCTCTGTGGGAAAGTAACTCATTCCAAGAGCACTACTAGTTTACTTCACACAGTACAGTGTTCGGCAATGAACACGTTTGTTTTCTCTTCAAACTACTTTAGAAATGAAGCGAATCTACTAAGTTGTACATCTTGTTAGATGACACAAACGAGGAAAGTTTGAATTTGCAGCACTCAACCTTCTTCGTAGGAAAGCAACTCATTCCGGGAACAGAACTAGCTTACTGCACACAGTACAGTGTTCCGCAATGAACATGTTTGTTTTCTAAAGAAACTACGTTAGAAAGGAGGGGAAAGTACAAAGATGTACATCTTGATAGATTACACAAAATAGGAAATTTTGAACTTGGTGCACTCAACCCTGTTAGTAGGAAAGCAACTGATTCTGAGAGCAGAACAAGCTTATTTCACACAGCATAGTGTTCGGTAATGAAGATGTTTGTTTTCTAATTGAGGCAAAACTACTAAGTTGTATATCTTGATAGATTACACAAAATAGGAAATTTTGAACTTGCTGCACTGAACCTTCTTCGTGGGAAAGCAGCTCATTCCAAGAGCAGAACTAGCTTACTTCACACAGTACAGTGTTCGGGAATGAAGATGTTTCTTTTCTATAGAAACAACATTAGAAATGAAATGAATCTAGTAAGTTTTACATCTTGTTAGATGACACAAACTAGGAAAGTTTGAAATTGCTGCACTCAACCTTCTTCGTGGGAATGCAACTCATTCCAATAGCAGAACTAGCTTACTTCACACAGTACAGTATTCAGCAATGAACCTGCTTGTTTTCTAAACAAACGACTTTAGAATTGAGGTGAATGTACTAAGTTGTACATCTTGATAGATTAAACAAACTAGGAAAGTTTGAACTTGCTGCACTCAACCTGCTTCGTCGGAAAGCAACGCCTTCCAAGAAAAGAACTAGCTTATTTCACACAGTAAGTACAGTGTTCAGAAGTAAACATGTTTGTTTTATAAACAAACTACGTTAGAAATGAGGCTAATCTACAAAGTTGTACAACTTGTTAGATTACACAAACAAGGAAAGTTTGAACATACTTTACTCAACACTCTTCTAGGAAAGCAACACATTCCGAGAACAGAACTAGCTTATTTCACAAAGTACAGTGTTTGGCAATGAAGATGTTTGTTTTGTAAACAAACTACTTTAGAAATTAAGCGAATCTACTACATTGTACATGTTGTTAGATGACACAAACTAGGAAAGTTTCAACTTGCTGCACTCAACTTTCTTCTTGGGAATGCAACTCATTCCAATAGCAGAACTAACTTACTTCACACAGTACAGTTTTTAGAAACTAACATATTTGTATTCTAAACAAACTACGTTAGAAGTGAGACGAATCTACTAAGTTGTACATCTTGTTAGATTACACAAACAAGGAAAGTTTGATCTTGCTGCACTGAACCTTTGTGGGAAAGCAACTCAATTAAAGAGCAGAACTAGCTTACTTCACACAGTACAGTGTTCCGCAATGAACATGTTTGTTTTCTAAACTAATTACTTTAGATTTGAGACGAATCTACTAAGTTGTACATCTTGTTAGATGACACAAACTAAGAAATTCTGAACTTGCTGCACTCAACCTTCTTCACAGGAAAGCAACTCTTTCAGAGAGCATAACTAGCTTACTTCGAACAGTACATTGTTCAGCAGTGAGGTTGTTTGTTTTTTTAACAAACTATGTTAGAAGTAAGGTGAATCTACTAAGTTGCACACCTTGTTAGATTACACAAACTAGGAAAAGTTGAACTTGCTGCACTCAACCTTCTTCGTGGGAAAGCAACTCATTCCAAGAGCAGAACTAGCTTACTTCACACAGTAGAGTGTTAGGCAATGAATATGTATGGATTCTACACAAACTATGTTAGAAATGAGACGAATCAACTAAGTGGTATATCTTGTTAGATTACACAAACAAGGAAAGTTTGACCTTGCTGCACTCAACCCACTTCGTAGGAAAGCAACTCATTCCAAGAACAGAACTAGCTTACTTAACACAGTACAGTGATCAAAAATGGAAGATGTTCATTTGCTAAACTAACTACTTTAGAAATGAAGCCAATCGAATAAGTTGTATATCTTGTGAGGGGACACAAACTAGGAAAGATTGAACTTGGTGCACTCAACCTTCCTCGTGGGAAAGCAACTCATTCCAAGAGCATAACTAGCTTACTTCACACAGTAGTGTTCAGGAATGAAGATGTTTGTTTTCTAAACAAACTACTTTAGAAATGAAGCCAATCTATGAAGTTGTACATCTTGTGAGGTGACACAAACTAGGAAATGTTGAACTTGCTACACTCACCTTCTTCGTGGGAAAGCAACTCATTCCAAGAGCAGAACTAGCTTACTTCCACAGTACAGTGTTCACGAATGAAGATGTTTCTTTTCTATAGAAAAGGCATTAGTAATGAAATGAATCTCGTAAGTTGTATATCTTGTTAGATTACACAAACAAGGAAAGTTTGAACTTCCTGCACTCAACCTTCTTCGTGGGAAAGCAACTCATTCCAATAGCAGAACTAGCTTACTTCACACAGTACAGTGTTTGGCAATGTACATTTTTGTTTTCTAAACAAACTACATTAGAAGTGAGGCGAATCTACTGAGTTGTACATCTTGTTAGATTACAGAAACAAGGAAAGTTTGTTTTTGCTGCACTGAACCCACTTCGTATGGAAGCAACTCATTCCGGGAGCAGAACTAGCTTATTTAACACAGCACAGTGTTCGGCAATGAAGATGTTTGATTTCTAAAGAAAGTACTTTAGAAATGAAGAGAATCTACAAAGTTGTAGATCTCGTTAGATTACACAAACTAGGAAAGTTTGTACTTGTTGCACTCAACGTTCTTCGTGGATAAGCAACTCATTTAAAGAGCATAACTAACTTACTTCACACAGTACAATGTTTGGCAATGAACATGATTGTTTTCTAATCAAACTATGTTGGAAATGAGGCAAATCTACTTGGGTGTACATCTTCTTAGATTACACAAACAAGGAAAGTTTAAACTTGCTGCACTCAATCTTCTTGGTGGGAAAGCAACTCATTCCAAGAGCAGAACTAGCTTCTTCACACAGTAAGTACAGTGTTCAGAAATGAACATGTTCGTTTTCTAAACAAACTACGTGAGAAATGAGGTGAACCTACGAAGTTGTACATCTTGGTAGATTACACAAACAAGGACAGTTTGAACTTGCTGCACTCAACCCTTTTCATAGGAAAGCAACTCATTTCGAGAACAGCACTACCTTATTTTACACAGTACAGTGTTCGGCTCTGAACCTACTTGTTTTCTAAACAAACTTCTTTAGAAGTGGAGCAAATCTACTAAGTTGTTCTTCTGATTAGATTGCACAAACAAGGAAAATTTGAACTTGCTGCACTCAACCCACTTCATAGGAAGCAACTCATTCTGAGAACCGTACTAGCTTACTTAACACAGTGCAGTGTTCGGAAATGAAGATGTTTGTTTTCTAAACAAACTACTTTAGAAATGAAGCGAATCTACTAAGTTGTACATATTGTTAGATGACAAAAACTAGGAAAGTTTGGACTTGCTGCACTAAACCTTCTTCGTGGGAAAGCAACTCATTCCAAGAGCAGAACTAGCTTTCTTCACACAGTACAGTGTTCTGGAATGAAGATGTTTCTTTTCTATAGAAACGACATTAGAAATGAAATGAATCTACTAAGTTGTATATTTTGTTAGATTACACAAACAAGGAAAGTTTGATCTTGCTGCACTCAACCGACTTTGTAGGAAAGCAACTCATTCCGAGAACAGAACTAGCTTATTTAACACAGTACAGTGTTTGGCAAACAAGATGTTTGTTTTCTCAACAACTTACTCTAGAATTGAGGAGACATTACTAAATTGTACATCTTGTTAGATTACACAAAGTAGGAAAGTTTGAAATTGCTGCACTCTACCTTCTTCGTGGGAAAGCAACTCATTCCAAGAGCAGAACTAGGTTACTTAACACAGTATAGTGTTTGGGAATGAAGATGTTGCTTTTCTATAGAAACGACATTAGAAATGAAATGAATCTACTAAGTTGGACATCTTGTGATATTACACAAACCAGGAAAGTTTGAACTTCCTGCACTCAACCTTCTTCCTAGGAAAGCAACTCATTCCAAGAGGAGAACTAGCTTACTTCACACATTATAATGTTCAGCAGTGAACATGTTTGTTTTCTAAACAAACTATGTTAGAAGTGAAGTGAATCTACTAATTGTACATCTTATTAGATTACACGAACAAGGAAAGGTTGAACTTGCTGCACTCCATCTACCTCGTGGGAAAGCAACTCATTCCAAGAACAGAATTTGCTTACTTCACACCGTAAGTACAGTGTTCAGAAACAACATGTTTGCTTTCTAAACAAACTACATTAGAAATGAGGCGAACCTACTAATTGTACATCGTATTAGATTACACAAACAAGGAAAGTTTGAACTTGCTGCACTGCACCATTTTCATAGGAAAGCAACTCATTCCGAGAACAGAACTAGCTTATTTAACACAGTACATTGTTTGGGAAAGAAGATGTTTCTTTTCTATAGAAACGACATTAGAAATGAAATGAATCTACTCAGGTGTACATTTTCTTAGATTACACAAACTAGGAAAGATTGAACTAGCTGCATTCTACCTTCTTCGTGGGAAAGCAACTCGATCCAAGAGGAAAACTAGGCTACTTCACAAAACACAGTGTTCGGGAATGAAGATGTTGCTTTTCTATAGAAACGACATGAGAAATGAAATGAATCTACTAAGTTGTACATCTTGTTAGATTACACAAACTAGGAAAGTTTGATCTTACTGCACTCAACCTTCTTCGTGGGAAAGCAACTCATTCCAATAGCAGAACTAGCTTACTTCACACAGTACGGTGTTCGGCAATGAACATATTTGTTTTCTAAACAAACTACGTTAGAAGTGAGGTGGATCTACTAATTTGTACATATTGTTAGATTACACATACAAGGAAAGTTCGATCTTGTTGCACTTAATCCACTTCGTAGGAAAGCAACTCATTCCGAGAACAGAATTAGCTTATTTAACACAGTACAGTGTTCGGCAATGAAGAGGTTTGTTTTCTCAGCAAACTACTTTAGAAATGAAGCGAATCTACTAAGTGGTACACCTTGTTAGAGTACACAAGCTAGGAAAGTCTGAACTTGCTGAACTTAACACTCTTCGTTGGAAAGCAACTCATTCCAAGAGCAGAACTAGCTTACTTCACACAGTCCAGTGTTCCTCAATGAACATGTTTGTTTCCTAAACAGACTACTTTAGAATTGAGGCGAATCTACTAAGTTGTACATCTTGTTAGATGACACAAACTAGGAAAGTTTGATCTTACTGCACTCACCCTTCTTCGTGGGAAAGCAACTCATTCCAAGAGCAGAACTAGCATAATTCACACACTAGGAACAGTGTTCAGAAATGAAGATGTTTGTTTTCTAAACAAACTATGTTAGAAATGAGGCTAATCTACTAAGTTGTACATCTTTTTAGATTACACCAACTATGAAACTTTGAACTTGCTGCACTCGACCTTCTTTGTGGGAAAGAAACTCATACCAGGAGCAGAACTAGCTTACTTCACACAGTAAGTACAGTGTTCGGAAATGAACATGTTTGTTTTCTAAACAAATTACGTTAGAAATGAGGCGAATTTACTAAGTTATATATTTTGTTAGATTACACAAACAAGGAAAGTTTCAACTTGCTGTACTGAACACACTTCGTAGGAAAGCAACTCATTCCGAGAACAGAACTAGCTTCTTTCACACAGTACAGTGTTCGGCAATGAACATGTTTGTTTTCTAAACAAACTAGGTTAGCACTGATGTGAATCTAGTAAGTTGTACATCTTGTTAGATTACACAAACTAAGAAAGTTTGAACATGCTGCATTCAACGTTCTTCGTGGGAAAGCAACTCATTCCAAGAGCAGAACTAGCTTACCTCACAAAATACAGTGTTCGGCAATGAACATATTTGTTTTCTAAACAACCTACGTTAGAAATGAGGTGAATCTACTAAGTTTTACATCTTCTTCGATTACACAAATAAGGAAAGTTTGAACTTGCTGCACTCAACCCACTTCGTAGGAAACAACTCATTACGAGAACAGGACTAGCTTATTTAACACAGTACAGTGTTCCGCAATAAACATGTTTGTTTTCTAAACAATCTACGTTAGAATTGAGGTGAATCTACTAAGTTATACATGCTCTTACATTACACAAACAAGGAAAGATTGTACTTGCTGCACTCAACCCACTTCGTAGGAAAGCAACTCATTCCAAGAACAGAACTAGCTTATTTCACACAGTACAGTGATCAGAAATGAAGATGTTTGTTTTCTAAAAAAAACTACTTTAGAAATGAAGTGAACCTGCTTAGTTTTACATCTTGTTAGATGACACAAACTAGGAAAGTTTGAACTTTCTGCACTCAACATTTTTCGTTGGATAGCAACTCATTCCAAGAGCAGAACTTGCTTACTTCAAACAGTACAGTGTTACACAATGAACATGTTTGTTTTCTAAACAAACTACTTAAGAATTGAGGCGAAATTACTAAGTTGTACATCTTGTTAGGTTACACAAACTCGGAAACTTTGAACTTGTTACACTCAACCTTCTTTGTAGGAAAGCAACTCATTCCAAGAGCAGAACTAGCTTATTTGACACAGTACAGTGTTCGGCAATGAACATGTTTGTTTTCTAAACAAACTGCGTTAGAAGTGAGTGGAATCTACTAAGTTGTACATCTTCTTAGATTACACAAACTAGGAAAGTTTGAACTTGCTGCACTTAACCCACTTCATAGGAAAGCAACTTATTCTGAGAACAGAACTAGCTTATTTCACACAGTACAGTGATCAGAAATGAAGATGTTTGTTTTCTAAAAAAAACTACTTTAGAAATGAAGTGAATCTGCTTAGTTTTACATCTTGTTAGATGACACAAACTAGGAAAGTTTGAACTTTCTGCACTCAACATTTTTCGTTGGATAGCAACTCATTCCAAGAGCAGAACTTGCTTACTTCAAACAGTACAGTGTTACGCAATGAACATGTTTGTTTTCTAAACAAACTACTTAAGAATTGAGGCGAAATTACTAAGTTGTACATCTTGTTAGGTTACACAAACTCGGAAACTTTGAACTTGTTACACTCAACCTTCTTTGTAGGAAAGCAACTCATTCCAAGAGCAGAACTAGCTTATTTGACACAGTACAGTGTTCGGCAATGAACATGTTTGTTTTCTAAACAAACTGCGTTAGAAGTGAGTGGAATCTACTAAGTTGTACATCTTCTTAGATTACACAAAATAGGAAAGTTTGAACTTGCTGCACTTAACCCACTTCATAGGAAAGCAACTTATTCTGAGAACAGAACTAACTTATTTCACACAGTACAGTGTTCGCCAAAGAAGATGTTTGTTTTCTAACCAAACTATTTTAGAAATGAAGGGAATGTACTAAGTTGTATATCTTGTTAGATGACACTAACTCAGAAAGTTTGAACTTACTGCACTCAACCTTCTTTGTAGGAAAGCAACTCATTCCAAGAGCAGAACTGGCTTACTTCACACAATACAGTGTTCGGGAATGAAGATGTTTCTTTTCTACAGAAACAACATTAGAAATGAAATTAATCTACTAAGTTGCACACCTTGTTTGAATACACAAACAAGGAAAGTTTTAACTTGTTGCACTCAACCCTCTTCGTAGGAAAGCAACTGATGCCAGGAACAGAACTAGCTTATTTATCAAAGTACAGTGTTTGACAATGAAAATGTTTGTTTTCTAAACAAACTACTTTACAAATGTGGCGAATCTACTAACTTGTATATCTTGTTAGATGACACAAACTAGAAAAGTCTGAACGTGCTGCACTCAAACTTCCTCGTAGCAAAGCAACTCATTCCAAGAGCAGAACTAGGTTACTTCACCCAGTACATTGTTCGGCAATGAACATGTTTGTTTTCTAAGCAAACTACATTAGAAGTGAGTCGAATCTACTAAGTTCTACATCTTGTTAGATTACACAAACAACGAAAGATTGAATTTGCTGCACTAAACCAACATCGCAGGAGAGCATCTCATTCCGAGAACAGAACAAGCCTATTTCACACACTACAGTGATCGGCAATAAAGAAGTTTGTTTTGTAAACAAACTACTTTAGAAATGAAGCGAATCTACTAAGTTGTACATGTTGTTATATGCCACAAACTAGGAAAGTTTGAACTTGCTGCACTCAACCTTCTTCGTAGGAGAGCAACTCATTCCAAGAGCAGAACTAGCTTACTTCACACAATACAGTGTTCGGCATTGAACATGTTTGTTTTCTAAACAAACTACTTTAGCATTGAGGCGAAACTACTAAGTTGTACATCTTGTTAGATTACACAAACTGGGAAACTTTCAACTTGCTACACTCAACTTTCTTCGTGGGAAAGCAACTCATTCCAAGAGCAGAACTAGCTTACTTCACACAGTACAGTGTTTGGCAATAAACATGTTTGTTTTCTAAACAAACTATGTTAGAAATGATGCAAATCTACAAAGTTGTACATCTTGATAGATGACACAAACTAGGAAAGTTTGAACTTGCTGCACTCAACCTTCTTAGTAGGAAAGCAACTCATTCCAACAGTAGAACTAGATTACCTCACACAATACAGTGTTAGGCAATGAACCTGTTTGTTTTCTAAACAAACTGCTTTAGAATTGAGGTGAATCTACTAAGTTGTACATCTTGTCAGATGACAGAAACTGGGAAAGTCTGAACTTGCTGCATTCAACCTTCTTCGTTGGAAAGCAACTCATTCTAAGAGCAGAACTAGCTTTCTTCACAAACTAAGAACAGTGTTTGGAAATGAACATGTTTGTTTTCTAAACAAACTACATTAGATGTGAAGCAAATCTACTAAGTTGTACATCTTGTTACATTACACAAACAAGGAAGGTTTGAACTTGCTGCACTCAACCCAATCCGTGGGAAAGCAACTAATTCCAAGAACAGAACTAGCTTATTTAACACAGTTCAGTGTTCGGCAATGAAGATGTTTGTTTTCTAAACAAACTACTTTAGAAAGGAGGTGAATTACTAAGTTGTACATGTTGTTAGATGACACAAACTAGGAAAGTCTGAACTTGCTGCACTCAACCTTCTTGGTAGGAAAGCAACTCATTCCACGAGGAGAACTTGCTTACTTCACACAGTACAGTGTTCGGGAATGAAGATGTTTCTTTTCTTTAGAAAAAAAAACATTAGAAATGAAATGAATATACTAAGTTGTATATCTTGTCACATTACACAAACAAGGAAAGTTTGAACTTGCTGCGCTCAACCCTCTTCATATGAAAGCAACTCATTCCGAGAACAGAACTAGCTTATTTAACACAGTACAGTGTTCAGAAATGAAGATGTTTGTTTTCTAAATGAATTACTTTAGCATTGAAGGGAATCAACTAAGTTGTACATCTTGTTAGATGACACAAACTAGGAAAGTTTGAACTTGCTGAACTCAACCTTCATGGGAAAGCAGCTCATTCCAAGAGCAGAACTAGCTTATTTCACACAGAACAGTGTTCGGGAATGAAGATGTTTCTTTTCTATAGAAACGACATTAGAAATGAAATTAATCTAGTAAATTGTACATCTTGTTAGATTACACAAACTAGCCAAGTATGAACCTGCTTCACTCAACCTTCTTCGTGGTAAAGCAACTCATTCCAATAGCAGAACTAGCTTACTTAAAACAGTACAGTGTTCGGCAATGAACGTATTTGTTTTCTAAACAAACTACGTTAGAAGTGAAGTGAATCTACTCAGTTGTACATCTTGTTAGATTACACAAACAAGGAAAGTTTGATCTTGCTGTACTCCGCCCACTTCGTAGGAATGCAACTCATTCTGAGAACAGAACTAACTTATTTAACACAGTACTCTGTTCGGCAATGAAGATGTTTGTTTTCCAAAGAAACTACTTTAGAAATGAAGCTAATCTCCTAAGTTGTACATCTTGTTATATAACACAAACTATGAAAATTTGAACATGTTGCACTCAACCTTCCTCGTATGAAAACAACTCATTCCAAGAACAGAACTAGCTCATTTCAAACAGTACTGTGTTCGGCAGTGAAGATGTTTGTTTTCTAAACAAACTACTTTACAAATGTGGTGAATCTACTAAGTTGTATATCTTGTTAGATGACACAAACTAGGAAAGATTGAACTTGCTGCATTCAACCTTCTTCATAGGAAAGCAACTCATTCCAATAGCAGAACTAGATTACTTCACACAGTACAGTGTTCGGCAATGAAGATGTTTGTTTTCTAGACAAACTACTTTAGAAATGAAGCGAATCTACTAAGTTGTACATCTTGTTAGATGACACAAACT
Source organism: Orientallactaga sibirica (assembly GCA_036365145.1). Classification (NCBI taxonomy): domain Eukaryota; kingdom Metazoa; phylum Chordata; class Mammalia; order Rodentia; family Dipodidae; genus Orientallactaga; species Orientallactaga sibirica. Next base: position 245,086 of record JAEOAD010001078.1, on the reverse strand, counting down.
AGGAAAGTTTGAACTTGCTGCACTCAGCTCTGGTCGTATGAAAGCAACTCATTCCGAGAACAGAACTAGCTTTTTTCACACAGTACAGTGTTCGGGAATGAAGATGTTTGTTTTCTAAACAAACGACTTTAGAAATGAGGCGAAACTACTAACTTGTACATCTTGTTAGATAACACAAACTAGGAAAGTTTGAACTTGCTGCACTCAATCTTCTTTGGGGTAGAGCAACTCATTCCAAGAGCAGAACTAGCTTACTTCACACAGTAAAGTATTCGGTAATGAACATGTTTGTTTTCTAAACAAACTACTTTAGAATTGAGGTGAATCTACTAAGTTGTACATCTTGTTAGATGTCACAAACTGGGAAAGTCTGAACTTACTGCACTCAACCTTCTTTTTAGTAAAGCCACTCATTCCAAGAGCAGAACTAGCTTACTTCACATAGTACAGTGTTCAGCAATGAACGTGTTTGTTTTCTAAGCAAACTACATTACAAGTCAGGCTAATCTACTAAGTTGTACATATTGTTAGATTACACAGACAAGGAAAGTTTGATCTTGTTGTACTCAACCCTCTTCATAGGAAAGCAACTCATTCCGAGAACAAAACTAGCTTATTTAACACAGTACAGTGTTCAGCAATGAAGATGTTTGTTTTCTAACCGAACTACTTTAGAAATGAAGCAAATCTACTAAGTTGTACAACTTTTAGATGATACAAACTAGGAAAGTTTGAACTTGCTACACTCAACCCTGTTCGTAGGAAAGGAACTCATTCCGAGAAAAGAACTAGCTCATTTCAGACACCACAGTGTTCAGCAGTGAAGATGTTTGTTTTCTAAACAAACTACTTTAGAAATGTGGCGAATCTTCTAAGTTGTATATCTTGTTAGATGACACAAACTAGGAAAGATTGAACTTGCTGCATTCAACCTTCTTCGTAGGAAAGCAACTCATTCCAATAGCAGAACTAGATTACTTCACACAGTACAGTGTTCGGCAGTGAAGATGTTTGTTTTCTAAACAAACTACTTTAGAAATGAAGCAAGTCTACTAAGTTGTACATCTTGTTAGATTACACAAACAAGGAAAGTTTGATCTCAACCCACTTCGTATTAAGGCAACTCATTCCGATAGCAGAACTAGATTACCTTACACAGTACAATGTTCGGTAATGAAGATGTCTATTTTCTAAACAAACTACTTTAAAAATGAAGTGAATCTACTACGTTGTACATCTTGTTAGATTACACAAACAAGGAAAGTTTGATCTTGCTAAACTCAACCCACTTCGTAGGAAGGCAACTCATTTCGAGAGCAGAACTAGCTTATTTAACACTGTACGGTGTACGGCAATAAAGATGTTTGTTTTCTAAACCAACTACTTTAGAATTGATGCAAAACTCCTAAGTTGTACATCTTGTTAGATGACACAAACTAGGAAAGTTTGAACTTGCTTCACTCAATCTTCTTCGTGGCCAATCTACTAAGTTGTATTTCTTCTAGATGACACAAAATAGGAAAGATTGAACTTGTTACATTCAACCTTCTTCGTGGGAAAGCAACTCATTCCAAGAGCAGAACTAGCTTACTTTACACAGTACAGTGTTCGGGAATGAAGATGTTTCTTATCTATAGAAACGACATTAGAAATGAAATGAATCTAGCACGTTGTACATCTTGTTAGATGACACAAACCAGGAAAGTTTGAACGTGCTGCACTTAGCCTTCTTCATAGGAAAGCATCTCATTCCAAGAGCAGATCTAGCTTACTTCACACAGTACAGTGTTTGGCAATGAACTTTTTTTTTTCTAAACAAACTACGTTAGAAGTTAGGTGAATCTACTAAGTTGTACATCTTGTTAGATTACACAAAAAAGGAAAGTTTGAACTTGCTGCACTCAACCTTCTTCGTGGGAAAGCAACTCATTCCAAGAGCAGAACTAGCTTACTTCAGACAGTACAGTGTTAGGCAATGAAGATATTTGTTTTCTAACAAAACTACGTTAGAAATGTAGTGAATGTACTAAGTTGTACATCTTGTGATGTTTCTCAAACTAGGAAAGTCTGAACTTGCTGCACTCAACCTTCTTCATGGGAAAGCAACTCATTCCAAGAGCAGAATAGCTTACTTCACACAGTATGTACAGTGTTCAGAAATGAACATATTTGTTTTCTAAACTAACTATGTTAGAAAACAGGCAAATCTACTAAGTTGTATATCTTCTTAGATTAAACAAACAAAGAAAATTTGAACTTGCTGCACTCAACCCTCTTTGCAGGAAAGCAAGTCATTCTGAGAACAGAACTAGCTTATTTACACAGTACAGTGTTCTGCAATGAAGATATTTGTTTTCTAAACAAACTACTTTAGAAAGCACATCTTGTTAGATGACACAAACTAGGAAAGTTTGAACTTGCTACACTCAACCTTCTTCGTAGGAAAGCAACACATTCCAAGAGCAGAACTAGCTTGCTTACACAGTACAGTGTTCTGCCATGAACATCTTTGTTTTCAAAAAAACTACTTTAGAATTGATGGGAATCTACTAAGTTGTATATCCTATTAAATGACAGAAACTGGGAAAGTCTGAACTTGCTACACTCAACCTTCTTCGTAGGAAAAGCAACTCATTCCAAGAGCAGAAATAGATTACTTCACACAGTAAATACAGCGTTAAAATGAACATGTTTGTTTTTCTAAACAAACTAAGTTAGAAATGAGATGAAGCTACTCTTTGTTAGATTACACAAACTAGGAAAGTTTGAACTTGCTCCAATCTACCTTTTTCTTGGGAAAGCAACTCATTCCAAGAGCAGAACTAGCTTACCTCACACAGTAAGTACAGCTGTTCAAAATGAACATGTTTGCTTTTAAAACCAACTACTTTAGAATTGATGCAAAATCTCCTAAGTTGTACATCTTGTTAGATGACACAAACAAGGAAAGTTTGAACTTGTTTGAATCTTCTTCGTGGCCAATCTACTAAGTTGTATTTCTTCTAGATGACACAAAATAGGAAAGATTGAACTTGTTAACATTCAACCTTCTTCGGGGAAAGCAACTCATTCCAAGAGCAGAACTAACTTACTTTACACAGTACAGTGTTTGGAAATGAAGATGTTTGTTTCTATACAAACATTTTAGAAATGAAATGAATCTACTGAGTTGTACATCTTGTTAGATGACAAAAACCAGGAAAGTTTGAACGTGCTGCACTTAACCTTCTTCATAGGAAAGCATCTCATTCCAAGAGCAGATCTAACTTACTTCACACAGTACAGTGTTTGGCAATGAACTTTTTTTCTAAACAAACTACGTTAGAAGTTAGGTGAATCTACTAAGTTGTACATCTTGTTAGATTACACAAAAAAGGAAAGTTTGAACTTGCTGCACTCAACCTTCTTCGTGGGAAAGCAACTCATTCCAAGAGCAGAACTAGCTTACTTCAGACAGTACAGTGTTAGGCAATGAAGATATTTGTTTTCTAACAAAACTACGTTAGAAATGTAGTGAATGTACTAAGTTGTACATCTTGTGATGTTTCTCAAACTAGGAAAGTCTGAACTTGCTGCACTCAACCTTCTTCATGGGAAAGCAACTCATTCCAAGAGCAGAAGTAGCTTACTTCACACAGTATGTACAGTGTTCGGAAATGAACATATTTGTTTTCTAAACTAACTATGTTAGAAAAGAGGCGAATCTACTAAGTTGTATATCTTCTTACATTAAACAAACAAAGAAAATTTGAACTTGCTGCACTCAACCCTCTTTGCAGGAAAGCAAGTCATTCTGAGAACAGAACTAGCTTATTTACACAGTACAGTGTTCTGCAATGAAGATATTTGTTTTCTAAACAAACTACTTTAGAATTGAAGCGAATGTATGAAGTTGTACATCTTGTAAGATGACACAAACTAGGAAAGTTTGAACTTGCTACACTCAACCTTCTTCGTAGGAAAGCAACACATTCCAAGAGCAGAACTAGCTTGCTTCGCACAGTACAGTGTTCTGCCATGAACATCTTTGTTTTCAAAAAAAACTACTTTAGAATTGATGGGAATCTACTAAGTTGTATATCCTATTAAATGACAGAAACTGGGAAAGTCTGAACTTGCTACACTCAACCTTCTTCGTAGGAAAGCAACTCATTCCAAGAGCAGAAATAGATTACTTCACACAGTAAATACAGCGTTAGGAAATGAACATGTTTGTTTTCTAAACAAACTAAGTTAGAATTGAGATGAAGCTACTAAGTTTTACATTTTGTTAGATTACACAAACTAGGAAAGTTTGAACTTGCTCCACTCTACCTTTTCTTGGGAAAGCAACTCATTCCAAGAGCAGAACTAGCTTACCTCACACAGTAAGTACAGCGTTCAGAAATGAACATGTTTGCTTTTTAATAAACTACGTTACAAGTGAGGCGAATCTTCTAGGTTGTACATCTTGTTATATTACACAACCAAGGAAAGTTTGAACTTGCTGCACTCAACTCACTTCGTAGGAAAGCAAATCATTCCGAGAACAGAACTAACTTATTTCACACAGTACAGTGTTTGGAAAGGAAGATGTTTGTTTTCTATACAAAACATTTTAGAAATGAAGCGAATCTACTGAGTTGAACATTGTATTAGATGACAAAAACTGGGAAAGTTTGAAGTGGCTGCACTCAACCTTCTTTGTAGGAAAGGAACTCATTCCGAGAGCAGAACTAACTTATTTCACACAGTACAGTGTTCAGCAATGATCAGGTTTGTTTTCTAAATAAACTACATTAGAAGTGAGGTGAATCTACTAAGTTGTACGACTTGGTACATGACACAAAGCAGGAGAGTTTGAACCTGTGTACTCAACCTTCTACGGAGGAAAGCAACTCATTCCAAGAGTAGAATTAGCTTACTTCACACAGTACAGTGTTTGGCAATGAAGATGTTTGTTTTCTAAACAAACTACGTTAGAACTGAGGCGAATCCACTAAGTTGTACATCTTGTGAGATTACACAAACTAGGAAAGTTTGAACTTGCTGCACTCAACCTTCTTTGTGTGAAAGCAACTCATTCCAAGAGCAGAACTAGCTTCCTTCACACAGTAAATACAGTGTTCTGAAATGAACATGTTTGTTTTCTAAACAAACTACGTTAGAAATGAGGCGAATCTACTAATTTGTACATCTTGTTAGAATACACGAACAAGGAATGTTTGAACATGCTGCACTCAACCCACTTTGTAGGAACTCAACTCATTCCAAGAACAGAACTAGCTTATTTAACCAAGTACAGTGTTCAAAAATGAAGATGTTTGTTATCTAAACAAACTACTTTAGAAATATAGCAAATCTACTAAGTTGTACATCTTGTTAGATGACACAAACTAGGAAAGTTTGAACTTTCTGCACTCCTCATTCTTCCTGGGAATGCAACTCATTCCAATAGCAGTACTAGTATACTTCACACAGTACAGTGTTCGACAATGAACATGTTTTTTTCTAAACAAACGATGTTAGAATTGAGGCGATTCTACTAAGTTTTATATGTTGGTAGATTACACAAACCAGGAAAGTTTGAACTTGCTGCACTAAACCCGCTTTGTCGGAAAGCAACTCATTCCAAGAAAAGAACTAGCTTATTTCACACAGTTCAGTGTTCGGCAATGAACATGTTGGTTTTCGAAACAAACTACTTTATTTTTTTAATATATATTTTTTATTTATATTATTTTGATTTTACATTCATAGTAAAGGTTCCATTGTCCTCCTCCCTGTCCTCCCTCTTTCAAAGGGACCCTTGTCAATGGGAAATGTGGGTCAAGCATTGTGAGGTTAGTTAAGAGTTCTGGGGGGTTGGCCCCAGTCTTGTGCATAATGCCCCAACTATGACTCTAACAATCTTTCCACCCCCTCTTCCGCAAGTTTCCCTGAGCCACATTGGGGTCATTTTAGTTCTGCTTCAGTGACGTGGTTTTGGGAGCCTCTGTGTCTCTGGATATGTGGCCTAGTTGGAGTTGGATGATCTCTGTGTTTATCTCCTTCAGCCTTTTTATGGTGTCATGATCGCCATGAATGCTGAACTCTTGCCCTTCCCCTGCGTTGTTCTATGGCTTCAGCTGGGGCCCTGGTGAGGTGTGGTTAGCTGATCCTCCCTTCAGGTTCGATGTCCACCTGAAAAAAGATAAGCAAATTCTCCATCGGAGAGAAAAGTTAGTACTAGGTAGAAGGGATGACCATCTATGTTTTGGAGGGAAATTTATATGCGTTGGCTCTCTTCTAGCCCACATTTGGTGGTATCTTGATCTTGGAGACTGAGCTCATTTTTTGTACCTGGTTTTGACTTATTTCCCAGTTCCAGCAATGAGTTCCATTCCACTGAGTGGATCTATTAGCCAAATAAGGAGCAGTTGGTTACCCACCATGGCAGATTGCCACTACTGCACTTGTATGAGCATTACGTCAAGTTGTTTCCTGCTGGGTATCTTAGACTGCAAGTTGTTTGGACAGATGTCAGTCATTTTCCCCCAGTTGCTTGTATAGCGCCCTCTGGTACTAGACTAGCTAACTGTCTGGGGACTGACCCTCTTCCAGATTCTGAACATATCTCTCCGTGTTTGGTCTCACACACGTAAGCTGTCTTCAACAGTAGGGTCTTGCCATTAACCTTTGGTGGGTCACCAAGAACTCTGACAGAAGTCTATTCTGGGAAACCTTGTAGGTGTTTCAGATCAACAGCTCATTGTGGAAGTTCACCCCATGCTGGCACTGGGAGTTATAAGTCTGCACCTAGGAAGGTGAGGGAAGAAAAAGATAATATAGAGGAGACAGTGAGTATAGAGAGGGGAGGGAGAGAGAACAAGAGAGAGAGAGAGAGAGAGAGAGAGAGAGAGAGAGAAGCAGGACAAGATTAAGGTTGGCTTTCATGATGCTCTCTCCAGGTTCCTGTGGTTGGGTGTTCCCTCTGCAAACTGCTGAAGGATCAATGTTTTAACCTGTTGTTCAGAATAAAGGGTTTTATAGTATCTTTTCCTTTTGGGTCCCAATTTGTATCCCTCCTTGTTCTCCCTCCCACCCTCTTTTTCCCTCCCACCCTTACCCTCCCTCCTCCCTCCCACCCTCCCTTTTGTCTGGGCCTCAGAGTGTTTATTAGGTTTGGCCACCTGCCACATGGTTTCAGGTTAGAAGCGAGCGATAAACGAGACCATGCGACGATTATCTTTTTGTGCTTGGGTGAGCTCACTGAGGATGATCTGTTCCATGTTTGACCTTTTTTTTTTTTCAAATTTCCTTATTTCATCTTTCCTTACTGCTACGTAGAATTCCATAGTATAGATATACCACATCTTTGTTATCCATTCATCTAGTGATGGACACCTGGGTTGATTCCAGCTCTTTGCTATTATGAATTGAGCAGCAATAAACATAGTTTCTCTTCAGATCGAACAAGTCTTTCGCCTTTTACAAACTACTTTAGAAAGAAACGAATCTACTAAGCTGTACATCTTGTTAGATGACACAAACTAGGAAAGTTTGAACCTGCTGCACTCAAACTTCTTCGTAGGAAAGCAACTCATTCCAAGAGCAAAACTACCTTACTTCACACAGTACAGTGTTTGGCAGTGAAGATATTTGTTTTCTAAACAAACTATGTTAGACGTGAGGCAAATCTACTAAGTTGTACATCTTGTTAGATTGCACAAACTAGGACAGTTTGATCTTGTGCACTCAACCTTCTTCGTGGGAAAGCAACTCATTCCAAGAGCAGAACTAGCTTACTTTATACACTAAGTACAGTGTTCATAAATGAACATGTTTGTTTTCTAAACAAAGTACGTTAGAGATGAGGTGAATCTAATAAGATGTTAATCTTGTTAGTTTACACAAACAAGGAAATTTGATCTTGCTGCACTCAACCCACTTCGTAGTAACTCAACTCATTCCGAGAACAGAACTAGCTTATTTAACACAGTACAGTGTTCGGCAATGAAGATGGTTGTTTTCTTACCAAACTACTTTAGAAATTAAGCGAATCCACTCAGTTGTACATATTATTAGATGACAGAAACTAGGAAAGTTTGAACTTGCTGCACTCAACCTTCTTCGTGGGAAAGCAACTCATTCCAAGACCAGAAAAACCTTACTTCACACAGTACAGGGTTCGGGAGTGAAGATGTTTCTTTTCCATAGAAACGACATTAGAAATGAAATGAATGTACTAAGTTGTACATCTTGTTAGATGACACAAACTGGAAAGTTTGAACTTGGTGCACTCAACCTTCTTTGTAAGAAAGCAACTCATTCCAAGAGAAGAACTAGCTTACTTCACACAGTATAGTGTTTGGCAATGAACATGTTTGTTTTCTAAACAAACTGCTTAAGAATTGAGGCCAATCTTCTAAGTTGTACATCTTGTTAGATTACACTCACTAGGAAAGTCTGAACTTAATGCACTCAACCTTCTTCGTAGGAAAACAACTCATTCCAAGAGCAGAACTAGCTTACTTCACACAGTACAGTGTTTGGCAATGAAGATGTTTGTTTTCTAAACAAACTATGTTAGAAATGAGGCGAATCTACTAAGTTGTACATCTTGTTAGATTACAGAAACTAGGAAAGTTTGAACTTGCTGCACTCAACACTCTTTGTAGGAAAGCAAAGGATTCTGAGAACAGAACTAGCTTATTTAACAAAGTACAGTGTTCGGAAATGGAGATGTTTGTTTTCTAAACAAACTAGTTTAGAAATGAAGAGAATCTACTAAGTTGTACACATTGTTAGATGACACAAACTAGGAAAGTTTGAACTTCCTGCACTCAACCTCCTTCGTGGGAAAGCAACTCATTCCAAGAGCAGAAATAACTTACTTCAGACAGTACAGTGTTCGGGAATGAAGATGTTTCTTTTCTATAGAAACAACATTAGAAATTTAATGAATCTACTAAGTTGTACATCTTGTTAGATGACAAAAACTAGGAAAGTCTGAACTTGCTGCACTCAACCTTCTTTGTAGGAAGGCAACTCATTCCTAAAACAGAAGTAGCTTACTTAACAAAGTACCGAGTTCGGCAATGAACATGTTTGTTTTCTGAACATATTACTTTAGAATTGAGGCAAATCTACTAAGTTGTACATCTTGTTAGATGACACGAACTTGGAAAGTCTGAACTTGCTGCACTCAACCTTCTTCGTAGGAAAGAAACTCATTCCAACAGCATAAATAGCTTACTTCACACAGTACAGTGTTCCGTAATGAATATGTTTGTTTTCTAAACAAACTAACTTAGAAGTGATGCGAATTTACTAAGTTGTACAACTTGTTAGATGACACAAAGTAGGAAAGTCTGAACTTCCTGCAATCAACATCTTTGTGGTAAAACTACTCATTCCAAGAGCAGAACTAGCTTACTTCACACAGTACAGTGTTGAGGATGAAGATGTTTCTTTTGTATACAAAGGAAATTAGCAATTAAATGAATCTACTAAGTTGTACATCTTGTTAGATTACACAAACGAGGAAAGTTTGAACTTCCTGCTCTCAACCCTCTTCGTAGGAAAGCAAAACTCATTCCGAGAACAGAACTAGCTTATTTAACACAGTACAGTGTTCGGCAATGATGATGTTTGTTTTCTAAACAAACTACTTCAGAAATGAAGCAAATCTACTAAGGTGTACATCTTGTGAGATGAAACAATCTAGTAACGTTTGAACTTGCTGCACTCAACCTTCTTCGTGGGAATGCAACTCATTTGAAGAGGAGAACTAACTTATTTCACACAGCACAGTGTTTGACAATGCACATGTTTGCTTTCTAAAAAAACTACATTAAAAATGAGGCGAATCTACTAAGGTGTGCATCTTGTTAGACTACACAAAGAAGGAAAGTTTGAACTTGCTACACCCAACCTTCTTCGTGGGGAAGCAATTCATTCCAATGGGAGAACTAGCTTACTTCACACAGTAAAGTGTTCAGCAATGAACATATTTGTGCTCTAAACAAACTACGTTAAAAGTGAGGCAAATCTACTAAGTTGTACATCTTGTTAGATTACACAAAAAAGAAAAGTTTGATCTTGCTCCACTCAACCCAATTCTCAGGAAAGCAACTCATTCCGAGAGCAGAACTAGCTTATTCAACACAGTAGAGTGTTCAGCAATGAAGATGTTTGTTTTCTAAACAAACTACGTTTGAAGTGAGGCTAATCTACTGAGTTGTACATCTTTTTAGATGACACTAACTAGGAAAGTCTGAACTTAGTGCATTCAACCTTCTTCGTGGGAAAGCAACTCATTCCAAGCCAGAACTAGCTTACTTCACACAGTACAGTGTTTGGGAATGAAGATGTTTCTTTAATATAGAAGATGTTTCTTAAATATAGAAACTGCATTTGAAATTAGTGAATCTACTAAGTTGTACATCTTGTTAGATTACAGAAACTTGGAAAGTTTGAACTTGCTGCACTCAACCCTCTTCATAGGAAAGCAACTCATTCCGAAAACAGAACTAGCTTATTTAAAAATGTACAGTGTTCGGCAATGAACATGCCTGTTTTCTCAACAAACTATTTTACAATTCAGGCGAATCTACTAAGTTTTACATCTTGTTAGATGACACAAACTAGGAAAGTCTGAACTTGCTGCACTCAATCTTCTTCGTAGGAAAGCAACACATTCCAAGAGCAGAACTAGCTTACTTCACACAGTACAGTGTTCGGCAACGAACATGTTTATTTTCTAAACAAACTACGTTAGAAATGAGGCAAAACTAATAATTTGTATGTCTAGATAGATTTTACAAACTAGGAAAGTTGCCACTTGCTGCCCTCAACAATTTTCGTAGGAAAGCAACTCATTCCAAGAGCACAACTAGCTTACTTCACACAGTACAGTGTTTGGCAATGAACATGTTTGTTTTCTAAACAAACTATGTTAGAATTCAGGTGAATCTACTAAGTTGTACATCTTGTAAGATGACACTAACTAGGAAAGTCTGACTTGCTGCACTCAACCTTCTTCCTAGGAAAGCAACATATTCCAAGAGTAGAACTAGCTTACTTCACACAGTACAGTGTTCGGCAATGAACATGTTTGTTTTCTAAACAAAGTACGTTAGAAATGAGATGAATGTACTAAGTTGTACATCTTGTTAGATTACACAAACAAGGAAAGATTGAACTTGTTCCACTCAAATCACTTCATAGGGAAGCAACTCATTCCGAGAACAGAATAAGCTTTTTTAACACAGTACAGTGATTGGCAATGAAGATGTATGTTTTCTAAACAAACTACTATAGAAATGAGGAGAATCTACTACGTTGTATATCTTGTTAGATGACACCAACTAGGAAGGTGTGACCTTGCTGCACTCAACCTTCTTCCTAGGAAAGCAACACATCTTGTTACATTACACAAACAAGGAAAGATTGAACTTGTTCCACTCAAATCACTTCATAGGGAAGCAACTCATTCTGAGAACAGAACAAGCTTATTTAACACAGTACAATGACTGGCAATGAAGATGTATGTTTTCTAAACAAACTACTTTAGAAATGAGGAGAATCTACTACATTGTATATCTTGTTAGATGACACCAACTAGGAAAGCGTGAACTTGCTGCACTCAACCTTCTTCTTGGGAAAGCAACTCATTCCAAGAGCAGAACTAACTTACCTGACACAGTACCGTGTTCAGCAATGAACATGTTTATTTTCTAATTAAACTACGTTAGAAATGAGGCGAAACTGCTAAGTAGTACATATTGTTAGATTACACAAACTAAGAAAGTTTGATCTTGCTGCACTCAACCTTCTTTCTAGGAAAACAACTCTTTCCGAGAGAAGAACTAGCCTATTTCATACAGTACAGTGTTCAGCAATGAAGGTGTTTGTTTTCTAAACAAACTGCGTTGGAAATGAAATGAATCTACTAAGTTGTACATCTTGTTAGATTACTCAAACTAGCAAAGTTTGACTTGCTGCACTGAAGACTCTTCGTAAGAAAGCAACTCGTTTGAGAACAGAACTAGATTATTACACACAGTAAAGTTTTCGGCAATGAAGGTATTTATTTCTAAACAAACTACTTTAGAAATGATGCAAATCTACTGACTTGTAGAACTTGATAGATTGCACAAACTAGGAAATTTTGATCTTGCTGCACTGAAGACTCTTTGTAAGAAAGCATCTCATTCCCAGAACAGAACTAGCTTATTTCACACAGTACACTGGCAATTAAGATATATGTTTTCTAAACGAAATACTTTAGAAATGAGGCGAATCTACTGAGTTGAATATCTTGTTAGATTACACAAACCAGCAAAGTTTGATCTTGCTGCACTGAAGACTTTCGTAAGAAAGCAACTCATTCGAGAACAGAAGTAGCTTATTTCACACAGTATAGTGTTCGACAATGAAGGTGTTTGTTTTCTAAGCAAACTACGTTAGAATCTACTAAGTTGTTCCACTTGTTAGTTTACACTAACAAGGAAAGTTTGATCTTGCTGTACTGAAGACTCTTTGTAAGAAAGCAACTCGTTCTGAGAACAGAACTAGCTTATTTCACACAGTACAGTGTTGGGGAATCAAGGTGTTTGTTTTCTAAACAAACTACGTTAGCAATGTAGCTAACGTCCTATGTTTTACATCTTGTTAGATTGCACAAACTAGAAAAGTTTGATCTTGCTGCACTTAAGATTCTTCGTAAGAAAGCAACTCATTCCGAGAACATTACTAGCTTACTTCACACAGTGCAGTGTTCGGCAATCAAGGTGTTGGTTATCTAAGCAAACTACGTTAGAAACGAAGCAAATCTACTAAGTTGTACATCTTCTTAGATTACACAAACAAGCAAAGTTTGATGTAGCTGCACTGAAGACTCTTTGTAAGAAAGCCACTCATTCTGAGAACAGAACTAGCTTATTTCACCCAGTACACTGTTTGGCAATGAAGGTGTTTGTTTTCTAAACAAACGACATTAAAAATGAAGTGAAGTCTGGAGAGATGCCTGCCTGCTAAGCCTCAGAACACTGGTTGCAATGTCCAGCGGTTCCAATTTCCAGCTCCCATGTTTAGCCAGATGCAAAGTGATGCAAGGGCGCAATGCCGCACTTGACCACAAGGGGCGGACGCATCTGGATTTCATTCACAGCAGATGAGATACTGCTGGCACGCCCATCTCTGTTTCCCTCTCCCTATCTCTCTCTGTATCTCTCTCAAAAATAAAAATGAAGTGACTATACTAAGGTATACATGTTGCTAGATTACAAAAACTGGGAGAGTTTGATCTTCTTGCACTGAAGACTGTTCAAGAAGAAAGCAACTCATTCCTATGTTTTACATCTTGTTAGATTGCACAAACTAGAAAAGTTTGATCTTGCTGCACTTAAGATTCTTCGTAAGAAAGCAACTCATTCCGAGAACAGAACTAGCTTATTTTACACAGTACACTGTTCGGCAATGAAGGTGTTTGTTTTCTAAACAAACTGCATTGGAAATGAAGCGAATCTCCTAAGTTGTACATCTTCTTACATTACTCAAACTAGCAAAGTTTTATCTTGCTGCACTAAAGACTCTTCGTAAGAAAGCAACTCATTCCGAGAATAGGACTAGCTTATTTCACACAGTACAGTGTTCGGTAATGAAGGTGTTTGTTTTCTAAACAAACTACGTTATAAATGAAATGAATCTACTAAGTTGTACGTCTTGGTAGATTACAGAAAGTAGCAAAGTTTGATATTGCTGCACTGAAAACTGTTCATAATAAAGCAAGTCATTCCGAGAATACAACTAGCTTATTTCACACAGTACAGTGTTCGGCAATAAGATGTTTGTTTTCTAAACAAACTACTTTAGAAATGAGGCAAATCTACTATGTTGTACATCTTGTTAGATTACAGAAAGTAGGACTCTTCGTAAGAAAGCAACTCATTCCAAGAACAGTACTAGCTTATTACACACAGTACAGTGTTGGGGAATCAAGGTGTTTGTTTTCTAAAGAAATTACGTTAGAAATGAAGCCAACCTACCAAGTTGCACATCTTCTTAGATTACACAAACTAGCAAAGTTTCATCTTTCTGCGCTGAAGACTCTTCTTAAGAAAAAGCAACTTAATCCTAGAACAGAACTAGCTTATTTCACATAGTATAGTGTTCGGCAATGAAGGTGTTTGTTTTCTAAGCAAACTAGGTTTGAAATGAAATGAATCTACTAAGTTGTCCATCTTGTGAGATTACACAAACTAGCAAAGTTTGATCTTGCTGCACTGAAGACTGTTTGTAAGAAAGCAACTCATTCCGAGAACAGAACTAGCTTATTTCACACAGTACACTGTTTGGCAATGAAGGTATTTGTTTTCTAAACAAACTACATTAAAAATGAAGCGAATCTACTAAGTTATACATCTTGCTAGATTACACAAACTAGGAAATTTGATCTTACTGTACTGAAGACAGTTCGTAAGAAAGCAACTCATTCCGAGAACAGATATATCTTATTTCTCACAGTACGGTGTTGAGAAATCAAGATTTTTGTTTTCCAAACTACGTTAGAAATGAAACTAACCTACAAAGTTGTACATCCTCTTAGATTACACAAAGTAGCAAAGTTTGATCTTCCTGCACTGAAGACCATTTGTAAGAAAGCAACTCATTCCTAGGACAGAAGTAGCTTTTATCACACAGTACAGTGTTTGTCAATGAAGGTGTTTGTTTTCTAAACAAACTTCATTGGAAATGAAATGAATCTACTAAGGTGTACATCTTGTTAGTTTACAGAAAGAATTAAAGTTTGATCTTGCTGCACTGAAGACTCTTCGTAAGAAAGTAACTCGTTCCTAGAACAGAACTAGCTTATTTCATACAGAACAGTGTTCAGAAATGAAGGTGTTTGTTTTCTAAACAAACTATGTTAGAAATGAAGCTAACCTACTAAGTTGTACATTTTGTTAGATTACACAAACCAGGAAAGTTTGATCTGACTGCACTGAAGACTTCGTAATAAAGCAACTCTTTCTGAGAACAGAACTAGCTTATTTCACACAGTACACTGTTCAAAAATGAAGGTGTTTGTTTTCTAAACAAACTACGTTAAAAATAAACTGAATCTACTAAATTGTAAATCTTGCTAGATTACACAATCTAGGAAAGTTTGATCTTGCTGCACTGAAGACTGTTCGTAAGAAAGCAACATATTCTGAGAACAGAAGTAGCTTATTTCACACAGTACCCTGTTGGGGAATCAAGGTTTTGGTTTTCCAAACAAATTACGTTAGAAATGAAGCTAACCTACAACGTTGTACATCTTGTGAGATTACACTAACTAATAAAGTTTGATCTTGCTGCCCTGAAGACTCTTCATAAGAAAGCAACTCATTACTAAAACAGAAGTAGCTTATTTCACACAGTACAGTACAAACTGCATTGGAAATGAAGCGAATCGACCAAGTTGTAAATGTTGTTAGATTAATCAAACTAGCAAAGTTTGATCTTTGCTGCACTGAAGACTCGTTGTGAGAAAGCAACTCATTCCGAGAACAGAACTACCTTATTTCACACAGTACAGTGTTAGACAATGAAGGTGTTTGTTTTTCTCAGAAAACTAGGTTTGAAATGAAGAGAATCTACTAAGTTGTGCATCTTGTTAGATTACACAAACTAGCAAAGTTTGATCTTGCTGCACTAAAGACTGTTCATAAGAAAGCAACTCATTCCGAGAACAGAAATAGCTTATTTCACACAGTACAGTGTTGGGCAATGAAGGTGTTTTGTTTTCTAGGCAAATTACGTTAGAATTGAAGTGAATCTCCTAATTTGTACATCTTTTTAGATTTCACAAACTAGGAAAGTTTGAACTTGCTACACTGAAGACTCTTCATCAGAAAGCAACGTATTCTGAGAACAGAACTAGCTTATTTCACACAGTACAGTGTTCGTCAATGAAGGTGTTTGTTTTCTAAACAAACTCCTAGGAAATGAAGCTAATCTCCTAAGTTGTACATCTTGTTACCTTACTCAAACTAGGAAAGTTTGATCTTGCTGCAGTGAAGACTCTTTGTAAGAAAGCAACCCTTCCGAGAACAGAACTAGCTTATTTCACACAGTACAGTGTTCAGCAATCAAGGTGTTTGTTTCCTAAGCAAACTACGTTAGAAATGAAACAAATCTACTAAGTTGTACATATTGTTAGATTACACAAAATAGCAATGTTTGATCTTGCTGGACTGAAGACTCTTTTGTAAGAAAGCAACTCGTTCCGAGAACAGAACTACGTTATTTCACACAGTACAGTGTTCGGCAATGAAGGTGTTTGTTTTCTAAACAAACTGCGTTGGAAATGAAGCAAATCTACTAAGTTGTACATGTTGTTAGATTACTCAAACTAGCAAAGTTTGATCTTGCTGCCCTGAAGACTCTTAATAAGAAAGCAACTCGTTCGAGAACAGAACTAGCTTATTTCACACAGTACGGTGTTTGGCAATGAAGGTGTTTGTTTTCTAAGCAAACTAGGTTTGAAATGAAGCGAATCTACTAAGTTTTGCATCTTGTTAGATTACACAAACTAGCAAAATTTGATATTGTTACACTGAAGTCTTTTTGTAAGAAAGCAACTCATTCCGAGAGCAGAACTAGCTTATTTCACAAAGTACAGTGTTCTGCAACGAAGGTGATTGTTTTCTAAAGAAACTATGTTAAAAACAAAATGAATCTCCTCATTTGTACATCTTGCTAGATTACACAAACTAGAAAGTTTGAACTTACTGCACTGAAGACTGTTCATAAGAAAGCAAAATATCCTGAGAACATAACTAGCTTATTTCACACAGTACAGTGTTGGTGAATCAAGGTTTTTATTTCTAAACAAACTACATTATAAATGATGCAAACCTACTGAGTTGTAGATCTTGTTAGATTGCACAAACCAGCAAATTTTGATCTTGCTGCACTGAAGACTCTTTGTAAGAAAGCATCTCATTCCCAGAACAGAACTAGCTTATTTCACACAGTACACTGGCAATTAAGATATATGTTTTCTAAACAAAATACTTTAGAAATGAGGCGAATCTACTGAGTTGAATATCTTGTTAGATTACACAAACCAGCAAAGTTTGATCTTGCTGCACTGAAGACTCTTCGTAAGAAAGCAACTCATTCTGAGAACAGAACTAGCTTATTTCACACAGTCAAGTGTTCGACAATGAAGGTGTTTGTTTTCTAAACAAACTACGTTGAAGCAAATCTACTAAGTTGTTCCATCTTGTTAGTTTACACTAACAAGGAAAGTTTGATCTTGCTGTACTGAAGACTCTTTGTAAGAAAGCAACCTGTTCTGAGAACAGAACTAGCTTATTTCACACAGTACAGTGTTGGGGAATCAAGGTGTTTGTTTTCTAAACAAACTACGTTAGCAATGTAGCTAACGTCCTATGTTTTACATCTTGTTAGATTGCACAAACTAGAAAAGTTTGATCTTGCTGCACTTAAGATTCTTCGTAAGAAAGCAACTCATTCCGAGAACATTACTAGCTTACTTCACACAGTGCAGTGTTCGCAATCAAGGTGTTGGTTATCTAAACAAACTACGTTAGAAACGAAGCAAATCTACTAAGTTGTACATCTTCTTAGATTACACAAACAAGCAAAGTTTGATGTAGCTGCACTGAAGACTCTTTGTAAGAAAGCCACTCATTCTGAGAACAGAACTAGCTTATTTCACCCAGTACACTGTTTGGCAATGAAGGTGTTTGTTTTCTAAACAAACGACATTAAAAATGAAGTGAAGTCTGGAGAGATGCCTGCCTGCTAAGCCTCAGAACACTGGTTGCAATGTCCAGCGGTTCCAATTTCCAGCTCCCATGTTTAGCCAGATGCAAAGTGATGCAAGGGCGCAATGCCGCACTTGACCACAAGGGGGCGGACGCATCTGGATTTCATTCACAGCAGATGAGATACTGCTGGCACGCCCATCTCTGTTTCCCTCTCCCTATCTCTCTCTGTATCTCTCTCCAAAAATAAAAATGAAGTGACTATACTAAGGTATACATGTTGCTAGATTACAAAAACTGGGAGAGTTTGATCTTCTTGCACTGAAGACTGTTCGTAAGAAAGCAACTCATTCCTATGTTTTACATCTTGTTAGATTGCACAAACTAGAAAAGTTTGATCTTGCTGCACTTAAGATTCTTCGTAAGAAAGCAACTCATTCCGAGAACAGAACTAGCTTATTTTACACAGTACACTGTTCGGCAATGAAGGTGTTTGTTTTCTAAACAAACTGCATTGGAAATGAAGCGAATCTCCTAAGTTGTACATCTTCTTACATTACTCAAACTAGCAAAGTTTTATCTTGCTGCACTAAAGACTCTTCGTAAGAAAGCAACTCATTCCGAGAATAGGACTAGCTTATTTCACACAGTACAGTGTTCGGTAATGAAGGTGTTTGTTTTCTAAACAAACTACGTTATAAATGAAATGAATCTACTAAGTTGTACGTCTTGGTAGATTACAGAAAGTAGCAAAGTTTGATATTGCTGCACTGAAAACTGTTCATAATAAAGCAAGTCATTCCGAGAATACAACTAGCTTATTTCACACAGTACAGTGTTCGGCAATAAGATGTTTGTTTTCTAAACAAACTACTTTAGAAATGAGGCAAATCTACTATGTTGTACATCTTGTTAGATTACAGAAAGTAGGACTCTTCGTAAGAAAGCAACTCATTCCAAGAACAGTACTAGCTTATTACACACAGTACAGTGTTGGGGAATCAAGGTGTTTGTTTTCTAAAGAAATTACGTTAGAAATGAAGCCAACCTACCAAGTTGCACATCTTCTTAGATTACACAAACTAGCAAAGTTTCATCTTTCTGCGCTGAAGACTCTTCTTAAGAAAGCAACTTAATCCTAGAACAGAACTAGCTTATTTCACATAGTATAGTGTTCGGCAATGAAGGTGTTTGTTTTCTAAGCAAACTAGGTTTGAAATGAAATGAATCTACTAAGTTGTCCATCTTGTGAGATTACACAAACTAGCAAAGTTTGATCTTGCTGCACTGAAGACTGTTTGTAAGAAAGCAACTCATTCCGAGAACAGAACTAGCTTATTTCACACAGTACACTGTTTGGCAATGAAGGTATTTGTTTTCTAAACAAACTACATTAAAAATGAAGTGAATCTACTAAGTTATACATCTTGCTAGATTACACAAACTAGGAAATTTGATCTTACTGTACTGAAGACAGTTCGTAAGAAAAAGCAACTCATTCCGAGAACAGATATATCTTATTTCTCACAGTACGGTGTTGAGAAATCAAGATTTTGTTTTTCCAAACTACGTTAGAAATGAAACTAACCTACAAAGTTGTACATCCTCTTAGATTACACAAAGTAGCAAAGTTTGATCTTCCTGCACTGAAGACCATTTGTAAGAAAGCAACTCATTCCTAGGACAGAAGTAGCTTTTATCACACAGTACAGTGTTTGTCAATGAAGGTGTTTGTTTTCTAAACAAACTTCATTGGAAATGAAATGAATCTACTAAGGTGTACATCTTGTTAGTTTACAGAAAGAATTAAAGTTTGATCTTGCTGCACTGAAGACTCTTCAGAAGAAAGTAACTCATTCCTAGAACAGAACTAGCTTATTTCATACAGAACAGTGTTCAGAAATGAAGGTGTTTGTTTTCTAAACAAACTATGTTAGAAATGAAGCTAACCTACTAAGTTGTACATTTTGTTAGATTACACAAACCAGGAAAGTTTGATCTGACTGCACTGAAGACTTCGTAATAAAGCAACTCTTTCTGAGAACAGAACTAGCTTATTTCACACAGTACACTGTTCAAAATGAAGGTGTTTGTTTTCTAAACAAACTACGTTAAAAATAAACTGAATCTACTAAATTGTAAATCTTGCTAGATTACACAATCTAGGAAAGTTTGATCTTGCTGCACTGAAGACTGTTCGTAAAGAAAGCAACATATTCTGAGAACAGAAGTAGCTTATTTCACACAGTACCCTGTTGGGGAATCAAGGTTTTGGTTTTCCAAACAAATTACGTTAGAAATGAAGCTAACCTACAACGTTGTACATCTTGTGAGATTACACTAACTAATAAAGTTTGATCTTGCTGCCCTGAAGACTCTTCATAAGAAAGCAACTCATTACTAAAACAGAAGTAGCTTATTTCACACAGTACAGTACAAACTGCATTGGAAATGAAGCGAATCGACCAAGTTGTAAATGTTGTTAGATTAATCAAACTAGCAAAGTTTGATCTTTGCTGCACTGAAGACTCGTTGTGAGAAAGCAACTCATTCCGAGAACAGAACTACCTTATTTCACACAGTACAGTGTTAGACAATGAAGGTGTTTGTTTTCTCAGAAAACTAGGTTTGAAATGAAGAGAATCTACTAAGTTGTGCATCTTGTTAGATTACACAAACTAGCAAAGTTTGATCTTGCTGCACTAAAGACTGTTCATAAGAAAGCAACTCATTCCGAGAACAGAAATAGCTTATTTCACACAGTACAGTGTTGGGCAATGAAGGTGTTTGTTTTCTAGGCAAATTACGTTAGAATTGAAGTGAATCTCCTAATTTGTACATCTTTTTAGATTTCACAAACTAGGAAAGTTTGAACTTGCTACACTGAAGACTCTTCATCAGAAAGCAACGTATTCTGAGAACAGAACTAGCTTATTTCACACAGTACAGTGTTCGTCAATGAAGGTGTTTGTTTTCTAAACAAACTCCCTAGGAAATGAAGCTAATCTCCTAAGTTGTACATCTTGTTACCTTACTCAAACTAGGAAAGTTTGATCTTGCTGCAGTGAAGACTCTTTGTAAGAAAGCAACCCCTTCCGAGAACAGAACTAGCTTATTTCACACAGTACAGTGTTCAGCAATCAAGGTGTTTGTTTCCTAAGCAAACTACGTTAGAAATGAAACAAATCTACTAAGTTGTACATATTGTTAGATTACACAAAATAGCAATGTTTGATCTTGCTGGACTGAAGACTCTTTGTAAGAAAGCAACTCGTTCCGAGAACAGAACTACGTTATTTCACACAGTACAGTGTTCGGCAATGAAGGTGTTTGTTTTCTAAACAAACTGCGTTGGAAATGAAGCAAATCTACTAAGTTGTACATGTTGTTAGATTACTCAAACTAGCAAAGTTTGATCTTGCTGCCCTGAAGACTCTTAATAAGAAAGCAACTCGTTCCGAGAACAGAACTAGCTTATTTCACACAGTACGGTGTTTGGCAATGAAGGTGTTTGTTTTCTAAGCAAACTAGGTTTGAAATGAAGCGAATCTACTAAGTTTTGCATCTTGTTAGATTACACAAACTAGCAAAATTTGATATTGTTACACTGAAGTCTTTTTGTAAGAAAGCAACTCATTCCGAGAGCAGAACTAGCTTATTTCACAAAGTACAGTGTTCTGCAACGAAGGTGATTGTTTTCTAAAGAAACTATGTTAAAAACAAAGCGAATCTCCTCATTTGTACATCTTGCTAGATTACACAAACTAGGAAAGTTTGAACTTACTGCACTGAAGACTGTTCATAAGAAAGCAAAATATCCTGAGAACATAACTAGCTTATTTCACACAGTACAGTGTTGGTGAATCAAGGTTTTGGTTTCCAAACAAACTACATTATAAATGAAGCTAACCTACTAAGTTGTACATCTTGTTAGATTACACCAACCAGCAAAGTTTGATCTTGCTGCACTGAAGACTCTTTGTAAGAAAGCAACTCATTCCGAGAACAGAACTAGCTTATTTCACACAGTACGGTGTTCGGCAATGAAGGTGTTTGTTTTCTAGGCAAACTAGGATTGAAATGAATTGAATCTACTAAGTTGAACATGTGCTAGATTACACAAACTAGGAAAGTTTGATCTTGCTGCACTGAAGACTCTTCGTAAGAAAGCAACTCATTCTGAGAACAGAACTAGCTTATTTCACACAGTCAACTGCTCGGCAAGGAAGGTGTTTGTTTTCTAAACAAACTACTTTAGAAATGAAGCAAATCTACAAAGTTGTACATCTTGTTAGAATACACAAACTAGCAAAGGTTGATTTTGCGGCACTGAAGATTCTTCGTAAGAAAGCAACCTGTTCTGAGAACAGAACTAGCTTATTTCACACAGTTCAGTATTCGGCAATGAAGGTGTTTCTTTTCCAAGCAAATTAAGTTAAAAATGAAATGAATCTACTAAGTTGTACATCTTGTTGGATTTCAAAAAATAGCAATGTTTGATCTTGCTGCATGAAGACTTTTTGTAAGAAAGCAACTCATTCCGAGAACAGAACTACATAATTTCTCACAGTAAACTGTTTCGCAATGAAGGTGTTTGTTTTCTAAACAAACTACTGTAGAAATGAAGCAAAATGACTATGTTGAACATCTTGGTAGATTACACAAACTAGGAAAGTTTGATCTTGCTGCACTGAAGACTCTTCGTAAAAAAGCAACTCATTCCTAGAACAGAAGTAGCTTATTACACACAGTATAGTGTTCAGCAATGAAGGTGTTTGTTTTCAAAACAAACTCCCTTGGAAATGAAGCGAATCTCCTAAGTTGCACATCTTGTGACATTGCTCAAACTAGCAAAGTTTCATCTTGCTGCACTGAAGACTCTTTGTAAGAAAGCAACTCGTTCCGAGAACAGAACTAGCTTATTTAACACAGTACAGTGTTCAGCAATGAAGGTGTTTGTTTTCTAAGCAAACTAGGTTGGAAATGAAGCGAATCGACTAAATTGTGCATCTTGTTAGGTTACACAAACAAGCAATGTTTGATCTTGCTGCACTGAAGACTCTTTGTAAGAAAGGAACTCATTCCGAGAACAGAACTAGCTTATTTCACACAGTACAGTGTTTGGCAACGAAGGTTTTTGTTTTCTAAGCAAACTACGTTAGAAATGAAGCGAATCTACTAAGTGGTACATGTTGTTAGATTACACAAACCAGCAATGTTTGATCTTGCTGCAGTGAAGACTCTTCGTAAGAACGCAACTCATACCGAGAAGAGAACTAGCTTATTTCACACAGTATGGTGTTGAGGAATTAAGGTGTTTCTTTTCTAAACAAACTACGTTAGAAATGAAGCTAACCTACTAAGTTGTGCATCTTGATAGATTACACAAACTACCAAAGTTTGATCTTGCTGCACTGAAGACTGTTCTTAAATAAGCAACTCATTCCTAGAACAGAACTACCTAATTTCACACAGTACACTGTTCGGTAATGAAGGTGTTTGTTTTCTAAACAAACTACTTTACAAATGAGGCAAATCTACTAAGTTGTACACCTTGTTAGATTTCAAAAGCAGCAAAGTTTGATCTTGCTGCACGGAAGATTCTTTGTAAGAAAGCAACTTATTCGTAGAATAGAACTAGCTTATTTCACACAGTAAGTGTTAGGGAATCAATGTGTTTGTTTTCTAAACAAACTACGTTAGAAATGAAGCTAAACTCCTAAGTTTTACATCTTGTTAGATTACACAAACTTGCAAAGTTTGATCTTGCTGCACTGAAGACTCTTTTATGGATGCAACTCATTCCTAGAACAGAACTAGCTTATTTCACACAGTACAGTGTTCGGAAATGAAGGTGTTTGTTTTCTAAACAAATTACATTAGAAATGAAATGAATCTGGTAAGTTGTACATCTTGTTAGATTACACAAACTGGCAAAGTTTAGTCTTGCTGCACTGACGAATCTTCGTAAGAACACAACTCATTCTGAGAACAGAACTACCATATTTCACACAGTACAGTGTTCGGCAATGAAGGTGTTTGTTTTCTAAACAAACTACGTTATAAATGAAATGAATCTACTAAGTTGTACGTCTTGTTAGAGTACACAAACTGGTAAAGTTTGATCTTGCTGCACTGAAGACTATTCGTAAGAAAGCAATTCATTCCGAGAACAGAACTAGCTTATTTCACACAGTACAGTGTTTGGCAATGAAGATGTTTGTTTTCTAAAGAAACTACTTTAGAAATGAGGCAAATCTACTAACTTGTACATCTTGTAAGGTTATAAAATCTAGGACAGATTGATGATGATGCACAGAAGACTCTATGTAAGAAAGGAACTAATTCCAAAACAGAACTAGCTTATTTCACACAGTACAGTACTGGGGATTCAAGGTGTTTGTTTTCTAAACAAACTGTGTTAGAAATGAAGCTAATGTACTAAGTTGTATATCTTGTTAGATTACACAAACTAGCAAAGTTTGATCTTGCTGCACTGAAGACTCTTCGTAAGAAAGGAACTCATTACGAGAACAGTACTAGCTTATTTCACACAGTACAGTGTTTGACAATGAAGGTGTTTGTTTTCTAAACAAACTACATTAGAAATGAAATGAATCTACTAAGTTGTACATCTTGTTCGATTACAAAAAATGGCAAAGTTTGAATTTGCTGCACTGAAGACTCTTTGTAAGAAAGCAACTCATTCCGAGAACAGAACTAGCTTCTTTCATACAGTACAGTGTTGGAGAATCAAGGTGTTTCTTTTCTAAATTAACTACGTTAGAAATGAAGGTAACCTAATATGTTGTACATCTTGTTAGATTACACCAACTAGGAAAGTTTGATCTTGCTGCAATGAAGACTATTCGTAAGAAAGCAACTCATTCCGAGAACAGAACTATCTTATTTCACACAGTACAGTATTGGTGAATCAGGGTGTTTGTTTTCTAAACAAACTACATTAGAAATGAAGCTATCCTACTGAGTTGTGCACCTTGTTAGATTACACAAACTAGCAAAGATTTATCTTGATACACTGAAGACTCTTCGTAAGAAAGCAACTCATTCTGAGAACAGAACTAGCTTATTTCGTACAGTACAGTGTTAGAGAATCAAGGTGTTTGTTTTCTAAACTAACTGCATTAGAAAGGAAGGTAACATACTACGTTGTACATCATGTTAGGTTACACCCACTAGGAAAGTTTGATCTTGCTTCACTGAAGACTCTTCGTAAGAAAGCAACTCATTCCGACAACAGAACTATCTTATTTCACACAGTGCAGTATTAACGAATCAAGGTGTTTGTTTTCTAAACAAACTATGTTAGAAATGAAGCTATCCTACTGAGTTGGGCACCTTGTTAGATTAAACAAACTAGCAAAGTTTGATCTTGCTTCACTGAAGACTCTTCGTAAGAAAGCAGCTCATTCCGAGAACAGAACTAGCTTATTTCACACACTACAGTATTCGGCAATGAAGGTGTTTGTTTTCTAAACAAAGTACTTTAGAAATGAAGCAAATCTAATAAGTTGTATATCTTGTTAGTTTACACAAACAAGGAAAGTTTGATCTTTCTGCACTGAAGACTTTTCCTAAGAAAGCAACTCATTCTGAAAACAGAACTAGCTTATTTCACACAGTACAGTGTTCGGCAATGAAGATGTTTATTTTCAAGAGAAACTACTTTAGAAATTAGGCGAATCTACGAAGTTGTACATCTTGTTAGGTTACACAATCTAGGAGAGTTTGATGATGATGCACTGAAGACTCTCTGTAAGAAAACTACTCATTCCGAGAACAGAAATAGGTTATTTCACAGAGTACAGTGTTGGCGAAGCAAGGTGTTTGTTTTCTAAACAAACTATGTTAGAAATGAAGCTAACCTACTGAATTCTGCATCTTGTCAGATTACATAAACTGCGAAAGTTTGATCTTGCTGCACTGAAGCCTCTTCGTATGAAAGCAACTAATTCCAGGAACAGAACTAGCATATTTCACATAGTACAGTGGTCAGTAATGAAGATGTTTGCTTTGCAAAGAAACTACGTTTGAAATTAGGTGAATCTACTAAGTTGTACATCTTGTTAGGTTACACAACCTGGAAAAGTTTGATCTTGCTGCACTGAAGACTCTTCCTAAGAAAGCAACTCATTCCAAGAGCAGAACTAGCTTATTTCACACAGGACAGTTTTTGGAAATGAAGGCATTTGTTTTCTAAACAAATTACTTTAGAAATGAAACAAATCTACTATGTTGTTCATCTTGTTAGATTACAGAAACTAGGAAAGTTTGATCTTGCTGCACTGAAGACTCTTCCTAAGAAAGCAACTCATTCCGAGAACACAACTAGCTTATTTCAAACAGTACCATGTTGGCGAATCAAGGTGTTTGTTTTGTAAACAAACTACGTTAAAATGAAGCTAACCTACTGAGTTGTGCATCTTGTAAGATTACACAAACTAGCAACGTTTGATCTTGCTGCACTGAAGACTCTTCATAAGAAAGCAACAGATTCTGAGAACAGAACTAGCTTATTTCACAGAGTTCAGTGTTGGCAATTCAAGATGTTTGTCTTCTAAACAAACTATGTTAGAAATGAAGCTAACCTACTGAGTTGTGCATCTTGTTAGATTACACAAACTGGGAAAGTTTGATCTTGCTGCACTGAAGAGCCTTCGTAAGAAAGCAATGCATTCCTAGAACAGAACTAGCTTATTTCACACAGTTCAGTGTTCGGAAATGAAGGTGTTTGTTTTCTAAACAAACTGTGTTAGAAATGATTCGAATCTACTAAGTGGTAGATCTTGGTAGATTACACAAACTGTGAAAGTTTGATCTTGCTGCACTGACTTTTCCTAAGAAAGCAACTCAATCCGAAAACAGAACTAACTTATTTCACACACTACGGTGCTGGAGATTCATTGTGTTTGTTTTCTAAACAAACTGAGTTAGAAATGACATGAATCTACTAAGTTGTACGTCTTGTTAGAATACACAAACTGGCAAAGATTGATCTTTCTGCACTGAAGAGTCTTGGTAAGAAAGCAACTCATTCCGAGAACAGAAGTAGCTTATTTCACACAGTACAGTGTAGGGTAATCAAGGTGTTTGTTTTCTAAACAAACTGTGTTAGAAATGAAGCTAACCAACTGAAGTGTGCATCTTGTTAGATTACCAAAACTGGGAAAATTTGATCTTGCTGCACTGAAGAATCTTCATAAGAAAGCAACTCATTCTGAGAACAGAACTAGCTTATTTCACATAGTACAGTATTCAGTAATGAAGATGTTTGTGTTCTAAAGAAACTACTTTTGAAATTAGGTGAATCTACTAGGTTGTACATCTTGTTAGGTTACACAAACTGGGAAAGTTTGATCTTGCTGCATTGAACACTCTTTGTAAGAAAGCAACTCTTTCCCAGAACAAAACTAGCTTATTTCATACAGTACAACCTTGTTGAATCAAGGTGTTTGTTTTCTAAATAAACTACATTAGAAATGAAGATAACCTACTAACTTGTACATCTTGTTAGATTACATAAACTAGGAAAATTGATCTTGCTGCACTGAAGACTCTTCGTAAGAAAGCAACTCATTCCGAGAAGAGAACTAGCTTATTTCACACAGTACAGTGTTCGGTAATGAAGGTTGTCTTTTTTTTTTTTTTCTAATCAAACTACGTTTGAAATGAAGCGAATCTACAAAGTTGTACATCTTGTTAGATTACACAGACTAACAAAGTTTGATCTTGCTGCACTGAAGACACTTTGAAGGAGAGCAACTCATTTTGAGAACAGAACTAGCTTATTTCACACAGTACAGTGTTGGCGAATCAAGGAGTTATTTTCTACACAAACTACGTTAGAAATGAAGCTAAACTACTGAGTTGCGCATCTTGTTAGAATACACAAACTAGCAAAGTTTGATCTTCTGCACTGAAGACTCTTCGTAAGGAAGCAACTCATTGCGAAAACAGAAATAGGTTATTTCACACGGTACAGTGTTGGCGAAGCAAGGTGTTTGTTTTCTAAACAAACTATGTTAGAAATGAAGCTAACCTACTGAATTCTGCATCTTGTCAGATTACATAAACTGGGAAAGTTTAATCTTGCTGCACTGAAGACTCTTCGTATGAAAGCAACTAATTCCGGGAACAGAACTAGCTTATTACACATAGTACAGTGTTCAGTAATGAAGATGTTTGCTTTGTAAAGAAACTACGTTTGAAATGAGGTGAATATACTAAGTTTACATCTTGTTAGGTTACACAACCTGGGAAAGTTTGATCTTGCTGCACTGAAGACTCTTTGTAAGAAAGCAACTCATTCCTAGAGCAGAACTAGCTTATTTCACACAGGACAGTTTTCGGCAATGAAGGCGTTTGTTTTCTAAACAAATTACTTTAGAAATGAAACAAATCTACTATGTTGTTCATCTTGTTAGGTTACAGAAACTAGGAAAGTTTGATCTTGCTGCACTGAAGACTCTTCCTAAGAAAGCAACTCATTCCGAGAACACAACTAGCTTATTTCAAACAGTACCATGTTGGCGAATCAAGGTGTTTGTTTTGTAAACAAACTACGTTAAAAATGAAGCTAGCCTACTGAGTTGTGAATCTTGTAAGATTACACAAACTAGCAACGTTTGATCTTGCTGCACTGAAGACTCTTCATAAGAAAGCAACAGATTCTGAGAACAGAACTAGCTTATTTCACAGAGTTCAGTGTTGGCGATTCAAGATGTTTGTCTTCTAAACAAACTATGTTAGAAATGAAGCTAACCTACTGAGTTGTGCATCTTGTTAGACTACACAAACTGGGAAAGTTTGATCTTGCTGCACTGAAGAGCCTTCGTAAGAAAGCAATGCATTCCTAGAACATAACTAGCTTATTTCACACAGTTCAGTGTTCGGAAATGAAGGTGTTTGTTTTCTAAACAAACTGAGTTGGAAATGATTCGAATCTACTAAGTGGTAGATCTTGGTAGATTACACAAACTGTGAAAGTTTGATCTTGCTGCACTGACTTTTCCTAAGAAAGCAACTCAATCCGAAAACAGAACTAACTTATTTCACACACTACGGTGCTGGAGATTCATCGTGTTTTTTTTCTAAACAAACTGAGTTAGAAATGAAATGAATCTACTAAGTTGTACGTCTTGTTAGAATACTCAAACTGGCAAAGTTTGATCTTGCTGCACTGAAGACTCTTCGAAAGAAAGCAACTCATTCTGAGAAAATAACTACCTTATTTCACACAGTACAGTGTTGGGGATCCAAAGTTTTTGTTTTCTCAACAAACTATGTTAGAAATGAACCTAACCTACTAAGTTGTACATCTTCATAGATTACACAAACTAGCGAAGTTTGATCTAGCTGCACTGAAGACTATTCGTAAGAAAGCAACTCATTCCTAGAACAGAACTAGGTTATTTCACACAGTGCAGTGTTTGGCAATGACGATGTTTGTTTTCTAAACAAACTACGTTAAAATGAAATTAATCTACTGAGTTGTACATCTTGTTAGATTACACAAAACTAGCAAAGGTTGATCTTGCTGCACTGAAGACTCTTCTTAAGAAAACACCTCAACGAGAACAGAAGAAGCTTATTTCACAGAGTACATTGTAGGTGAATCAAGGTGTTTGTTTTCTAAACAAACTATGTTAGAAATGAAGCTAACCTACTGAGTTGTGCATCTTGTTAGATTACACAAACTGGGAAAGTTTGATCTTGCTGCACTGAAGAGCCTTCTTAAGAAAGCAATGAATTCCGAGAACAGAACTAGCTTATTTCACACAGTTCAGTGTTTGGAAATGAAGGTGTTTGTTTTCTAAACAAACTGCATTAGAAATGAGTCGAATCTACTAAGTGGTACAACTTGTTAGATTACACAAACTGGGAAAATTTGATCTTGCTGCACTGAAGACTCTTCCTAAAAAACAACGCATTCCGAGAACAGAACTAGCTTATTTCACACAGTACAGTGTTCTTTAAGGAAGATTTTTTTCTAAAGAAACCATATTAGAAAAGAGATGAATCTACTAAGTTGTACATCTTGTCAGGTTACACAAACTAGGAAAGTTTGATCTTGCTGTACTGAAGACTTTTTTTAGAAAGCAACTCATTCCGAAAACAGAACTAGCTTATTTCACACACTACGGTGCTTGAGATTCATCCTGTTTGTTTTCTAAACAAACTGCGTTAGAAATGAAGCTAACGTACTAAGTTTTTTATCTTGTTAGATTGCACAAACTAACAAAGTTTGATCTAGCTGCAGTGAAGACTCTTCGTAAGAAAGGAACTGATTTTGAGAACAGAACTAGCTTATTTCACACAGTACAGGGTGGGCGAAGCAAGGTGTTTGTTATCTAAACAAACTATGTTAGAAATGAACCTAACCTACTGAAGTGTGCATCTTGTTAGATTACGCAAACTGGGAAAGTTTGATTTTGCTACACTGAAGGCTCTTCGTAAGAAAGCAACTCATTCGGAGAACAGAACTAGCTTATTTCACATAGTAGTGTATTCAGTAATGAAGATGTTTGTGTTCTAAAGAAACTATGTTTGAAATGAGGTAAATCTACTAAGTTGTACATCTTGTTAGGTTACACAAACTGGGAAAGTTTGATCTTGCTGTACTGAAGACTCTTCGTAAGAAAGCAACTCATTCCAAAAACAGAACTAGCTTATTTCACACACGACAGTGTTCGTCAATGAAGGTGTTTGTGTTCTAAAAAAATACTTTAGAAATGAAGCCACTCTACAAAGTTGTACATCTTGTTAGATTACAAAAACTGGCAAAGTTTGATCTTCCTGCACTGAAGACTCTTTCTAAGAAAGCAACTCATTCAGAGAACAGAACTAGCTTATTTCACACAGTACAGTGTTCGGAAATGAAGATGTTTGTTTTCAAAAGAAATTACGTTAGAAATGAGGGGAATCTACTAAGTTGTATATCTTGTTAGGTTACACAAACTGGGAAAGTTTGATCTTTCTGCAGTGAAGACTCTTTGTAAGAAAGCACTTCATTCTGAGAACAGAACTAGCTTATTTCACACAGTAAAGTGTAGGGGAATCAAGGTATTTGTTTTCTAAACAAAGTACCTTAGAAAGGAAGAGAATCTGCTAAGTTGTCCATCTTGTTGAAATACACAAACTAGGAAAGTTTGATCTTGCTGCACTGAAGACTCTTGGTAAGGAAGCAACTCATTCCGAGAACACAACTAGCTTATTTCACACAGTACAGTGTAGGGGAATCAAGGTGTTTGTTTCCTAAACAAAGTACGTTAGAAATGAAGGGAATCTACTAACTTGAACATCTTGTTAGATTGCACAAACTAACAAAGTTTGATCTTGCTGCACTGAAGACTCTTCGTAAGAAAGGAACTCTTTATGAAAACAGACCTAGCTTACTTCACACAGTACAGTGTTGGGGATTCAAGGTGTTTGTTTTCTCAACAGACTACATTAGAAATGAAGCTAACCTACTGAGTTGTGCATCTTGTTAGATTACACAAACTGGGAAAGTTCGATCTTGCTGCACTGAAGAGCCTTTGTAAGAAAGCAATGCATTCTGAGAACAGAACTAGATTATTTCACAAGTTCAGTGTTCGGAAATGAAGCTGTTTGTTTTCTAAATGAACTGCGTTAGAAATGATTCGAACTACTAAGTGGTACATCTTTTTTGATTACACAAACTGGGAAAGTTTGATCTTGCTGCACTGAAGACTATTCTTAAGAAAGCAACTAATTCCGGGAACAGAACCAGCTTATTTCACACAGTACAGTGTTGGCGAATCACGGTGTTTGTTGACTAAAGACACTACGTTAGAAATGAAGCTAACCTACTGAGTTGTGCATCTTGTTAGATTATACAAACTGGGAAACTTTGATCTTGCTGCACTGAAGAGCCTTCGTAAGAAAGCAATGCATTCCAAGAACAGAACTAGCTTATTTCACACAGTTCAGTGTTCGGAAATGAAGGTGATTGTTTTCTAAACAAATTGCATTAGAAATGACTCGAATCTACTAATTGGTACATCTTCCTGGATTACACAAACTGGGAAAGTATGATCTGGCTGCACTGAAGACTCTTTCTAAGAAAGCAACGCATTCTGAGAACAGAACTAGCTTATTACAAACAGTAGAGTGTTCTGCAATGAAGATTTTTTTTTTCTAAAGAAACTACGTTAGAAATGACGTGAACATACTAAGTTGTACATCTTGTCAGGTTACACAAACTGGGAAAGTTTGATCTTGCTGCACTGAAGACTTTTCCTAAGAAAGCAACTCATTCCTAAAACAGAACTAGCTTATTTCACACACTATGGTGCTGGAGATTCAACGTGTTTGTTTTGTAAACAAACTGCGTTAGAAATGAAGCTAACCTACTAAGTTGTATATCTTGTTATATTACATAAACTAGCAAAGTTTGATCTAGCTGCAGTGAAGACTCTTCGTAAGAAAGCAACTCATTAAGAGAACAGAACTAGCTTATTTCACAAAGTACAGTGTTCGGCAATGAAAGTGTTTGTTTTTAAAACAAACTATCTTAGAAATGAAATGAATCTGATAAGTAGTGCGTCTTGTTAGATTTCACAAACTGGCAAAGTTTGATCTTGCTGCACTGAAGACTGTGTAAGAAAGCAACTCATTCAGAGAAGAGAACTAGCTAATCTCACACAGTAGAGTGTTCGGAAATGAAGATGTTTGTTTTTTAAAGTAACTATGTTAGAAATGAGGTGAATCTACTAAGTTGTACATCTTGTTAGGTTACACAAACTGGGAAAGTTTGATCTTGCTGCACTGAAGACTCTTCTTAAGAAAGCAACTCATTCCCAGAACACAACTAGCTCATTTCATACAGGACAGTGCTCGGGAATGAAGCTGTTTGTGTTCTAAAGAAATTACTTTAGAATTGAAGCAAATCTCCTGAGTTGTACATCTTGTTAGATTACACAAACTAGGAAAGTTTGATCTTGCTGCACTGAAGACTCTTCCTAAGAAAGCAACTCATTCCGAAAACAGACCTAGCTTATTTCACACAGTACAGTGTTGGGGATTCAAGGTGTTTGTTTTCTCAACAAACTACGTTAGAATTGAAGCTAACCTACTAAGTTGAACATCTTGTTAGATTACACAAACTAGCAAAGTTTGATCTAGCTGCACTGAAGACCATTCGTAAGAAAGCAACTCACTCGGAAACCAAAACTAGCTTATTTCACACACTACAGTGTTGGGGATTCATCGTGTTGGTCTGCGTGAGAAATGATGTTAACCTACTAAGTTGTATATCTTGTTAGATTACACAAACTAGCAAACTTTGATCTTGTTGCACTGAAGACTCTTCGTAAGAAAGCAACTCATTCCGAGAACAGAACTAGCTTATTTCACAGAGTACAGTGTTTGGCAATGAAGGTGTTTGTTTTCTCAAAAAACTACGTTAGAAATGAAATGAATCTACTAAGTTGTACATCTTGTTAGATTACACAAACTGGGAACGTTTGATCTTGCTGCACTGAAGACTCTTCGTAAGAAAGCAACTAATTCCGGGAACAGAACTAGCTTATTTCACCCAGTACAGTGTTCAGTAATGAAGATGTTGGTTTTCTAAAGAAACTACGTTTGAAATGAGCTGAATCTACTAAGTTGTACATCTTGTTAGGTTACACAACCTGGGAAAGTTTGATCTTGCTGCACTGAAGACTCTTTGTAAGAAAGCAACTCATTCCGAGAACAGAACTAGCTTATTTCACACAGTAGAGTGTTCGGAAATGAAGATGTTGGTTTTTTAAAGTAACTACTTTAGAAGTGAGGTGAATCTACTAAGTTGTATATCTTGTTAGGTTACACAAACTGGGAAAGTTTGATCTGGCTGCACTGAAGAATGTTCGTAAGAAAGCAACTCATTCCCAGAACACACTAGCTTATTTCACATAGTACAGTCTTGTTGAGTCAAGGTGTTTGTTTTCTAAACAAACTATGTTAGAAATGAAGCTA
Source organism: Orientallactaga sibirica (assembly GCA_036365145.1). Lineage (NCBI taxonomy): Eukaryota > Metazoa > Chordata > Mammalia > Rodentia > Dipodidae > Orientallactaga > Orientallactaga sibirica. The sequence continues at coordinate 211,337 of JAEOAD010001078.1, read as the reverse complement.
ACCTACTAAGTTGTACATCTTGTTAGAATACATAAACTAGGAAAATTGATCTTGCTGCCCTGAAGACTCTTCGTAAGAAAGCAACTCATTCCGACAAGAGAACTAGCTTATTTCACATAGGTACAGTGTTCGGCAATGAAGGGTTTTTTTGTTTCCTAGGAAAACTACGTTTGAAATGAAGTGAATGTACATCTTGCTAGATTACACAAACTACCAAAGTTTGATCTTGCTGCACTGAAGACTCTGTGAAAGGAAGCAACTCATTTTGAGGAAAGAACTCCCTTATTTCACATAGTGCAGAGTTGCGGATTCAAGGTTTTTGTTTGCTCAAGAAACTACATTACAAATGAAGCTAACCTACAAAGTTGTACATCTTGTTAGATTACACAAACTAGCAAAGTTTGATCAGGCTGCACTGAAGACTATTCGTAAGAAAGCAACTCATTCCTAGAATAGAAGTAGGTTATTTCACACATTACAGTGTTCGGCAATGAAGATGTTTGTTTTCTAAACAAACTACGTGAAAATGAAGTGAATCTCCTAAGTTGTAGATCTTCTTAGATTCCACAAACTAGCAGTTTGATCTTGCTGCAGTGAAGAGGGTTCGTAAGAAAACGCGTCATTACGAGAACAGAAGTAGCTTATTTCACACAGTACAGAGTAGGGTAATCAAGGTGTTTGTTTTCCAAACAAAGTACGTTAGAAATGAAGAGAATCTACTAACTTGTACATCTTGTTAGAATACACAAGTAAGGAAAGTTTGATCTCTCTGCACTGAAGACTCTTTGTAAGAAAGGAACTCATTCCGAAAACAGACCTAGCTTATTTAAAACAGTACAGTGTTGGGGATTCAAGGTGTTTGTTTTCTCCACAAACTACGTTAGAATTGAAGCTAACCTACAAAGTTGAACAACTTGTTAGATTACACAAACTAGCAAAGTTTGATCTAGCTGCACTGAAGACCATTTGTAAGAAAGCAACTCACTCGGAAAACAAAACTAGCTTATTTCATACACTACAGTGTTGGGGATTTATCGTGTTTGTCTGCGTTAGAAATGATGCTAACCTACTAAGTTGTACATCTTCTCAGACTACACAAACTGGGAAAGTTTGAACTTGCTGCACTGAAGACTCTTCGTAAGAAAGCAACTAATTCCGGGAACAGAACTAGCTTATTTCACCCAGTACAATGTTCAGCAATGAAGATGTTTGTTTTCTAAACAAACTATGTTAGAAATGAGGTGAATCTATTAAGTTGTACATCTTGTTAGGTTACACAACCTGGGAAAGTTTGATCTTGCTGCACTGAAGACTCTTCGTAAGAAAGCAACTAATTCCAGGAACAGAAGTAGCTTATCTAACCCAGTACAGTGTTCAGTAATGAAGATGTTTGTTTTCTAAAGAAACTACGTTTGAAATGAGGTGAATCTACTAAGGTGTACATCTTGTTAGCCTACACAACCTGGGAAAGTTTGATCTTGCTGCACTGAAGACTCTTTGTAAGAAAGCAACTCATTCCCAGAACACAACTAGCTTATTACATACAGTACAGTCTTGTTGAGTCAAGGTGTTTGTTTTCTAAACAAGCTACGTTAGAAATGAAGCTAACCTACTAAGTTGTACATCTTGTTAGATTACATAAAATAGGAAATTTCATCTTGCTGCCCTGAAGACTCTTCGTAAGAATGCAACTCATTCCGAGAAGAGAACTACCTTATTTCACACAGTTACATTGTTCGGCAATGAAGGTTTTTTTGTTTCCTAGGCAAACTGCATTTGAAATGAAGCGAATCTTCGTCTTTTTAGATTACACAAACTAGCAAAGTTTTATGTTGCTGCGCTGACGACTCTGAGAAAGGAAGCAACTCATTCTGAGGAAAGAACTACCTTATTTCACACAGTACAGAGTTGGGGATTCAAGGTTTTTGTTTTCTCAACAATCTACTTTATAAATGAAGGTAACCTACTAAGTTGTTCATCTTGTTAGATTACACAAACTAGCAAAGTTTGATCAAGCTGCACTGTTGAGTATTCGTAAGAACCCAACTCATTCCTAGAACAGAACTAGGTTATTTCACACATTACAGTGTTCGGCAATGAAGATGTTTGTTTTCTAAACAAACTACATGAAAATGAAATGAATCTACTAAGTTGTACATCTTGTTAGATTACACAAACTAGAAGTTTGATCTTGCTGCCGTGAAGACTCTTCGTAAGAAAACACCTGATTACGAGAACAGCAGTAGCTTATTTCACACAGTACAGTGTAGGGGAATCAAGGTGTTTGTTTTCTAAACAAAGGACGTTAGAAATGAAGAGAATCTACTAACTTGTACATCTTGTTAGAATACACAAATAAGGAAAGTTTGATCGTGCTGCACAGAAGACTCTTCGTAAGAAAGGACTTCATTCCGAAAACAGACGTAGCTTATTTCACACAGTACAGTGTTGGGGATTCAAGGTGTTTGCTTTCTCAACAAACTACGTTAGAATCTAAGCTAACCTACTAAGTTGAATATCTTGTTAGATTACACAAACTAGCAAAGTTTGATCTAGCTGCACTGAAGACCATTCGTAAGAAAGCAACTCACTCGGAACAGAAAACTAGCTTATTTCACACACTACAGTGTTGGGGATTCATCGTGTTTTTTTCTAAACAAACTGCATTGGAAATGATGCTAACCTACTAAGTTGTATATCTTGTTAGATTACACAAAGTAGCAAACTTTGATATTGTTGCACTGAAGACTCTTCGTAAAAAAGAAACTAATTCCTAGAACAGAACTAGCTTATTTCACACAGTGCAGTGTTTGGCAATGAAGGTGTTTGTTTTCTGAACAAACTACGTTAGAAATGAAATGAATCTACTAAGTTGTACATCTTGTTAGATTTCTCAAATTGGGAAAGTTTGATCTTGCTGCCCTGAAGACTCTTCGTAAGAAAGCAACTAATTCCGGGAACAGAACTAGCTTATTTCACCCAGTACAGTATGCAGTAATGAAGATGTTTGTTTTCTAAGGAAACTACGTTTGAAATGAGGTGAATCTACTAAGTTGTATATCTTGATAGGTTACACAACCTAGGAAAGTTTGATCTTGCTGCACTGAAGACTCTTTGTAAGAAAGCAACTCATTCCGAGGCCAGAACTAGCTTATTTCACACAATAGAGTGTTCGGAAATGAAGATGTTTGTTTTTTAAAGCAACTACGTTAGAAATGAGGTGAATCTACTAAGTTGTACCTCTTGTTAGGTTACACAACCTGGGAAAGTTTGATCTTGCTGCACTGAAGACTCTTCGTAAGAAAGCAACTAATTCCAGGAACAGAAGTAGCTTATCTAACCCAGTACAGTGTTCAGTAATGAAGATGTTTGTTTTCTAAAGAAACTACGTTTGAAATGAGGTGAATCTACTAAGGTGTATATCTTGTTAGGTTACACAACCTGGGAAAGTTTGATCTTGCTGCACTGAAGAATCTTCGTAAGAAAGCAACTCATTCCCGGAACACAACTAGCTTGTTTCATACAGTACGGTCTTGTTGAGTCAAGGTGTTTGCTTTCTAAACAAACTACGTTAGAAATGAAGCTAAGCTACTTAATTGTACATCTTGTTAGATTACATAAACTAGGAAAATTGATCTTGCTGCACTGAAGACTCTTCGGAAGAAAGCAACTCATTCCGAGAAGAGAACTAGCTTATTTCACACAGTTACAGTGTTCGGCAATGAAGGTTTTTTTTTGTTGTTGCTTCCTAGGCAAACTATGTTCGAAATGAAGAGAATCTACATCTTGTTAGATTACACAAACTAGCAAAGTTTGATCTTGCTGCACTGAAGACTCTGCGAAAGGAAGCAACTCATTCTGAGGAAAGAACTACCTTATTTCACACAGTACAGAGTTGGGGATTCAAGGTTTTTGTTTTCTCACCAACTACGTTACAAATGAAGCTAACCTACTAAGTTGTACAGCTTGTTAGATTACACAAACTAGCAAAGTTTGATCAAGCTGCACTGAAGACTATTCTTTAGAGAGCAACTCATTCCTAGAACAGAACTAGGTTATTTCACACATTACAGTGTTCGGCATTGAAGATGTTTGTTTTCTAAACAAACTATGTGAAAATGAAATGATTCTACTAAGTTGTACATCTTGTCAGGTTACACAAACTAGCAGTTTGATCTTGCTGCAGTGAAGACGGTTCGTAAGAAAACACCTCATTACGAGAACAGAAGTAGCTTATTTCACACAGTACAGTGTAGGGGAATCAAGGTGTTTGTTTTCTAAACAAAGTACGTTAGAAATGAAGAGAACCTACTAACTTGTACATCTTGTTAGAATACACAAATAAGGAAAGTTTGATCTTGCTGCACTGAAGACTGTTCGTAAGAAAGGAACAGGTTCAGAAAACAGACCTACCTTATTTCACACAGTACAGTGTTGGGGTTTCAAGGTGTTTGTTTTCTCAACAAGCTAAGTTAGAATTGAAGCTAACATACTAAGCTGAACATCTTGTTAGATTACACAAACTAACAAAGTTTTATCTAGCTGCACTGAAGACCATTCGTAAGAAAGCAACTCACTTGGAAAACAAAACTAGCTTATTTCACACACTACAGTGTTGGGGATTCATCGTGTTTGTCTGCGTTAGAAATGATGCTAACCTACTAAGTTGTATATCTTGTTAGATTACACAAACTAGCAAACTTTGATCTTGTTACACTGAAGACTCTTCGTAAGAAAGCAACTCATTCCGAGAAGAGAACTAGCTTATTTCACAGAGTATAGTGTTTGGCAATGCAGGTGTTTGTTTTCTCAACAAAGTACGTTAGAAATGTAATGAATCTACTAAGTTGTACACCTGATTAGATTACACAAACTGGGAAAGTTTGATCTTGCTGCACTGAAGACTCTTCGTAAGAACCAACTCATTCTGAGAAGAGAACTAGCTTATTTCACTCAGTACAGTGTTCAGTAATGAAGATGTTTGTTTTGTAAATAAACTACGTTCGAAATGAGGTGAATCTACTAAGTTGTACATCTTGATAGGTTACACAACCTGGGAAAGTTTGATCTTGCTGCACTGAAGACTCTTTGTAAGAAAGCAACTCATTCCGGGAACAGAACTAGCTTATTTCACACAGTAGAGTGTTCAGTAATAAAGATGTTTGTTGTTTAAAGTAACTACGTTAGAAAACAGGTGAATCTACTAAGTTGTATATCTTGTTAGGGTACACAAACTGGGAAAGTTTGATCTTGCTGCGTTGAAGAATCTTCGTAAGAAAGCAACTCAATCCCAGAACACAACTAGCTGATGTCATACAGTACAGTCTTGTTGAGTCAAGGTGTTTGTTTTCTAAACAAACTACGTTGGAAATGAAGCAAACCTAATAAGTTGTACATCTTGATAGATTACATAAACTGGGAAAATTGATCTTGCTGCCCTGAAGACTCTTCGTAAGAAAGCAACTCATTCCGAGAAGAGAACTAGCTTATTTCACACAGTTACAGTGTTCGGCAATGAAGGTTTTTTTTGTTGTTGTTTCCTAGGCAAACTACGTTTGAAACGAAGCAAATCTACATCTTGTTAGATTATACAAACTAGCAAAGTTTGATCTTGCTGCACTGAAGACTCTGCGAAAGGAAGCAACACATTCTGAGGAAAGAACTACCTTATTTCACACAGTACAGAGTTGGGGATTCAAGGTTTTTGTTTTCTCAACAAACTGCGTTACAAATGAAGCTAACCTATTAAGTTGTACATCTTGTTAGATTACACAAACTCACAAAGTTTGATCAAGCTTCACTGAAGACTATTCGTAAGAAAGCAACTCATTCCTAGAACAGAACTAGGTTATTTCACACATTGCCGTGTTCGGCAATGAAGATGTTTGTTTCCTAAACAAACTATGTGAAAATGAAATGAATCTACTAAGTTGTACATCTTGTTAGATTACACAAACTGGCAATTTGATATTGCTGCACTGAAGACTCTTCGTAAGAAAGCAACTAATTCCGGGAACAGAACTAGATTATTTCACCCAGTACAGTGTTCAGTAATGAAGGTGTTTGTTTTCTAAACAAACTACGTTGGAAATGAAGCTAGCTACTAAGTTGTACATCTTGTCAGATTATATAAACCAGGAAAATTGATCTTGCTGCCCTGAAGACTCTTCGTAAGAAAGCAACTCATTCTGAGAAGAGAACTAGGTTATTTCACACAGTTACAGTGTTCGGCAATGAAGGGTTTTTTTTTTTGTTGTTGTTGTTTGCTAGGCAAACTACGTTTGAAATGAAGCGAATCTACATCTTGTTAGATTACACAAACAAGCAAAGTTTGATCTTGCTGCACTGAAGACTCTGCGAAAGGAAGCTACTCATTCTGAGGAAAGAACTACCTCATTTCACACAGTACAGAGTTGGGGATTCAAAGTTTCTGTTTTCTCAACAAACTGCGTTACAAATGAAGCTAACCTACTAAGTTGTACATCTTGTTAGATTACACAAACTAGCAAAGTTTGATCAGGCTGCAATGAAAACTATTCGTAAGAAAGCAACTCATTCCTAGAACAGAAGTAGGTTATTTCACAAATTACAGTGTTCGGCAATGAAGATGTTTGTTTTCTAAACAAGCTCCGTGAAAATGAAATGAATCTACTAAGTTGTACATCTTGTTAGATTACACAAACTAGCAGTTTGATCTTGCTGCAGTGAAGACGGTTCGTAAGAAAACACCTCATTACGAGAACAGAAGTAGCTTATTTGACACGGTACATTGTAGGGGAATCAAGGTGTTTGTTTTCTAAACAAAGTACGTTAGAAATGAAGAGAATCTACTAACTTGTACATCTTGTTAGAATACACAAATAAGGAAAGTTTGATCTTGCTGCACTGAAGACTGTTCGTAAGAAAGGAACTCTTTCAGAAAACAGACCTACCTTATTTCACACAGTACAGTGTTTTGGATTCAAGGTGTTTGTTTTCTCAACAAACTACGTTAGAATTTAAGCTAATCTGCTAAGTTGAACATCTTGTTAGATTACAAAAACTAGCCAAGTTTGATCTAGCTGCACTGAAGACCATTCATAAGAAAGTAACTCACTTGGAAAACAAAACCAGCTTATTTCACACACTACAGTGTTGGGGATTCATCGGGTTTGTTTTCTAAACCAACTGCATAAGAAATGATGCTAACCTACTAAGTTGTATATCTTGTGAGATTACACAAACTGGCAAAGTTTGATCTTGTTGCACTGAAGACTCTTCGTAAGAAAGCAACTCATTCCGAGAACAGAACTAGCTTATTTCACAGAGTACAGTGTTTGGCAATGAAGGTGTTTGTTTTCTCAAAAAACTACGTTAGAAATGAAATGAATCTACTAAGTTGTACAACTTGTTAGATTACACAAACTGGGCAAGTTTGATCTTGCTGCCCTGAAGACTCTTCGTAAGAAAGCAACTAATTCCGGGAACAGAACTAGCTTATTTCACCCAGTACAGTGTTCAGTAATGAAGATCTTTGTTTTCTAAAGAAACTACATTTGAAAAGAGGAGAATCTACTAAGTTGTACATCTTGATAGGTTACACAACCTGGGAAAGATTGATCGTGCTGCACTGAAGACTCTGTGTATGAAAGCAACTCATTTCGAGAACAGAACTAGCTTATTAAACACAGTAGAGTGTTAGGAAATGAAGATGTTTGTTTTTTAGAGTAACTACGTTAGAAATGAGGTGAATCTACTAAGTTGTATATCTTGTTATGTTAGACAACCTGGGAAAGTTTGATCTTGCTGCACTGAGGAATCTTTGTAAGAAAGCAACTCATTCCCGGAACACCACTAGCTTGTTTCATACCGTACGGTCTTGTTGACTCAAGGTGTTTGCTTTCTAAACAAACTACGTTGGACACGAAGCTAAGTACTAAGTTGTACATATTCTTAGATTACATAAACTAGGAAAATTGATCTTGCTGCCCTGAAGACTCTTCTTAAGAAAGCAACTCATTCCGAGAAGAGAACTAGCTTATTTCACACAGTTACAGTGTTCGGCAATGAAGGTTTTTTTGTTTGTTTGTCTCTTAGGCAAACTACGTTTGAATTGAAGCGAATATACATCTTGTTAGGTTACACAAACTAGCAAAGTTTGATCTTGCTGCACTGAAGACTATTTGTAAGAAAGCAACTCATTCCGAGAAAAGAACTAGCTTATTTCACACAGTAGAGTGTTCGGAAATGAAGATGTTTGTTTTTTAAAGTAACTACGTTAGAAATGAGGTGAATCTACTAAGTTGTATATCTTGTTAGGTTACACAACCTGGGAAAGTTTGATCTTGCTGCACTGAAGAATCTTCGTAAGAAAGCAACTCATTCCCGGAACACAACTAGCTTGTTTCATACAGTACGGTCTTGTTGGGTCAAGGAGTTTGCTTTCTAAACAAAATACGTTGGACATGAAGCTAAGCTACTAAGTTGTACATCTTGTTAGATTACATAAACTAGGAAAATTGATCTTGCTGCCCTGAAGACTCTTCTTAAGAAAGCAACTCATTCTGAGAAGAGAACTAGCTTATTTCACACAGTTACAGTGTTCGGCAATGAAGGTTTTTTTTGTTTGTTTGTTTCCTAGGCAAACTACGTTTGAAATGAAGCGAATCTACATCTTGTTAGATTACACAAACTAGCAAAGTTTGATCTTGCTGCACTGAAGACTCTGCGAAAGGAAGCAACTCATTCTGAGGAAAGAACTACCTTATTTCACACAGTACAGAGTTGGGGATTCAAGGTTTTTGTTTTCTCAACAAACTACGTTACAAATGAAGCTAACCTACTAAGTTGTACATCTTGTTAGATTACACAAAATAGCAAAGTTTGATCAAGCTGCACTGAAGACTATTCGTTAGAGAGCAACTCATTCCTAGAACAGAACTAGGTTATTTCACACATTACAGTGTTCGGCAATGAGGATGTTTGTTTTCTTAAACAAACTACGTGAAAATGAAATGAATCTACTAAGTTGTACATCTTGTTCAGTTACACAAACTAGCAGTTTGATCTTGCTGCAGTGAAGACGGTTCGTAAGAAAACACCTCATTACGAGAACAGAAATAGCTTATTTCACAAGGTACAGTGAAAGGGAATCAAGGTGTTTGTTTTCTAAACAAAGTACGTTAGAAATGAAGAGAACCTACTAACTTGTACATCTTGTTAGAATACACAAATAAGGAAAGTTTGATCTTGCTGCACTGAAGACTCTTTGTAAGAAAGGAACTCGTTCCGAAAACAGACCTAGCTTATTTCACACACTACAGTGTTGGGGATTCAAGGTGTTTGTCTTCTCAACAAACTACGTTAGAATTTAAGCTAACCTGCTAAATTGAACATCTTGTTAGATTACACAAACTAGCAAAGTTTGATCTAGCTGCCCTGAAGACCATTCGTAAGAAAGCAACTCACTCGGAAAACAAAACCAGCTTATTACACACTACAGTGTTGGGGATTCATCGTGTTTGTTTTCTAAACAAACTGCGTTAGAAATGATGCTAACCTACTAAGTTGTATATCTTGTGAGATCACACAAACTGGCAAAGTTTGATCTTGTTGCACTGAAGACTTCGTGAGAAAGTAACTAATTTCGAGAACAGAACTAGCTTATTTCACAGAGTACAGTGTTTGGCAATGAAGGTGTTTGTTTTCTCAACAAACTACGTTAGAAATGAAATGAATCTACTAAGTTGTACATCTTCTTAGATTACACAAACTGGGCAAGTTTGATCTTGCTGCCCTGAAGATTCTTCGTAAGAAAGCAACTAATTCCGGGAACAGAACTAGCTTATTTCACCCAGTACAGTTTTCAGTAATGAAGATGTTTGTTTTCTAAAGAAACTACGTTTGAAATGAGGTGAATCTACTAAGTTGTACATCTTGATAGGTTACACAACCTGGGAAAGTTTGATCTTGCTGCACTGAAGACTCTTTGTAAGAAAGCAACTCATTCCGAGAACAGAACTAGCTTATATCACACAGTAGAGTGTTCGAAAATGAAGATGTTTGTTTTTTAAAGTAACTACGTTAGAAATGAAGTGAATCTACTAAGTTGTATATCTTGTTAGGTTACACAACCTGGAAAAGTTTGATCTTGCTGCACTGAAGAATCTTCGTAAGAAAGCAACTCATTCCTGGAACACAACTAGCTTGTTTCATACAGTACGGTCTTGTTGAGTCAAGGTGTTTGCTTTCTAAACAAACTACGTTGGACATGAAGCTAAGCTACTAAGTTGTACATCTTGTTAGATTACATAAACTAGGAAAATTGATCTTGCTGCCCTGAAGACTCTTCGTAAGAAAGCAACTCATTCCGAGAAGAGAACTAGCTTATATCACACAGTTACAGTGTTTGGCAATGAAGGTTTTTTTTGTGTGTTTGTTTGTTTTCTAGGCAAACTATGTTTGAAATGAAGCGAATCTACATCTTGTTAGATTACACAAACTAGCAAAGTTTGATCTTGCTGCACTGAAGACTCTGCGAAAGGAAGCAACTCATTCTGAGGAAAGAACTACCTTATTTCACACAGTACAGAGTTGGGGATTCAAGGTTTTTGTTTTCTCACCAACTACGTTACAAATGAAGCTAACTTACTAAGTTGTACAGCTTGTTAGATTACACAAACTAGGAAAGTTTGATCAAGCTGCACTGAAGACTATTCATTAGAGAGCAACTCATTCCTAGAACAGAACTAGGTTATTTCACACATTACAGTCTTCGGCAATGAGGATGTTTGTTTTCTTAAACAAACTACGTGAAAATGAAATGAATCTACTAAGTTGTACATCTTGTTCGGTTACACAAACTAGCAGTTTGATCTTGCTGCAGTGAAGACGGTTCGTAAGAAAACACCTCATTACAAGAACAGAAGTAGCTTATTTCACAAGGTACAGTGTAGGGGAATCAAGGTGTTTGTTTTCTAAACAAAGTACGTTAGAAATGAAGAGAATCTACTAACTTGTACATCTTGTTAGAATACACAAATAAGGAAAGTTTGATCTTTCTGCACTGAAGATTCTTCGTAAGAAAGGAACTCGTTCCGAAAACAGACCTAGCTTATTTCACACACTACATTGTTGGGGATTCAAGGTCTTTGTCTTCTCAACAAACTACGTTAGAATTTAAGCTATCCTGCTAATTTGAACATCTTGTTAGGTTACACAAACTAGCAAAGTTTGATCTAGCTGCACTGAAGACCATTCGTAAGAAAGCAACTCACTTGGAAAACAAAACCAGCTTATTTCACACACTACTGTGTTGGGGATTCATCGTGTTTGTTTTCTAAACAAACTGCGTTAGAAATGATGCTACCCTGCTAAGTTGTATATCTTGTGAGATTACACAAACTGGCAAAGTTTGATCTTGTTGCACTGAAGACTCTTCGTAAGAAAGCAACTCATTCCGAGAACAGAACTAGCTTATTTCACAGAGTACAGTGTTTGGAATGAAAGTGTTTATTTTCTCAACAAACTACATTAGAAGTGAAATGAATCTACTAAGTTGTACATCTTCTTAGATTACACAAACTGGGCAAGCTTGATCTTGCTGCCCTGAAGACTCTTCGTAAGAAAGCAACTAATTCCAGGAACAGAACTAGCTTATTTCACCCAGTACAGTGTTCAGTAATGAAGATGTTTGTTTTCTAAAGAAACTACGTTTGAAATGAGGTGAATCTACTAAGTTGTACATCTTGATAGCTTACACAACCAAGGAACGTTTGAACTTTCTGCACTCAACGTTCTTCATAGGAAAGCAACTGATTCCTAAGAAACGAACTAGCTATTTTCACACAGTACAGTTCCGGCAATGAATATGTTTGTTTTTTAAACAAACTACTGTGGAAATGAGGCCAATCTACTAAGTGGTATATCTTTTTAGATTACATTAACTAGGAATGTTTGAACTTGCTGCACTCAACCTTCTTCATAGGAAAGCAACAGATTCCTAGAACCGAACTAGCTTATTTCACACAGTAGTGTTCGGCAATGAAAATCTGTTTTCTCAACAAACTATTTCAGAAATGAGGTGAATCTATTAAGTTGTATATCTTTTTAGATTACATTAACAAAGAAAGTTTGTACTTGTTGTACTCAACCTTCCTCGTAGGAAAGCAACTGATTCCTAGACCGAACTAGCTTATTTCACACAGTATAGGGTTCAGCAATGAAGATGTTTGTTTTCTAAACAAAGTACTTTAGAAAGGAGGCGAATCAACAACATATACATCTTGTTAGATTACACAAGCTAGGAACGTTTGTACGTGCTGCCCTCAACCTTCTTCACAGGAAAGCAACTGATTCCTAGAGCCAAAACAGCTTATTTCACTCAGTACAGTATTTGGAAATGAAGGTGTTTGTTTTCTACACAAAGTAGTTTAGAAATGACGCGAATCTCAAAAATTGTACATCTTGTTAGATTACACAAACAAGGAAAGTTTGAACTTGCTGCACTCAACCTTCTTCGTAGGAAAGCAACTGATTCCTAGAAATAAACTAGCTATTTTCACACAGTACAGGGTTCGGCAATGAAGATGTTTGTTTTTTAAAAAAACTACTGTACAAATAAAGCCAATCTACTAAGTGGTACATCTTTTTGGATTACATTCACTAGGAATGTTTCAACTTGCTGCACCCAACCTTCTTCGTAGGAAAGCAACTGATTCCTAGGACCGAACCAGCTTATTTTACAGAGTATACGGTTTGGCAATGAAGATGTTTGTTTTCTAAACCAACTACTTTAGAAACGAGGCGAATCTACTAACTGATACATCTTGAGAGATTACACAAACTAGGACAGTTTGAACTTGCTGCACTCAACCTTCTTCATAGGAAAGCAACTGGTTCCTAGAACCGAACCAGCTTATTTCACACAGTACAGTGTTCGGCAATGAAGATGTTTGTTTTCTCAACAAACTACTTAAGAAATGAGGTGAACCTACCAAATTGTACATCTTTTTAGATTACATTAACAAGGAATGTTTGAACTTGCTGCACTCAACCTTCTTCGTAGGAAAGCAACTGATTCTTAGGACTGAACCAGCTTATTTCACACAGTACAGTGTTCGGCAATGAAGGTGTTTGTTTTCTGAACAAACTACTTTAGATATGAGGTGAACCTACCAAGTTGTACATCTTTTTAGATTACATTAACAATGAATGTTTGAACTTGCTGCACACAACCTTCTTCGTTGGAAAATAACTGATTCCTTGATGTGAACTAGCTTATTTCACACAGTACAGTGTTCTGAAATGAAGGTGTTTGTTTTTTCAACAAACTACTTTGGAAATGAGGTGAACCTACCAAGTTGTACATCTTTTTACATTACATTAATAGGGAATGTTTGAACTTGCTGCACACAACCTTCTTCGTAGGAAAATAATTGATTCCTTGACCCGAAATAGCTTATTTCACACAGTACAGTGTTCGGCAATGAAGGTGTTTGTTTTCTCAACAAACTACTTTAGAAATGAGGTGAACCTACCAAGTTGTACATCTTGCTAGATTACATTAACAAGGAATGTTTGAACTTGCTACACTCAACCATCTTCGTAGGAAAGCAACTGATTCCTAGAACCGAACCAGCTTATTTAACACTGTACAGTGTTCGGCAATGAAGGTGTTTGTTTTCTCAACAAACTACTTTAGATATGAGGTAAACCTACCAAGTTGAACATGTTTTTAGATTACATTAACAAGGAATGTTTGTACTTGCTGCCGTCAACCTTCTTCGCAGGAAAGCCACTCATTCCTAGAAGCAAAACAGCTTATTTCACTCAGTACAATATTTGGCAATGAAGGTGTTTGTTTTCTACACAAAGTAGTTTAGAAATGAGGAGAATCTAATAAGTTGTACATCTTGTTAGATTACACAAACAAGGAAAGTTTGAACTGACTGCACTCAACCTTCTTCGTAGCAAAGGATCTGATTCCTAAACTGAACTAGCTTATTTCACACAGTATACGGTTCAGCAATGAAGATGTTTGTTTTCTAAACAAAGTACTTTAGAAATGACTCTAATCAACTAACATATACATCTTGTTAGATTACACAAACTAGGAATGTTTGAACTTGCTACACTCAACCTTCTTCGTAGGAAAACAACTGATTCCTTGAACCGAACTAGCTTATTTCACACAGTACTGTTTTCGGCAATGAAGTTGTTTGTTTTCTACACAAGGCATTTAACAAATGAAGCGAAACTTGTAAGATGTACATGTTGTTAGATTACACAAACAAGGAAAGTTTGAACTTGCTGCACTCAACCTTCTTCGCAGGAAAGCAACTGATTCCGAGAAACGAACTAGCCATTTTCACACAGTACACGGTCCGGCAATGAAGATGTTTGTTTTTTTAAACAAACTACTGTAGAAATGAGGCCAATCTACTAAGTGGTATATCTTTTTAGATTACATTAACTAGGAATGTTTGAACTTGCTGCACTCAACCTTCTTCTTAGGAAAGCAAGTGATTCCTAGAACTGAACTAGCTTATTTCACACAGTACAGTGTTCGGCAATGAAAATCTTTGTTTTCTCAACAAACTATTTCAGAAATGAGGTGAATCTATTAAGTTGTACATCTTTTCAGATTACATTAACAAAGAAAGTTTGTAATTGTTGTACTCAACCTTCTTCGTAGGAAAGCAACTGATTCCTAGACCGAACTAGCTTATTTCACACAGTATAGGGTTCAGCAATGACGATGTTTGTTTTTTAAACAAATACTTTAGAAATGAGGCGAATCAAGTAACATATACATCTTGTTAGATTACACAAGCTAGGAAAGTTTGTACGTGCTGCCTTCAACCTTCTTCACAGGAAAGCAACCGATTCCTAGAACCAAAACAGCTTATTTCACTCAGTACAATATTTGGCAATGAAGGTGTTTGTTTTCTACACAAAGTAGTTTAGAAATGAGGCGAATCTAGTAAGTTGTACATCTTGTTAGATTACGCAAACAAAGAAAGTTTGAACTTGCTGCACTCAACCTTCTTCGTAGGAAAGCAAATGATTCCTAGAAACAAACTAGCTATTTTCACACGGTACAGGGTTCGGCAATGAAGATGTTTGTTGTTTAAACAAAATACTGTAGAAATGAGGCCAATCTACTAAGTCGTACATCTTTTCGCATTACATTAACTAGGAATGTTTGAACTTGCTGCACTCAACATTCTTTGTAGGAAAGCAACTGATTCCTAGGACTGAACCAGCTTATTTTACACAGTGCAGTGTTCGGTAATGAAGATGTTTGTTTTCTCAACAATCTACTTTAGAAATGAGGCGAACGTACCAAGTTGTACATCTTTTCAGATGACTTTAACAAGGAATGTTTGAACTTGCTGCACTCAACCTTCTTCATAGGAAAGCAACTGATTCCTAGAACCGAACCAGCTTATTTTACACAGTACAGTGTTCGGCAAAGAAGATGTTTGTTTTCTCAACAAACTACTTTAGAAATGAGGTGAACCTACCAAGTTGTACATCTTTTTAGATTACATTAACAAGGAATGTTTGAACTTGCTGCACACAACCTTCTTCGTAGGAAAATAACTGATTCCTAGAACCGAACCAGCTTATTTCACCCAGTACAGTGTTCGGCAATGAAAGTGTTTGTTTTCTCAACAAACTACTTTAGATATGAGGTGAACCTACCAAGTTGTACATCTTTTTACATTACATTAACAGGGAATGTTTGAATTTGGTGCACACAACCTTCTTCGTGGGAAAATAACTGATTCCTTGAACCAAACTAGCTTATTTCACACAGTACAGTGTTCGACCATGAAGGTGTTTGTTTTCTAAACAAGGTAGTTTAGAAATGAAGAGAAACTTGTAAGATTTACATGTTGTTAGATTGCACAAACAAGGAAAGTTCGAACTGACTGCACTCAACCTTCTTCGTAGGAAAGCATCTGATTCCTAAACTGAACTAGCTTATTTCACACAGTATACGGTTCAGCAATGAAGATGTTTGTTTTCTAAACAAAGTACTTTAGAAATGACTCGAATCAACTAACGTATACATCTTGTTAGATTACACAAACTAGGAAAGTTTGTACTTGCTGCCCTCAACCTTCCTCTCAGGAGAGCAACTGATTCGTAGAATCAAAACAGCTTATTTCACTCATTACAATATTTGGCAGTGAAGGTATTTGTGTTCTACACAAAGTAGTTTAGAAATGAGGCGAATCTAATAAGTTGTACATCTTGTTAGATTACACAAACAAGGAAAGTTTGAACTTGCTGCACTCAACCTTCTTCGCAGGAAAGCAACTGATTCCTAGAAACGTACTAGCTATTTTCACACAGTACAGGGTCCGGATATGAAGATGTTTGTTTTGTAAACAAACTACTGTAGAAATGAGGCCAATCTACCAAGTGGTATATCTTTTTAGATTACATTAACTAGGAATGTTTTAACTTGCTGCACTCAACCTTCTTCGTAGGAAAGCAACTGATTCCTAGAACCGAACTTGCTTATTTCACACAGTACAGTGTTCAGCAATGAAAATCTTTGTTTTCTCAACAAACTATTTCAGAAATGAGGTGAATCTATTAAGTTGTACATCTGTTTAGATTATATTAACAAAGAAAGTTTGTACTTGTTGTAATCAACCTTCTTCGTAGGAAAGCAACTGATTCCTAGACCGAACTAGCTTATTTCACACAGTATAGGGTTCAGCAATGACGACGTTTGTTTTCTAAACAAACTACTTTACAAATGAGCCGAATCAACTAACATATGCATCTTGTTAGATTACACAAGCTAGGAAAGTTTGTACGTGCTGCCTTCAACCTTCTTCGCAGGAAAGCAACTGATTCCTAGAACCAAAACAGCTTATTTCACTCAGTACAATATTTGGCAATGAAGGTGTTTGTTTTCTACACAAAGTAGTTTAGAAAAGAGGTGAATCTAATAATTTGTACATCTTGTTAGATTACACAAACAAGGAAAGTTTGAACTTGCTGCATTCAACCTTCTTCGTAGGAAAGCAACTGATTCCTAGAAACGAACCACCTTATTTCACACGGTACAGTGTTCGCCAATGAAGGTGTTTGTTTTCTCAACAAACTACTTTAGAAATGAGGTGAACCTACCAATTTGTACATCTTTTTAGATTACATTAACAAGGAATGTTTGAACTTGCTGCACTCAACCGTCTTCATAGGAAAGCAAATGATTCCTAGAACCAAAACAGCTTATTTCACACAGTACAGTGTTCGGCAATGAAGATGTTTGTTTTCTCAACAAACTACTTTAGAAATGAGGTGAACCTACCAGTTTTACAACTTTTCAGATTACATTAACAAGCAATGTTTGGACTTGCTGCACTCAACCTTCTTCCTAGGAAAGCAACTGATTCCTAGAACCGAACCAGCTTATTTCACCCAGTACAGTGTTCAGCAATGAAGGTGTTTGTTTTCTCAATAAACTACTTTAGATGTGAGGAGAACCTACCAAGTTGTACATCTTTTTAGAATACATTAACAAGGAATGTTTGAACTTGCTGCACACAACCTTCTTCGTACGAAAATAACTGATTCCTTGAAGCAAAATAGCTTATTTCACACAGTACAGTGTTCGGCAATGAAGGTGTTTGTTTTCTCAACAAAGTACTTTAGAAATGAGGTGAAACTACCAAGTTGTACATCTTTTTAGATTACATTAAAATGGATTGTTTGAACTTGCTGCACACAACCGTCTTCGTAGGAAAAGAACTGATTGCTTGGACCGAACTAGCTTATCTCACACAGTACAGTGTTCGGCAATGATGGTGTTTGTTTTCTATGAAGGTAGTTTAGAAATGAAGCAAAACTTGTAAGATGTACATGTTGTTAGATTACACAAAAAAGGAAAGTGTGAACTGACTGCACTCAACCTTCTTCGTAGGAAAGCTTATTTCACACAGTATAGGGTTCAGCAATGACGATGTTAGTTTTCTAAACCAAGAACTTTAGAAATGAGGCGAATCAAATAACATATACATCATGTTAGATTACACAAGCTAGGAAAGTTTGTACGTGCTGCCCTCAACTTTCTTTGCAGGAAAGCAACTGATTCCTAGAACCAAAACAGCTTATTTCACTCAGTATAATATTTGGCAATGAAGGTGTTTTTTTCTACACAAAGCAGTTTAGAAATGAGGCGAATCTAATAAGTTGTACATTTTGTTAGATTACACAAACAAGGAAAGTTTGAACTTGCTGCACTCAACCTTCTTCGCAGGAAACCAACTCATTCCTAGACCCGAACTAGTTATTTTCACACAGTACAGGGTCCGGCAATGAAGATGTTTGTTTTTTAAACAAACTACTGCAGAAATGAGGCCAATCTACTAAGTGGTATATCTTTTTAGATTACATTAACTAGGAATGTTTTAACTTGCTGCACTCAACCTTCTTCGTATGAAAGCATCTGATTCCTAGAACCGAACGAGTTTATTTCACACAGTACAGTGTTCGGCAATGAAAATCTTTGTTTTCTCAAGAAACTATTTCATAAATTAGGTGAATCTATTAAGTTGTACATCTTTTTAGATTACATTAACAAAGAAAGTTTGAACTTGTTGTACTCAACCTTCTTCGTAGGAAAGCAACTGATTCCTAGACCGAACTAGCTTATTTCACACAGTATAGGGTTCAGCAATGACGACATTTGTTTTCTAAACAAACTACTTTAAAAATGAGGCGAATCAACTAACATATGCATCTTGTTAGATTACACAATCTAGCAAAGTTTGTACTGCTGCCCTCAACCTTCTTCGCAGGAAAGCAACTGATTCCTAGAACCAAAACAGCATTTTTCACTCAGTACAATATTTGGAAATGAAGGTGTTTGTTTTCTACACAAAGTAGTTTAGAAATGAGGAGAATCTAATAAGTTGTACATCTTGTTAGATTACACAAACAAGGAAAGTTTGAACTTGCTGCACTCAACCTTCTTCGTAGGAAAGCAACTGGTTCCTAGTAACGAACTACCTATTTCCACACAGTACAGGGTTCGGCCATGAAGATGATTGTTTTTTAAACAAACTACTGTAGAAATAAGGCCAATGTACTAAGTGGTACATCTTTTTGGATTACATTAAGTAGGAATGTTTGAACTTGCTGCACTCAACTTTCTTCGTAGGAAAGCAACTGATTCCTAGGACGGAACCAGCTTATTTCACACAGTACAGTGTGCGGCAATGAAGATGTTTGTTTTCTCAACAAACTACTTTAGAAATGACGTGAACCTACCAAGTTGTACATCTTTTTAGATTACATTAACAAGGAATTTTTGAACTTGCTACACTCAACCATCTTCGTAGGAAAGCAACTGATTTCTAGAACCGAACCAGCTTATTTCACACAGTACAGTGTTTGGGAATGAAGGTGTTTGTTTTCTGAACAAACTACTTTAGATATGAGGTGAACCTACAAAGTTGTACATCTTTATAGATTACATTAACAAGGAATGTTTGAAGTTGCTGCACACAACCTTCTTCGTAGGAAAATAACTGATTCCTTGAAGCGAACTAGCTTATTTCACACAGTACAGTGTTCGGCAATGAAGGTGTTTGTTTTCTCAACAAACTACTTTAGAAATGACGTGAAACTACCAAGTTGTACATCTTTTTAGATTACATTAACAGGGAATGTTTTAACTTGCTGCACACAACCTTCTTCGAAGGAAAATAACTGATTGCTTGAACCGAACTAGCTTATTTCACACAGTACAGTGTTCGCCAATGAAGGTGTTTGTTTTCTAAACAAGGTAGTTTAGAAATGAAGCGAAACTTGTAAGATGTACATGTTGTTAGATTACACAAACAAGGAAAGTGTGAACTGACTGCACTCAACCTTCTTCGTAGGAAAGCATCTGATTCCTAAACTGAACTAGCTTATTTCACACAGTATAGGGTTCAGCAATGAAGATGTTTGTTTTCTAAACAAAGTACTTTAGAAATGAGGCGAATCAACTAACATATACATCTTGTTAGATTACACAAACTAGGAGATTTTGTACTTGCTGCTCTCAACCTTCTTCGCAGGAAAGCAACTGATTCCTAGAACCAAAACAGCTTATTTCACTCAGTACAATATTTGGCCATGAAGGTGTTTGTTTTCTACACAAAGTAGTATAGAAATGACGAGAATCTAAACAGTTGTACATCTTGTTAGATTACACAAACAAGGAAAGTTTGAACTTGCTGCACTCAATCTTCTTCGCAGGAAAGCAACTGATTCCTAGAAACCAACTAGCTATTTTCACACAGTACAGGCTCCGGCAATGAAGATGTTTGTTTTTTAAACAAACTACTGTAGAAATGATGCCAATCGACTAAGAAGTATATCTTTTTAGATTACATTAACTAGGAATGTTTCAACTTGCTGCACTCAACCTTCTTCGTAGGAAAACAACTGATTCCTAGAACAGAACTAGCTTATTTCACACAGTACAGTGTTTGGCAATGAAAATCTTTGTTTTCTCAACAAACTATTTCAGAAATGAGGGAAATCTACTAAGTTGTACATCTTTTTAGATTATATTAACAAAATAAGGTTGTACTTGTTGTAATCAACCTTCTTCGTAGGAAAGCAAATTGATTCCTAGACCGAACTAGTTTATTTCACACAGTATAGGGTTCAGCAATGACGATGTTTGTTTTCTAAACAAAGAACTTTAGAAATGAGGTGAATCAACTAACATATACATCGTGTTAGATTACACAAGCTAGTAAAGTTTGTACGTGCTACCCTCAACCTTCTTCGCAGGAAAGCAAAAGATTCCTAGAACCAAAACAGCTTATTTCACTCAGTACAATATTTGGCAATGAAAGTGTTTGTTTTCTACACAAAGTAGTTTAGAAATGAGGCGAAACTAATAAGTAGTACATCTTGTTAGATTACACAAACAAGGAAAGTTTGAACTTCCTGCACTCAACCTTCTTCGTAGGAAAGGAACTGATTCCTAGAAACGAACTACCTATTTCCACTCAGTACAGGGTTCAGCAATGAAGATGTTTGTTTTATAAACAAACTACTGTAGAAATGAGGCCAATCGACTAAGTGGTACATCTTTTTGGATTTCAGTAACTAGGAATGTTTGAACTTGCTGCACTCAACCTTCTTCGTAGGAAAGCAACTGATTCCTAGGACCGAACCAGCTTATTTTACACAGTATACGATTTGGCAATGAAGATGTTTGTTTTCTAGACCAACTACTTTAGAAATGAGGAGAATCTACTAACTTATACATCTTGAGAGATTACACAAACTAGGACAGTTTGAACTTGCTACACTCAATCTTCTGCGTAGGAAAGCAACTGATTCCTAGAACCGAACCAGCGTATTTCACACAGTACAGTGTTCGCCAATGAAGGTGTTTGTTTTCTCAACAAACTACTTTAGAAATGTGGTGAACCTACCAAGTTGTACATCTTTTTAGATTACATTAACAAGGAATGTTTGAACTTGCTGCACTCAACCTTCTTCGTAGGAAAGCAACTGATTCCTAGAACCAAAACAGCTTATTTCAAACAGTACAGTGTTCCGCAATGAAGATGTTTTCTCAACAAACTACTTTAGAAATGAGGTGAACCTACCAAGTTGTACATCTTTTTAGATTACATTATCAAGGAATGTTTGAACTTGCTGCACACAACCTACTTCATAGGAAAATAACTGATTACTTGAACCGAACTAGCTTATTTCACACAGTACAGTGTTCGGCAATGAAGTTGTTTGTTTTCTAAAGAAGATAATTTAGAAATGAAGCGAAAGTTGTAAGATGGACATGTTGTTAGATTACACAAACAAGGAAAGTGTGAACTGACTGCACTGTACCTTCTTCGTAGGAAAGCATGTGATTCCTAAACTGAACTAGCTTATTTCACACAGTATAGGGTTCAGCAATGAAGATGTTTGTTTTCTAATCAAAGTACTTTAGAAATGAGGAGAATCAACTAACATATACATCTTGTTATATTACACAAACTAGGAGATTTTGTACTTGAGGACCTCAAGCTTCTTCGCAGGAAAGCAACTGATTCCTAGAACCAAAACAGCTTATTTCACTTAGTACAATATTTGGTAATGAAGGTGTTTGTTTTCTACACAAAGCAGTTGAGAAATGAGGGGAATCTAAAAAGTTGTATATCTTGTTAGATTACACAAACAAGGAAAGTTAGAACTCACTGCACTCAACCTTCTTCGCAGGAAAGCACCTGAATCCTAAACTGAACTAGCTTATTTCACCCAGTATACGGTTCAGCAATGAAGATGTTTGTTTTCTAAACAAAGTACTTTAGAAATGAGGCGAATCAACTAACATATACATCTTGTTAGATTACACAAACGAGGAAAGTTTGTACTTGCTGACCTCAACCTTGTTCGCAGGAAAGCAACTGATTCCTAGACCCAAAACAGCTTATTTCACTTAGTACAATATTTGGCAATGAAGGTGTTTGTTTTCTACACAAAGTAGTTTAGAAATGAGGAGAATCTAAAAAGTTGTACATCTTGTTAGATTAAACAAACAAGGAAAGTTTGAACTTGCTGCACTCAACCTTCTTCGTAGGAAAGCAACTGATTCCTAGGACTGAACCAGCTTATTTTACACAGTATATGGTTTGGCAATGAAGATGTTTGTTTTCTAAACCAACTACTTTAGAAATGACACGAATCTACTAACTTATACATCTTGAGAGGTTACACAAATTAGGACAGTTTGAACTTCCTGCACTCAACCTTCTTCATAGGAAAGCAACTGATTCCTAGAACCGAACCAGCTTATTTCACAGAGTACAGTGTTCGGCAATGAAGGTGTTTGTTTTCTCAACAAACTACTTGAGATATGAGGTGAACCTACCAAGTTGTACATCTTTTTAGATTACATTAACAGGGAATGTTTGAACTTGCTGCACACAACCTTCTTCGTAGGAAAATAACTGATTCCTTGAACCAAACTAGCTTATTTCACACAGTACAGTGTTCGGCAATGAAGGTGTTTGTTTTCTAAACAAGGTAGTTTAGAAATGAAGTGAAACTTTTAAGATGTGCATGTTGTTAGATTACACAAACAAGGAAAGTGTGAACTAACTGCACTCAACCTTCTTCATAGGAAAGCATCTGATTCCTAAACTGAACTACCTTATTTCACACAGTATAGGGTTCAGCAATGAAGATGTTTGTTTTCTAAACAAAGTACTTTAGAAATGAGGCGAATCAACTAACATATACATCTTGTTAGATTACACAAACTGGGAAAGTTTGTACTTGCTGTCCTCAACCTTCTTCGCAGGAAAGCAACTGATTCCTAGAACCAAAACAGCTTATTTCACTCAGTACATTTGGCAATGAAGGTGTTTGTTTTCTACACAAAGTACTTTAGAAATGAGGAGAATCTAGTAAGTTGTACATCTTGTTAGATTACACAAACAAGGAAAGTTTGAACTTGCTGCACTCAACCTTCTTCGCAGGAAAGCAACTGATTCCTAGAAACGAACTAGCTATTTTCACACAGTACAGTGTCCGGCAATGAAGATGTTTGTTTTTTAAACAAACTACTGTAGAAATGAGGCCAGTCTACTAAGTGGTATATCTTTTTAGATTACATTAACTAGGAAAGTTTGTACTTGCTGCGCTCAACCTTCTTCGCAGGAAAGCAACTGATTCCTAGGACGGAACCAGCTTATTTCACTCAGTACAATATTTGAAAATGAAGGTGTTTGTTTTTTACACAAAGTAGTTTAGAAAGGCGAATGTAATAAGTTGTACATCCTGTTAGATTACATTAATAAGCAATGTTTGAACTTGCTGCACTCAACCTTCTTCCTAGGAAAGCAACTGATTCCTAGAACCGAACCAGCTTATTGCACACAGTACAGTGTTTGGCAATGAAGGTGTTTGTTTTCTCAACAAACTACTTTAGCAATGAGGTGAACCTACCAAGTTGTACATCTTTTTAGATTACATTAACAAGGAATGTTTGAACTTGCTGCACACAACCTTCTTCGTAGGAAAATAAATGATTCCTTGAAGCTAACTAGCTTATTTCACACAGTACAGTGTTCGGCAATGAAGGTGTTTGTTTTCTCAACAAAGTACTTTAGAAATGAGGTGAAACTACCAAGTTGTACATCTTTTTAGATTACATTAAAATGGATTGTTTGAACTTGCTGCACACAACCGTCTTCGTAGGAAAAGAACTGATTGCTTGGACCGAACTAGCTTATCTCACACAGTACAGTGTTCGGCAATGATGGTGTTTGTTTTCTATGAAGGTAGTTTAGAAATGAAGCAAAACTTGTAAGATGTACATGTTGTTAGATTACACAAAAAAGGAAAGTGTGAACTGACTGCACTCAACCTTCTTCGTAGGAAAGCTTATTTCACACAGTATAGGGTTCAGCAATGACGATGTTAGTTTTCTAAACCAAGAACTTTAGAAATGAGGCGAATCAAATAACATATACATCATGTTAGATTACACAAACTAGGAAAGTTTGAACTGCTGCACTCAACCTTCTTTGCAGGAAAGCAACTGATTCCTAGAACCAAAACAGCTTATTTCACTCAGTATAATATTTGGCAATGAAGGTGTTTTTTTCTACACAAAGCAGTTTAGAAATGAGGCGAATCTAATAAGTTGTACATTTTGTTAGATTACACAAACAAGGAAAGTTTGAACTTGCTGCACTCAACCTTCTTCATGGAAACAACTGATTCCTAGAAAACGAACTAGTTATTTTCACACAGTACAGGGTCCGGCAATGAAGATGTTTGTTTTTAAACAAACTACTGCAGAAATGAGGCCAATCTACTAAGTGGTATATCTTTTTTAGATTACATTAACTAGGAATGTTTGAACTTGCTGCACTCAACCTTCTTCTTAGGAAAGCATCTGATTCCTAGAACCGAACAGCTTATTTCACACAGTACAGTGTTCGCAATGAAAATCTTTGTTTTCTCAAGAAACTATTTCATAAAATGAGGTGAATCTATTAAGTTGTACATCTTTTTAGATTACATTAACAAAGAAAGTTTGAACTTGTTGTACTCAACCTTCTTCGTAGGAAAGCAACTGATTCCTAGACCGAACTAGCTTATTTCACACAGTATAGGGTTCAGCAATGAAGATGTTTGTTTTCTAAACAAACTACTTTAAAAATGAGGCGAATCAACTAACATATGCATCTTGTTAGATTACACAAATCTAGGAAAGTTTGTACTGCTGCCTCAACCTTCTTCGCAGGAAAGCAACTGATTCCTAGAACCAAAACAGCATTTTTCACTCAGTACAATATTTGGAAATGAAGGTGTTTGTTTTCTACACAAAGTAGTTTAGAAATGAGGAGAATCTAATAAGTTGTACATCTTGTTAGATTACACAAACAAGGAAAGTTTGAACTTGCTGCACTCAACCTTCTTCGTAGGAAAGCAACTGGTTCCTAGAAACGAACTAGCTATTTCCACACAGTACAGGGTTTCGGCAATGAAGATGTTTGTTTTTAAACAAACTACTGTAGAAATGAGGCCAATGTACTAAGTGGTACATCTTTTGGATTACATTAACTAGGAATGTTTGAACTTGCTGCACTCAACTTTCTTTGTAGGAAAGCAACTGATTCCTAGAACCGAACCAGCTTATTTCACACAGTACAGTGTTCGGCAATGAAGATGTTTGTTTTCTCAACAAACTACTTTAGAAATGACGTGAACCTACCAAGTTGTACATCTTTTTAGATTACATTAACAAGGAATTTTGAACTTGCTGCACTCAACCATCTTCGTAGGAAAGCAACTGATTCCTAGAACCGAACCAGCTTATTTCACACAGTACAGTGTTTGGGAATGAAGGTGTTTGTTTTCTCAACAAACTACTTTAGAAATGAGGTGAACCTACAAAGTTGTACATCTTTATAGATTACATTAACAAGGAATGTTTGAAGTTGCTGCACACAACCTTCTTCGTAGGAAAATAAATGATTCCTTGAAGCTAACTAGCTTATTTCACACAGTACAGTGTTCGGCAATGAAGGTGTTTGTTTTCTCAACAAACTACTTTAGAAATGAGGTGAACCTACCAAGTTGTATATCTTTTTAGATTACATTAACAGGGAATGTTTTAACTTGCTGCACACAACCTTCTTCGAAGGAAAATAACTGATTGCTTGAACCGAACTAGCTTATTTCACACAGTACAGTGTTCGCCAATGAAGGTGTTTGTTTTCTAAACAAGGTAGTTTAGAAATGAAGCGAAACTTGTAAGATGTACATGTTGTTAGATTACACAAACAAGGAAAGGTTGAACTGACTGCACTGAACCTTTTTCGTAGGAAAGCTTCTGATTCCTAAACTGAACTAGCTTATTTCACACAGTATAGGGTTCAGCAATGAAGATGTTTGTTTTCTAAACAAAGTACTTTAGAAATGAGGCGAATCAACTAACATATACATCTTGTTAGATTACACAAACTAGGAGATTTTGTACTTGCTGCTCTCAACCTTCTTTGTAGGAAAGCAACTGATTCCTAGAACCAAAACAGCTTATTTCACTCAGTACAATATTTGGCAATGAAGGTGTTTGTTTTCTACACAAAGTAGTATAGAAATGAGGAATCTAAACAGTTGTACATCTTGTTAGATTACACAAACAAGGAAAGTTTGAACTTGCTGCACTCAATCTTCTTCGCAGGAAAGCAACTGATTCCTAGAAACCAACTAGCTATTTTCACACAGTACAGGCTCCGGCAATGAAGATGTTTGTTTTTTAAACAAACTACTGTAGAAATGATGCCAATCGACTAAGAAGTATATCTTTTTAGATTACATTAACTAGGAATGTTTCAACTTGCTGCACTCAACCTTCTTCGTAGGAAAACAACTGATTCCTAGAACAGAACTAGCTTATTTCACACAGTACAGTGTTTGGCAATGAAAATCTTTGTTTTCTCAACAAACTATTTCAGAAATGAGGGAAATCTACTAAGTTGTACATCTTTTTAGATTATATTAACAAAATAAGGTTGTACTTGTTGTAATCAACCTTCTTTGTAGGAAAGCAAATTGATTCCTAGAACCGAACTAGTTTATTTCACACAGTATAGGGTTCAGCAATGACGATGTTTGTTTTCTAAACAAAGAACTTTAGAAATGAGGTGAATCAACTAACATATACATCGTGTTAGATTACACAAGCTAGTAAAGTTTGTACGTGCTACCCTCAACCTTCTTTCGTAGGAAAGCAAAAAGATTCCTAGAACCAAAACAGCTTATTTCACTCAGTACAATATTTGGCAATGAAAGTGTTTGTTTTCTACACAAAGTAGTTTAGAAATGAGGCGAAACTAATAAGTAGTACATCTTGTTAGATTACACAAACAAGGAAAGTTTGAACTTGCTGCACTCAACCTTCTTCGTAGGAAAGCAACTGATTCCTAGAAACGAACTACCTATTTCCACACAGTACAGGGTTCAGCAATGAAGATGTTTGTTTTGTAAACAAACTACTGTAGAAATGAGGCCAATCGACTAAGTGGTACATCTTTTTGGATTACATTAACTAGGAATGTTTGAACTTGCTGCACTCAACCTTCTTCGTAGGAAAGCAACTGATTCCTAGGACCGAACCAGCTTATTTTACACAGTATACGATTTGGCAATGAAGATGTTTGTTTTCTAGACCAACTACTTTAGAAATGAGGCGAATCTACTAACTTATACATCTTGAGAGATTACACAAACTAGGACAGTTTGAACTTGCTGCATTCAACCTTCTGCGTAGGAAAGCAACTGATTCCTAGAAGCGAACAAGCTTATTTCACACAGTACAGTGTTCGCCAATGAAGGTGTTTGTTTTCTCAACAAACTACTTTAGAAATGTGGTGAACCTACCAAGTTGTATATCTTTTTAGATTACATTAACAAGGAATGTTTGAACTTGCTGCACTCAACCTTCTTCGTAGGAAAGCAACTGATTCCTAGAACCAAAACAGCTTATTTCACACAGTACAGTGTTCGGCAATGAAGATGTTTCCTCAACAAACTACTTTAGAAATGAGGTGAACCTACCAAGTTGTACATCTTTTTAGATTACATTATCAAGGAATGTTTGAACTTGCTGCACACTACCTACTTCGTAGGTAAATAACTGATTCCTTGAACCGAACTAGCTTATTTCACACAGTACAGTGTTCGGCAATGAAGTTGTTTGTTTTCTAAAGAAGATAATTTAGAAATAAAGTGAAAGTTGTAAGATTACACAAACAAGGAAAGTATGAACTGACTGCACTGTACCTTCTTCGTAGGAAAGCATGTGATTCCTAAACTGAACTAGCTTATTTCACACAGTATAGGGTTCAGCAATGAAGATGTTTGTTTTCTAAACAAAGTACTTTAGAAATGAGGCGAATCAACTAACATATACATCTTGTTAGATTACACAAACTAGGAAAGTTTGAACTTGCTGCACCTCAACCTTCTTCGCAGGAAAGCAACTGATTCCTAGAACCAAAACAGCTTATTTCACTTAGTACAATATTTGGCAATGAAGGTGTTTGTTTTCTACACAAAGCAGTTTAGAAATGAGGGAATCTAAAAAGTTGTACATCTTGTTAGATTACACAAACAAGAAAGTTTGAACTTGCTGCACTCAACCTTCTTCGTAGGAAAGCAAATGAATCCTAAACTGAACTAGCTTATTTCACCCAGTATACGGTTCAGCAATGAAGATGTTTGTTTTTTAAACAAAATACTTTAGAAATGAGGCGAATCAACTAACATATACATCTTGTTAGATTACACAAACTAGGAAAGTTTGTAACTTGCTGCACTCAACCTTGTTTGTAGGAAAGCAACTGATTCCTAGAACCAAAACAGCTTATTTCACTTAGTACAATGTTTGGCAATGAAGGTGTTTGTTTTCTACACAAAGTAGTTTTAGAAATGAGGAGAATCTAAAAAGTTGTACATCTTGTTAGATTAAACAAACAAGGAAAGTTTGAACTTGCTGCACTCAACCTTCTTCGTAGGAAAAGCAACTGATTCCTAGAACTGAACCAGCTTATTTTACACAGTACAGGGTTTGGCAATGAAGATGTTTGTTTTCTAAACCAACTACTTTAGAAATGAGGTGAATCTACTAACTTATACATCTTGAGAGATTACATTAACTAGGACAGTTTGAACTTGCTGCACTCAACCTTCTTCATAGGAAAGCAACTGATTCCTAGAACCAAACCAGCTTATTTCACAGAGTACAGTGTTCGGCAATGAAGGTGTTTGTTTTCTCAACAAACTACTTTAGAAATGAGGTGAACCTACCAAGTTGTACATCTTTTTAGATTACATTAACAGGGAATGTTTGAACTTGCTGCACACAACCTTCTTCGTGGGAAAATAACTGATTCCTTGAACCAAACTAGCTTATTTCACACAGTACAGTGTTCGAGCAATGAAGGTGTTTGTTTTCTAAACAAGGTAGTTTAGAAATGAAGTGAAACTTTTAAGATGTACATGTTGTTAGATTACACAAACAAGGAAAGTTTGAACTAACTGCACTCAACCTTCTTCATAGGAAAGCATCTGATTCCTAAACTGAACTAGCTTATTTCACACAGTATAGGGTTCAGCAATGAAGATGTTTGTTTTCTAAACAAAGTACTTTAGAAATGAGGCGAATCAACTAACATATACATCTTGTTAGATTACACAAACTGGGAAAGTTTGTACTTGCTGCACTCAACCTTCTTCAGGAAAGCAACTGATTCCTAGAACCAAAACAGCTTATTTCACACAGTACAATTTTGGGCAATGAAGGTGTTTGTTTTCTACACAAACTACTTTAGAAATGAGGAGAATCTAGTAAGTTGTACATCTTGTTAGATTACACAAACAAGGAAAGTTTGAACTTGCTGCACTCAACCTTCTTCGTAGGAAAGCAACTGATTCCTAGAAACGAACTAGCTTATTTTCACACAGTACAGTGTCCCGATATGAAGATGTTTGTTTTTAAACAAACTACTGTAGAAATGAGGCCAATCTACTAAGTGGTATATCTTTTTAGATTACATTAACTAGGAAAGTTTGTACTTGCTGCACTCAACCTTCTTCGTGGGAAAAGCAACTGATTCCTAGAACCAAACTAGCTTATTTCACACAGTACAATGTTTGCAAATGAAGGTGTTTGTTTTCTACACAAAGTAGTTTAGAAATGAGCGAATCTAATAAGTTGTACATCTTGTTAGATTACATTAACAAGGAAAGTTTGAACTTGCTGCACTCAACCTTCTTCCTAGGAAAGCAACTGATTCCTAGAACCGAACTAGCTTATTTCACACAGTACAGTGTTTGGCAATGAAGGTGTTTGTTTTCTAAACAAACTACTTTAGAAATGAGGTGAATCTACTAAGTTGTACATCTTTTTTAGATTACATTAACAAGGAATGTTTGAACTTGCTGCACACAACACTTCTTCGTAGGAAAATAAATGATTCCTTGAAACTAACTAGCTTATTTCACACAGTACAGTGTTCAGCAATGAAAGTGTTTGTTTTCTCAACAAACTACTTTAGAAATGAGGTGAATCTACCAAGTTGTATATCTTTTTAGATTACATTAACAAGGAATGTTTGAACTTGCTGCACACAACCTTCTTCGTAGGAAAATAACTGATTCCTGAACCGAACTAGCTTATTTCACACAGTACAGTGTTCGGCAATGAAGGTGTTTGTTTTCTAAACAAACTAGTTTAGAAATGAGGTGAAACTTGTAAGATTGTACATCTTGTTAGATTACATTAAACAAGGAAAGTTTGAACTTGCTGCACTCAACCTTCTTCGTAGGGAAAGCAAATGATTCCTAAACCAAACTAGCTTATTTCACACAGTACAAGATTCAGAAATGAAGATGTTTGTTTTCTAAACAAACTACTTTAGAAATGAGGCGAATCAACTAACATATACATCTTGTTAGATTACATTAACTAGGAATGTTTGTACTTGCTGCCCTCAACCTTCTTCCTAGGAAAGCAACTGATTCCTAGAACCAAAACAGCTTATTTCACTCAGTACAGTGTTTGGCAATGAAGGTGTTTGTTTTCTCAAAAAAGTTTTAGAAATGAGGAGAACCTAATAAGTTGTACATCTTGTTAGATTACATTAACAAGGAAAGTTTGAACTTGCTGCACTCAACCTTCTTCGTAGGAAAGCAACTGATTCCTAGAAGCAAACTAGCTTATTTCCACACAGTACAGGGTTCAGCAATGAAGATGTTTGTTTTGTAAACAAACTACTTTAGAAATGAGGCCAAACTACTAAGTTGTACATCTTTTTGGATTACATTAACTAGGAATGTTTGAACTTGCTGCACTCAACCTTCTTCGTAGGAAAGCAACTGATTCCTAGGACCGAACCAGCTTATTTTACACAGTATAGTGTTTGGCAATGAAGATGTTTGTTTTTTCTAAACCAACTACTTTAGAAATGAGGCGAATCTACTAACTTATACATCTTGAGAGAGATTACACAAACTAGGACAGTTTGAACTTGCTGCATTCAACCAAATAACATATACATTTGTAGGAAAGCAACTGATTCCTAGAACTAAAAACAGCTTATTTCACTCAGTACAGTGTTTGGCAATGAAGGTGTTTGTTTTCTCAACAAACTACTTTAGAAATGAGGTGAACCTACCAAGTTGTACATCTTTTTAGATTACATTAACAAGGAATGTTTGAACTTGCTGCACTCAACCTTCTTCGTAGGAAAGCAACTGATTCCTAGAACCAAAACAGCTTATTTCACACAGTACAGTGTTCGGCAATGAAGATGTTTGTTTTTTAACAAACTACTTTAGAAATGAGGTGAACCTACTAAGTTGTACATCTTTTTAGATTACATTAACTCAAGGAATGTTTGAACTTGCTGCACTCAACCTTCTTCGTAGGTAAATAACTGATTCCTAGAACCGAACTAGCTTATTTCACACAGTACAGTGTTCGGCAATGAAGTTGTTTGTTTTCTCAAGAAATAATTTAGAAATAAAGTGAATCTTGTAAGATGGACATCTTGTTAGATTACATTAAACAAGGAAAGTTTGAACTTGCTGCACTGTACCTTCTTCGTAGGAAAGCATGTGATTCCTAAACTGAACTAGCTTATTTCACACAGTATAGGGTTCAGCAATGAAGATGTTTGTTTTCTAAACAAAGTACTTTAGAAATGAGGCGAATCAACTAACATATACATCTTGTTAGATTACACAAACTAGGAGATTTTGTACTTGCTGCTCTCAACCTTCTTCACAGGAAAGCAACTGATTCCTAGACCCAAAACAGCTTATTTCACTTAGTACAATATTTGGCAATGAGGGTGTTTGTTTTCTACACAAAGTAGTTGAGAAATGAGGAGAATCTAAAAAGTTGTACATTTTGTTAGATTACAGAAACAAGGAAAGTTTGAACTCACTGCACTCAAACTTTTTCGTAGGAAAGCACCTGAATCCTACACTGAACTAGCTTATTTCACCCAGTATACTGTTCAGCAATGAAGATGTTTGTTTTCTAAACAAAGTACTTTAGAAATGAGACGAATCAACTAACATATACATCTTGTTAGATTACACAAACGAGGAAAGTTTGTACTTGCTGACCTCAACCTTGTTCGCAGGAAAGCAACTGATTCCTAGAACCAAAACAGCTTATTTCACTTAGTACAATATTTGGCAATGAAGGTGTTTGTTTTCTACACAAAGTAGTTGAGAAATGAGGAGAATCTAAAAAGTTGTACATCTTGTTAGATTACACAAACAAGGAAAGTTTGAACTTGCTGCACTCAACCTTCTTCGTAGGAAAGCAACTGATTCCTAGGACTGTACCAGCTTATTTTACACAGTATAGTGTTTGGCAATGAAGATGTTTGTTTTCTAAACAAACTACTTTAGAAATGAGGTGAATCTACTAAGTTGTACATCTTGAGATTACATTAACTAGGACAGTTTGAACTTGCTGCACTCAACCTTCTTCATAGGAAAATAACTGATTCCTAGAACCGAACCAGCTTATTTCACAGAGTACAGTGTTCGGCAATGAAGGTGTTTGTTTTCTCAACAAACTACTTTAGAAATGACGTGAACCTACCAAGTTGTACATCTTTTTAGATTACATTAACAGGGAATGTTTGAACTTGCTGCACACAACCTTCTTCGTAGGAAAATAACTGATTCCTTGAACCAAACTAGCTTATTTCACACAGTACAGTGTTCGGCAATGAAGGTGTTTGTTTTTCTAAACAAGGTAGTTTAGAAATGAAGTGAAACTTTTAAGATGTACATGTTGTTAGATTACACAAACAAGGAAAGTGTGAACTTGCTGCACTCAACCTTCTTCATAGGAAAGCATCTGATTCCTAAACTGAACTAGCTTATTTCACACAGTACAGGGTTCAGCAATGAAGATGTTTGTTTTCTAAACAAAGTACTTTAGAAATGAGGCGAATCAACTAACATATACATCTTGTTAGATTACACAAACTGGGAATGTTTGTACTTGCTGCCTCAACCTTCTTCTTAGGAAAATAACTGATTCCTAGAACCAAAACAGCTTATTTCACTCAGTACAGTGTTTGGCAATGAAGGTGTTTGTTTTCTAAACAAAGTAGTTTAGAAATGAGGAGAAAACTAAACAAGTTGTACATCTTGTTAGATTACACAAACAAGGAAAGTTTGAACTTGCTGCACTCAACCTTCTTCTTCATAGGAAAGCAACTGATTCCTAAAACTGAACTAGCTATTTTCACACAGTACAGGGTCCGGCAATGAAGATGTTTGTTTTTAAACAAACTACTGTAGAAATGAGGCCAATCAACTAAGTGGTATATCTTGTTAGATTACATTAACTAGGAAAGTTTGTACTTGCTGCGCTCAACCTTCTTCGCAGGAAAGCAACTGATTCCTAGAACCAAACTAGCTTATTTCACTCAGTACAATATTTGGCAATGAAGGTGTTTGTTTTCTACACAAAGTAGTTTAGAAATGAGGAGAATCTA
Organism: Orientallactaga sibirica; assembly: GCA_036365145.1. Classification (NCBI taxonomy): domain Eukaryota; kingdom Metazoa; phylum Chordata; class Mammalia; order Rodentia; family Dipodidae; genus Orientallactaga; species Orientallactaga sibirica. Next base: position 177,273 of record JAEOAD010001078.1, on the reverse strand, counting down.
ATAAGTTGTACATCTTGTTAGATTACATTAACAAGGAAAAGGTTTGAACTTGCTGCACTCAACCTTCTTCCTAGGAAAGCAACTGATTCCTAGAAACAAACTAGCTTATTTTCACACAGTACAGTGTTTGGCAATGAAGATGTTTGTTTTTACAAACTACTTTAGAAATGAGGTGAATCTACTAAGTTATATCTTTTTAGATTACATTAACTAGGAATGTTTGAACTTGCTGCACTCAACCTTCTTCGTAGGAAAATAAATGATTCCTAGAACCTAACTAGCTTATTTCACACAGTACAGTGTTTGGCAATGAAGGTGTTTGTTTTTCAACAAAAAGTACTTTAGAAATGAGAAATCTACCAAGTTGTACATCTTGTTAGATTACATTAACAAGGAATGTTTGAACTTGCTGCACTCAACCTTCTTCGTAGGAAAAATAACTGATTCCTAGAACCGAACTAGCTTACTTCACACAGTACAGTGTTCAGCAATGAAGGTGTTTGTTTTCTAAACAAACTACTTTAGAAATGAGGCCAAAACTACTAAGATGTACATCTTTTTAGATTACACAAACAAGGAATGTTTGAACTTGCTGCACTGAACCTTCTTCGTAGGAAAGCAAAAGATTCCTAAATGAAACTAACTTAGCTTATTTCACACAGTATAAGATTCAGCAATGAAGATGTTTGTTTTCTAAACAAACTACTTTAGAAATGAGGAGAATCTACTAACATATACATCTTGTCAGATTACACAAACTAGGAAAGTTTGAACTTGCTGCCCTCAACCTTCTTCTTGAAAATCAACTGATTCCTAGAACCAAAACAGCTCATTTCACTCAGTACAGTATTTGGAAATGAAGGTGTTTGTTTTCTAAACAAACTAGTTTAGAAATGAGGAGAGTCTAATAAGTTGTACATCTTGTTAGATTACACAAACAAGGAAAGTTTGAACTTGCTGCACTCAACCTTCTTCAGAGGAAAGCAACTGATTCCTAGAACTGAACTAGCTTATTTCACACAGTACAGGGTTCAGCAATGAAGATGTTTGTTTTGTAAACAAACTACTTTAGAAATGAGGCCAATCAACTAACATGGTACATCTTTTTGGATTACATTAACTAGGAATGTTTGAACTTGCTGCACTCAACCTTCTTCATAGGAAAGCAACTGATTCCTAGAACCGAACCAGCTTATTTTACACAGTACAGTGTTGGCAATGAAGATGTTTGTTTTCTAGACCAACTACTTTAGAAATGAGGCGAATCTACTAAGATTGACATCTTGTTAGATTACACAAACAAGGAAAGTTTGAACTTGCTGCACTCAACCTTCTTCGTAGGAAAGCAACTGATTCCTAGAACTGAACAAGCTTATTTCACACAGTACAGTGTTCAGCAATGAAGATGTTTGTTTTCTCAACAAACTACTTTAGAAATGAGGTGAACCTACTAAGTTGTATATCTCTTTTTAGATTACATTAACAAGGAATGTTTGAACTTGCTGCACTCAACCTTCTTCACAGGAAAGCAACTGATTCCTAGAACCAAAACAGCTTATTTCACACAGTACAATGTTTGGCAATGAAGATGTTTGTTTTCAACAAACTACTTTAGAAATGAGGTGAACCTACCAAGTTGTACATCTTTTTAGATTACATTAAACAAGGAATGTTTGAACTTGCTGCACTCAACCTTCTTCGTAGGAAAGCAACTGATTCCTTGAACTGAACTAGCTTATTTCACACAGTACAGTGTTCAGCAATGAAGATGTTTGTTTTCTAAACAAAGATAATTTAGAAATGAGACGAATCAACTAAATACATCTTGTTAGATTACACAAACGAGGAAAGTTTGTACTTGAACTGACTTCACACTGTACCTTCTTCGTAGGAAAGCATGTGATTCCTAAACTGAACTAGCTTATTTCACACAGTATAGGGTTCAACAATGAAGATGTTGTACAAACAAAGTTTTAGAAATTACAACTAACATATACATCTTGTTAGATTACACAAACTAGGAGATTTTGTACACTGCTCTCAACCTTCTTCACAGGAAAACAACTGATTAATTCCTAGACCCAAAACAGCTTATTTCACTTAGTACAATGTTTTGGCAATGAAGGTGTTTGTTTTCTAAACAAAGTAGTTTAGAAATGAAGAGAAACTAAAAAGTTGTACATGTTGTTAGATTACACAAACAAGGAAAGTTTGAACTGACTGCACTCAAACTTTTTCGTAGGAAAGCACCTGAATCCTACACTGAACTAGCTTATTTCACCCAGTATACTGTTCAGCAATGAAGATGTTTGTTTTCTAAACAAAGTACTTTAGAAATGAGACGAATCAACTAACATATACATCTTGTTAGATTACACAAACGAGGAAAGTTTGTACTTGCTGACCTCAACCTTGTTCGCAGGAAAGCAACTGATTCCTAGAACCAAAACAGCTTATTTCACTCAGTACAATATTTGGCAATGAAGGTGTTTGTTTTCTACACAAAGTAGTTGAGAAATGAGGAGAATCTAAAAAGTTGTACATCTTGTTAGATTACACAAACAAGGAAAGTTTGAACTTGCTGCACTCAACCTTCTTCGTAGGAAAGCAACTGATTCCTAGGACTGTACCAGCTTATTTTACACAGTATACGGTTTGGCAATGAAGATGTTTGTTTTCTAAACCAACTACTTTAGAAATGACGCGAATCTACTAACTTATACATCTTGAGAGGTTACACAAACTAGGACAGTTTGAACTTCCTGCACTCAACCTTCTTCATAGGAAAGCAACTGATTCCGAGAACCGAACCAGCTTATTGCACACAGTACAGTGTTCGGCAATGAAGGTGTTTGTTTTCTCAACAAAGTACTTTAGAAATGAGGTGAACCTACCAAGTTGCACATCTTTTTAGATTACATTAACAAGGAATGTTTGAACTTGTTGCACTCAACCATCTTTGTAGGAAAGCAACTGATTCCTAGAACCAGAACAGCTTATTTCACATAGTACAGTGTTCGGCAATGAGGATGTTTGTTTTCTCAACAAACTACTTTAGAAATGAGGTGAACTCACCAAGTTGTACATCTCTTTAGATTACATTAACAAGGAATGTTTGAACTTGCTGCACTCAACCTTCTTCGTAGGAAACCAACTGATTCCTAGAACCGAACCAGCTTATTTCACACAGTACAGTGTTCGGCAATGAAGGTGTTTGTTTTCTCAACAAACTACTTGAGATATGAGTTGAACCTACCAAGTTGTACATCTTTTTAGATTACATTAACAGGGAATGTTTGAACTTGCTGCACACAACCTTCTTCGTAGGAAAATAACTGATTCCTTGAACCAAACTAGCTTATTTCACACAGTACAGTGTTCAGCAATGAAGGTGTTTGTTTTCTAAACAAGGTAGTTTAGAAATGAAGCGAAACGTTTAAGATGTGCATGTTGTTAGATTACACAAACATGGAAAGTGTGAACTAACTGCACTCAACCTTCTTCATAGGAAAGCATCTGATTCCTAAACTGAACTACCTTATTTCACACTGTATAGGGTTCAGCAATGAAGATGTTTGTTTTCTAAACAAAGTACTTTAGAAATGAGGCGAATCAACTAACATATACATCTTGTTAGATTACACAAACTGGGAAAGTTTGTACTTGCTGCCCTCAACCTTCTTCCTGGGAAAGCAACTGATTCCTAGAAACAAAACAGCTTATTTCACTCAGTACATTTGGCAATGAAGGTGTTTGTTTTCTACACAAAGTACTTTAGAAATGAGGAGAATCTAGTAAGTTGTACATCTTGTTAGATTACACAAACAAGGAAAGTTTGAACTTGCTGCACTCAACTTTCTTCGCAGGAAAGCAACTGATTCCTAGAAACGAACTAGCTATTTTCACACAGTACAGTGTCCGGCAATGAAGATGTTTGTTTTTTAAACAAACTACTGTAGAAATGAGGCCAGTCTACTAAGTGGTATATCTTTTTAGATTACATTAACTAGGAAAGTTTGTACTTGCTGCGCTCAACCTTCTTCGCAGGAAAGCAACTGATTGCTAGGACCGAACCAGCTTATTTCACTCAGTACAATATTTGAAAATGAAGGTGTTTGTTTTTTACACAATGCAGTTTAGAAAAGCGAATCTAATAAGTTGTACATCCTGTTAGATTACATTAACAAGCAATGTTTGAACTTGCTGCACTCAACCTTCTTCGTAGGAAACCAACTGATTCCTAGAACCGAACCAGCTTATTGCACACAGTTCAGTGTTCGGCAATGAAGGTGTTCGTTTTCTCAACAAACTACTTTAGCAATGAGGTGAACCTACCAAGTTGTACATCTTTTTAGATTACATTAACAAGGAATGTTTGAACTTGCTGCACACAACCTTCTTCGTAGGAAAATAACTGATTCCTTGAAGCTAACTAGCTTATTTCACACAGTACAGTGTTCAGCAATGAAGGTGTTTGTTTTCTCAACAGACTACTTTAGATATGAGTTGAACCTACCAAGTTGTACATCTTTTTACATTCCATTAACAGGGAATGTTTGAATTTGCTCCACACAACATTCTTCGAGGGAAAATAACTGATTCCTTGAACCGAAGTAGCTTATTTCACACAGTACAGTGTTCGACAATGAAGGTGTTTGTTTTCTAAACAAGGTAGTTTAGAAATTAAGCGAAACTTGTAAGATGTACATGTTGATAGATTACACAAACAAGGTAAGTTTGAACTGACTGCACTCAACCTTCTTCGTAGAAAAGCATCTGATTCCTAAACTGATCTAGCTTATTTCACACAGTATAGGGTTCAGGAATGAAGATGTTTGTTTTCTAAACAAAGTACTTTAGAAATGAGGCGAATCAACTAACATATACATCTTGTTAGATTACACAAACTAGGAAAATTTGTACTTGCTGCCCTCATCCTTCTTCGCAGGAAAGCAACTGATTCGTTGAACCAAAACAGCTTATTTCACTCAGTACAATATTTGGCAATGACGCTGTTTGTTTTCTACACAAAGTAGTTCAGAAATGAGGAGAATCTAATAAGTTGTACATCTTGTTAGATTACACAAACAAGGAAAGTTTGAACTTGATGCAGTCAACCTTCTTCGCAGGAAAGCAACTGATTCCTAGAAACGAACTAGCTATTTTCACACAGTACAGGGTCCGGCAATGAAGATGTTTGTTTTTTAAACAAACTACTGTAGAAATGAGGCCAATCTACTAAGTCGTACATCTTTTTGGATTACATTAACTAGGAATGTTTGAACTTGCTGCACTCAACATTCTTTGTAGGAAAGCAACTGATTCCTAGGACCGAACCAGCTCATTTTACACAGTGCAGTGTTCGGCAATGAAGATGTTTGTTTTCTCAACAAACTACTTTAGAAATGAGGTGAACCCACCAAGTTGTACATCTTTTCAGATTACTTTAACAAGGAATGTTTGAACTTGCTGCAGTCAACCTTCTTTGTAGGAAAGCAACTGATTCCTAGAACCGAACCAGCTTATTTCACACAGTACAGTGTTGGGCAATGAAGATGTTTGTTTTCTAAACAAACTACTTTAGAAATGAGGTGAACTTACCAAGTTGTACATCTTTTTACATTACATTAACAAGGAATGTTTGAACTTGCTGCACACAACCTTCTTCATAGGAAAACAACTGATTAATTGAACCGAAGTAGCTTATTTCACACAGTACAGTGTTCAGCAATGAAGGTGTTTGTTTTCTAAACAAGGTAGTTTAGAAATGAAGTGAAACTTGTAAAGTGTAAATGTTGTCAGATTACACAAACAAGGAAAGATTGAACTGACTGCACTCAACCTTCTTCGTGGGAAAACATCTGATTCCTAAACTGAATTATCTTTTTTCACACAGTATAGGGTTCAGCAATGAAGATGTTTGTTTTCTAAACAAAGTACTTTAGAAATGAGGCGAATCAACTATCATATACATCTTGATAGATTACACAAACTAGGAAAGTTTGTACTTGCTACCCTCAACCTTCTTCGCAGGAAAGCAACTGATTCCTAGAACCAAAACAGCTTATTTCACTCAGTACAATATTTGGCAATGAAGGTGTTTGTTTTCTACACAAAGTAGTTTAGAAATTAGGCGAATCTAATAAGTTGGACATCTTGTTAGATTACACAAATAAAGGAAAGTTTGAACTTACTGCACTCAACCTTCTTTGCAGGAAAGCAACAGATTCCAAAAACGAACTAGCTATTTTCACACAGTACAGGGTTCGGCAATGAACATGTGTGTTTTCTAAACAAACTACTGTAGAAATGAGGCCAATCTACTAAGTGGTACATCTTTTTGGATTACACTAACTAGGAATGTTTGAACTTGCTGCACTCAACCTTCTTCATAGGAAAGCAACTGATTCCTAGAACCGAAGCAGCTTATTTCACACAGTACAGTGTTCGGCAATGAAGGTGTTTGTTTTCTCAACAAACTATTTAGATATGAGGTGAACCTACCAAGTTTTACATCTTATAGATTAAAGTAGCAAGGAACATTTGAACATGCTGAACACAACCTTCTTCGTAGGAAAATAACTGATTCCTTGAAGCGAACTAGCTTATTTCACACAGAACAGTGTTCGGCAATGAAGGTGTTTTTTTTCTCAACAAACTACTTTAGAAATGAGGTGAACCTACCAAGTTGTACATCTTTTTAGATTACATTAACAAGGAATGTTTGAACTTGCTGCACACAACCTTCTTCGTAGGAAAATAACTGATTCCTTGAACCGAACTAACTTATTTACACAGTACAGTGTTTGGCAATGAAGGTGTTTGTTTTCTAAACAAGGTAGTTTAGAAATGAAGCGAAAGTGGTAAGATGTACATGTTTTTAGATTACACAAACAAGGAAAGTGTGAACTGACTGCACTCAACCTTCTTCGTAGGAAAGCATCTGATTCCTAAACTGAACTAGCTTATTTCACACAGTATAGGGTTCAGCAATGAAGATGTTTGTTTTCTAATCAAAGTACTTTAGAAATGAGGCGAATCAACTAACATATACATCTTGTTATATTACACAAACTAGGAAAGTTTGTACTTGCTCCCCTCAACCTTCTTGGCAGGAAAGCAACTGATTCCTAGAAACGAACTGGCTATTTTCACACAGTACAGGGTCCGGCAATGAAGATGTTTGTTTTTTTAAACAAACTACTGTAGAAATGAGGCCAATCTACTAAGTGGTATATCTTTTTAGATTACATTAACTAGGAATGTTTGAACTTGCTGCAATCAACCTTCTTCTTAGGAAAGCAAGTTATTCCTAGAACCGAACTATCTTATTTCACACAGTAAAGTGTTCAGCAATGAAAATCTTTGTTTTCTCATCAAACTATTTCAGAAATGAGGTGAATCTATTAAGTTGTACATCTTTTTAGATTACATGAACAAAGAAAGTTTGTACTTGTTGTACTCAACCTTCTTCGTAGGAAAGCAAATGATTCCTAGACCGAAATAGCTTATTTCACACAGTAGAGGGTTCAGCAATGAAGATGTTTGTTTTCTAAACAAAGTACTTTAGAAATGAGGCGAATCAACTATCATATACATCTTGTTAGATTACACAAGCTAGGAAAGTTTGTCCATGCTGCCCTCAACCTTCTTCGCAGGAAAGCAGCTGATTCCTAGAACCAAAACAGCTTATTTCACTCTGTACAATATTTGGCAATGAAGGCGTTTGTTTTATACACAAAGTAGTTTAGAAATGAGGCGAATCTAGTAAGTTGTACATCTTGTTAGATTACGCAAAGAAAGTTTGAACTTGCTGCACTCAACCTTCTTCGTAGGAAAGCAAATGATTCCTAGAAAAGAACTAGCTATTTCACACAGTACAGGGGTCTGCAATGAAGATGTTTGTTTTTTAAACAAACTACTGTAGAAATGAGGTCAATCTACTAAGTTGTACATCTTTTTGCATTACATTAATTATTAATGTTTGAACTTGCTGCACTCAACATTCTTTGTAGGAAAGCAACTGATTCCTAGGACCGAACCAGCTTATTTTACACAGTGCAGTGTTCGGAAATGAAGATGTTTGTTTTCTCAACAAACTACTTTAGAAATGAGGTGAACGTACCAAGTTGTACATCTGTTCAGATTACTTTAACTAGGAATGTTTGAACTTGCTGCACTCAACCTTCTTCGTAGGAAATCAACTGATTCCTCGAACCGAACCAGCTTATTTCACACAGTACAGTGTTTGGCAATGAAGGTGTTTGTTTTCTAAACAAGGTAGTTTAGAAATGAAGTGAAACTTGTAAAGTGTACATGTTGTTAGATTACACAAACAAGTAAAGATTGAACTGACTGCACTCAACCTTCTTCGTAGGAAAGCATCTGATTCCTAAACTGAACTATCTTTTTTCACACAGTATAGGGTTCAGCAATGAAGATGTTTGTTTTCAAAACAAAGTACTTTAGAAATGAGGCGAATCAGCTATCATATACATCTTGTTAGATTACACAAACTAGGAAAGTTTGTTCGTGCTTCCCTCAACCTTCTTCGCAGGAAAGCAACTGATTCCTAGAACCAAAACAGCTTATTTCACTCAGTACAATATTTGGCCATGAAGGTGTTTGTTTTCTACACAAAGTAGTTTAGAAATGAGGCGAATCTAATAAGTTGTACATCTTGTTAGATTACACAAATAGGAAAGTTTGACCTTGCTGCATTCAACCTTCTTCGCAGGAAAGCAACTGATTCCTAGATACGAACTAGCTATTTTCACACAGTACAGGGATCGGCAATGAAGATGTGTGTTTTCTAAACAAACTACTGTAGAAATGAGGCCAATGTACTAAGTGGTACATCTTTTTGGATTACATTAACTAGGAATGTTTGAACTTGCTGCACTCAACCTTCTTTGTAGGAAAGCAACTGATTCCTAGGACCGAATCAGCTTATTTTACACAGTATACGGTTTGGCAATGAAGATGTTTGTTTTCTAAAGCAACCACTTTAGAAATGAGGCGAATCTACTAACTTATACATCTTGAGAGATTACACAAACTAGGACAGTTTGAACTTGCTGCACTCAACCTTCTTCGTAGGAAAGCAACTGATTCCTAGAACCGAAGCAGCTTATTTCACACAGTACAGTGTTTGGCAATGAAGGTCTTTGTTTTCTCAACAAACTACTTTAGATAAGAGGTGAACCTACCAAGTTGTACATCTTTTTAGATTACAGTAGCAAGGAACGTTTGAACTTGCTGCACACAACCTTCTTCGTGGGAAAATAACTGATTCCTTCAAGCAAACTAGCTTATTTCACACAGTACTGTGTACGGCAATGAAGGTGTTTGTTTTCTCAACAAACTACTTTACAAATGAGGTGAAACTACCAAGTTGTACATCTTTTTAGATTACATTGACAGGGAATGTTTTAACTTGCTGCAAACAACCTTCTTCGTGGGAAAATAACTGATTCCTTGAACCGAACTATCTTATTTCACACAGGACAGTGTTCGGCAATGAAGGTGTTTGTTTTCTAAACAAGGTAGTTTAGAAATGAAGCGAAACTTGTAAGATGACCATGTTGTTAGGTTACACAAACAAGGAAAGTATGAACTGACTGCACTCAACCTTCTTCGTAGGAAAGCATCTGATTCCTAAACTGAACTAGCTTATTTCACACAGTATAGGGTTAAGCAATGAAGATGTTTGTTTTCTAAACAAACTACTTTAGAAATGAGGCGAATCAACTAACATATACATTTTGTTAGATTACACAAACTAGGAAAGTTTGTACTTGGTGCCCTCAACCTTCTTCCTGGGAAAGCAACTAATTCCTAGAACCAAAACAGCTTATTTCACTCAGTACAATATTTGGCAATGAAGGTGTTTGTTTTCTACACAAAGTAGTTTAGAAATGAGGAGAATCTAATAATTTGTACATCTTGTTAGATTACACAAACAAGGAAAGTTTGAACTTGCTGCACTCAACCTTCTTCGCAGGAAAGCAACTGATTCTTAGACACGAACTAACTATTTTCACACAGTACAGGGTCTGGCAATGAAGATGTTTGTTTTATAAACAAACTACTGTAGAAATGAGGCCAATCTACTAAATGGTATATCTTTTTAGATTACATTAACAAGGAATGTTTGAACTTGCTGCACTCAACCTTCTTCGAAAGGAAAGCAACTTATTCCTAGAACCGAACTAGCTTATTTCACACAATACACTGTTTGGCAATGAAAATCTGTTTTCTCAACAAAATATTTCAGAAATGAGGTGAATCTATTAAGTTGAACATCTTTTTGATTACATTAACAAATAAAGTTTGTACTTGCTGCACTCAACCTTCTTCGTAGAAAAGCAACTGATTCCTAGAAACGAACTAGGTATTTTCACAGTACAGGGTCCGGCAATAAAGATGTTTGTTTTTTAAACAAACTACTGTAGAATTGAGGCCAATCTACTAAGTGGTACATCTTTTTAGATTACATTAACTAAGAATGTTTGAACTTGCTGCCCTCAACCTTGTTCATAGGAAAACTACTGATTCCTAGAACCGAAATAGCTTATTTCACACAGTATACAGTTTGGCAATGAAGATGTTTGTTTTCTAAACCAACTACTTTAGAAATGAGGCGAATCTACTAACTTATACATCTTGTGAGCTTACAAAAACTAGGACAGTTTCAACTTGCTGCACTCAACCTTCTTCGTAGGAAAGCAACTGATTCCTAGAACCGAACCAGCTTATTTCACACAGTACAGTGTTCGGCAATGACGATGTTTGTTTTCTCAACAAACTACTTTAGAAATGAGGTGAACCTACCAAGTATTACATCTTTTTAGATTACATTAACAAGGAATGTTTGAACTTGCTGCACACAACATTCTTTGTAGGAAAACAACTGATTACTTGAACCGAACTACCTTATTTCACACAGTACAGTGTTCGGCAATGAAGGTGTTTGTTTTCTAAAAAAGGTAGTTTAGAAATGAAGTGAAACTTGTAAAGTGTACATGTTGTTAGATTACACAAACAAGGAAAGATTGAACTGACTTCACTCAACCTTCTTCATGCGAAAACATCTGATTCCTAAACTGAACTATCATTTTTCACACAGTATAGGGTTCAGTAATGAAGATGTTTGTTTTCTAAACAAAGTACTTTAGAAATGAGGCGAATCAACTATCATGTACATCTTGGTAGATTACACAAACTAGGAAAGTTTGTACTTGCTGCCCTCAACATTATTCGCAGGAAAGCCACTGATTCCTAGCAGCAAAACAGCTTATTTCACTCAGTACAATATTTGGCAATGAAGGTGTTTGTTTTCTACACAAAGTAGTTTAGAAATGAGGAGAATCTAAAAAGTTGTACATCTTGTTAGATTACACAAACAAGGAAAGTTTGAACTTGCTGCACTCAACCTTCTTCGCAGGAAAGCAACTGATTCCTAGAAACAAAGTAGCTATTTTCACACAGTACAGGGTCCGGTGATGAAGATGTTTGTTTTTTAAACAAACTACTGTAGAAATGAGGCCAATCTACTAAGTGGAATATCTTTTTAGATTACATTAACTAGAAATGTTTGAACTTGCTGTACTCAACCTTCTTCGTAGGAAAGCAAATGATTCCTAGAACCAAAACAGCTTATTTCACTCAGTACAATATTTGGCAATGAAGGTGTTTGTTTTCTACACAAAGTAGTTTAGAAATGAGGTGAACCTAATAAGTTGTACATCTTGTTAGATTACACAAACAAGGAAAGTTTGAACTTGCTGCACTCAACCTTCTTCGCAGGAAAGCAACTGATTCCTAGAAAAGAACTAGCTATTTTCACACAGTACAGGGTTCGGCAATGAAGATGTTTGTTTTTTAAACAAACTACTGTAGAAATGAGGCCAATGTACTAAGTGGTACATCTTTTTGGATTACATTAACTAGGAATGTTTGAACTTGCTGCACTCAACCTTCTTCTTAGGAAAGCAACTGATTCCGAGGACCTAACCAGCTTATTTTACGCAGTATACGGTTTGGAAAAGAAGATGTTTGTTTTCTAAACCAACTACTTTAGAAATGAGGCAAATCTAGAAACTTATACATCTTGAGAGATTACACAAACTAGGACAGTTTGAACTTGCTGCACTCAACCTTCTGCGTAGGAAAGCAACTGATTCCTAGAATCAAACCAGCTTATTTCACACAGTACAGTGTTCGCCAATGAAGGTGTTTGTTTTCTCAACAAACTACTTTAGAAATGAGGTGAACCTACCAAGTATTACATCTTTTTAGATTACATTAACAAGGAATATTTGAACTTGCTGCACACCACATTCTTCGTAGGAAAACAACTGATTACTTGAACCTAACTAGCTTATTTCACACAGTACAGTGTTCGACAATGAAGGTGTTTGTTTTCTAAAAAAGGTAGTTTAGAAATGAAGTGAAACTTGTAAAGTGTACATGTTGTTAGATTACACAAACAAGGAAAGATTGAACTGACTTCACTCAACCTTCTTCGTGCGAAAACATCTGATTCCTAAACTGAACTATCTTTTTTCACACAGTATAGGGTTCAGTAATGAAGATGTTTGTTTTCTAAACAAAGTACTTTAGAAATGAGGCGAATCAACTATCATGTACATCTTGGTAGATTACACAAACTAGGAAAGTTTGTACTTGCTGCCCTCAACATTATTCGCAGGAAAGCCACTGATTCCTAGCAGCAAAACAGCTTATTTCACTCAGTACAATATTTGGCAATGAAGGTGTTTGTTTTCTACACAAAGTAGTTTAGAAATGAGGAGAATCTAAAAAGTTGTACATCTTGTTAGATTACACAAACAAGGAAGGTTTGAACTTGCTGCACTCAACCTTCTTCGCAGGAAAGCAACTGATTCCTAGAAACAAACTAGCTATTTTCACACAGTACAGAGTCCGGCGATGAAGATGTTTGTTTTTTAAACAAACTACTGTAGAAATGAGGCCAATCTACTAAGTGGAATATCTTTTTAGATTACATTAACTAGAAATATTTGAACTTGCTGTACTCAACCTTCTTCGTAGGAAAGCAAATGATTCCTAGAACCAAAACAGCTTATTTCACTCAGTACAATATTTGGCAATGAAGGTGTTTGTTTTCTACACAAAGTAGTTTAGAAATGAGGTGAACGTAATAAGTTGTACATCTTGTTAGATTACACAAACAAGGAAAGTTTGAACTTGCTGCACTCAACCTTCTTCTAGGAAAGCAACTGATTCCTAGAAACGAACTAGATATTTTCACACAGTACAGGGTTCGGCAATGAAGATGTTTGTTTTTTTAAATAAACTACTGTAGAAATGAGGCCAATGTACTAAGTGGTACATCTTTTTGGATTACATTAACTAGGAATGTTTGAACTTGATTCCCTCAACCTTCTTCGTAGGAAAGCAACTGATTCCGAGGACCGAACCAGCTTATTTTACACAGTATACGGTTTGGAAAAGAAGATGTTTGTTTTGTAAACCAACTACTTTAGAAATGAGGCAAATCTAGAAACTTATACATCTTGAGAGATTACACAAACTAGGACAGTTTGAACTTGCTGCACTCAACCTTCTGCGTAGGAAAGCAACTAATTCCTAGAACCGAACCAGCTTATTTCACACAGTACACTGTTCCGCAATGAAGATGTTTGTTTTCTCAACAAACTACTTTAGAAATGAGGTCAACCTACCAAGTTATACATATTTTTAGATTACATTAACAAGGAATATTTGAACTTGCTGCACTCAACCTTCTGCGTAGGAAAGCAACTGATGCCTAGGACCGAACCAGCTTAATTATACAGTATATGGTTTGGCAATGAAGATGTTTGTTTTCTAAACCAACTACATTAGAAATGAGGCGAATCTATTAACTTATACACCTTGAGAGATTACACAAACTAGGACAGTTTGAACTTGCTGCACTCAACCTTCTTTGTAGGAGACCAACTGATTCCTAGAACCGAACCAGCTTATTTCACACAGTACAGTGTTCGGCAATGAAGATGTTTGTTTTCTCAACAAACTACTTTAGAAATGAGGTGAACCTACCAAGTTGTACATCTTTTTAGATTACATTAACAAGGAATGCTTGAACTTGCTGCACGCAACCTTCTTCGTAGGAAAATAACTGATTCCTTGAACCTAACTAGGTTATTTCACACAGTACCGTGTTCGGCAATGAAGGTGTTTGTTTTCTAAACAAGGTAGTTTAGAAATGAAGCGAAACTTGTAAGATGTACATGTTGTTAGATTACACAAACAAGGAAAGTTTGAACTGACTGCACTCAACCTTCTTCGTAGGAAAGCATCTGATTCCTAAACTGAACTAGCTTATTTCACACAGTATAGGGTTCAGCAATGAAGATGTTTGTTTTCTAAACAAAGTATTTTAGAAATGAGGCGAATCAACTAACATATACATCTTGTTAGATTACACAAACTAGTAAAGTTTGTACTTGCTGCCCTCAACCTTCTTCGCAAGAAAGCAACTGATTCCTAGAACCAAAACAGCTTATTTCACTCAGTACAATATTTGGCAATGAAGGTGTTTGTTTTCTACACAAAGTAGTTTAGAAATGAGGAGAATCTAATAAGTTCTACATCTTCTTAGATTACACAAACAAGGAAAGTTTGAACTTGCTGCCCTCAACCTTCTTCGCAGGAAAGCAACTGATTCCTAGAAACAAACTAGCTATTTTCACACAGTACAGGGTCCGGCAATGAAGATGTTTGTTTTTTAAACAAACTACTGTAGAAATGAGGCCAATCTACTAAGTGGTATATCTTTTTAGATTACATTAACTAGGAATGTTTGAACTTGCTGCACTCAACCTTCTTCGCAGGAAAGCAACTGATTCCTAGAAACGAACTATCTATTTTCTCACAGTACAGGGTCCGGCAATGAAGATGTTTGTTTTTTAAACAAACTACTGTAGAAATGAGGCCAATCTACTAAGTGGTATATCTTTTTAGATTACATTAACTAGGAATGTTTGAACTTGCTGCACTCAACTTTCTTCGTAGAAAAGCAACTGATTCCTAGAACCAAACTAGCTTATTTCACACACTACGGTGTTTGGCAATGAATATGTTTGTTTTCAAAACAAAATACTTTAGAAATGAAGCGAAACTTGTAAGTTGTACATCTTCTTATATTACACAAACAAGGAAATTTGAACTTGCTGGACGCAACCTTCTTCGTAGGAAAGCAACTGATTCCCAGAACCGAACTTGCTTTTTTCACTCTGTACAGTGTTCAGCAATGAAGATGTTTGTTTTCTAAACAAACTTCTGTAGAAATGAGAGCCATCTACTAAGTTGTTAAACTCTTTAGATTACATTAAGAAGGAAAGTTTGAACTTGTTGCACTCAACCTTCTTGGTAGGAAAGCAAATGATTCCTAGAACTGAACTAGGTTATTTCACACAGTGTAGGGTTCAGAAATGAAGATGTTCATTTTATAAACAAACTACTTTAGAAATGATGCGAATCAACTAACTTATATATCTTCTTAGATTACACAAACCAGGAAAGTTTGAACTTGCTCCACTCAACCTTCTTCGTAGGAAAGCAACTGATTTCTAGAATCGAAACAGCTTATTTCACACAGTACCATATTTGGCAATGAAGGTGTTTGTTTTCTAAACAAAGTGGTTTAGAAATGAGCGGAATCTAATAAGTTGTACATCTGGCTAGATTATACAAACAAGGAAAGTTTGAACTTGCTGCACTCAACCTTTTTTGCAGGAAAGCAACTGATTCCTAGAAATGAACTAACTATTTGCACACAGTACAGGTTTCGGCAATGAAGATGTTTGTTTTCTAAACAAACTACTGTTGAAATGACGCCAATCGACTATCTCGTACATCTTGTTAGATTACACAAAGAAGGAAAGTTTGAACTTGCTGCACTCAACCTTCTCCGCAAAAGCAACTGATGCCTAGAACCCAAGCAGCTCATTTCACAGAGTACAATATTTGGCAATGAAGGTGTTTCTTTTCTAAACAAAGTAGTTCAGAAATTTGGCGAATCTAATAATTTGTACATCTGGTTAGATTACACAAACCAGGAAACTTTGAACTTGCTGCACTGAACCTTCTCCGTAGGAAACCAACTGATTCCTATAAAGGAACTAGCTCTTTTCACACAGTAATGGGTTTGGCAATGAAGATGTTTGTTTTCTTTACAAACTCCTGTAGAAATGACGCCAATCTCCTATGTTGTATATCTTGTTAGATTACACAAACAAGGAAAGTTTGAACTTGCTGCACCCAACCATCTTCGCAGGAAAGCAACTGATTCCTAGAAACAAAACAGCTTATTTCACACAGTACAATATTTGGCAATGAAGGTGCTTGTTTTCTAAACAAAGTAGTTTAGAAATGAGGCAAATCTAAAAAGTTGTACATCTTGTTAGAGTATGCAAACAAGGAAAGTAGCACTTGCTGCACTCAACCTTCTTCGTAAAAGCAACTGATTCCTAGAAACAAACTAGCTATTCTCACACAGTCAGGGTTCAGCAATGAAGATCTTTTGTTTCTAAACAAACTACTGTAGAAATGACGCCAATCTACTAAGTTGTACATCTTTTTAGATTACATTAACAAGGAAAGTTTGAACTTGCTGCACTCAACCTTCTTCTTAGGAAAGGAACTGACTCCTAGAACCGCGCTAGCTTATTTCACACTCTACAGTGTCTGGCAATGAAGATGTGTTTCTCTTCTAAACAAAGTAGTTTAGAAATTAAGGGAAATTGTAAGTCATACATCTTGTTAGATTACACAAACTAGGAAAGTTTGAACTTGCTGGACTCAAACTTCTCGTCGGAAAGCAACTGATTCCTAGAACTGAACTAGCTTATTTCACACAGTACAGTGTTCGGCAATGAAGATATTTGTTTCCTAAACAAACTTCTGTAGAAATGAGACTAATCTACTAAGTTGTACATCTTTTTAGACTACATTAACAAGGAAAGTTTGAACTTGTTGCAATCAACTTTCTTCATAGGAAAGCAACTGATTCCTGGAAACGAACTAGCTATTTTACACAGTACAGCATTCGGCAATGAAGATGTTTGTTTTCTAAACGAACTACTTTAGAAATGACGCGAATCTACTAAGTTGTACATCTTTTTGATTACATTAACAAGGAAAGTTTGAACTAGCTGCACTCAACCTTCTTCATAGGAAAGCAACTGAATCCTAGAACCAAACTAGCTTATTTCACACAGTACAGGGTTCGGCAATGAAGATGTTTGTTTTCTACACAACGTAGTTTAGAAATGAAGCGAAACTTGTAAGTTGTCCATCTTCTTACATTACACAAACAAGGAAATTTGAACTTGCTGTACGCAACCTTCTTCATAGGAAAGCAACTGATTCCAAGAACTGAACTTGCTTTTTTCACACCGTACAGTGTTCGGCAATGAAGATGTTTGTTTTCTAAACAAACTTCTGTAGAAATGAGATCCATCTACTAAGTTGTGAAACTTTTTAGATTACATTAAGAAGGAAAGTTTGAACTTGTTGCACTCAACCTTCTTCGTAGGAAAGCAAATGATTCCTAGAACCGAACTAGCTTATTTCATAAAGTGTAGGGTTCGGAAATGAAGATGTTTGTTTTATGAACAAACTCCTTTAGAAATGAGGTGAATCTACTAACTTATACACCTTCTTAGATTACACAACCTAGGAAAGTTTGAAATTGCTGCAATCAACCTTCTTCGTACGAAAGCAACTGATTCCTAGAACCAAAATAGGTCATATCACACAGTACAATATTTGGCAATGAAGGTGTTTGTTTTCTAAACATAGTTGTTTAGAAATGAGCCGAATCTAGTAAGTTGTACATCTGGTTAGATTATACAAAGAAGTAAAGTTTGCACTTGCTGCACTCAACCTTCTTCTTAGGAAAGCAACTGATTCGTAAAAACGAACTCGCTATTTTCGCACAGTACCGGGTTCGGCAATGAAGATATTTATTTTCTAAAGAAACTACTGTAGAAATGACGCCAAACTACTGCGTTGTACATCTTCTTAAATTACACAAACAAGGAAAGTTTGAACTTGATGCACTCAACCTTCTTCGCAGGAAAGCAACTGATTGCTAGAACCGAACTAACTTATTTCACACATTATGGTGTTCGGCAATGAAGATGTTTGTTTTTAAACAAAGTACTGTAGAAATGAGGCCCATCTACTAAGTTGTACTTCTTTTTAGATTACATTAACAAGGAAAGTTTGACCTTGTTGGACTCAACCTTATTCGTAGGAAAGCAAATAACTCCTAGAACCGAACTAGCTTATTTCACACAGTATAGGGTTCGGAAATGAAGATGTTTGTTTTTATAAACAAACTACTTTAGAAATTAGGCTAATCTACTAACTTATACATCTTGTTAGATTACACAAACTAGGAAATTTTGAACTTGCTGCACTCAACCTTCTTTGTAGGAAATCAACTGATTCCTAGAACCGAAACAGCTATTTTCACCCAATACAATATTTGGCAAGGAATGTGTTTGTTTTCTCAACAAAGTAGTTTACATATGAGGCGAATCAAATAACTTTTACATCTTGTTAGATTACACAATCAAGGAAAGTTTGAACTTGCTGCACTCAACCTTCTTCGTAGGAAAGCAACTGGTTCCTAGAAATGAACTAGCTATTTTCACACAATACTGGGTTCGGCAATGAAGATGTTTGTTTTCTAAACAAAGTAGTTTAGAAATGAAGCGAAACTGGAAAGTTGTACATCTTGTTAGATTATACAAACAAGTAAAGTTTGAAGTTGCTGCACTCAACCTTCTTCGTAGGAAAGCAAATGATTCATAGAACCGAACTAGCTTATTTCATACACTATAGTGTTCGGCAATGAAGATGTTTGTTTTTTAAACAAACTACTATACAAATGAGGCCAATCTACTAAGCTGTACATCTTTTTTTACATTACATTAACAAGGTAAGCTTGAATTTCTTGCACTCAACCTTCTTCGTAGGACTGCAACTGATTCCTAGAGAACTAGCTTATGTAACACAGTAGAGTGTTCGGTAATGAAGGTGTTTGTTTTCTAAACAAAGTAGTTTAGAAATGAAGCAAAACTTGTAAGGTGTATATCTTGTTAGATTTCACAATCAAGGAAAGTTTGAACTTCCTGCACTCAACCACCTTCATTGGAAAGCAACTGATTCCTAGCACCAAACTAACTTATTTCACACAGTAAAGTGTTTGACAATGAAGATGTTTGTTTTCTCAACAAACTACTTCAGAAATGAGGTGAATCTATTAAGTTGTACATCTTTTTAGATTACATTAACAAGAAAAATTTGAACTTGTTGCACTCAACCATCTCTGTAGAAATGCAACTGATTCCTAGAAATGAACTAGCTTATTTCACACAGTATAGTGTTCGGTAATGAAGATGTTGGTTTTTTAAACAAACTACTGTAGAAATGAGGCCAATGTACTAAGTGGTACATCTTTTTAGATTACATTAACAAGGAATGTTTGTACTTGTTGCACTCAACCTTCTTCGTAGGAAAACAACTGATTCCTAGAACCGAACTAGCTTATTTCACACAGTATAGGGTTTGGCAATGAACATGTTTGTTTTCTAAACCAACTACTTTAGAAATGAGGCAAATCTACTAAGTTATACATCTTGCTAGATTACACAAACTGGGAAAGTTTGAGCTTGCTGCACTCAACCTTCTTTGTAGGAAAGCAACTGATTCCTAGAACCGAACCAGCTTATTTCACACAGTACAGTGTTTAGCAATGAAGATGTTTGTTTTCTCAACAAACTACTTTAGAAATGAGGTGAACCTACTAAGTTGTACATCTTTTTAGATCACATTAACAAGGAATGTTTGAACTTGCTGCACACAACCTTCTTCATAGGAAAGTAACTGATTCCTTGAACCGAACTATCTTATTTTACACAGTACAGTGTTCGGCAATGAAGGTGTTTGTTTTGTAATCCAAGTAATTTAGAAATGAGGCAAAACTTGTTAGTTGTACATCTTGTTAGATTACACAAACAAGGAATGTTTGAACTTGCTGCACTTAACCTTCTTCGTAGGAAAGCAACTGATTCCCAGAACCGAACTAGCTTAGTTCACACAGTACAGTGTTCGGCCATGAAGATCTTTGTTTTCTGAACAAACTATTTTAGAATTGAGGTGAATCTATTAAGTTGTACATCTTTTTACATTACATTAACAAAGAAAGTTTGTACTTGTTGCACTCAACCTTCTTCGTAGGAAAGCAACTGATTCCTAGACCGAACTAGCTTATTTAACACAGTATAGGGTTCAGCAATGAAGATGTTTGTTTTCTAAGCACAGTACTTTAGAAATGAGGCAAATCAACTAACATATACATCTTGTTAGATTACACAAACTAGGAAAGGTTGTACTTGCTGCCCTAAACCTTCTTTGCAGGAAAGCAACTGATTCCTAGAACCAAAACAGCTTATTTCACTCAGTACAATATTTGGGTATGAAGGTGTTTATTTTCTACACAAAGTAGTTTAGAAATGAGGCGAATCGAAAAAGTTGTACATCTTGTTATATTACACAAACAAGGAAAGTTTGAACTTGCTGCACTCAACCTTCTTCGTAGGAAAGCAACTGATTCCTAGAAACGAACTAGGTATTTTCACAGAGTACAGGGTTCGGCAATGAAGATGATTGTTTTTAAAACAAACTACTGTACAAATGAGGCCAATCTACTAAGTGGTACATCTTTTTAGATTACATTAACTAGGAATATTTGAACGTGCTGCACTCAATCTTCTTCTTAGGAAAATAACTGATTGCTTGAACCGAACCAGCGCATTTCACACAGTACAGTGTTCGGCAATGAAGGTGTTTGTTTTCTAAACAAATTAGTTTAGAAATGAAGCGAAACTTGTAAGGTTTACATCTTGTTAGGATACACAAACGAGGAAAGTTTGAACTTGTTGCACTCAACCATCTTCGTTGGAAAGCAACTGATTCCTTGCACCGTACTAGCTTATTTCACACTGTATAGTGTTGGGCAATAAAGATGTTTGTTTTCTCAACAAACTACTTTGGAAATGAGGTGAATCTATTAAGTTGTACATCTTTTTAGATTACATTAACAAGGAAAGTTTAACTTGTTGCACCCAACCATCTCCGTAGTAATGCAACTGATTCCTAGAACCGAACTAGCTTATTTCACACAGTATAGTGTTCAGCAATGAAGATATTTGTTTTTTAAACAAACTACTGTAGAAATGAGGCCAATATACTAAGTGGTTCACCTTTTTAGATTACCTTAACAAGGAATGTTTGAACTTGTTGCACTCAACCTTCTTTGTAGGAAAACAACTGATTCCTAGAACTGAACTAGCTTATTTCACACAGTATAGGGTTTGGCAATGAAGATGTTTGTTTTCTAAACCAACTACTTTAGAAATGAGGTGAATCTACTACCTTATACATCTTGTGAGATTACACAATCTAGGAAAGTTTGAACTTGCTGCACTCAACCTTCTTCGTAGGAAAGCAACTGATTCCTAGAACCGAACCAGCTTATTTCACACAGTACAGTGTTCGGCAATGAAGGTGTTGGTTTTGTAAACAAAGTAGTTTAGATATGAAGCGAAACTTATTAGTTGTACATCTTTTTAGATTACATTACCAAGGAATGTTTAAAATTGCTGCACACATTCTTCTTCATAGGAGAATAACTGATTCCTTGAACCAAACTAGCTTATTTCAAACACTACAGTGTTGGGCAATGAAGATGTTTGCTTTCTAACCAAAGCAGTTTAGAAATGAAGTGAAACTTGCAAGTTGTACATCTTGCTAGATTACACGAACAAGGAAAGTTTTAACTTGCTGCACTCAACCTTCTTCGTAGGAAAGCAATTGATTCCTAGAATCGAAATAGCTATTTTCACACAGTTCAAGGTTCGACAATGAAGGTGTTTGTTTTGTAAACAAACTACTGTAGAAATGACGACAATCTACTAAGTTGTACATCTTTTTAGATTACATTTACAAGGAAAGTTTGAACTTGTTGCACTCAACCTTCTTCGTAGGAAAACAACTGATTCCTAGAACCAAACTATCTTATTTCAAACAATATAGGGGTCCGCAATGAAGATGTTTGTTTTCTAAACAAACTACTTTAGAAATGAGTCGAATCTACAAACTTATACATTTTGTGAGATTACAGAACCTAGGAAAGTTTGAACTTGCTGCACTCAACCTTCTTCGTAGGAAAGCAACTGATTAATAGAACCGAACCAGCTTATTTCACACAGTACAGTGTTCGGCAATGAAGATGTTTGTTTTCTCAACAAACTACTTTAGAAATGAGATGAATTTATTAAGTTGTACATCTTTTTAGATTACATTAACAAGGAAAGTTTGAACTTGTTGCACTCAACCATCTCCCTAGAAATGCAACTGATTCCTAGAACCGAACTAGCTTATTTCACACATTACAGTGTTTGGCAATGAAGATGTTTCTTTTCTAAACAAAGTAGTTTAGAAATGAAGCGAAACTTGTAAGTTGTACATCTTGTTAGATTACACAAACAAGGAATGTTTGAACTTGGTGCACTCAACCTTCTTCCTAGGAAAGCAACTGATTCCTAGAACCGAACTAGCTTATTTCACACAGTACAGTTTTCGGCAATGAAGATGTTTGTTTTCTCAACAAACTATTTTAGAAAATATGTGAATCTATTAAGTTTTACATCTTTTTCGATTGCATTAACAAAGAAAGTTTGTACTTGTTGCACTCAACCTTCTTCGTAGGAAAGCAACTGATTCCTAGAACAAACTAGCTTATTTCACACAGTATATGGTTCAGCAATCAATACGTTTGTTTTCTAAACAAACTACTGTAGAAATTAGGTCAATCTACTAAGTTGTATCTCTTTTTAGATTACATGAACAAGGAAAGTTTGAACTTGCTGCACTCAACCATCTCCTGAGAACAGCAACTGATTCCTAGAACCGAACTAGCTTATTACACAGAGTATATGGTTCGGCAATGAAGATGTTTGTTTTCTAAACAAACTACTTTAGAAATAAGGTGAATCAACTTACTTATACGTCGTGTAACATTACACAAACTAGGAAAGTTTGAACTTGCTGCACTCAACCATCTTCGTAGGAAAGCAACTGATTCCTAGAACTGAACTACCTTATTTCACACAGTACAGTGTTCAGCAATGAAGATTTTCGTTTTGTAAAGAAAGTAGTTTAGAAATGAAGCGAAACTTGTAATTGTACATCTTGTTAAATTACATAAACAAGGAAACTTTGAACTTGCTGCTCTCAACCTTCTTCCTAGGAAAGCAACTGATTCCTATAACCGAACTAGCTTATTTCACACAGTACAGTATTCGGCAATGAAGATGTTTGTTTTCTCCACAAACTACTGTAGAAATGAGGCCAATCTACTAAGTTGTACATCTTTTTAGATTCCATTAACAAGGAAAGATTGAACTTGTTGCACTCAACCTTCTTCGTAGGAAAGCACGTGATTCCTAGACTGAACTAGCTTATTTCACACAGTTTATGGTTCGGCAATGAAGATGTTTGTTTTCTAAACAAACTTCTGTAGAAATGAGGTAAATCAACTAAATTATGCAACTTGTTAGTTTACACAAACTAGGAAAGTTTGAACTTGCTGCCCTCCATCTTCTTCATAGGAAAGCAACTGAATCCTGGAACCGAAATAGCTTATTTCACACAGTACAATATTTGGCAAAGAACGTGTTTTTTTTTTTAAACAAAGCAGTTTATAAATGAGGGGAATCTAAGAAGCTGTATATCTTGTTAGATTACACAAACAAGGAAAGGTTGAAATTGCTGCACTCAACTTTGTTCGTATGAAAACAACTGATTCCTACAAATGGACTAGCTATTTTCACAGAGTACAGGGTTCGGCAATGAAGATGCTTATTTTCTACACAAACTACTGTAGAAATGATGCTAGTCTACTAAGTTGTACATCTTTTTAGATTACATTAACAAGGAAAGTTTGAACTTGTTGCACTCAACCTTCTTCGTAGGAAAGCAACTGATTCCAAGAACCGAAATAGCTTATTTCACACAGTACAGTGTTCAACAATCAAGATGTTTGTTTTCTAAAGAAAGTAGTTTAGAAATGAAGCGAAACTTGTAAATTGAATATCTTGTTAGATTACACAAACAAGGAAAGTTTGAACTTGCTGCACTCAACCTTCTTCGTAGGAAAGGAACTGATTCCTAGAACTGAACTAGCTTATTTCACACAGTACAGTGTTCGGCAATGAAGATGTTTGTTTTCTCAACAAACTACTTTAGAAATGAGGTGAATCTATTAAGTTGTACATCTTTTTAGATTACATTAACAAGGAAAGTTTGAACTTGGTGCCCTCAACCATCTCCCTAGAAATGCAACTGATTCCTAGAACCGAACTAGCTTATTTCACACGTTAAAGTGTTCGGCAATGGAGATATTTCTTTTCTAAACAAAGTAGTTTAGAAATGAAGCGAAACTTGTAAGTTGTACATCTTGTTAGATTACACAAACAAGGAATGTTTGAACTTGGTGCACTCAACCTTCTTCCTAGGAAAGCAACTGATTCCTAGACCAAACTAGCTTATTTCACACAGTATAGGGTTCAGCAATCAATACGTTTGTTTTCTAAACAAACTACTGTAGAAATTAAGCCAATCTACTAAGTTTTACCTCTTTTTAGATTACATGAACAAGGAAAGTTTGAACTTGCTGCACTCAACCATCTCCTGAGAAAAGCATCTGATTCCTAGACCGAACTAGCTTATTTCACAGTTTATGGTTTGGCAATGAAGATGTTTGTTTTCTAAACAAACTTCTGTAGAAATGAGGCAAATCAACTAAATTATACAACTTGTTAGTTTACACAAACTAAGAAAGTTTGAACTTGCTGCCCTCAACCTTCTTCGTAGGAAAGCAACTGAATCCTAGAACCGAAACAGCTTATTTCACACAGTACAATATTTGGCAAAGAATGTGTTTTTTTTTCTAAACAAAGCAGTTTATAAATTAGGCGAATCTAAGAAGTTGTATATCTTGTTAGATTACACAAACAAGGAAAGTTTGAAATTGCTGCACTCAACCTTGTTTGTACGAAACCAACTGATTCCTACAAATGAACTAGCTATTTTCACAGAGTACAGGGTTCGGCAATGAAGATGTTTGTTTTCTAAACAAACTACTGTAGAAATGAAGCTAGTCTACTAAGTTGTACATCTTTTTAGATTACATTAACAAGGAAAGTTTGAACTTGGTGCACTCAACCTTCTTCGTAGGAAAGCAACTGATTCCAAGAACCGAAATAGCTTATTTCACACAGTACAGTGTTCAACAATCAAGATGTTTGTTTTCTAAAGAAAGTAGTTTAGAAATGAAGCGAAACTTGTAAGTTGAATATCTTGTTAGATTACACAAACAAGGAAAGTTTGAACTTGCTGCACTCAACCTTCTTCGTAGGAAAGGAACTGATTCCTAGAACTGAACTAGCTTATTTCACACAGTACAGTGTTTGGCAATGAAGATGTTTGTTTTCTCAACAAACTACTTTAGAAATGAGGTGAATCTATTAAGTTGTACATCTTTTTAGATTACATTAACAAGGAAAGTTTGAACTTGGTGCCCTCAACCATCTCCCTAGAAATGCAACTGATTCCTAGAACTGAACTAGCTTATTTCACACGTTAAAGTGTTCGGCAATGGAGATATTTCTTTTCTAAACAAAGTAGTTTAGAAATGAAGCGAAACTTGTAAGTTGTACATCTTGTTAGATTACACAAACAAGGAATGTTTGAACTTGGTGCACTCAACCTTCTTCCTAGGAAAGCAACTGATTCCTAGACCAAACTAGCTTATTTCACACAGTATAGGGTTCAGCAATCAATACGTTTGTTTTCTAAACAAACTACTGTAGAAATTAAGCCAATGTACTAAGTTTTACCTCTTTTTAGATTACATGAACAAGGAAAGTTTGAACTTGCTGCACTCAACCATCTCCTGAGAAAAGCATCTGATTCCTAGACTGAACTAGCTTATTTCACAGTTTATGGTTTGGCAATGAAGATGTTTGTTTTCTAAACAAACTTCTGTAGAAATGAGGCAAATCAACTAAATTATACAACTTGTTAGTTTACACAAACTAAGAAAGTTTGAACTTGCTGCCCTCAACCTTCTTCGTAGGAAAGCAACTGAATCCTAGAACCGAAACAGCTTATTTCACACAGTACAATATTTGGCAAAGAATGTGTTTTTTTTTTCTAAACAAAGCAGTTTATAAATTAGGCGAATCTAAGAAGTTGTATATCTTGTTAGATTACACAAACAAGGAAAGTTTGAAATTGCTGCACTCAACCTTGTTTGTATGAAACCAACTGATTCCTACAAATGAACTAGCTATTTTCACAGAGTACAGGGTTCGGCAATGAAGATGTTTGTTTTCTAAACAAACTACTGTAGAAATGAAGCTAGTCTACTAAGTTGTACATCTTTTTAGATTACATTAACAAGGAAAGTTTGAACTTGGTGCACTCAACCTTCTTCGTAGGAAAGCAACTGATTCCAGGAACCGAAATAGCTTATTTCACACAGTACAGTGTTCAAAAATCAAGTTTTCTAAAGAAAGTAGTTTAGAAATGAAGTGAAACTTGTAAGTTGTATATCTTGTTAGATTACACAAACAAGGAAAGTTTGAACTTGCTCCACTCAACCTTCTTCGTAGGAAAGGAACTAATTCCTAGAACTGAACTAGCTTATTTCACACAGTACTGTGTTCGGCAATGAAGATGTTTGTTTTCTCAACAAATTACTTTAGAAATGAGGAGAATCTATGAAGTTGTACAACGTTTTAGATTACATTGACAAAGAAAGTTTGAACTTGTTGCACTCAACCATGCCCGTAGAAAAACAACTGAATCCTAGAACCGAGCTACCTTATTTCACACAGTACACGGTTCGGCAATGAAGATGTTTGTTTTCTAAACAAACTACTTTAGAAATGAGGCGAATCTACTAACTTCTATATCTTGTTAGATTACACAAACTAGGAAAGTTTGAACTTGCTGCACTCAACATTGTCTGTACTAAAGCAACTGATTCCTAGAACTGAAACAGCTTATTTCACACAGTACAATATTTGGGAATGAACGTGTTTGTTTTCTAAACAAAGTAGTTTAGAAATGAGGCGAATCTAATACGTTGTATATCTTGTTAGATTACACAAACAAGGAAAGTTTGAACTTGCTGCACTCAACCTCCTTCGTCGGAAAGCAACTGATTCTTAGAAAGGAACTAGCTATTTTCACACAGTATAGTGCTCGGCAATGACGATGTTTGTTTTCTAAGCAAACTACTGCAGAAATGACGCCAATCTACTATATTGTACATCTTGTTAGATTGCACAAAAAAGGAAAGTTTGACCTTGCTGCACTCTACCTTCTCCACAGGAAAGCAACTGATTCCTAGAACCAAAACAACTTATTTCACACAGTACAATATTTGGCAATGAAGGTGTTTGTTTTATAAACAAAGTAGTTTAGAAAAGAGGCGAATCTAATAAGTTGTACATCTGGTTAGATTACATAAACAAGGATAATGTGAACTTGCTGTACTCAACCTTCTTCGTAGAAAAGCAACTGATTCCCAGAAACGAACTAGATTATTTCACACAGTACCGTGTTCTGCAATGAAGATGTTTGTTTTCTAAACAAACTACTTTAGAAAGGAGGTTGATCTACTAAGTTGTACATCTTTTTAGATTACATTAACAAGGAAAGTTTGGACTTCTTGTACTTAACCATCTCCCTACAAAAGCAACTGATTCCTAGAACCGAACTAGCTTATTTCACACGCTACAGTGTTTGGCAATGAAGATGTTTGTTTTCTAAACAAAGTAGTTTAGAAATGAAGCAAAACTTTTACGTTGTACATCTTGTGTGATTACACTAACAAGGAAAGTTTAAACTTGCTGAACTCAACCTTCTTCGTAGAAAAACAACTGATTCCTCGAACCGAACTAGCTTATTTCACACAGTACAGTGTTCGGCAATGAAGGTGTTTGTTTTCTAAACAAGGTAGTTTAGAAATGAAGCGAAACTTGTAAGATGTACATGTTGTTAGATTAGACAAACAAGGAAAGTTTGAACTGACTGCACTCAACCTTCTTCGTAGGAAAGCATCTGATTCCTAAACTGAACTAGCATATTTCACACAGTATAGGGTTCAGGAATGAAGATGTTTGTTTTCTAAACAAAGTACTTTAGAAATGAGGCGAGTCAACTAACATATACACCTTGTTAGATTACACAAACAAGGAAAGTTTGTACTTGCTGCCCTCAACCTTCTTCGTAGGAAGGCAACTGATTCCTAGAACCGAAGTAGCTTCTTTCCCACAGTACAGGGTTTGGCAATGAAGATGTTTGTTTTCTAAACAAACTACTGAAGAAGTGAGGCTAATCCACTAACTTATACATCGTGTTAGATTCCACAAACTGTGAAAGTTTAAACTTGCTGCACTCAACCTTCTTCGTAGTAAAGCAACTGATTTCTAGAACCGAAACAGCTTATTTCACACACTACAATATTTGGCAATGAAGTTGTTTTTTTTCTAAACAAACTACTGTAGAAATGACACCAATCTACCTGGTTGTACATCTTTTTAGATTGCATTAACAAGGAATGTTTGAACTTGCTACACTCAACCTTCTTCGTAGGAAAGCAACTGAAACCTAGAACCGAACTAGCTTATTTCACAGAGTACTGCGTTCGGCTATGAAGATGTTTGTTGTCTAAAAAAGTAGTTTGGAAATGAAGCGAAACTTGTAAGTTGTAAATCTTGTTAGATTACACAAACAAGGAACGTTTGAACTTGCTGCACTAAATCTTTTTCGTAGCAAAGCAAATGATTCCTAGAACTGAAACAGCTTATTTCACACAGTACAATATTTGACAATGAAGGTGTTTGTTTTCTAAACAACCTACTTTAAAAATGAGATGAATCTATTAAGTTGAACATCTTTTTAGATTACATTAACAAGGAACCTTTGAACTTGTTGCACTCAACCCTCTCCGTAGAAAAGCAACTGATTCCTAGAACCGAACCAGCTTATTTCACAAACTACAGTGTTTGGCAATGAAGATGCTTGTTTTCTAAACAAATTAGTATAGAAATGAGGTGAAACTTGTACGTTGTACATCTTGTTAGATTACACAAACAAGGAATGTTTGAATATGCTGCACTCAACCTTCTTCGATGGGAAAGATACTGATTCCTAGAACAGAACTAGCTTATTTCATACACTACAGTGTTCGGCAATGAAGATGGTTGTTTTCTAAACAAACTACTTTAGAAACTAGGTGAATCTACTAACTTATAAATTTTCTTAGATTTCACAATCTAGGAACGTTTGAGCTTGCTGCACTCAACCTTCTTTGTAGGAAAGCAACTGATTCCTAGAACAGAAACAGCTTATTCCACACAGTACAATATTTGGCAATGAAGGTGTTTGTTTTCTAAACAAATTAGTTTAGAAATGATGCGAATCTAATAAGTTATACATCTTGATAGATTACACAAACAAGGAAAGTTTGAACTTGCTGCACTCAAACTTCTTCATAGGAATGCAACTGATTCCTAGAAATGAACTAGATATTTTCAGACAGTACAGGGTCGGCAATGAAGATGTTTGTTTTCTAAACAAACTACTGTAGAAATGATGCCAATGTACCTGGTTGTACATCTTTTTAGATTACATTAACAAGGAAAGTTTGAACTTACTGCACTCAATCTACTTCGTAGGAAAGCAACTGAAACCTATAACCGAACTAGCTTATTTCACACAGTACCGCGTTCGGCAATGAAGATGTTTGTTTTCTAAACAAAGTAGTTTAGAAATGAAGCGAAACTTGTGCGTTGTACATCTTGTTATATTACACAAACAAGGAAAGTTTGAACTTGCTACATTTAACCTTCTTCGATGGGAAAGCTACTGATACCTAGAACTGTACAACCATATTTCACAGAGTACAGCGTTCAGCAATGAAGATGTTTGTTTTCTAAAAAAAACTACTTAAAAATGAGGCGAATATACTAACTTATACATCTTGTTAGATTCACAGACTAGGAAAGATTGAACTTGCTGCACTCAACCTTCTTTGTAGGAAAGCAACTGATTCCTAGAACCAAAACAGTTTATTTCACACAGTACAATATTTGGCAATGAATGTGTTTGTTTTCTAAACAAAGTAGTTTAGAAATGAGGCAAATCTAATAAGTTGTACATCTTGTTAGATTACACAAACAAGGAAAGATTGAACTTGCTGCACTCAACCTTCTTCGTAGCAAAGCAACTGATTCCTAGAAACGAAGTAGCTATTTTCACACAGTACAGGGATCAGCAAAGAAGATGTTTGTTTTCTAAACAAACTACTGAAGTAATGAGGCCAATCTACTAAGTTGTACATCTTTTTAGATTACATTACCAAGGAAAGTTTGAACTTCTTTCACTCAACTTTCTTTGTAGGAAAATAACTTATTCCTAGAACCGAACTATCTTATTTCACACAGCATGGCTTCGGCAATGAAGATGGCTGATTTATAAACAAATTACTTTAGAAATGAAGCGAATCTACTAACTTATACATCTTGTGAGGTTACACAAACTAGGAACGTTTGAACTTGCTGCACTCAACCTTCTTCATAGGAAAGCAACTGATTCCTAGAATAGAACTAGCTTATTACACACAGTACACTGTTTGGAAATGAAGATGGTTGTTTTCTAAATAAAGCAGTTTAAAAATGAAGCCAAACTTGTAAGGTGGACACCTTGTTAGATTACACAAATAAGGAAAGTTTGAACTTGCTTAACTCAACCATCTTCGTAGGAAAGCTACCGATTCATAGAACCGAACTAGCTTACTTCACACAGTACAGGGTTCAGCAATGAAGATGTTTGTTTTCTAAACAAGCTAATGTAGAAATGAGGCCATCTCCTAAGTTGTACATCTTTTCAGATTACATTAACATGTAAAGTTTGAACTTGTTGC
Organism: Orientallactaga sibirica; assembly: GCA_036365145.1. NCBI lineage: Eukaryota > Metazoa > Chordata > Mammalia > Rodentia > Dipodidae > Orientallactaga > Orientallactaga sibirica. Next base: position 146,150 of record JAEOAD010001078.1, on the reverse strand, counting down.
TCTCAACCTTCTTCGTAGGAAAATAACTGATTCCTAGACCGAACTAGCTTATTTACACAGTATTGGGTTCGGCAATGAAGATGTTGTTTTCTAAACAAGCTACTGTAGAAATGAGGTGAATCAACTAACTTATACATCTTGTTAGATTACACAAATTAGGAAAGTTTGAACTTGCTGCACTCAACCTTCTTCGCAGGAAAGCAACGGATTCCTAGATCCAAAACAGCTTATTTCACATAGTACAATATTTGGCAATGAAGGTGTTTGTTTTCTAAACAAAGTAGCTGAGAAATGAGTCCAATCTAATAAGCTGTACATCTTGTTAGATTACACAAAGAAGGAAAGTTTAAACTTGCTGCACTCAACCTTCTTCGTAGGAGAGAAATGGATTCCTAGAAACGAACTAGCTGTTTTCACACAGTACAGGGTTCAGCAATGAAGATGTTTGTTTTCTAAACAAGCTACTGTAGACATGAAGCCAATCTACTAAGTTGTACATCTTTTTAGATTACATTAACAAGGAAAGATTGAACTTGTTGCACTCAACCTTCTTCGTAGGAAAACAATTGATTCCTAGACCGAACTAGCTTATTTCATACAGTATAGGGTTCAGCAATGAGGATGTTTGTTTTCTAAACAAGCTACTGTAGAAATGAGGCGAATTAACTAACTTATACATCTTGTTAGATTACACAAACAAGTAAAGTTTGAACTTGCTGCACTCAACCTTCTTTGTAGGAAAGCAACTGATTCCTAGAACGGAACTAGCTTATATCACACAGTACAGTGTTTGGCAATGAAGATGTTTGTTTTCTAAAGAAAGTAGCTTGGAAATGAAGCGAACCGTGTAAGTTGTACATCTTGTTAGATGTACAGTAGCAAAGCAAGTGATTCCTAGATCTGAAACAGCTTATTTGACACAATACAATATTTGGCAATTTAGGTGTTTGTTTTCTACACAAAGTAGTATAGAAATGAAGCTAAACTTGTAAGTGTACATCTTGTTAGATTACATTAACAAGTTAAGTTTGAACTTGCTACACTCAACCTTCTTAGTAGGAAAGCAACTGATTCCTAGAACCGAACTAGCTTATTTCACACAGTACAGCGTTCAGCAATGAAGATGTTTGTTTTCTAAACAAAGTAGTTTGGAAATGAAGCGAAACTTGTAAGTTGTACATCTTGGTAGATTACACACACAAGGAAAGTTTGAACTTGCTGCAGTCAACCTTCTTGGTAGGAAAGCAACTGTTTCATAGAACCGAACTAGCTTATTTCACATAGTACAGTGTTCGGGAATGAAGATCTTTGTTTGCAAAAGAAACTACTGTAGAAATGAGGAGAATCCATTAAGTTGTACGACTTTTTAGATTACATTAACAAGGAAGGTTTGAACTTGTTGCACTCAACCTTCTTCGTAGGAAAGCAAATGATTCCTAGACAGAACTAGATTATTTCACACAGTATATGGTTCGGTAATGAAGATATTTGTTTTCTAAACAAACTACTTTAGAAATGATCCCAACAACTAACTTATACATCTTCTTAGATTACACAAACTAGGAAAGTTTGAACTTGCTGCACTCATCCTTCTTCACAGGATAGTAACTGATTCCTAGAACCAAAACAGCTTTTTTCACACAGTAAATTATTTGTCAATGAAGGTGTTTCTTTTCTAAACAAAGTAGTTAAAAATGAGGTGAATCTAATAAGTTGTACATCTTGTTACATTACGCAAACAAGGAAAGTTTGAACTTGCTGCACTCAACCTTCTTCGTAGGAAAGCAACTGATTCCTAGAACCGAACTAGCTTATTTCACACAGTACAGTGGTCGGCAATGAAGATATTTGTTTTCTCAACAAACAACTTTAGAAATGAGGTGAATCTATGAAGTTGTACATCTTTTCAGATTACATTAACAAGGAAAGTTTGAACTTGTTGCACTGAACCATCTCCGTAGAAAAGCAACTGATTCCTAGGACCGAACTAGCTTAATTCACACATTACGGTGTTCGGCAATGAAGATGTTTCTTTTCTAAACCAAGTAGTTTAGAAATGAAGCGAAACTTGTAAGTTGTACATCTTGTTAGATTACACAAACAAGGAGTTTGAACTTGCTGCACTCAACATTCTTCAAAGGAAATCAACTGATTCCTAGAACCGAACTAGCTTGTTTCACACATTACAGTGTTCGCCAATGAAGATGTTTGTTTTATCAACAAACTATTTTAGAAATGAGGTGAATCTATTAAGTTTTACATCTTTTTAGATTACATTAACAAGGAAAGTTTGAACTTGTTGCATTCAACCTTCTGTTAGGAAAGCAAGTGATTCCTATACCGAACTAGCTTATTTCACACAGTAAAGGGTTCGGCAATGAAGGTGTTTGTTTTCTAAACAAACAACTGTAGAAATGAAGAGAATCAACTAACTTATACATCTTGTTAGATTACACAAACTAGGAAAGTTTGAAATTGGTACACTCAACCTTCTTAGCAGGAAAGCAAGTGATTCCTAGAACCAAAACAGCTTATTTCCCACACTACAATATTTGGCAATGAAGGTGTTTGTTTTCTAAACAAAGTAGTTTAAAAATGAGGCGAATCTTATAAGTTGTACATCTTGTTAGATTTCGCAAACAAGGAAAGTTTGAACTTGCTGCACTGAACATTCTTCATAGTAAAGCAACTGATTCCTACAAAGGAACTAGCTATTTTCACACAGTACAGGGTTCGGCAATGAAGATGTTTGTCTTCTAAACAAACTGCTGTAGGAATGACTCCAATCTACTAAGTTGTACATCTTCTTAGATTATATTAACAAGGAAAGTTTGAACTTGCTGCACTCAACCTTCTTCATAGGAATGCTACTGATTCCTAGAACCAAACTAGCTTATTTCACACAGTACAGTGTTCGGCAATGAAGATGTTTGTTTTCTAAACAAACTACTTTAGAAATGAGGCGAATCTACTAACTTATACATCTTGTTAGATTACACAAACTAGGAAAGTTTGAATTTGCTGCACTCAAACATCTTCGTTGGAACGCCACTAATTCATAGAAACGAACAAGCTATTTTCACACAGTATTGGTTCGGCAATGAAGATGTTTGTTTTCTAAACAAACTACGGATGAAATGACACCAATCTACAAAGTTGTGCATCTTTTTATATTACATTAACAAGGAATGTTTGAACTTGCTGCACTCAACATTCTTCGTAGAAAAACAAGTCATTACCTGATCCGAACTAGCTTATTTCACACAGTACAGTGTTTAGCAATGAAGATGTTTGTTTTCTAAACAAAGAAGTTTAGAAATAAAGCGAAACTTCTAAGTTGTATATCTTGTTAGATTACACAAACAAGGAACGTTTGAACTGGCTGCACTCAACCTTCTTCGTAGGAACACAAGTGATTCCTAGAACCGAAATAGCTTATTTCACACAGTATAGTGGACAGCAATGAAGATGTTTGTTTTCTAAACAAACTACCGTAGAAATGAGGCCAATCTACTAAGTTGTACATCTTTTTAGATTACATTAACAAGGAAAGTTTGAACTTGTTGCACTTAACCTTGTTCGTAGGAAAACTACTTATTCCCAGTACAGAACTAGCTTATTTCACACAGTATAGGGTTCGGCAGTGATGTTTGTTTTCAAACAAACTACTTTAGAAATCAGGCGAATCTACTAACTTATACATCTTGTGAGGTTACACAAACTAGGAAAGCTTGTACTTGCTGCACTCAACCTTCTTCATAGGAAAGCAACTGATTCCTAGAACCGAACCAGCTTATTTCACACAGAACAGTGTTCAGCAATGAAGATGTTTGTTTTTTCAACAAACTACTTTAGAAATGAGGTGAATCCACTAAGTTGTACATCTTTTTAGATTACATTAACGAGGAATGTTTGAACTTCCTGCACTCAACCTTCTTCGTAGGAAAACAACTGGTACCTTGAACCTAAATAGCTTAGTTCACACAGTACAGAGTTCCGCAATGAAGGTTTTTGTTTTCTAAAGAAATTACTGTAGAAAAGCGGCCAATGTAGTAAGTTGTACATCTTTTTAGATTCCATTAACAAGGAAAGTTTGAACTTGTTGCACGCAACCTTCTTAGTAGGAAAGCAAATGATTCCTAGAACCGAACTAGCTTATTTAACACAGTATAGGGTTGGGCAATGAAGATGATCGTTTTCTAAACAAACTTGCTGCACTCAACCTTCTTCTTAGGAAAGCAACTGATTCCTAGCACCAAACTACCTTATTTCACACAGTATAGTGTTCGGAAATGAAGATGTTTTTTTCCTCAACAAACTACTTCAGAAAGGAGGTGACTCTATTAAGTTGTACATCTTTTTAGATTACATTCACAAGGAAAGTTTTAACTGGTTGCAATCAACCATCTCCGTAGAAATGCAACTGATTCCTAGAACGAATGTAGCTTATTTCACACATTACATTGTTCAGCAATGGAGATGTTTCTTTTCTAAACAAAGTAGTTTAGAAATGAACTGAAACTTGTAATTTGTACATCTTCTTAGATTACACAAACCACGAAAGTTTGAACTTGCTGCACTCTACCTTCTTCGTAGGAAAGCAATTGATTCCCAGAAACTAACTTGTTATTTTCACACAGTACAATGTTTTGCAATGAAGATGTTTGTTTTCTCAGCAAGATACTGTAGAAATGAGGCCAATCTACTACGTTGTACATCTTTTACATTACATTAACAAGGAAAGTTTGAACTTGTTGCACTCAACCTTCTTCATAGAAAGGCAACTGATTCCTAGACCGAACTAGCTTATTTCACACAGTATAGGGTTCGGCAATGAAGATGTTTGTTTTCTAAACAACGTACTTTAGAAATGAGGCGAATCAACTAACATATACATCTTCTTAGATTACACAAACTAGGAAAGTTTGAACTTGCTGCACTCAACCTTCTTTGTAGGAAAGCAACTGATTCATAGATCCGAAACCACTTATCTCACACAGTACAATATTTGGGATTGAATGTATTTGTTTTCTAAACAAAGAAGTTTAGATATGAGGCGAATCTAGTAAATTGTATATCTTGTTAGATTACACAAACAAGGAAAGTTTGAACTTGCTGCACTCATCATTCTTCACAGGAAAGCAACTGATTCCTAGAAACGAACTAGCTTTTTTCAAACAGTACAGGGTTCGGCAATGAAGATGTTTGTTTTCTAAACAAACTACTGAAGAAACGATGCCAATCTCCTAAGTTGTACATCTTTCTAGATTACCTTAACAAGGAATGTTTGAACATGCTGCACTCAACCTTCTTCGTAGGAAAACAACTGACTCCTTGAACTGAACAAGCTTATTTCACACAGTACAGTTTTCACCAATGAAGATGTTTCTTTTCTAAACAATGTAGTTTAGAAATGAAGCGAATCTTCTAACTTGTATATCTTGTTAGATTACACCAAGAAGGAAAGTTTGAACTTGCTGCACTGAACCTTCTTCGTAGGAAAGGAAGTGATTACTAGAAATGAACCCACTTATTTCACACAGAACAGTGTTCGGCAAAGAAGATGTTTGTTTTCTCAATAAACTACTTTAGAAATGAGGTGAATCTACAAAGTTGTACATCTTGTTAGATTACATTAATGAGGAATGTTTGAACTTGCTGCACTCAACCGTCTTCGAAGGAAAACAACTGATTCCTTGAACTGAACTAGCTTATGTCACACAGTACAGGGTTCGGCCATGAAGGTGTTTGTTTTCTAAACAAGGTACTGTAGAAATGAGTCGAATCAACTAACTTATACATCTTGTTAGATTACACAAACTAGGAAAGTTTTAACTTGGTGCACTCAACCTTCTTAGCAGGAAAGCAACTGATTCCTAGAACCAAAACAGCTTATTTCACACAGTATAATACTTGGCAATGAAGGTGTTTGTTTTGAAAACAAAGTAGTTTAGAAATGAGTCGAATCTAATAAGTTGTACATTTTGTTAGCTTACGCAAACAAGGAAAGTTTGAACTTGCTGCACTCAACCTCCTGCGTAGGAAAGCAATTGATTCCCAGAAACTAACTTGTTATTTTCACACAATAAAATGGTCAGCAATGAAGATGTTTGTATTCTTAGCAAACTACTTTAGAAATGATGTGTATCAAGCCGGGCGTGGTGGCGCACGCCTTTAATCCCAGCACTCGGGAGGCAGAGGTAGGAGGATCGCTGAGAGTTCGAGGCCACCCTGAGACTACATAGTGAATTCCAGGTCAGCCTGGACCAGAGTGAGACCCTACCTCGCAAAAACCAAAAAAAAAAAAAAAATGATGCGTATCTACTAACTTGTATGTCTTTTTAGATTACACAAACAAGGTTAGTTTGAAGTTGCTGCACTCAACCTTTTTGGTAGGAAAGGAACTGATTCCTAGAAACCAACAAGCTTATTTGACACAGTACAGCGTTTGGCAATGAAGATGTTTGTTTTCTCAACAAACTACTTTAGAAATGAGGTGAATCTATTAAGTTGTACATCTTTTTATATTACATTAACAACGAAAGTTTGAAGTTGATGCACTCAACCGTCTCCTACAAAAGCAACTGATTCCAAGAACCGAAACAGCTTATTCACACAGTACAGTATTTGGCAATGAAGGTATTTGTTTTCTAAACAAAGTAGTTCAGAAATGAAGCGAAACTTTTAAGTTGTACATTGTGTTACATTACAGAAACATGGAAAGTTTGAACTTGCTGCACTCAACCTTCTTCATAGGAAAGCAACTGAATCCCAGAAACGAACTAGCTTCTTTCACACAGTAGAGTGTTAGGCAATGAAGGTGTTTGTTTTCTAAACAAGCTACTGTAGAAATAAGGATAATCTACTAAGTTGTACATCCATTTAGATTACATTAATAAGGAAAGTTTGAACCTGTGGTACTCAACCTTCTTAGTAGGAAAGCAACTGATTCCTAGACCAAAATAGCTTATTTCACACAGTATAGGGTTCGGCAATGAAGATGTTTATTTTCTAAACAAGCTACTGTTGAAATGAGGCGAATCAACGAACTTATACATCTTGTTAGATTACACAAATTAGGAAAGTTTGAACTTGCTGCACTCAACCTTCTTCGTAGGAAAGCTACTGATTTCTAGAACAGAACTAGCTTATTTCACACAGTACAGTGTTTGGCAATGAAGATATTTGTTTTCTAAACAAACTACTGTAGAAATGACGCCAATCTACTAAGTTGTACATCTTTTCAGATTACATTAACAAGGACAGTTTTAACTTGTTGCACTCAACCTTCTTCGTAGGAAAGCAAATGATTCCTAGAACCGAAGTAGCTTATTTCACACATTATGTGGTTCCACAATGAAGATGTTTGTTTTGCAAACGAACTACTTTAGAAATGAGGCGAATCTACTAACTTAGACATCTTGTTTGATTACACAAAGTAGGAACGTTTGAACTTGCTGCAATCAACATTTTTTGAAGGAAAGCAACTGATTCCTAAAACCGAAAGAGCTTATTTCACACAGTACAATATTTGGCAATGAAGATGTTTGTATTCTAAACAAAGTAGTTTAGAAATGAGGCGAATGAAATAAGTTGTACATCTTGTTAGATTACACAAAAAAGGATAGTTTGAACTTTCTGCACTCAACCTTCTTCGTAGGAAAGCAACTTATTCCTAGAAATGAACTAGGTATTTTCACACAGTACAGCGTTCAGCAATGAAGATGTTTGTTTTCTAAACGAACTACTGAAGAAATGATGCCAATGTAATAAGTTGTACATCTTTTTAGATTACACTAACAAGGAATGTTTGAACTTTATGCATTCAACTTTCTTCGTAGAAAAAGCAATGATTCATCAAACTGAACTAGCTTATTTCACACAGTACAGTGTTCGGCAATGAAGGTGTTTGTTTTCTAAACAAAGTAGTTTAGAAATGAGACGAATCAAATAAGTTGTACATCTTGTTAGTTTACACAAACAAGGAAAGTTTGAACTTGCTGCCCTCAACATTCTTCGTAGGAAAGCAACTGATTCCTAGAAACGAACTAGCTTATTTCACACAGTACAGTGTTAGGCAATGAAGATGTTTGCTTTCTAAACAAGATAATGTAGAAATGAGGCGAATCAACTAACTTATACATCTTGTTCGATTACACAAACTAGGAAAATTTGAACTTGCTGCACTCAACCTTATTCGCAGGAAAGCAACTGATTCGTAGAACCAAAACAGCTCATTTCACACAGTACAATATTTGGCAATGAAGGTGTTTGTTTTCTAAACAAAGTACTTTAGAAATGAGTCGAATCTAATAAGTTGTACATCTTGTTAGATTACACAAACAATGAAAGTTTGAACTTGCTTCACTCAACCTTGTTCGTATGCAAGCAACTGATTCCTAGAAACGAACTAGCAATTTTCAGAGTACAGGGTTCAGAAATGAAGATGTTTATTTTCTCAACAAATTACTGTAGAAATAACGCCAATCTGCTAGGTTGTTCATCTTTTTAGATTCCATTAACAAGGAAAGTTTGAACTTGAGGAACTCAACCTTCTTCATAGGAAAGCAACTGATTCCTAGAACCGAACTAGCTTATTTCACGCAGTACAGCGTTCGGCATGAAGATGTTTGTTTTCTAAACAAAGTAGATTGGAAATGAAGCGAAACTTGTAAGTTGTACATCTTGTTACATTACACAAACAAGGAATGTTTGAACTGCTGCACTCAACCTTATTCGTAGGAAAGCAACTGATTCCTAGAACCGAACTAGCTTATTTCACACAGTACCGTGTTCGGCAATGAAGATGTTTGTTTTCTAAGCAAACTGCTGTAGAAATGAGGCCAATCTACTAAGTTGTACATCTTTTTAGATTACATTAACAAGGAAAGTTTGAACTTATTGCACTCAAGCTTCTTCGTAGGAAAGCAAATGATTCCTAGAACCGAACTAGATTATTTCAAACAGTATAGTGTTTGGTAATGAAGATGTTTGTTTTCCAAACAAACTATTTTAGAAATGAGGCAAATCTACAAACGTATAAATCTTATTAGGTTACACAAACTAGGAAAGTTTGAACTTGCTGCACTCAACCTTTATTCTAGGAAAGAAACTGATTCCTAGAACCAAAACAGCTTATTTCACACAGTACAATGTTTCGAAATGAAGGTGTTTGTTTTCTCAACAAAGTAGTTTAGAAATGAGTTGAATCTAATAAGTTGTACAATTTGTTAGATTGGACAAACAAGGAAAGTTTCAACTTGCTGCACTCAACATTCTTCGTAGGAAAGCCACTGATACATAGAAACGAAGTAGATATTTTCACACAGTAAAGGGATCAGCAATGATGTTTGTTTTCTAAACAAACAACTGAAGAAATGACGCCAGTCTACTAAGTTGTACATCTTTTTAGATTACATTAACAAGGAATGTTTGAACTTGCTGCACTCAACCGTCTTCGTAGGAAAGCAACTGATTCCTCTAACGGAAGTACCTTATTTCACTGAATATAGTGGTCGGCAATGAAGATTTTTGTTTTTTAAACAAACTACTGTAGAAATGAGGGCAATAGACTAAGTCGTACATCTTTTTAGATTACATTAACAAGGAAAGTTTGAACTTGTTGCACTCTACCTTCTTCGTAGGAAAGGAACTGATTCCTAGACTGAACTAGCGTATTTAACACAGTATAGGGTTTGGCAGTGAAGATGTTTGTTTTTTAAACAAAGTAATTTAGAAATGAGGCGAATCAACTAACTTATACATCTTGTTAGAATAAACAAAGTAGAAAAGTTTGAACTTGCTGCACTCAACCTTCTTCGTAGGAAAGCAACTGATTTCTAGAACCGAAACAGCTTATTTCACACAGTACAATATTTGGCAATGAAGGTGTTTTTTTTCAAAACAAAGTAGTTCAGAAATGAAGCGAAACTTGTAAGTTGTAGATCTTGTTAGATTACACAAACAAGAAATTTTTGAACTTGCTGCACTCAACCTTCTTAGTAGGAAAGCAACTGATTCCTAGACCAAACTAGATTATTTCACACAGTATAGTTTTTCGGCAATGAAGATGTCTGTTTTTTTAAAAAAAAACTACTGTAGATATGAGGCCAATCTGCTAAGTTGTACATCTTTTTAGATTAGATTACCAAGGAAAGTTTTAACCTGTTGCACTCAACCTTCTTCGTAGGAAAATAACTGATTCCTAGAACCGAAATAGCTTATTTAACACAGTATAGTGTTTGGCAATGAAGATGGTTGTTTTCTAAACAAACGACTTTAGAAATGAGGTGAATCTACTAAATCATACATCTTGTTAGATTACACAAACTAGGAAAGTTTGAACTTGCTGCACTCAACCTTCTTCGTAGGAAACAACTGATTCCTAGAACAGTACTAGCTTATTCCACACAGTACAGTGTTTTGCAATGAAGATGTTTGTATTCTAAAAAAGTAGTTTAGAAATGAAGGGAAATTTGTAAGGTGTACATCTTGTTAGATTACACAAACAAGGAAAGTTTGAACTTGCTGCACTCAAACTCTTCGCAGGAAAGCAACTGATTCCCATATCCAAAACAGATTATTTCACACCGTACAGTATTTGGCATTGAAGGTGTTTCTTTTCTAAACAAAGTAGTTTAGAAATGAGTCAAATATAATAAGTTGTACATCTATTAGATTACACAAACAAGGAAAGTTTGAACTTTCTGCACTCAACCTTCTTCGTAGGAAAGCAACTGATTCCTAGAAACGAACTAGCTATTTTCACACATTACAGGGTTCGGCAAGGAAGATGTTTGTTTTCTAAAAAAACTACTGTAGAAATGACACCAATCTACATGGTTGTACATCTTTTTAGATTACATTAACAAGGAAAGTTTGAACTTGCTGCACTCAACCTTCTTCGTAGGATAGCAGGAGATTCCTAGAACCCAACTAGCTTATTTCACACAGTACAGCGTTCAGCAATGAAGATGTTTGTTTTCTAATCAAAGAAGTTTGGAAATAAAGTGAAACTTGTAAGTTGTACATCTTATTAGATTACCCAAAAAGGAAAGTTTGAACTTGCTGCACTCAACCTTCTTCGTAGCAAAAGCAACTGATTCCTACAACCAAAACAGCTTATTTCACACAATACAATATTTGGCAATGAAGGTGTTTGTTTTCTAAAAAAACTACTTTAGAAATGAGGTGAACCTATGAAGTTGAATATCTTTTTAGATTACATTAACAAGGAAAGTTTTAATTTGTTGCACTCAACCATCTCCGTAGAAAAGCAAGTGATTCCTAGAACCGAATTAGCTTATTTCACAAACTACAGTGTTTGGCAATGAAGATGTTTGTTTTCTAAACAAAGTAGTTTAGAAATAAAACGAAACTTGTACTTCGTACATCTTGTTAGATTACACAAACAAGGAAAGTTTGAACTTGCTGCACTCAACCTTCTTTATAGGAAAGCTATTGATTCCTAGAACCTAATTAGCTTATTTAACACAGTACAGTGTTCAGCAATGAACATGTTTGTTTTCTAAACAAACTACTGTAGAAATGAGTCCAATCTACTAAGTTGTACATCTTTTTAGATTACATTAACAGGAAAGTTTGAACTTGTTGCACTCAACCTTCTTTGTAGGACAGCAAATGATTCCTAGAACCGAACTAGCTTATTTCACACAGTATAGGGTTTGGCAATGAAGATGTTAGTTTTCTAAACAAACTACTTTAGAAGTGAGGCGAATCTACTCACTTATATATCTTGTTAGATTGCACAAACTAGGAAAGTTTGAACTTGCTGCACTCAACCTTCTCTGTAGGAAAGCAAATGATTCCTAGAACCAAAACAGCTCATTTCACACAGTACAGTATTTGGCAATGAGGGTGTTTGTTTTCTAAACAAAGTAGTTTAGAAATGAGTCAATGTAAAAAGTTGCACATCTTGTTAGATTACACAAACAAGGAAAGTTTGAACTTGCTGCACTCATCCTTCTTTTTAGGAAAGCAACTGATTCCTAGAAACGAACTACCTATTTTGATACAGTACAGGGTTCGGCAAAGAAGATGTTTGTTTTCTAAATAAACTACTGTAGAAATGATGCCAATCTACTAGGTTTTACATTTTTTAGATTACATTAACAAGGAAAATTTGAACTTGCTGCACTCAACCTTCTTCGTAGGAATGAAACTGATTCCTAGAACCGAACTAGCTTATTTCACACAGTACAGTGTTCAGCAATGAAGATGTTTGTTTTCTAAACAAAGTAGTTTGGAAATGAAGTGAAACTTTTACGTTGTACAACTTGTTAGATTACACAAACAAGGAAAGTTTGAAGTTGCTGCACTCAACCTTCTTCATAGGATAAGCAACTGATTCCTATAAACGAAGTAGGAATTTTCACACAGTACAGGGATCGACAATGAAGATGTTTGTTTTCTAAACAAACTACTGAAGAAATGTCGCCAATCTACTAAGTTGTACGTCCTTTTAGATTACATTAACAAGGGATGTTTGAACTTGCTGCACTGAACCTTCTTCGTAGGAAAGCAACTGATTACTAGAACCGAACTAGCTTATTTCAGTCAACATAGTGTTCGGCAATGAAGATGTTTGTTTTTTAAACAAACTACTGTAGAAATGAGGCCTATCTACTAAGTTGTACATCTTTTTAGATTACATTAACAAGGAAAGTTTGAACTTGATGCAGTCAACCTTCTTCGTAGGAAAGCAACTGATTCCTAGACTGAACTAGGTTATTTCACACAGTATAGGGTTCGGCAATGGAGATGTTTGTTTTCTTAAAAAACTACTTTAGAAATGAGGCTAATCAACTAACTTATACATCTTGTAAGATTACACAAATTAGGAAAGTTTGAACTTGCTGCACTCAACCGTCTTCGTAGGAAAGCAACTGAATCCTAGAACCAAACTAGCTTATTTCACACAGTGCAGTGTTCGGTAATGAAGATGTTTGCTTCTCAACAAACTACCTTAGAAATGAGGTGAAACTGTCACGCTGTACATCTTTTTAGATTACATTAAGAAGGAAAGTTTGAACTTGCTACACTCAAGCATCTCCGGAAAAAAGCAACTGATTCCTAGAACCGAAACAGCTTACTTCACACAGTACAATATTTGGAAATGAATGTGTTTGTTTTCTAAACAAAGTAGTTTAGAAATGAAACGAAGCTTGTAAGTTGTATATCTTGTTAGATTACACAAACAAGGAAAGTTTGAACGAGCTTCACTCAATCTTCTTCATAGGAGAGCAACTCATTCCTAGAACCGAACTAGCTTATTTCACACGGTACAGTGTTCGGCAATGAAGATGTTTGTTTTCTCAACAAACTACTTTAGAAATGAGGTGAATCTGTTAAGTTGTACATCTTTTAGATTACATTAACAAGGAATGTTTGAACTTGCTACACTCAACCATCTCCAGAGAAAAAGAACTGATTCCCAGAACCGAACTGGCTTATTTCACACACTACAGTGTTTGGCAATGAAGATGTTTGTTTTGTAAACAAAGTAGTTCAGAAATGAAGCGAAACTTGTGAGTTGTACATCTTGTTCGATTACACAAACATGAAATTTTTGAACTTGCTGCACTCAACCTTCTTCGTAGGAAAGCAACTGATTCCTCGATCCAAACTAGCTTATTTCAGACATGTAGTGTTTGGCAATGAAGGTGTTTGTTTTTTAAAGAAATTACTGTAGAAATGAGACAAATCTACTAAGTTTTACATCTTTTTAGATTACATTACCAACGAAAGTTTGAACTTGTTGCACTCAACCTTATTCGTAGGAAAACAGCTGATTCCTAGAACCGAACCATCTTCTTTCACACAGTATAGGGTTCTGCAATGAAGATGTTTGTTTTCTAAACAAACGACTTTAAAAATGAGGTGAATCTATTAAGTTGTCCATATTTTTAGATTACATTAACAAGGAAAGTTTGAACTTGCTGCACTCAACCTCCTTTGTAGGAAAGCTACTGATTCCGAGAAATGAATTAGCTTATTTCACACAGTAAAGTGTTCGGCAATGAAGATGTTTGTTTTCTAAACAAACTACTGTAGAAATGAGGCCAATCTACTAAGTTGTACATCTTTTTAGATTACATTAAGAGGAAAGTTTGAACTTGTTGCACTCAACCTGCTTCGTAGTAAAGCAAATGATTCCTAGAACCGAACCAGGTTATTTCACACAGTATAGGGTTCGGCAATGAAGATGTTTGTTTTCTAAACAAACTACTTTAGAAATGGGGAGAATCTACAAACTCATACATCTTGTTAGATTGCACAAACTAGGAAAGTTTGAACTTGCTGCACTCAACCTTCTTCATAGGAAAGCAACTGATTCCTAGAATCAAAACAGCTTATTTCACACAACACAATAATTGGCAATTAACGTGTTTGTTTTCTAAAAAGTAGTTTAGAAATGAGGCGAATCTACTAAGTTGTACATCTTGTTAGAATACACAAACAAGGAACGTTTCAACTTGCAGGACTCAACTTTGTTTGTAGGAAAGCAACTGATTCCTAGCAACGAACTAGCTATTTTCACAAAGTACAGGGTTCGGAAATGAAGATGTTTGTTTTCTGAACAAACTAATGAAGAAATGAGACTAATCTACTAAGTTGTACATGTTTTTTGGTCACATTAACAAGGAATATTTGAACTTGCAGCACTCAACCTTCTTCGAAGGAAAGCAACTGATTCCTAGAACCAAACTAGCTTATTTCACACAGTATAGTGTTGGGAAATGAAGATGTTTGTTTTTTAAACAAACTACTGTAGAAATGAGGCCAATCTACTAAGTTGTACATCTTTTTAGATTACATTAACAAGGAAAGTTTGAACTTGTTGCACTCAACTTTCTTCGTAGGAAAATAAGTGATTTCTAGACTGAAACAGCTTATTTAACACAGTACTATATTTGGAAATGAAGGTGTTTGTTTTCTAAACAAAGTAGTTTAGAAATGAAGATAAACTTGTAAGTTGTACATCTTGTTTGATTACACAAACCAGGAAAGTTTGAACTTGCTGCACTCAACCTTCTTCTTAGGAAAGCAACTGATTCCTAGAACCAAACTAGCTTATTTCCCACAGTATAGTGTTGGGAAATGAAGATGTTTGTTTTTTTAAACAAACTACTGTAGAAATGAGGCCAATCTACTAAGTTGTACATCTTTTTAGATTACATTAACAAGGAAAGTTTGACCTTGTTGCACTCAACCTTCTTCATAGGAAAATAACTGATTCCTAGAACCGAACTAGCTTATTTCACCCAGTATAGGGTTCGGCAATGAAGATGCATGTTTTCTAAACAAACTACTTTAGAAATGAGGCGAATCTACTAACTTATATATCTTGTTAGATTACACAAAATAGGAAAGTTTGAACTTGCTGTACTCAACCTTCCTCGCAGGAAAAGCAACTGATTCCTAGAATCAAAAAGCTTATTTCACACAGTACAATATTTGGCAATGAAGGTGTTTGTTTTCTAAACAAAGTAGTTAGAAATGAGGCTAATCTAATAAATTGTACATCTTGTTAGATTACGCAAACAAGGAAAGTTTGAACTTGCTGCACTCAACATTCTTCGTAGGAAAGCAACTGATTCGTAGAAACTAACTAGGTATTTTCACACAGTACAGGGTTCGGCAATGAAGATGTTTGTTTTCTAAACAAACTACTGTACAAATGACGCCAGTCTACTAAGTTGTACATCTTTTTAGATTACATTAACAAGGAAAGTTTGAACTTGCTGCACTCAACATTCTTCATAGAAAAGGAACTGATTCCTAGAACCGAACTAGCTTATTTCACACAGTACAATATTCGGCAATGAAGATGTTTGTTTTCTAAACAAAGTAGTTTAGAAATGAAGTGGAACTTGTAAGTTGTACATCTTGTTAGATTACACAAACATGGAAAGTTTGAACTTTCTGCACTCAACCATCTTTGTAGGAAAGCATGTGATTCCTAGAACCGAACTAGCTTACTTCACACAGTACAGTGTTCGGCAATGAAGATGTTTGCTTTCTCAACAAACTACTTTAGAAATGAGGTGAATCTGTTAAGTTGTACATCTTTTTAGATTACATTAACAAGGAAAGGTTGAACTTGCTGCAAGCAACCATCTCCGTAGAAAAGCATCTGATTCCTAGAACTGAACTAGCTTGTTTCATAAAGTACAGTGGTCAGCAATGAAGATGTTTGTTTTCTAAACAAAGTAGTTTAAAAATGAAGAGAAACTTGTAAGTTGTACATCTTGTTAGATTACATAAACAAGAACAGTTTTACCTTTCCACACTGAACCTTCTTCATAGGAAAGCAACTGATTCCTAGAACCGAACTACCTTATTTCAAACATTACAGTATTGGGCCATGAAGGTGGTTGTTTTTCAAACAACGTAGTTTAGAAATTATATGAAACTTGTAAGTTGAACATCATTAGGTTACACAAACAAGGAAAGTTTGAACTTGCTGCACTCAAACATCTCCGTAGAAAAGAAACTGATTCCTAGAACCAAACTAGCTTATTTCACACAGTACAGGGTTCGGCAATGAAGATGTTTGGTTTCCTAAACAAAGAAGTTGAGAAATGAAGCAAAACTTGTAAGTTGTACATCTTGTTAGATTGTACAAACAACGAAAGTTTAAACTTGCTGCACTCAACCTTCTTCGTAGCAAAGGAAGTGATTCCTAGAACCGAAACAGCTTATTTCACACAGTACAATATTTGGCAATGAAGGTGTTTGTTTTCTAAACAAAGTAGTTTAGACATCAAGGGAAACTTGTAAGTTGTACATCTTTTTACATTACACAAACAAGGAAATTTTGAACTTGCAGCACTCAACCTTCTTCGTAGGAAATCAACTGATTCCTAGAACCAAACTACCTTATTTCACACAGTATAGAGTTCGGGAATGAAGATGTTTGTTTTTCTAAACAAACTACCTTAGAAATTAGTCAATCTACTAACTTGTACTTCTTTTTAGATTACATTAACAAGGAAAGTTTGAACTTCTTGCACTCAACCTTCTTCATAGGAAAATAAGTGATTGCTAGAACCGAAACAGCTTATTTCACACAGTACAATATTTCACATTGAAGGTGTTTGTTTTCTAAAAAAAGTAGTTTAGAAATGAAGCTAAACTTGTAAGTTGTACATCTTGTTAGATTACACAAACTAGGAAAGTTTGAACTTGCTGCACTCAACCTTCTTCGTAGGAAAGCAACTGATTCCTAGAACCAAACTAGCTTATTTCACACAGCATAGTGTTCGGCAATGAAGATGTTTGTTTTTTCAACAAACTACTGTAGAAATGAGGCCAATCTACTAAGTTGCACATCTTTTTAGATTACATTAACAAGGAAAGTTTGAACTTGTTGCACTCAACCTTCTTCATAGGAAAATAACTGATTCCTGAATGTTTGAAGCTTATTTCACACAGTATAGGGTTCAGAAATGAAGATATTTGTTTTCTAAACAAACTACTTTAGAAATGAGGCCAACCTACTAACTTATACATCTTGTTATACATCTGGAAAGTTTGAACAAAGTACAGTAGAAATGAGGCCAATCAACTAAGTTGTACATCTTTTAGATTACATTAACATGGAAAGTTTGAACTTGTTGCACTCAACCTTCTTTGTAGGAAAGCAACTGATTCCTAGACAGAACTACCTTATTACACACAGTATAGCATTCAGCAATGAGGATGTTTGTTTTCTAAACAAACTACTTTAATAATGAGGCAAATCAACCAACTTATAAAATTTGTTAGATTACACAAACTAGGAAAGTTTGAACATGCTGCACTCAACCTTCTTGGCAGGAAAGCAACTGATTCCTAGAATCAAAACAGCTTATTTCACACAGTACAATATTTGGCAATGAAGGTGTTTGTTTTCTAAACAAAGTACTTTAGAAAATGAGGCGAATCTAATAAGTTGTACATCTTCTTAGATTACACAAACAAGGAAAGTTTGAAGTTGCTGCACTCAACCTTCTTTGTAGGAAAGCAACTGATTCCTAGAAACGAACTAGCTATTTTCAAACAGTACAGGGTTCGGAAATGAAGATGTTTGTTTTCTAAACAAATTACTGTAGAAATGACGCCAATCTACTCAGTTGTACATCTTTTTATATTACATTAACAAGGAAAGTTTGAACTTGTTGCACTCATCCTTCTTTGTAGGAAAGCAAGTGATTCCTAGAACCAAACTAGCTTATTTCACACAGAACAGCGTTCGGCAATGAAGATGTTTGTTTTCTAAACAAAGTAGTTTAGAAATGAAGCAAACTTGTATGTTGTACATCTTGTTAGATTACAAAAAAGGAATGTTTGAACTTGCTGCACTCAACCATCTTAGTAGGAAAGCAACTGATTCCTAGAACCGAACTAGCTTATTTTAAACAGTACAGTGTTTGGCAATGAAGATGTTTGTTTTCTCAACAAACTACTTAAGAAATGAGGTGATTCTATTAAGTTGTACATCTTTTTAGATTACATTAACAAGGAATGTTTGAACTTGCTGCACTCAACCCTCTCCCTAGAAAAGCAACTGATTCCTAGAACCAAACTAGATTATTTCAAACAGTATAGTTGTTGGTAATGAAGATGTTTGTTTTCCAAACAAACTGGTTTAGAAATGAAGCAAACCTGGAAACGTGTACATCTTGTTAGATTACACAAACAAGGAAAGTTTGAACTTGCCACACTGAACCTTTATTCTAGGAAAACAACTGATTCCTAGAACCAAAACTAGCTTATTTCACACAGTACAATATTTGGCAATGAAGGTGTTTGTTTTCCAAACAAACTAGTTTAGAAATGACACGAAACTTGTAAGTTGTACATCTTGTTAGGTTACACAAACAATGAAAGTTTGAAATTGCTGCACTCAACCTTCTTCGTAGGAAAGCAACTGATACCTAGAACTAAACTAGCTTATTTTCACACAGAACAGTATTGGCAATGAAGATGTTTGTCTTCTAAACAAACAGTTTATAAATGAAGCGGATCTTTTAAATTGTATATCTTGTTAGATTACATTAAACAAGGAAATTTTGAACTTGCTGCACTCAACCTTCTTCGTAGGGAAAGCAACTGAATCCTCTAACGAAACTAACTACCTTATTTCACACAGTACAGGGTTCGGCAATGAAGATTTTTGTTTTCTAAACAAACTACTGTAGAAATGATGGCAATCTACTAAGTTTTACATCTTTTTAGATTACATTAACAAGGAAAGTTTGAACTTGTTGCACTCAACCTTCTTCGATAGAAAGCAACTGATTCCTAGAACTAAACTAGCTTATTTAACACAGAACAGTATTTGGCAATGAAGATGTTTGTCTTTAAACAAACAGTTTATAAATGAAGCGAATCAACTAAATTGTATATCTTGTTAGATTAAACAAACAAGGAAAGTTTGAACTTGCTGCACTCAACCTTCTTCTTAGGAAAGCAACTGATTTCTAGAACCGAACTACCTTTTTTCACACAGAACAATATTTGGCAATGAAGGTGTTTTTTTCAAAACAAAGTAGTTTAAAAATGAAGTGAAAACTACTAAGTTGTAGATCTTGTTAGATTACACAAACAAGAAAACTTTGAACTTGCTGCACTCAACCTTCTTAGTAGGAAAGCAACTGATTCCTAGAACCAAACTAGATTATTTCACACAGTATAGTTTTTGGCAATGAAGATGTTTGTTTTTTAAAAAAAGTACTTTAGAAATGAATTGAATCTGCTAAGTTGTACATCTTTTTAGATTAGATTACAAGGAAAGTTTTAACCTGTTGCACTTCAACCTTCTTCGTAGGAAAATAACTGATTCCTAGAACCAGAAATAGCTTATTTAACACAGTATAGTGTTTGGCAATGAAGATGGTTGTTTTCTAAACAAACGACTTTAGAAATGAGGTGAATCTACTAAATCTACATCTTGTTAGATTACACAAACTAGGAAAGTTTGAACTTGCTGCACTCAACCTTCTTCGTAGGAAACAACTGATTCCTAGAACAGTACTAGCTTATTCCACACAGTACAGTGTTTTGCAATGAAGATGTTTGTATTCTAAAAAAACTAGTTTAGAAATGAAGGGAAATTTGTAAGGTGTACATCTTGTTAGATTACACAAACAAGGAAAGTTTGAACTTGCTGCACTCAAACTCTTCGCAGGAAAGCAACTGATTCCCATATCCAAAACAGATTATTTCACACCGTACAGTATTTGGCATTGAAGGTGTTTCTTTTCTAAACAAAGTAGTTTAGAAATGAGTCAAATATAATAAGTTGTACATCTATTAGATTACACAAACAAGGAAAGTTTGAACTTTCTGCGCTCAACCTTCTTCGTAGGAAAGCAACTGATTCCTAGAAACGAACTAGCTATTTTCACACATTACAGGGTTCGGCAAGGAAGATGTTTGTTTTCTAAACAAACTACTGTAGAAATGACGCCAATCTACATGGTTGTACATCTTTTTAGATTACATTAACAAGGAAAGTTTGAACTTGCTGCACTCAACCTTCTTCGTAGGATAGCAGTAGATTCCTAGAACCCAACTAGCTTATTTCACACAGTACAGCGTTCAGCAATGAAGATGTTTGTTTTCTAATCAAAGAAGTTTGGAAATAAGGTGAAACTTGTAAGTTGTACATCTTATTAGATTACCCAAAAAAGGAAAGTTTGAACTTGCTGCACTCAACCTTCTTCGTAGCAAAGCAACTGATTCCTACAACCAAAACAGCTTATTTCACACAATACAATATTTGGCAATGAAGGTGTTTGTTTTCTAAAAAAACTACTTTAGAAATGAGGTGAACCTATGAAGTTGAATATCTTTTTAGATTACATTAACAAGGAAAGTTTTAATTTGTTGCACTCAACCATCTCCGTAGAAAAGCAAGTGATTCCTAGAACCGAATTAGCTTATTTCACAAACTACAGTGTTTGGCAATGAAGATGTTTGTTTTCTAAACAAAGTAGTTTAGAAATAAAACGAAACTTGTACTTCGTACATCTTGTTAGATTACACAAACAAGGAAAGTTTGAACTTGCTGCACTCAACCTTCTTTATAGGAAAGCTATTGATTCCTAATTAGCTTATTTAACACAGTACAGTGTTCAGCAATGAACATGTTTGTTTTCTAAACAAACTACTGTAGAAATGAGTCCAATCTACTAAGTTGTACATCTTTTTAGATTACATTAACAGGAAAGTTTGAACTTGTTGCACTCAACCTTCTTTGTAGGACAGCAAATGATTCCTAGAACCGAACTAGCTTATTTCACACAGTATAGGGTTTGGCAATGAAGATGTTAGTTTTCTAAACAAACTACTTTAGAAGTGAGGCGAATCTACTCACTTATATATCTTGTTAGATTGCACAAACTAGGAAAGTTTGAACTTGCTGCACTCAACCTTCTCTGTAGGAAAGCAAATGATTCCTAGAACCAAAACAGCTCATTTCACACAGTACAGTATTTGGCAATGAGGGTGTTTGTTTTCTAAACAAAGTAGTTTAGAAATGAGTCAATGTAAAAGTTGCACATCTTGTTAGATTACACAAACAAGGAAAGTTTGAACTTGCTGCACTCATCCTTCTTTTTAGGAAAGCAACTGATTCCTAGAAACGAACTACCTATTTTGATACAGTACAGGGTTCGGCAAAGAAGATGTTTGTTTTCTAAATAAACTACTGTAGAAATGATGCCAATCTACTAGGTTTTACATTTTTTAGATTACATTAACAAGGAAAATTTGAACTTGCTGCACTCAACCTTCTTCGTAGGAATGAAACTGATTCCTAGAACCGAACTAGCTTATTTCACACAGTACAGTGTTCAGCAATGAAGATGTTTGTTTTCTAAACAAAGTAGTTTGGAAATGAAGTGAAACTTTTACGTTGTACAACTTGTTAGATTACACAAACAAGGAAAGTTTGAAGTTGCTGCACTCAACCTTCTTCATAGGATAAGCAACTGATTCCTATAAACGAAGTAGGAATTTTCACACAGTACAGGGATCGACAATGAAGATGTTTGTTTTCTAAACAAACTACTGAAGAAATGTCGCCAATCTACTAAGTTGTACGTCCTTTTAGATTACATTAACAAGGGATGTTTGAACTTGCTGCACTGAACCTTCTTCGTAGGAAAGCAACTGATTACTAGAACCGAACTAGCTTATTTCAGTCAACATAGTGTTCGGCAATGAAGATGTTTGTTTTTTAAACAAACTAATACTGTAGAAATGAGGCCTATCTACTAAGTTGTACATCTTTTTAGATTACATTAACAAGGAAAGTTTGAACTTGATGCAGTCAACCTTCTTCGTAGGAAAGCAACTGATTCCTAGACTGAACTAGGTTATTTCACACAGTATAGGGTTAAACAATGGAGATGTTTGTTTTCTTAAAAACTACTTTAGAAATGAGGCTAATCAACTAACTTATACATCTTGTAAGATTACACAAATTAGAAAGTTTGAACTTGCTGCACTCAACCGTCTTCGTAGGAAAGCAACTGAATCCTAGAACCAAACTAGCTTATTTCACACAGTGCAGTGTTCGTAATGAAGATGTTTGCTTCTCAACAAACTACCTTAGAAATGAGGTGAAACTGTCACGCTGTACATCTTTTTAGATTACATTAAGAAGGAAAGTTTGAACTTGCTACACTCAAGCATCTCCGGAAAAAAGCAACTGATTCCTAGAACCGAAACAGCTTACTTCACACAGTACAATATTTGGAAATGAATGTGTTTGTTTTCTAAACAAAGTAGTTTAGAAATGAAACGAAGCTTGTAAGTTGTATATCTTGTTAGATTACACAAACAAGGAAAGTTTGAACGAGCTTCACTCAATCTTCTTCATAGGAGAGCAACTCATTCCTAGAACCGAACTAGCTTATTTCACACGGTACAGTGTTCGGCAATGAAGATGTTTGTTTTCTCAACAAACTACTTTAGAAATGAGGTGAATCTGTTAAGTTGTACATCTTTTAGATTACATTAACAAGGAATGTTTGAACTTGCTACACTCAACCATCTCCAGAGAAAAAGAACTGATTCCCAGAACCGAACTGGCTTATTTCACACACTACAGTGTTTGGCAATGAAGATGTTTGTTTTGTAAACAAAGTAGTTCAGAAATGAAGCGAAACTTGTGAGTTGTACATCTTGTTCGATTACACAAACATGAAATTTTTGAACTTGCTGCACTCAACCTTCTTCGTAGGAAAGCAACTGATTCCTCGATCCAAACTAGCTTATTTCAGACATGTAGTGTTTGGCAATGAAGGTGTTTGTTTTTTAAAGAAATTACTGTAGAAATGAGACAAATCTACTAAGTTTTACATCTTTTAGATTACATTACCAACGAAAGTTTGAACTTGTTGCACTCAACCTTATTCGTAGGAAAACAGCTGATTCCTAGAACCAAACCATCTTCTTTCACACAGTATAGGGTTCTGCAATGAAGATGTTTGTTTTCTAAACAAACGACTTTAAAAATGAGGTGAATCTATTAAGTTGTCCATATTTTTAGATTACATTAACAAGGAAAGTTTGAACTTGCTGCACTCAACCTCCTTTTGTAGGAAAGCTACTGATTCCGAGAAATGAATTAGCTTATTTCACACAGTAAAGTGTTCGGCAATGAAGATGTTTGTTTTCTAAACAAACTACTGTAGAAATGAGGCCAATCTACTAAGTTGTACATCTTTTTAGATTACATTAAGAGGAAAGTTTGAACTTGTTGCACTCAACCTGCTTCGTAGTAAAGCAAATGATTCCTAGAACCGAACCAGGTTATTTCACACAGTATAGGGTTCGGCAATGAAGATGTTTGTTTTCTAAACAAACTACTTTAGAAATGGGGAGAATCTACAAACTCATACATCTTGTTAGATTGCACAAACTAGGAAAGTTTGAACTTGCTGCACTCAACCTTCTTCATAGGAAAGCAACTGATTCCTAGAATCAAAACAGCTTATTTCACACAACACAATAATTGGCAATTAACGTGTTTGTTTTCTAAAAAAGTAGTTTAGAAATGAGGCGAATCTACTAAGTTGTACATCTTGTTAGAATACACAAACAAGGAACGTTTCAACTTGCAGGACTCAACTTTGTTTGTAGGAAAGCAACTGATTCCTAGCAACGAACTAGCTATTTTCACAAAGTACAGGGTTCGGAAATGAAGATGTTTGTTTTCTGAACAAACTAATGAAGAAATGAGACTAATCTACTAAGTTGTACATGTTTTTTGGTCACATTAACAAGGAATATTTGAACTTGCAGCACTCAACCTTCTTCGAAGGAAAGCAACTGATTCCTAGAACCAAACTAGCTTATTTCACACAGTATAGTGTTGGGAAATGAAGATGTTTGTTTTTTAAACAAACTACTGTAGAAATGAGGCCAATCTACTAAGTTGTACATCTTTTTAGATTACATTAACAAGGAAAGTTTGAACTTGTTGCACTCAACTTTCTTCGTAGGAAAATAAGTGATTTCTAGACTGAAACAGCTTATTTAACACAGTACTATATTTGGAAATGAAGGTGTTTGTTTTCTAAACAAAGTAGTTTAGAAATGAAGATAAACTTGTAAGTTGTACATCTTGTTTGATTACACAAACCAGGAAAGTTTGAACTTGCTGCACTCAACCTTCTTCTTAGGAAAGCAACTGATTCCTAGAACCAAACTAGCTTATTTCCCACAGTATAGTGTTGGGAAATGAAGATGTTTGTTTTTTTAAACAAACTACTGTAGAAATGAGGCCAATCTACTAAGTTGTACATCTTTTTAGATTACATTAACAAGGAAAGTTTGACCTTGTTGCACTCAACCTTCTTCATAGGAAAATAACTGATTCCTAGAACCGAACTAGCTTATTTCACCCAGTATAGGGTTCGGCAATGAAGATGCATGTTTTCTAAACAAACTACTTTAGAAATGAGGCGAATCTACTAACTTATATATCTTGTTAGATTACACAAAATAGGAAAGTTTGAACTTGCTGTACTCAACCTTCCTCGCAGGAAAGCAACTGATTCCTAGAATCAAAAAAGCTTATTTCACACAGTACAATATTTGGCAATGAAGGTGTTTGTTTTCTAAACAAAGTAGTTAGAAATGAGGCTAATCTAATAAATTGTACATCTTGTTAGATTACGCAAACAAGGAAAGTTTGAACTTGCTGCACTCAACATTCTTCGTAGGAAAGCAACTGATTCGTAGAAACTAACTAGGTATTTTCACACAGTACAGGGTTCGGCAATGAAGATGTTTGTTTTCTAAACAAACTACTGTACAAATGACGCCAGTCTACTAAGTTGTACATCTTTTTAGATTACATTAACAAGGAAAGTTTGAACTTGCTGCACTCAACATTCTTCATAGAAAAGGAACTGATTCCTAGAACCGAACTAGCTTATTTCACACAGTACAATATTCGGCAATGAAGATGTTTGTTTTCTAAACAAAGTAGTTTAGAAATGAAGTGGAACTTGTAAGTTGTACATCTTGTTAGATTACACAAACATGGAAAGTTTGAACTTTCTGCACTCAACCATCTTTGTAGGAAAGCATGTGATTCCTAGAACCGAACTAGCTTACTTCACACAGTACAGTGTTCGGCAATGAAGATGTTTGCTTTCTCAACAAACTACTTTAGAAATGAGGTGAATCTGTTAAGTTGTACATCTTTTTTTTTCATAGAGCTTAACGGATTACATTAACAAGGAAAGGTTGAACTTGCTGCAAGCAACCATCTCCGTAGAAAAGCATCTGATTCCTAGAACTGAACTAGCTTGTTTCATAAAGTACAGTGGTCAGCAATGAAGATGTTTGTTTTCTAAACAAAGTAGTTTAAAAATGAAGAGAAACTTGTAAGTTGTACATCTTGTTAGATTACATAAACAAGAACAGTTTTACCTTTCCACACTGAACCTTCTTCATAGGAAAGCAACTGATTCCTAGAACCGAACTACCTTATTTCAAACATTACAGTATTGGGCCATGAAGGTGGTTGTTTTTCAAACAACGTAGTTTAGAAATTATATGAAACTTGTAAGTTGAACATCATTAGGTTACACAAACAAGGAAAGTTTGAACTTGCTGCACTCAAACATCTCCGTAGAAAAGAAACTGATTCCTAGAACCAAACTAGCTTATTTCACACAGTACAGGGTTCGGCAATGAAGATGTTTGGTTTCCTAAACAAAGAAGTTGAGAAATGAAGCAAAACTTGTAAGTTGTACATCTTGTTAGATTGTACAAACAACGAAAGTTTAAACTTGCTGCACTCAACCTTCTTCGTAGCAAAGGAAGTGATTCCTAGAACCGAAACAGCTTATTTCACACAGTACAATATTTGGCAATGAAGGTGTTTGTTTTCTAAACAAAGTAGTTTAGACATCAAGGGAAACTTGTAAGTTGTACATCTTTTTACATTACACAAACAAGGAAATTTTGAACTTGCAGCACTCAACCTTCTTCGTAGGAAATCAACTGATTCCTAGAACCAAACTACCTTATTTCACACAGTATAGAGTTCGGGAATGAAGATGTTTGTTTTCTAAACAAACTACCTTAGAAATTAGTCCAATCTACTAACTTGTACTTCTTTTTAGATTACATTAACAAGGAAAGTTTGAACTTCTTGCACTCAACCTTCTTCATAGGAAAATAAGTGATTGCTAGAACCGAAACAGCTTATTTCACACAGTACAATATTTCACATTGAAGGTGTTTGTTTTCTAAAAAAAGTAGTTTAGAAATGAAGCTAAACTTGTAAGTTGTACATCTTGTTAGATTACACAAACTAGGAAAGTTTGAACTTGCTGCACTCAACCTTCTTCGTAGGAAAGCAACTGATTCCTAGAACCAAACTAGCTTATTTCACACAGCATAGTGTTCGGCAATGAAGATGTTTGTTTTTTCAACAAACTACTGTAGAAATGAGGCCAATCTACTAAGTTGCACATCTTTTTAGATTACATTAACAAGGAAAGTTTGAACTTGTTGCACTCAACCTTCTTCATAGGAAAATAACTGATTCCTGGAACCGCGAAGTAGCTTATTTCACACAGTATAGGGTTCAGAAATGAAGATATTTGTTTTCTAAACAAACTACTTTAGAAATGAGGCCAACCTACTAACTTATACATCTTGTTATACATCTGGAAAGTTTGAACAAGTTACAGTAGAAATGAGGCCAATCAACTAAGTTGTACATCTTTTTAGATTACATTAACATGGAAAGTTTGAACTTGTTGCACTCAACCTTCTTTGTAGGAAAGCAACTGATTCGTAGACAGAACTACCTTATTACACACAGTATAGCATTCAGCAATGAGGATGTTTGTTTTCTAAACAAACTACTTTAATAAGGAGGCAAATCAACCAACTTATAAAATTTGTTAGATTACACAAACTAGGAAAGTTTGAACATGCTGCACTCAACCTTCTTGGCAGGAAAGCAACTGATTCCTAGAATCAAAACAG
Organism: Orientallactaga sibirica; assembly: GCA_036365145.1. Classification (NCBI taxonomy): domain Eukaryota; kingdom Metazoa; phylum Chordata; class Mammalia; order Rodentia; family Dipodidae; genus Orientallactaga; species Orientallactaga sibirica. Next base: position 118,619 of record JAEOAD010001078.1, on the reverse strand, counting down.
CTTATTTCACACAGTACAATATTTGGCAATGAAGGTGTTTGTTTTCTAAACAAAGTACTTTAGAAATGAGGCGAATCTAATAAGTTGTACATCTTCTTAGATTACGCAAACAAGGAAAGTTTGAAGTTGCTGCACTCAACCTTCTTTGTAGGAAAGCAACTGATTCCGAGAAACGAACTAGCTATTTTCAAACAGTACACGGTTCGGCAGTGAAGATGTTTGTTTTGTAAACAAGCTACTGTAGAAATGACGCCAATCTACTCAGTTGTACATCTTTTTATATTACATTAACAAGGAAAGTTTGAACTTGTTGCACTCATCCTTCTTTGTACGAAAGCAAGTGATTCCTAGAACCAAACTAGCTTATTTCACACAGAACAGCGTTCGGCAATGAAGATGTTTGTTTTCTAAACAAAGTAGTTTAGAAGTGAAGCAGAATTGGTATGTTGTACATCTTGTTAGATTACAAAAAAAGGAATGTTTGAACTTGCTGCACTCAACCATCTTAGTAGGAAAGCAACTGATTCCTAGATCCGAACTAGCTTATTTTAAACCGTACAGTGTTTGGCAATGAAGATGTTTGTTTTCTCAACAAACTACTTAAGAAATGAGGTGATTCTATTAAGTTGTACATCTTTTTAGATTACATTAACAAGGAATGTTGGAACTTGCTGCACGCAACCCTCTCCCTAGAAAAGCAACTGATTCCTAGAACCAAACTAGATTATTTCATACAGTACAGTTGTCAGCAATGAAGTTGTTTGTTTTCTAAACAAAGTGGTTCAGAAATGAAGCCAAACCTGGAAGTTGTACATCTTGTTAGATTACACAAACAAGGAAAGTTTGACCTTGCCACACTGAACCTTCTTAGTAGGAAAACAACTGATTCCTAGAACCGAACTAGCTTATTTCACACATTACAGTATTGGGCAAAGAAGGTGTTTGTTTTCCAAACAAACTAGCGTAGATATGACACGAAACTTGTAAGTTGTACATCTCTAGGTTACACAAACAATGAAAGTTTGAAATTGCTGCACTTAACCTTCTTCGTAGGAAAGCAACTGAATCCTAGAACTAAACTAGCTTATTTCACACAGAACAGTATTGGCAATGAAGATGTTTGTCTTCTAAACAAACAGTTTATAAATGAAGCGGATCTTTTAAATTGTATATCTTGTTAGATTACACAAACAAGGAAATTTTGAACTTGCTGCACTCAACCTTCTTCGTAGGAAAGCAACTGAATCCTAGAAACGAACTACCTATTTTCACACAGTACAGGGTTCGGCAATGAAGTTGTTTGTTTTCTAAACAAACTACTGTAGAAATGATGCCAATCTACTAAGTTTTACATCTTTTTAGATTACATTAACAAGGAAAGTTTGAATTTGCTGCACTCAACCTTCTTCGATAGAAAGCAACTGATTCCTAGAACTAAACTAGCTTATTTCACACAGAACAGTATTGGCAATGAAGATGTTTGTCTTCTAAACAAACAGTTTATAAATGAAGCGGATCTTTTAAATTGTATATCTTGTTAGATTACACAAACAAGGAAAGATTGAACTTGCTGCACTCAACCTTCTTCTTAGGAAAGCAAGTGATTCCTAAATCCGAACTACCTTTTTTCACACAGAATAGGGTTCGGGAATGAAGATGTTTGTTTTCTAAACAAACTAGTTTAAAAATGAGGTGAATCTACTAACTTGTACATCTTGATAGATTACACAAACAAGGGAACTTTGAATTTGCTGCACTCAACCTTCTTCGTAGGAAAGCATCTGATTCCTAGAACCGAAATAGCTTATTTCACGCATTACAGTATTTGGCAATGAAAATGTTTGTTTTCTAAGCAAAGTAGTTTAGAAATGAATTGAAACTTGTAAGTTGTACGTCTCGTTGGGTGACAGAAACAAGGAAAGTTTGAACTTGCTGCATTCAACCTTCTTTGTAGGAAAGCAACTGATTCCTAGAAACGAACTAGCTTTTTACACACAGTACAGTGTTTGGCAATGAAGATGTTTGTTTTCTCAACAAATTATTTTAGAAATGAGGTGAATCAATTAAGTTGTACATCTCTTTAGATAACATTAACGAGAAAAGTTTGAAATTGTTGCACTCAACCTTTTTCGTAAGAAAGCAACTGATTCCTAGACTGAACTATCTTACTTCACACAGTATAGGGTTCGGCAATGAAGTTGTTTGTTTTCTAAACAAACTACTGTTGAAATGATGCCAATCTACTATGTTGTACATCTTGTTAGATTACACAAACAAGGAAAGTTTGAACTTGCTGCACTCAAGCTACTTCGTAGGAAAGCAACTGATTCCTAGAACAGAACTAGCTTATTTCATACCGTACAGTGTTCGGCAATGAAGATGTTTGTTTTCTCAACATTTTACTTTAGAAATGAGGTGAGTCTGTTACTTTGTACCTCTTTTTATATTACATTAACAAGGAAAATTTGAACTTGCTACACTTAACCATGTCCGGACAAAAGCAACTCATTCCTAGAACCGAACTACCTTATTTCACACACTACAGTGTTTGACAATGAAGATGTTTATTTTCTAAACAAGTAGTTTAGAAATAAAGCAGAACTTGTAAGTTGTACATCTTGTTAGATTACACAAACAAGCAAAGTTTGCACTTGCTGCACTCAACCTTCTTCGTAGGAAAGCAACTGATTCTTAGAACTGAAGAAGAAGCTTTTTTCACACAGTACAGTCTTTGGCAATGAAGATGTTTGTTTTCTAAACAAACTACTTTAGACATGAGGCGAAACTACTAACTTCTACGTCTTGTTACATTACGCAAACAAGGTTAGTTTGAACTTGCTGCACTAAACCTTCTTCGCAGTAAAGCAACTGATTCCTAGAACCGAACTAGCTTATTTCACACAGTACAGTGTTAGGCAATGAAGATGTTTGTTTTCTCAACAAACTACTTTAGAAATGAGGTGAATCTGTTAAGCTGTACCTCTTCTTAGATTTCATTAATAACAAAAGTTTGAACTTTCTACACTCAACCATCTCCGGAGAAAAGCAACTCATTCCTAGAACTGAAACAGCTTATTTCACCCATTACAATATTTGGCAATGAAGGTGTTTGTTTTCTAAACAAAGAAGTTTAGAAATGAAGCAAAACTTGTAAGTTGTACATCTTGTTAGATTACACAAACATGGAAAGTTTGAACTTGCTGCACTCAACCATCCTTGTAGGAAAGCAACTGGTTCTAAGAACAAACTACTTTAGAAATGGGTTGAGCCTGTTAAGTTGTACATCTTCTTACATTACATTAACAAGGGACGTTTGAACTTGTTGCACTCAACTATCTCCGTAGAAAGGCAACTGATTCCTATAATGCCACTAGATTATTTCACACATTACAGTGTTTGTACATTGTACATCTTGTTAGATTACACAAACAAGGAAAGTTTGAACTTGCTGCACTCAACCTTCTTTGTAGGAAAGGAACTGATTACAAGAACCGAACTAGCTTATTTCACAAGTACACGGTTTGGCAATGAAGATGTTTGTTTTCTAAACAAACTACTGTAGAAAAGGGGCCAATCTACTAAGTTGTACATCTTTTTAGATTACATTAAGAAGGAAAGTTTGAACTTGCTGCACTCCACCTTCTTCGTAGGAAAGCAACTGATTCCTAGAAACGATCTAGCTTATTTCAAACATTACAGTGTTCGGCAATGAAGATGTTTGTTTTCTCAACTAACTACTTTAGAAATGCGGTAAATCTGTCAAGTTGTTCAACTTTTTAGATTACATTAACAAGGAATGTTTGAACTTGCTGCACTCAACCATCTCCGGAGAAAAGGAACTGATTCCTAGAACCGAAGCAGCTTATTTCACACAGTACAGTATTTGGCAATGAAGGTGTTTGTTTTCTAAACAAAGTAGTTTAGAAATGAAGCAAAACTTGTAAGTAGGAAAGCAACTGATTCCAAGAACCGAACTAGCTTATTTCATACAATACATTGTTCGGCAATGAAGATGTTTGTTTTCTCAACAAACTACCTTAGAAATGAGGTTTATCTATTAAGTTGTATATATTTTTAGATTACATTAACAAGGAAAGCTTGAACTTCTTGCACTCAACCTTCTCTGTAGTAAAGCAACTGATTCCTAGAGCCGAACTACCTTATTTCACACACTACAGTGTTTGTCAATGAAGATGTTTGTTTTCTAACAAGAAGTTTAGAAATAAAGCGAAACTTGTAAGTTGTACATCTTGTTAGATTACACAAAAAAGGAAGGTTTGAACTTGCTGCACTCAACCTTCTTCGTAGGAAAGCAATGGATTCCTAGATCCGAACAAGCTTTTTTCACACAGTACAGTGTTCGGCAATGGAGATGTTTGTTTTTGAAACAAACTAATGTAGAAATTAGTCAAATCTACTAAGTTGTACCTCTTTTTAGATTACATTAACAAGGAAAGTTTGAACATGCTGCACCCAACCATCTCTGTAGAAAAGCAACTGATTTCTAGAACCGAAACAGTTAATTTCACACAGTACAATATTTGGCAATGAAGGTGTTTGTTTTCTAAACAAAGTAGTTTAGAAATGAAGTGAAACTTGTAAGTTGTACATCTTGTTAGATTACACAAACAGGGAACGTTTGAACTTGCTGCACTCAACCTTCTTCGTAGGAAACCAACTAATTCCAACAACTGAACTAGCTTATTTCACACAGTATAGGGTTCGGCAATGAAATTGTTTGTTTTCTAAACAAAGTACATTAGAAATGAGGCGAATCTACTAACATATATACATATTTTTAGATTGCACAAACTAGGAAAGTTTGAACTTGCTGAACTCCACCTTCTTCGTAGGAAAGCAACTGATTCCTAGAACTGAACTAGCTTATTTCACATGTTAGAGTGTTTGGCAATGAAGATGTTTGTTTTCTAAACAAAGTAGTTTAGAAATGAAGAGAAACTTCTAAGTTGTACATCTTGTTAGAATACACAAAAAACCGAACTAGTTTATTTCACACATTACAGTGTTTGGCAATGAAAATGTTTGTTTTCCAAATAAAGTAGTTTAAAAATGAAACGAAACTTGTAAGTTGTACATCTTGTTAGGTTACACAAAGAAGGAAAGTTTAAACTTGCTGCACTCAACCTTCTTCGTAGGATAGCAACTGATTCCTAGAACCGAACTAGCTTATTTCACAGTGTACAGTGTTCGGCAATGAAGATGTTTGTTTTCTAACCAAACTACTTTAGAAATGGGGCGAATCTACTAACTTGTACATCTTGTCAGATTTCGCAAAAAATGTTAGTTTGAACTTGCTGCACTCAACCTTCTTCGCAGGAAAGCAACTGATTCCTATAACCGAACTAGGTTATTTCACACATAACAGTTTTCGACAATGAAGATGTTTGCTTTGGAAACAAACAACTGTAGAAATTAAGCAAATCTACTAAGTTGTACCTCTTTTTAGATTACGTTAACAAAGAAAGTTTGAACTTGCTGCACTCAACCATCTTCGTAGAAAAGCAACTGATTCCTAGTACCGAAACAGCTTATTTCACACAGTACAATATTTGGCAATGAAGGTGTTTGTTTTCTAAACAAAGTAGTTTAGAAATGAAGCGAATCTTGTAAGTTGTACATCTTGTTAGATTACACAAAAAAGGAAAGTTTGAACTTGCTACAGTCAATCTTCTGCGTAGGAAAACTACTGATTCCTAGAACCGAACAAGCTTATTTCACACAGTTCAGTGTTCGGCAATGAAGATGTTTGTTTTCTAAACAAACTACTGAAGAAATGAGGCTAATCTATTAAGTTGTACTTCTTTTTAGATTACATTAACTATGAATGTTTGAACTTGTTGCCCTTAACCTTCTTCGTAGGAAAGCAACTGATTCCTAGACCGAACTAGTTTATATCACACAGTATGGGGTTCGGCAATGAAGATGTTTGTTTTCTAAACAAACTACTTTAGAAAGGAGGCGAATCAACTAATTCATACATCTTGATAGATTACACAAACTAGGAAAGTTTGAACTTGCTGCCCTCAACCTTCTTTCTGGAAAGCAACTGATTCATAGAACCGATCTAGGTTATTTAGCACAGTACAGTGTTCGGCAATGAAGATGTTTGTTTTCTAAACACACTGCTTTAGAAATGACGTGAATATATTAAGTTATACATCTTTTTAGATTACATTAACAAGGAAAGTTTGATCTTGCTGCACTCAACCTTCTCCTTAGGAAAACAACTGATTCCGAGAAATGAACTAGCTATTTTCCCACAGTACTGGGACGGCAATGAGGATGTTTGTTTTTTAAAGAAACTACTGTAGAAATGAGGCCAATCTACTAAGTTTTACATCTTTTTAGATTACATTAACAAGGAACGGTTGGACTTGTTTCACTCAACCTTCTTTGTAGGAATACAACTGATTCCTAGAACCAAGCTAGCTTATTTCACACAGTATAGGGATTGGCAATGAAGATGTTTGTTTTCTAAACAAACTACGTCAGAAAAGAGGCCAATCTACTGACTTATGCATCTTGTGAGATTACACAAACTAGGAAAGTTTGATCTTGCTGCACTCAACCTTCTTCGTAGGAAAGCAACTGATTACTAGAACCGAACTAGCTGATTTCACACAGTACAGTGTTCGGCAATGAAGATGTTTGTTTTCTAAACAAACTACTGAAAAAATGATGCCAATCTACTAAGTTGTACATCTTTTTAGATTACATTAACAAGGAATGTTTGAACTTGATGCACTCAACCTTCTTCGAAGGAAAACAACTGATTCCTCGAAGCTAACTATCTTATTTCACACAGTACATTCTTCGGCGATGAAGATGTTTGTTTTCTAAACAAAGTAGTTTAGAAAGGAAGCGTAACTTGTAAGTTGTACATCTTGTTAGATTACACAAACAAGGAAATTTCAAAGTTGCTGCACTCAACCTTCTTCGTAGGAAAGCAACTGATTCTGAGAAACCAACTAGCTTATTTCACACAGTATAGTGTTTGGCAATGATGATGTTTGTTTTTTAAACTAACTACTGTAGAAATGAGGCCAATCTACTAAGTTGTACATCTTTTTAGATTACATTAACAAGGAAAGTCTGAATTTATTGCACTCAACGTTGTTCGTAGGAAAATACTGATTCCTACAACCTAACTACCTTATTTCACACAGTGTAGGGTTTGGCAATGAAGATGTTTGTTTTCTAAACAAACTAGGTTTGAAATGAGGCGAATCTTCTAACTTATACATCTTGTGAGATTACATAAACTAGGAAAGTTTGAACTTGCTGCACTCAACCTTCTTTGTAGGAAAGCATCTGATTCCTGGAACCGAACTAGCGTATTTCACACAGTACAGTTTTCGGCAATGAGGATGTTAGTTTTCTCAACAAACTACTTTAGAACTGAGGTGAATCTATTAAGTTGTACATCTTTTAAGATTACATTAACAAGGAAAGTTTGAACTTGTTGCTCTCAGCTATCTCCGTAGAAAAGCCACTGTTTCGAAGAACGGAACTAGCTTATTTCACACACTGCAGTGTCTGCAATGAAGATGTTTGTTTTCTAAATAAAGTAATTTAGAAATTAGGCGAATCTAATAAGTTAATATCTTATTAGATTACACAAACAAGGAAAGTTTGAACTTTCTGCACTCAACGTTCTTCGTAGGAAAGCAACTGATTCCTAGAACCGAACTAACTTATCTCACACAGTACAGTGTTCAGCCATCAAGATGTTTGTTTTCTATACAAAGTAGTTTGGAAATGAAGTGAAACTTGTAAGTTGTACATCTTGTTAGATTATACTAACAGGGAAAGTTTCAACGTGCTGCACTCAACCTTCTTCGTAAAAAGGAACTGATACCTATAATCGAAACAGCTTATTTCACACAGTACAATATTTGGAAATGAAGATGTTTTTTTTCTAAAGAAAGTAATTGAGAAATGAAGCAAAACGTGTAAGTTGTACATCTTGTTAGATTACACTAACCAGGAAAGTTTGAACTTGCTGCACTCAACCTTCTTCTTAGGAAAGCCACTGATTCGGAGAAAAGAACTAGCTATTTTCACACAGTACAGGTTTCAGCAATGAAGATTTTTTTTCTAAACAAACTACTGAAGAAATGACTTCAATCTACTAAGTTGTACATCTTTTTAGATTACATTAACAAGGAATGTTTAAACTTGCTGCACCCAACCTTCTTCGCAGAAAAGCAACTGATTCCTAGAACCGAACTAGCTTATTTCACACAGTAAACTGTTCGGAAATGAAGATGTTGGTTTTTTAAACAAACTACTGTAGAAATGAGGCCAATCTACTAAAATGTACATCTTTTTAGATTACATTAACTAGGAAAGTTTGAACTTGTTGCACTCAACCTTCTTCGTAAGAAAGCAACTGATTCCCAGACCGAAGTAGCTTATTTCACACAGTATAGGGTTCGGCAATGTAGATGGTTGTTTTCTAAACAAACTACTTTAGAAATGAGGAGAATCAACTAACTTATATATCTTGTTAGATTACACAAAGTGGGAAAGTTTGAACTTGATTCACTCAACATTCTTCATAGGAAAGGATCTGATTTCTAGAACCAAAAAAGCTTATTTCACAAAGTATAATATTTCTCATTGAAGGTGTTTGTTTTCTGAACAAAGTAGTTTAGAAATGAGGTGAGTCTAGTAAGTTGTACATCTTGTTAGATTAGACAAACAAGGAAAGTTTGAACTTGCTGCACTCAACCTACTTCGTAGGAAATCAACTGATTCCTAGAAATTAACTAGCTATTTTCACACAGTACAGTGTTCCGCAATGAAGATATTTGTTTTCTAAACAAACTACTTTAGAAATGAGGAGAATCAACTAACTTATATATCTTGTTAGATTACACAAAGTGGGAAAGTTTGAACTTGATTCACTCAACATTCTTCATAGGAAAGCAACTGATTCCTACAACTGAACTAGCTTATTTCACACAGTACAGTGTTCGGCAATGAATATGTTTGTTTTCTAAAGAAACTACTGTAGAAATTAGACCAAGGTACTACGTTATACATCTTTTTAGATTATTAGATTTATATTATATTATATTATATTATTATATATAATATAATATAATATATATAATAATATATAATATAATATATATGTATATAATATATATAGTGATATATTTATATCATATATGTATATAATAATATATATATAATATATTATATTATATTATATTTATATTTATATTTTAGATTTAGAAGGAAAGTTTGAACTTGTTGCACTCAACCATCTTCGTAGGAAGGCAACTGATTCCTAGACCAAACTAGCTTATTTCACACAGTATAGGGTTCGGCAATGAAGATGTTTGTTTTCTAAACAAACTACTTTAGAAATGAGGAGAATCAACTAACTTATATATCTTGTTAGATTACACAAACAAGGAAAGTTTGAACTTGCTGCACTCAATCTTCTTCGTAGGAAAGCAACTGATTTCTAGAAATGAACTAGCTTTTTACACACAGTACAGTGTTTGACAATGAAGATGTTTTTTTTTCTAAACAAACTATTGTACAAATTAGGCCAATCTACTAAGTTGTACCTCTTTTTAGAATACATTAACAAGGAAAGTTTGAACTTGCTGAACTCAACCATCTCCGGAGAAAAGCAAATGATTCCTCGAACCAAAACACACAGTTCACTATTTGGCAAACTAAACAAAGTAGTTTAGAAATGAAGCTAAACTTGTAAGTTGTACATCTTGTTAGATTACACAAACAAGGAAATTTTGAATTTGCTGCACTCAATCTTCTTCGTAGGAATGGAACTGATTACAAGAACCGATCTAGCTTATTTCACACAGTACAGTGTTAGGCAATGAAAATGTTTGTTTTTTAAACAAACTACGGTAGAAATGAGGCCAATCTACTAAGTTGTACATCTTTTTAGATTACATTAACAAGGAAAGTTTGAACTTTTTCACTCAACATTCTTCGTAGGAAAACAACTGATTCCTAGAACCGAACTAGCTTATTTCACACAGTTCATTGTTCATCAATGAAGATGTTCATTTGATCAACAAACTACTTTAGAAATGATATGAATCTATTAAGTTGTACCTCTTTTTAGATTACATTACCAAGGAAATTTTGAACTTGTTGTACTCAACCATTTCAGTAGAAAAGCAACTGATTCCATGAACCGAACTAGCTTATTTGACACACTACAATGTTTGGCAATGAAGATGTTTGTTTTCTAAACAAAGTAGTTTAGAAATGAAGCAAAACTTGTAAGTTTTATATCTCGTTAGATTACAGAAACAAGGAAAGTTTGAACTTGCTGCACTCAACCTTCTTCGTAGGAAAGCCACTGATTCCTAGAACCGAACTAGCTTATTTCACACAGTACAGTGTTCGGCAATGAAGATGTTGGTTTTCTAAACAAACTACTGTACAAATGAGGTGAATCTACTAAGTTGTACATCTTTTCAGTTTACACTAAGAAGGAAAGTTTGAACTGTTGCACTCAACCTTCTTCGTAGGAAAGCAAATGATTCCTAGAACCAAACAAGCTTATTTCACACAGTATAGGGTTTGGCAATGAAGATGTTTGTTTTCTAAACAAACTACATTGGCAATGAGGCAAATCTACTAACTTATACATCTTGTTAGATTACACAAACTAGGAAAGTTTTAACTTGCTGCACTCAACCTTCTTCATAGGAACACAGCTGATTCCGAGAAACGAAACAGCTTATTTCACACAGTACAATATTTGGCAATGAAGGTGTTTGTTTTCTAAACAAAGTAGTTTAGAAATGAGCCGCATCTAGTAACTTGTACATCTTCTTAGATTGCACAAACATGGAATGTTTGAACTTTCTGCACTCAACCATCTTCGTAGGAAAGCAACTGATTCCTAGAAACGAACTAGGTATTTTCACACAGTACAGGGTTCGGCAATGAAGATGATTGTTTTCTCAACAAACTACTTTAGAAATGAGGCGAACCTGTTAAGTTGTACATCTTTTTAGATTACATTAACAAGGAACGTTTGAACTTGCTACACTCAACCATCTCCGGAGAAAAGCAACTTATTCCTAGAACCGAAGGAGCTTATTTCACACAGTACAATATTTGGCAATGAAGGTGTTTGTTTTATAAACACGGTAGTTTAGAAAGAAGCGAAACTTCTAAGTTGTACATCTTGTTAGATTACAAGAACTACGAAGGTCTGAACTTGCTGCACTCAACCTTCTTCATAGGAAAGGAACTGATTACTAGAACCAAACTAGCTTATTTCACACAGTATCATGTTCAGCAATGAAGATGTTTGTTTAGTAAACAAACTACTGTAGAAATTAATCCAATCTACTAAGTTGTACCTCATTTTAGATTACATTAACAAGGAAAGTTTGAAATTGCTGCACTCAATCTTCTTCATAGGAAAGCAACTGCTTCCTAGGAACGAACTAGCTTATTTCGCAAAGTACAGTATTTGGCAATGAAGATGTTTGTTTTCTAAACAAAGTACTGTAGAAATGAGGTGAATCTAATACGTTGTACATCTTGTCAGATGACACAAACATGGAAAATTTGAACTTGTTGCATTCAACCATCTCCCTAGAAAAGCAACTGATTCCTAGAACAGAACTAGCTTATTTCACACATTACAGTGAAGATGTTTGTTTTCTAAACAAAGTAGTTTAGAAATGAGGTGAATCAACTAACTTATACATCTTGTTACATTACACAAACTAGGAAAGTTTGAACTTGCTGCACACAACTTTTTCCTAGGAAAGCGAGTGATTCCTAGAAATGAACTAGCTTTTTTCACAGTCCAGTGTTTGAAAATGAAGATGTTTGTTTCCTCAACAAACTACTTTAGAAATGAGGTGAATCTTTTAAGCTGTACATTTTTTTGATTACATTAAGAAGGAAAGTTTGAACTTGTTGCACTCAACCATCTCCGTAGAAAAGCTACTGATTCCTAGAACCAAACTAGCTTATTTCACACACTACAGTGTTTGCCAATGAAGATGTTTGTTTTCTAAACAAAGTAGTTTAGAAATGAAGCGAAACTTGTACGTTGTACATCTTGTTAGATTACACAAACAAGGAAAGTTTGAACTTGCTGCACTCAACCTTCCTCGTAGGAAAGCAACTGATTCCTAGAAACGAACTAGCTTTTTTCACACAGTACAGTGTTCGGCAATGAAGATTTTTGTTTCCTAAACAAACTACTGAAGCAATGACGCCAATCTACTAAGTTGTACATCTTTTTAGATTACATTAACAAGGACTGTTTGAACTTGCTGCATTCAACCTTCTTCGTAGGAAAACAACAGAATCCCGGAACCGAACTAGCTTATTTCACACAGTATAGTGTTGTGCAATGAAGACATTTGTTTTCTAAACAAAGTAGTTTAGAAATGAGGCGAATCTATTAACTTATAGTTCTTCATAGATTACACAAACTAGGAAAGTTTGAACTTGCTGCACTCAACCTTCTTCGTAGGAAAGCAATTGATTCATAGAACCGAAACAGCTTATTTCACACAGTACCATATTTGGCAATGAAGGTGTTTGTTTTCTAAACAAAGTAGTTTATAAATGAGGTGAAACTAATAAGTTGTACATCTTGTTAGATTACATAAACAAGGAAAGTTTGAACTTGCTGCACTCAACCTTTCATAGGAAGGCATCTGATTCTTAGAAACGAAGTACCTATTTTCACACAGTACAGTGTTTGGCAATGAAATGTTTGTTTTGTAAACAAACTACTGTAGAAATGTGGTGAATCTACTATGTTGTATATCTTTTTAGATTACATTAACAAGGAAAGTTTGAACTTGCTGAACTCAACCTTTTTTGCTGGAAAACAACTGATTCCTAGAACAGAACTAGCTTATTTCACACAGTACAGTGTTTGGCAATGAAGATGTTTGTTTTCTAAACAAACTACTTTAGAAATGAGTTGAATCAATTAACTTGTACATCTTGTTACATTACACAAACTAGGAAAGTTTGAACTTGTTGCACTCAACCATCTCCGTATAAAAGCAACTGATTCCTAGAACTGAAATAGCTTTTTTCACAGTTACAGTGTTTGGTAATGAAGATGTTTGTTTTCTAAACAAAGTAGTTTAGAAATGAAGCCAAATTTTTAAGTTGTACATCTTGTTAGATTAGACAAACAAGGAAAAATTGAACTTGTTGCACTCAACCATCTCCGTAGAAAAGCAACTGATTCCTAGAACTGAACTAGCTTATTTCACACAGTACAGTGTTCTGCAATGAAGATGTTTGTTTTCTAAACAAATTAGTTTAGAAATGAAGCCCAACCTGTAAGTTGTACATCTTGTTAGATTACATTAACAAGGAAAGTTTGAACTTGCTGCACTCAACCTTCCTTGTAGGAAAGCAACTGATTCATAGAAACAAACGAGCTTTTTTCACACAGTACAGGGTTCGGCAATGAAGATGTTTGTTTTCTAAACAAACTACTGTAGAAATGAGGCAATCTACTAAGTTGTACATCTTTTTAGATTACACAAACTAGGAAAGTTTGAACTTGCTGCACTCAACCTTCCTCGTAGGAAAACAACTGAATTCTAGAACCGAACATTTTATTTCACACAGTATAATGTTGTGCAATGAAGACATTTTTTTTTTTCTAAACAAAGTAGTTTAGAAATGAAGCGAAACTATTAACTTGTACATCTTGTTAAATTACACAAACAAGAAAAGTTTGAACTTGCAGCACTCAACCTTCTTCGTATGAAAGCAATTGATTCCTAGAACCGAACTAATTTATTTCACACAGTACAGTGTTTGGCAATGAAGATGTTTGTTCTCTAAACAAAGTTGTTTAGAAATGAGGTGAAATTTAATAAGTTGTACATCTTGTTAGATTAGATAAACAAGGAAAAATTTGAACTTGCTGCACTCAACCTTTTCATAGGAAAGCATCTGATTCTTAGAACTGAACTACCTTATTTTCACACAGTACAGGGTTTGGCAATGAAGATGTTTGTTTTGTAAACAAACTACTGTAGAAATGTGGCCAATCTACTAATTTGTACATCTTTTTAGATTACATTAACAAGGAAAGTTTAAACTTGCTGCACTCAACCTTTTTGCTGGAAAACAACTGATTCATAGAATCGAACTAGCTTATTTCACACAGTACAGTGTTTGGCAATGAAGATGTTTGCTTTCTCAACAAACTACTTTAGAAATGAGTTGAATCTATTAAGTTGTACATCTTTTTCGATTACATTAACAAGGAACGTTTGAACTTGTTGCACTCAACCATCTCCGTATAAAAGCAACTGATTCCTAGAACTGAAATAGCTTATTGCACACATTACAGTGTTTGGTAATGAAGATGTTTCTCTTCTAAACAAAGTAGTTTAGAAATGAAGCCAAATTTGTAAGTTGTATATCTTGTTAGATTAGACAAACAAGAAAAATTTGAACTTGCTGCACTCAACCTTCCTTGTAGAAAAGCAACTGATTCCTAGAACTGAACTAGCTTATTTCACATAGTACAGTGTTCTGCAATGAAGATGTTTGTTTTCTAAACAAATTTCTGTAGAAATGTGACCCACCTACTAAGTTGTACATCTTTTTAGATTACATTAACAAGGAAAGTTTGAACTTGTTGCACTCAACCTTCTTTGTAGGAAAGCAACTGATTCATAGGCCAAACGAGCTTATTTCACACAGTATAGGGTCCGGCAATGAAGATGTTGGTTATCTAAACAAACTACTGTAGAAATGAGGCAAATCAATTAACTTATACATCTTGTTAGATTACACAAACTAGGAAAGTTTGAACTTGCTGCACTCAACCTTCCTCGTAGGAAAGCAACTGATTTCTAGAACCGGAACATTTTATTTCACACAGTACAATATTTGGCAATGAAGGTGTTTTTTTTCTAAACAAAGTAGTTTAGAAATGAAGCGAAACTTGTAAGTTGTACATCTTGTTAAATTACACAAACAAGAAAAGTTTGAACTTGCAGCACTCAACCTTCGTAGTATGAAAGCAATTGATTCCTAGAACCGAACTAATTTATTTCACACAGTACAGTGTTTGGCAATGAAGATGTTTCTCTTCTAAACAACATTGTTTAGATATGAAGTGAAATTTGTAAGTTGTATATCTTGTTAGATTAGACAAACAAGGAAAAATTGAACTTGCTGCACTCAACCTTCTTCGTAGGAAAGCAACTGATTCCAAGAACTGAACTAGCTTATTTCACACAGTACAGTGTTCTGCAATGAAGATGTTTGTTTTCTAAACAAATTTCGGTAGAAATGAGACCCACCTACTAATTTGTACATCTTTTTAGATTACATTAACAAGGAAAGTTTAAACTTGTTGCACTCAACATTCTTCATAAAAAAAGCAACTGATTCATAGGCCGGAACTAGCTTATTTCACACAGTACAGGGTCCGGCAATGAAGATGTTTGTTTTCTAAACAAACTACTGTAGAAATGAGGTGAATCAATTAACATGTACATCTTGTTAGATTACACAAACAAGGAAAGTTTGAACTTGCTGTACTCAACCTTCTTCGTAGGAAAGCAACTGATTTCTAGTAACAGAACAGTTTATTTCACACAGTAGAGGGATATTTGGCAATGAAGGTGTTTTTTCTAAATAAAGTAGTTTACTAATGAAGTAAATCAACTAACTTGTACATCTTGTTAGATTACACAAACTGGGAGAGTTTAAACTTGCTGCACTCAACTTTTTCTTAGGAAAGCAAGTGATTCCTAAAACCGAACTATTTTTTCACAGTACAGTGTTGGGCAATGAAGATGTTTGTGTTCTCAACAAACTACTTTAGAAATGATGTGAATCTGTCAAGCTATACATCTTTTTAGATTACATTAACAAGGAAAGTTTGAATTTGTTACACTCAACCATCTCCGTAGAAAAGCAACTGATTCCTAGAACCGAACTACCTTATTTCACACAGTACAGTGTTTGGCAATGAAGATGTTTGTTTTCTAAACAAAGTAGTTTAGAAATGAAGCGAAACTTGTACATTTGTACATCTTGTTAGATCACACAAACCTTGAACAACTGACCTCTTTTTCACACAGTACAGGGTTTGGCAATGAAGATATTTGTTTTGTAAACAAAGGACTGTAGAAATGAGGCCAATCTACTGTGTTGTACATCTTTTTAGATTACACTAACAAGGAAAGGTAGATCTTGCTGCACTCAACCTTATTCCATGGAAAACAACTGATTCCTAGAACTGAACTAGCGTATTTCACACAGTACAGTGTTTGGCAATGAAGATGTTTGTTTTCTAAACAAAGTAGTTTAGAAATGAAGTGAAACTTTTAAGTTGTACATCTTGTTAGATTACACAAACAAGGAAAGCTTGAACTTGCTGCACTCAACCTTCTTTATAGG
The DNA here is from genome assembly GCA_036365145.1 of Orientallactaga sibirica. NCBI lineage: Eukaryota > Metazoa > Chordata > Mammalia > Rodentia > Dipodidae > Orientallactaga > Orientallactaga sibirica. The sequence continues at coordinate 102,176 of JAEOAD010001078.1, read as the reverse complement.
AAAGCAACTGATTTCTAGAACCGAAGTAGCGTATTTCACACAGTACAGTGTTCGGCAATGAAGATGTTTGCATTCTCAACAAACTACTTTAGAAATGATTTGAGTCTACTAAGTTGTACATCTTTTTTGATGACATTAACAAGGAAAGTTTGAACTTGTTGCACTCAACAATCTCCATAAAAAAAAGCAACTGATTCCTCGAACGGACCTAGCTTATTACACACATTAGAGTGTTTTCAATGAAAATGTTTGTTTTCTAAACAAAGTAGTTTTGAAATGAGGCGAATCTAATAAGTTGTACATCTTCTTAGATTACACAAACAAGGAAAGTTTTATCTTGCTGTACTCAACCTTCTTCGAAGGAAAGCAACTGATTCCTAGAAACCAGACTAGCTTATTTTCACACACAGTAGAGGGTTTGGCAATGAAGATGTTTGTTTTCTAAACAAACTACTGTAGAAATGACGCCAATCTCCTAAGTTGTACATCCTTTTAGATTACATTAACAAGGAAAGTTTGAACTTTCTGCACTCAATCTTGTTCTTGGGAAAGCAACTGTTTCCTAGAACCGAACTAGCTTATTTCACACAGTACAGTGTTCGGCAATGAAGACGTTTATTTTTTAAACAAACTACTGTAGAAATGAGGCCAATCTACAAAGTTGTACATCTTTCTAGATTACATTAACAAGGAAAGTTTGAACTTGTTCCAGTCAACCTTCTTCACAGGAAAGCAACTGATTCCTAGACCGAACTAGCTTATTGCACACAGTATAGGGTGCGGCAAAGAAGATGTTTGTTTTCTAAACAAGTTCCTGTAGAAATGAGACGAATGAACTAACTTATACATCTTGTGAGATTACACCAACTAGGAAAGTTTGAACTTGCTGCACTCAACCTTGTTCGTAGGAAAGCAACTGATTCCTAGAACCAAACTAGCTTATTTCACACAGTACAGCGATCGGAAATGAAGATGTTTGTTTTCTAAACAACGTAGTTTAGAAATGAAGTGAAACTTGGAAGTTGTACATCTTGTTAGATTACACATACAAGGAATGTTTGACCTTGCTGCACTCAACCTTCTTCGTAGGAAAGCTACTGATTCCTAGGACCGAAGTAGCTTATTTCACACAGTACAGTGTTCGGCAATGAAAATCTTTCTTTTCTCAACAAACTATTTTATAAATGAGTTGAATCTATTAAATTGTACATCTTTTTAGATTACATTAACAAAGAAAGCTTGTACTTGTACTCAACCTTCTTCGTAGGAAAGAAACTGATTCCTAGACTGAACTAGCTTATTTCAGATGGTATAGGGTTCAGCAATGACGATGTTTGTTTTCTAAACAAAGTACTTTAGAAATGAGGCGAATCACCTAACATATACATCTTGTTAGATTACACAAGCTAGGAAAGTTTGTACTTGCTGCCCTCAACCTTCTTGGCAGGAAAGCAACTGATTCCTAGAACCAAAACAGCTTATTTCACTCAGTACAATATTTGGCAATGAAGGAGTTTGTTTTCTACACAAAGTAGTTTAGAAATGAGGCGAATCTAATAAGTTGTACATCTTGTTAAAATACACAAACAAGGAAAGTTTGAACTTGCTGCACTCAACATTCTTCGTAGGAAAGCAACTGATTCCTAGAAACGAACTCGCTATTTTTACACCGTACAGGGTTCGGCAATGAAGATGTTTGTTTTTTAAAAAAACTACTGTAGAAATGAGGCCAATCTACTAAGTGGTACATCTTTTTAGATTACATTAACTAGGAATGTTTGAACTTGCTGCACTCAACCTTCTTCGTAGGAAAATAACTGATTCCTTGAACCGAACTAGCTTATTTCACACAGTATACAGTTTGGCAATGAAGATGTTTGTTTTCTAAACAAACTACTTTAGAAATGAAGCGAATCTACTAACTTATACATCTTGTGAGATTACACAAACTAGGAAAGTTTGAACTTGCTGCACTCAACCTTCTTGGTAGGAAAAAACTGATTCCTAGAACCGAACTAGCTTATTTCAAACAGTACAGTGTTTGGCAATGAAGATGTTTGTTTTCTCTCAACAAACTACTTTAGAAATGAGGGGAACCTACCAAGTTGTACATCTTTTTAGATTACATTAACAAGGAATGTTTGAACTTGCTGCACACAACCTTTTTGTAGGAAAATAACTGATTCCTTGAACCGAACTAGCTTATTTCACACAGTACAGTGTTCGGCAATGAAGGTGTTTGTTTTCTCAACAAACTACTTTAGAATCAGGTGAACCTACCAAGTTGTACATCTTTTTAGATTACATTAACAAGGAATGTTTGAACTTGCTGCACACAACCTTCTTCGTAGGAAAATAACTGATTCCTTGAACTGAACTAGCTTATTTCACACAGTACAGTGTTCGGCAATGAAGGTGTTTGTTTTCTAAACAAGGTAGTTTAGAAATGAAGCAAAACTTGTAAGGTGTACATGTTGTTAGATTACACAAACAAGGAAAGTTTGAACTGAATGTACTCAACCTTCTTTGTAGGAAAGCATCTGATTCCTAAACTGAACTATCTTATTTCACACAGTATAGGGTTCAGCAATGAAGATGTTTGTTTTCTACACAAAATACTTTAGAAATGAGGCAAATCAACTAACATATAAATCTTGTTAGATTACACAAACTAGGAAAGTTTGTACTTGCTGCCCTCAACCTTCTTCGCAGGAAGGCAACTGATTCCTAGAACCAAAACAGCTTATTTCACTCAGCACAATGTTTGGCAATGAAGGTGTTTGTTTTCTACACAAAGTAGTTTAGAAATGAGGCGAATCTAATAAGTTGTACATCTTGTTAGATTACACAAACAAGGAAAGTTTGAACTTGCTGCACTCAACATTCTTCGTAGGAAAGCAACTGATTCCTAGAAACGAACTCGCTATTTTTACACCGTACAGGGTTCGGCAATGAAGATGTTTGTTTTTTAAAAAAACTACTGTAGAAATGAGGCGAATCTACTAAGTGGCACATCTTTTTAGATTACATTAACTAGGAATTTTTGAACTTGCTGCATTCAACCTTCTTCGTAGGAAAATAACTGATTCCTTGAACAGAACTAGCTTATTTCACACAGTACAGTGTTTGGCAACGAAGGTGTTTGTTTTCTAAACAAAGTAGTTTAGATATGAAGCGAAACTTGTAAGGTGTACATGTTCTTAGATTACACAAACGAAGAAATTTTGAACTTGCTGCACTCAACCATCTTCGTTGGAAAGCAACTGATTCCTAGCACCGAACTATCTTATTTCAACAGTAAAATGTTCGGCAATGAAGATGTTTGTTTTCTCAACAAACTACTTTAGAAATTAGGTGAACCTACTCAGTTATACACCTTTTTAGATTACATTAACAAGGAATGTTTGAACTTGCTGCACTCAACCATCTTCGTAGGAAAATAACTGATTCCTTGAACCGAACTTGCTTATTTCACACAGCACAGTGTTCGGCAATGAAGGTGTTTGTTTTGTAAACAACGTAGTTTAGAAACGAAGTGAAACTTGTTAGTTGTACATCTTGTTAGATTACACAAAAAAGGAAAGTTTGACCTTGCTGCACACAACCATGTTCGTAGGAAAGCAACTGATTCCTACAACGGAACTACCTTATTTCACACTGTACAGTGTTCGGCAATGAAGATCTTTGTTTTCTCAACAAACTATTTTAGAAATGAGGTGAATCTATTAAGTTGTACATCTTTTTAGATTACATTAACAAAGAAAGCTTGTACTTGTACTCAACCTTCTTCATAGGAAAGCAAATGATTCCTAGACCGAACTAGCTTATTTCACACAGTATAGGGTTCAGCAATGACGATGTTTGTTTTCTAAACAAAGTACTTTAGAAATGAGGCAAATCAACTAACATATACATCTTGTTAGATTACACAAGCTAGGAAAGTTTGTACTTGCTGCCCTCAACCTTCTTGGCAGGAAAGCAACTGATTCCTAGAACCAAAACAGCTTATTTCACTCAGTACAATATTTGGCAATGAAGGTGTTTGTTTTCTACCAAAGTGGTTTAGAAATGAGGCGAATCTAATAAGTTGTACATCTTGTTAAAATACACAAACAAGGAAAGTTTGAACTTGCTGCACTCAACCTTCTACGCAGGAAAGCAACTGACTCCTAGAAACGAACTAGCTATTTTCACAGTACAGGGTCCGGCAATGAAGATGTTTGTTTTTTAAAGAAACTACTGTAGAAACTAGGCCAATGTACTAAGTGGTACATCTTTTTAGATTACATTAACTAGGAATGTTTGAACTTGCGGCACTCAACCTTCTTCGGAGGAAAATAACTGATTCCTAGAACCGAACTAGCTTATTTCACAGAGTATACAGTTTGGCAATGAAGATGTTTGTTTTCTAAAACAATTACTTAAGAAACGAGGCGAATCTCCTAACTTATACATCTTGTGAGATTACACAAACTAGGACAGTTTGAACTTGCTGCACTCAACCTTCTTGGTAGGAAAGCAACTGATTCCTAGAACCGAACCAGCTTATTTCACACAGTACAGTGTTTGGCAATGAAGATGTTTATTTTCTCAACAAACTACTTTAGAAATGAGGTGAACCTACCAAGTTGTACATCATTTTAGATTACATTAACAAGGAATGTTTGAACTTGCTGCACTCAACCTTCTTCGTAGGAAAGCAACTGATTCCTAGAACCGAACCAGCTTATTTCACACAGTACCGTGTTCGGCAATGAAGGTGTTTGTTTTCTTAACAAACTACTTTAGAAATGACGTGAACCTACCAAGTTGTTCATCTTTTAGATTACATTAACAAGGAATGTTTGAACTTGCTGCACACAACCTTCTTCGTAGGAAAATAACTGATTCCTTGAACTGAACTAGCTTATTTCACACAGTACAGTGTTCGGCAATGAAGGTGTTTGTTTTCTAAACAAGGTAGTTTAGAAATGAAGCGAAACTTGTAAGGTGTACATCTTGTTAGATTACACAAACAAGGAAAGTTTGAACTGACTGCACTCAACCTTCTTTGTAGGAAAGCATCTGATTCTTAAACTGAACTAGCTTATTTCACACAGTATAGGGTTCAGCGATGAAGATGTTTGTTTTCTAAACAAAGTACTTTAGAAATGAGGCGAATCAACTAACATATACATCTTGTTAGATTACACAAACTAGGAAAGTTTGTACTTGCTGCCCTCAACCTTCTTCGCAGGAAAGCAACCGATTCCTAGAACCAAAACAGCTTATTTCACTCAGTACAATATTTGGCAATGAAGGTGTTTGTTTTTTACACAAAGTAGTTTAGAAATGAGGCGAATCTAATAAGTTGTACATCTTGTTAGATTACACAAACAAGGAAAGTTTGAACTTTTTGCACTCAACCATCTGTGTAGAAGTGCAACTTATTTCTACAACCAAACTAGCTTATTTCATACATTACAGTGTCGGCAATGGAGATGTTTTTTTCTAAACAAAGTAGTTCAGAAATGAAGTGAAACTTGTAAGTTGTACTTCTTGTTAGATTACACTAACGACGAAAGTTTGAACTTGCTGCACTCCACCTTCTTTGTAGGAATGGAACTGATTCCTAGACCCGAAGTAGCTTATTTCACTCCGTTCAGTGTTCGGCAATGAAGTTGTTTGTTTTCTCAAAAAGCTACTGTAGAAATGAGGCCAATCTACTTAGTTGTACATCTTTTACATTACATTAACAAGGAAAGTATAACTTTTTGCACTCAACCTTCTTCGTAGGAAAGCTTCTGGTTCCCTAGAACCGACGGAGCTTATTTCACACAGTACAGTGTTCGGCATAGAAGATGTTTGTTTTCTAAACAAACTACTGTAGAAATGAGGTCAATCTACTAAGTTTTACATCTTTTTAGATTACATTAAAAAGGAAAGTTTGAACTTGTCCCACTCAACCTTCTTCGTAGGAAAGCAAATGATTCCTAGAACCGAACTAGCTTATTTCACACAGTATAGGGTTCGGCAATGAAGATGGTTGTTTTCTAAACAAACTACTTTAGAAATCAGGTGAATCTACTTATACATCTTGTTAGATAACACAAACCAGGAAAGTTTGAACTGGCTGCACTCAACCTTGTTTGTAGGAAAGCAACTGATTCCTAGAACCAAAACAGCTTATTTCACACAGAGCAATATTTGGCAATGAAGATGTACGTTTTCTAAACAAAGCAGTTTAGCAATTCAGCGAATCAAATAAGTTTTACATCTTGTTAAACTACACAAACAAGGAAAGTTATAACTTGCTGCACTCAACCTTCTTCGTAGGAAAGCAACTGATTCCTACAAAAGAACTAGCTATTTTCAAACAGTACAGTTTTCGGCAATGAAGATGTTTTTCTTCTAAACAAACTACTGTAGAAATGACAGCAATCTATTAAGTTGTATATCTCTTTAGATTACATTAGCAAGGAAAGTTTGAACTTGCTGCACTGAACCTTCTTCGTAGGAAAGCTACTGATTCCTAGAAGCAAACTAGCTTATTTCACACAGTTCAGTGTTCGGCAATGAAGATGTTTCTTTTCTAAACAAGCTACTGTAGAAAAGAGGCCAATCTACTAAGTTGTACATTTTTTAGATTACATTAACAAGGAAAGTTTGAACTTGTTGCACTCAACCATCTTCGTAGGAAAGCACATGATTCCTAGAACCGAAGTAGCTTATTTCACACAGTATAGGGTTCGGCAATGAAGATGTTTGTTTTCTAAAGAAACTACTTCAGAAATGAGGTGAATCTACTAATTGAAACTTCTTGTTAAATTACAAAAACTAGGAAAGTTTGAACTAGCTGCACTCACCTTCTTTGTAGGAAAGTAACTGATTCCTAGAACCGAAAGAGCTTATTTCACACATTACAATATTTGGCAATGATCATGTTTGTTTTCTAAACAAAGTAGTTTAGAAATGAGGCGAATCAAAGAAGTTCTACATCTTGTTAGATTACACAAACAAGGAAAGTTTGAACTTGCTGCCCTCAACCTTCTTCGTAGGAAAGCAACTGATTCCTAGAAACGAACTAGCTATTTCACACAGAACAGTGTTCGGCAATGAAGATGTTTGTTTTCTCAACAAACTACTTAGAAATGAGGTGAATCTATTAAGTTGTACATCTTTTTAGATTACATTAACAAGGAAATTTGAACTTGTTGCACTCAACCATCTCTGTAAATGCAACTGAATCCTAGAAGCAAACTAGCTTATTTCACACATCACAGTGTTCAGCAATGGAGATGTTTCTTTTCTGAACAAAGTAGTTTAGAAAAGAAGCGAAACTTGTAAGTTGTACATGTTGTTAGATTACACAAACAAGGAAAGTTTGAACTTGCTGCACTCCACCTTCTTGGAAGGAAAGCAACTGATTCCTAGAACCGAAGTACCTTATTTCACACAGTACAGTGTTCGGCAATGAAGATGTTTGTTTTGTCAACAAGCTACTGTAGAAATGAGGCCAATCTACTAAGTTGTACACCATTTACATTACATTAAAAAGGGAAGTTTGAAATTGTTGCACTCAACCTTCTTCGTAGGAAAGCAACTGATTCCTAGACCGAACTAGCTTATTTCACACAGTATAGGGGTCGACAATGAAGATGTTTGTTTTTTTAAACAAAGTACTTTAGAAATGAGGCGAATCAACTAACATATATATCTTCTTAGATTACACAAACTAGGAAAATTTGAACTTGGTGCACTCAACCTTCTTCGCACGAAAGCAACTGATTCCTAGAACGAAAAGAGCTTATTTCACACAGTACAATATTTGTTACTGAAGGTGTTTATTTTCTAAACAAAGTAGTTTAGAAATGAGTCGAATCTAATAAGTTGTGCATCTTGTTAGGTTTCACAGACAAGGAATGTTTGAACTTGCTGCCCTCAACATTCTTCGTAGGAAAGCAACTGATTCCTAGAAATGAACTAGCTATTTTCCCACATGGTTCGTCAATGAAGATGTTTGTTTGTTAAACAAACTACTGTAGAAATGACTCCAATCTACTGATTTGTACATCTGTTTTGATTATGTTAACAAGTAAAGTTTGAACTTGCTGCACTAAACCTTCCTCGTACGAAAGCTACTGATTGCTAGAACTGAACTAATTTATTTTACACATTACAGGGTTCGGCAATGAAGATGTTTGTTTTCTAAACAAACTATTGTAGAAATGAGGCCAATCTACTAAGTTGTACATCTTCTTAAATTACATTAACAAGGAAAGTTTGAACTTGTTGCACTCAACCTTCTTCGTAGGAAAGCAAATGATTCCCAAAACCGAACTAGCTTATTTCACACAGAATAGGGTTCGGGATTGAAGACGTTTGTTTTCTAAACAAGCTACTTTAGACTTGAGGCGAATCTATTAACTTATGCATCTTCTTAGATTACACAAACTAGGAAAGTTTGAACTTGCTGCAATCAACCTACTTCGCAGGAAAGCAACTGATTCCTAGAACCGAAACTGCTTACTTCACACAGTACAATATTGGGCAATGAAGGTGTTTGTTTTCTAAACAAAGAACTTTAGAAATTAGGCGAATCAAACAAGCTGTACATATTGTTAGATTTCGCAAACAAGGAAAGTTTTAACTTGCTGCACGCAACCTTCATCGCAGGAAAGCAACTGATTCCTAGAACCAAAACAGCTTATTTCACACAGTACAATATTTGATAATGAAGGTGTTTATTTTCTAAACAAATTAGTTTTGAAATGAGTTGAATCTAAATAGTTGTACATCTTGTTAGATTTCACAAACAAGGAAAGTTTGAACTTGCTTCACTGAACATTCTTTGTAGGAAAGCAACTGATTCCCAGAAACGATCTAGCTATTTTCCCACATGGTTCGGCAATGAAGATGTTTGTTTTCTAAACAAACTACTGTAGAAATGACTCCAATCTACAAAGTTGTACATCTTTTTACATTACATTAACAAGGAAAGTTCGAACTTGCTGCATTCAACCTTCCTCGTACGAAAGCTACTGATTTCTAGAACCGAACTAGCTTATTTCACATTGTACAGTGTTTGGCAATGAAGATGTTTGTTTTCTAACCAAACTATTGTAAAATGACTCCAATCTTCTAAGTTGTACATCATTTTAGATTACATTACGAAGGAAAGTTTGATCATTCTGCAATCAACCTTCCTCGTAGGAAAGCTACTGATTCCTAGAACCGAACTGAATTATTTCACACAGTACAGTGTTCGGCAATGAAGATGTTTGTTTTCTAAACAAACTACTGTAGAAATGAGGCCAATCTACTAAGTTGTACATCTTCTTAAGTTACATTAACAAGGAAAGTTTGAACTTGTTGCACTCAACCTTCTTCGTAGGAAAGCAAATGATTCCTAGAACCGAACTAGCTTATTTCACACAGTATAGGGTTCAGGATTGAATATGTTTGTATTCTAAACAAACTATTTTAGAAATGAGGCGAATCTACTAACTTATACATCTTGTTAGATTACACAAACTAGGAAAGTTTGAAGTTGCTGCACTCAACCTTCTTCGCCAGAAAGCAACTGATTGCGAGAACTGAAAGAGCTTCTTTCACACAGTACAATATTGGTCAATGAAGGTGTTTGTTTTCTAAACAAAGAACTTTAGAAATTAGGCGAATCTAATAAGTTGTACATCTTGTTAGATTACACAAACAAGGAAAGTTTTAACGTGCTGCACTCCACCTTCTTCGTATTAAAGCAACTGATTCCTAGAAACTAACTAGGTATTTTCATACAGTACAGGGTTCGGCAATGAAGATGTTTGTTTTGTAAATAAGCTACTGAAGAAATGACGCCAATCTACTAAGTTGTACATCTTTTTAGATTACATTAAAAAGCAATGTTTGAACTTGCTGCACTCAACCTTCTTCGTAGGAAAGCAACTGATTCTTAGAACCAAAACAGCTTATTTCACACAGTACAATATTTGGCAATGAAGATGTTTGTTTTCTAAAAAAAAGTAGTTTAGAAATTAGGGGAATCAAACAAGTTGTATATATTGTTAGATTACACAAACAAGGAAAGTTTGAACTTGCTGAACTTAACCTTCTTCGTAAGAAATCAACTGATTCCTACAAACGAACTAGCTATTGTCACACAGTACAGGGTTCGGCAATGAAGATGTTTGTCTTTGAAATAAACTACTATAGAAATTACGGCAATCTACTAAGTTGTACACCTCTTTAGATGACATTAAGAAGGAATGTTTGGCCTGACGGGGGAAGATGGCGTCCACCTAACTCCGCCTCACCTCACAGGGAAGTAAAAGCAAGATTTTTAAGCTTTTAAAAAGATTCCTGAAAGGGTTTGCTGGACTTTGCATGCTGCCAGAGGGAGGGGGTGGGTGAAAAAATAAGGACTCCACTGATTCCCACTCTCTAGGACAGGGAACACCACGGCTTAGGTCCTCCTTGGCGGCTGTGACCCAAACTGCCGGCCTTTACCAGCCACAGCCTGGCGGACCCTGGCAGTCCGAGTAACTCCCGGGAAGTCCACACCACCTCCCTGAGGCGCAGTGGCCCCTCCCGGTCCGAGTAACAGCTGGGACACCGGCATCACCCCCCTGAGGCGCAGTGGCCCCTCCTGGGTGAAAAAATAAGGAATCCACTGATTCCCACGCTCTAGGACAGGGAACACCGCGGGTTAGGTCCTCCTGGGCAGGGGTGGCCCAAACCGCCGGCCATTACCAGCTAGAGCCTGGCGGACCCTGGCAGTCTGAGTAACCGCTGGGAAGTCTGCACCACCTCCCTGAGGCGCAGCGGCCCCTCCCAGTCCGAGTGACCCTGGGACGCCCTCATCAATCAGGTACCATTATTCCCCCTACCGGGGCAGATCAGGAATCCTGGGAAGTAAGCCATTGTCCCTGCCCTACCCTGCCTGAGCTCAACTAGGGTGGCTGTGGTCCCCTACCCCTCCCACCTCCAAAAAGAACACAGGCCAGCAGGCCAGTGTCCCCCACCCCAGCCGGCAGAATTCCAGGGACTACTGCCCAGACAATCACCACTGCACCCCACCCCACCCCAGGACAGTAGGCTTACATTACATTTCATACACAAGGCTTCTGAACCATTGCTATGGGCAGACTACAGAGAAAAAGGAATAGCATGAAAAACCAGATGCAACTAAATCCAGTTACACTACCCAGTCCTGCAAAGTATGTCTCAAATCAAAGCAGAGAAGAGACAATAGAATCAGAACCCCAAAATGAAGAGACAAGCTATGCAACCCTGGCCAAGCAAATAGCACAACTCTCAGAAACTCAACAAAGAGCCAACAACTGTATGAATGGTATCCTTGCTAGATTAGACCTAATAGAAAGGAACCAGGAAGGGCTCCAAAGACAATTAAATGATTTGAAGGAGAACGAACAAAAAGAGGCCCTCAATAACCAGCTGGCTAAGTTCAATGAAGACATAAAGAAATGCAAGGATGAACTTCAAGAAGCATTAAGAAAGTCGGAAAATGACACAAAAAGGGAACTAGACAGAGGGATGGAAACTATACATAAAAACACCATAGAAAATATGAACCAAATTGAACAAGCCCAAAACTCTATAGAAGCTCCTAAGAACAGAGTAAATCAAGTGGAAGACAGAAACTCAGAACTGGAAGACAAAACAGAAGAAACAGTTCGTGAGTCCAAAAATTTTAACAAGTTCAAAAATTTCTGTGAACAGAACATGAGGGAAATGTGGGACACCCTTAAGCGTCCAAACATTAGGATCATGGGTATTCCAGAGGGGGAAGAAACACTGACCAAAGGAATGGAAAGCTTATTCAACAAAATAATTGAAGAAAACTTTCCCACTCTCTCAAAAGAAAATCCCATCAAATTACAAGAAGCTACCAGAACTCCAAACAGATTGGACCAAAGAAGAAATTCTCCAAGACACATTATCTTTAAGACTCAAAACATCAAGTACAAAGAGAAAATCCTAAAAGCAGCCAGGGAAAAACAGCACATTACATATAAAGGGAACCCCATTAGAATTACCTCAGACTTCTCAATGGAAACCCTAAAAGCTAGAAGGGCCTGGAATGGAACACTACAAAATCTAAGAACCCATGGCTTCCAGCCACAACTACTCTACCCAGCAAAAGTATCCCTCATAATAGATGGTGAAAGAAAAACGTTCCACGATAAAAATCATCTTTACAACTACATGAACACAAAGCCAAACCTAGAGAAAATACTTCAGGGAATTCTCCACACAGAAGAAACAAATAACCAATCTCAAGAGCCCCCAAGAAGCAGTCCATATTAACCAAAAAAAAATACACAAAGACCACAACCCACCACAATATGGCAGGTATTAAATCAAACCTCATAATTATATCTCTGAATATTAATGGCCTTAATTCACCCATCAAAAGACATAAGCTAACAGGGTGGATCAGAAAACTGGACCTCTAAATTTGCTGTCTTCAAGAAACCCACCTCACCACTAAAGACAGACACCTTCTCAGGGTAAAACGGTGGAAAATGATATTCCAAGCAAGCACAAATAAGAAAAAGCAGGCGTAGCTATACTTATATCGGATAAAATAGACTTCAAACTGGAAGTAACCAAAAAAGACAAAGAAGGCCACTTCTAACTTATTAAGGGAACAATCCAACAAGAGGATATCACAATCATCAATATTTATGCACCAAACACAGGTGCACCACAATTCATAAAGCAAAATCTACTTGGCAACAAAACAGAAATAAACACCAACACCATCATAGTTGGGGACTTCAATACTCCACTATCAACAATGGATAGATCGTCCAAACAGAAAATTAACAGGGAAGTAAGAGAGCTCAACAACACCATAGAGCAACTGGACCTAACAGACATATACAGAACATTCCACCCAAAATCTACAGATTACACATTCTTCTCAGCAGCCCATGAGACCTTCTCTAAAATAGATCATGTACTGGGCCACAAAGCATGCCTCCATATTTTCAAGAAAATTGATGTAATTTCCTGCATGATATCAGATCACAATGCTGTAATGCTAGAAATTAACAACAAAAAGTACACCAGGAATCCCTCTACCTCCTGGAAATTGAACAACACACTTTTAAACAATAAATGGGTTATGGATGAAATAAAGAATGAAATTGCAAAATTTCTAGAATTCAATGACAACGAGAACACATCATACCAAAACTTATGGGACACAATGAAGGCAGTTCTTAGGGGGAAAATCATAGCACTAAATGCCCTCATAACAAAGACAGAGAGATCCCAAATCAATAACCTAACCATCCAACTAAAGGCATTGGAAAAGCTAGAAGAACCCAACCCCAAAAGCTCCAGACGGAAAGAAATAATTAAGATCAGAGCAGAAATTAATGAATTGGAAACTAAGAGGACAATTAAGAAAATTGATGAAACAAAGAGCTGGTTCTTTGAAAAACTTAACAAGATTGATACACCCCTGGCCAATTTGATTAAGCAAAAAAAAGAAACACTTCAAATCAACAAAATTAGAAATGAAAAAGGAGAAATCACAACAGACATGAGGGAAATAGGAAGAATTATTAGGACTTATTTCAAAAACCTCTACTCCATAAAACAGGAGAATATGGAGGAAATGGATGAATTCCTAGACACATACCACCTACCGAAGCTAAGCCCAGAGCAGATTAATTTCCTAAACAGACCCATCACACCCTTCGAGATTGAAGAAGTAATAAAACACCTCCCCAAAAAGAAGAGTCCAGGACCAGATGGATTCTTAGCGGAGTTCTACCAAACCTTCATGGAAGAACTGAAACCAATACTTCTCAAACTGTGCCACACAAGAGGAGAACAGGGAGAGATCCCCAACTCCTTCTATGAAGCTAGTATCACCCTAATTCCAAAACCAGGCAGGGACGCCACAAGAAAAGAAAATTATAGGCCCATTTCTCTGATGAACATAGACGCAAAGATCCTGAACAAAATTCTTGCAAACCGAATTCAACAGTACATCAAAAGCATTATCCACCTCGAACAAGTAGGCTTCATCCCTGGAACACAGGGGTGGTTCAACATACGGAAATCAGTCAATGTAATACACCACATAAACAAGCTGAAACACAAAAACCACATGATCATTTCGATAGATGCAGAAAAGGCCTTTGACAAAATACAACATCACTTCATGATCAAAACATTGGAGAGAATAGGCATGGACGGCCTATATCTCAACATAATAAAGGCGATATATAAAGCACCTAAAGCCCAAGTAATTCTTAATGGGGAGAGACTGAAGGAATTCCCATTGAGGTCAGGAACAAGGAAGGGGTGTCCACTCACCTCTGCTCTTCAACATAGTGCTAGAAGTATTAGCTCAAGCAATAAGACAGGAGAAAGAAATCAAAGGGATACAAATTGGAAATGAAGAAGTTAAGTTAGCCCTATTTGCAGATGACATGATTCTATACATTAGTGACCCGAGAACTTCCATCTCAAAACTCTTAAAGGTGATTAGCACCTTCAGCAAAGTAGCAGGATACAAAATCAATGCACAGAAATCAGTAGCCTTTCTGTATGCAAAGGACAAAGAGACAGAAAAAGAAATAACTAACATCGTCCCATTTTCAATTGCAACAAAGAAAATAAAATACCTTGGAATAACATTAACTAAGGAAGTGAAAGACCTATACAATGAAAACATAAAAACTCTCAAAAAAAGAAATTGCGGAAGTCCTACAAAAATCGAAAGACCTCCCATGCTCCTGGATTGGTAGAATTAACATTGTGAAAATGGCAATTTTACCAAAAGCACTTTATAGATTCAATGCAATGCCAATAAAAATCCCAACTTCCTTCTTCAATGAGATAGAAAAAACTATCTCAAAATTCATATGGAAAGGCAGAAGGCCTCGGATATCGAAGCTCATCCTCAGCAGAAGAAGCACCTCTGGAGGCATAACCATACCTGATCTAAAGTTATACTACAAAGCCATTGTAATAAAAACAATCTGGTACAGGCACAAAAACAGGAATATAGACCAATGGAACAGAATTGAAGACCCAGATTTTGGGTCAAGAAACTACAGCTACTTGATATTTGACAAAGGCCCCAGGAATGTAGAATGGAAAAAGGACAGCATCTTCAACAAATGGTGCTGGACAAACTGGACAACCATATGTAGGAAAATGAAACTCGACCCACACATCTCTCCATGCACAAAAATTCAGTCCAAATGGATCAAAGACCTTAATATAAAACCAGAAACTATGCTGCTACTGGAAGAAAAAATAGGAGGAACCTTCCACAATATAGGAGTGGGAAAAAATTTCCTGAACAAAACCCCAACAACTCAGGAAATTGAACAATCACTCAACCATTGGGATCACATGAAGCTGAAAAGCTTTTTCACTGACAAAAATACTATAACCAAAGCCAGCAGATTACCTACAGAATGGGAGAAAATTTTCACCAGCTATACAACTGACAAAGGCCTGATTTCTAGAATCTACAAAGAACACCAAAACCTAAAAAACAAAACATCAAACAACCCACTCACGAAGTGGGGCAGAGAACTGCACAGGGAGTTCTCAGAGGAAGAAATACAAATAGCAAATGCACATTTAAGAAAATGTTCAACAACCCTAATCATCAGGGAAATGCAAATTAAAACAACTATGAGATTCCACCTTACCCCAGTAAGGATGGCTAGCATTAAAAAAAACAATGAAAACAAATGCTAGCGAGGCTGTGGAGAAATAGGAAAAAGTCTTCACTGTTGGTGGGAATGTAAAATGGTTCAACCACTATGGACAGCTATATGGAGACTATTGAAAAGGATGGCCATAGACTTACCAATGGATCCAGTTATTCCCTTATTGGGTATTTATCCTAAAGGCCCCAAGCCTTAGATCAGAAACATTTGCTCAACCATGTTTATAGCTGCTCAATTCATAATAGCAAAGAGCTGGAATCAACCCAGGTGTCCATCACTAGATGAATGGATAACAAAGATGTGGTATATCTATACTATGGAATTCTACGTAGCAGTAAGGAAAGATGAAATAAGGAAATTTGAAAAAAAATGGTCAAACATGGAACAGATCATCCTCAGTGAGCTCACCCAAGCACAAAAAGATAATCGTTGCATGGTCTCGTTTATCTGTCGCTCCTAACCTGAAACCATGTGGCAGGTGGCCAAACCAAATAAACACTCTGAAGCCCAGACAAAAGGGAGGGTGGGAGGGAGGGAGGGTAAGGGTGGGAGGGAATCAGAACGTGGGAGGGAGGACAAGGGGGGGAAACAAATTGGGACCCAAAAGGAAAAGATACTATAAAACCCTTTATTCTGAACAACAGGTTAAAATATTGATCCTTCAGCAGGACCGCAGAGGGAACACCCGAACCACAGGAACCTGGAGAGAGCATCATGAAGGCCAACCTTAATCTTGTCCTGCTTCTCTCTCTCTTCTCTCTCTCTCTCTCTCGTTCTCTCTCCCTCCCCTCTCTATACTCACTTTATCCTCTATATTATCTTTTTCTTCCCTCACCTTCTAGGTGCATACTTATAACTCCCAGTGCCAGCATGGGGTGAACTTCCACAATGAGCTGTTGATCTGAAACACCTACAAGGTTTCCCAAAATAGACAGACTTCTGTCAGAGTTCTTGGTGACCCACCAAAGGTTAATGGCAAGACCCTACTGTTGAAGACAGCTTACGTGTGTGAGACCAAACAAGGAGAGATATGTTCAGAATCTGGAAGAGGGTCAGTCCCCAGACAGTTAGCTAGTCTAGTACCAGAGGGTGCTATACAAGCAACTGGGGGAAAATGACCGACATCTGTCCAAACAACTGGCAGTCTAAGATACCCAGCAGGAAACAACTTGATGTAATGCTCATACAAGTGCAGTAGTGGCAATCAACCATGGTGGGTAACCAACTGCTCTTGATTTGGCTAATAGATCCACTCAGTGGAATGGAACTCATTGCTGGAACTGGGAAATAAGTCAAAACCAGGTAAAAAATGAGCTCAGTCTCCAAGATCAAGATACCACCAAATGTGGGCTAAAAGAGAGCCCACACATATAAATTTCCCTCCAAAACATAGATGGTCATCCCTTCTACCTAGTACTAACTTTTCTCTCCGATGGAGAATTTGCTTATCTTTTTTCAGGTGGACATCGAACCTGAAGGGAGGATCAGCTAACCACACCTCACCAGGGCCCCAGCTGAAACCATAGAACAACGCAGGGGAAGGGCAAGAGTTCAGTATTCATGGCGATCATCACACCACCAAAAGGCCAAAGGAGATAAACACAGAGAACATCCAACTCCAACTAAGCCAGATATCGAGAGACACAGAGGCTCCCGAAACCGCATCACTGAAGCAGAACTAAAATGACCCCAATGTGGCTCAGGGAAACTTGTGGAAGAGGGGGCGGAAAGATTGTTAGAGTCATAGTTGGGGCATTATGCACAGAGACTGGGGCCAACCCCCCAGAACTCTTAACTAACCTCACAATGCTTGACCCACATTCCCCATTGACAAGGGTCCCTTTGAAAGAGGGAGGACAGGGAGGAGGACAATGGAACCTTTACTATGAATGTAAAATCAAAATAATGTAAATATATATATATATATATTAAAAAAAAGAAGGAATGTTTGAACTTGCTGCACTCAACCTTCTTCATAGAAAAGCTACTGATTCCTAGAACTGAACTAGCTTATTTCACACAGTACAGTGTTCAGCAATGAAGATATCTGTTTTCTAAACAAACTACTGTAGAAATGAGGCCAATCTACTAACTGGTACATCTTTTTAGATTACATTTACAAGGAAAGTTTCAACTTGTTGCACTCAACCATCTTCGTAGGAAAGCAAATGATTCCTAGAACTGAACTAGCTTATTTCACACAGTATAGGGTTCGGCAATGAAGATGTTTGTTTTCTAAACAAACTACTTCAGAAATAAGGCGAATCTACTAACTGATACATCTTGTTAGATTACACAAACTAGGAAAGTTTGACCTTGCTGCACTCAACCTTCTTCGCAGGAAAGCAACTGATTCCTAGAACCGAAAGAGCTTATTTCACAGAGTGAAATATTTGGCAATGAAGATGTCTGTTTTCTAAACAAAGTAGTTTAGAAATGAGGCGAATCAAACAAGTTGTACATCTTGTTTGATTACAGAAACAAGGAAAGTTTGAACTTGCTGCACTCCACCTTCTTCGCAGGAAAGCAACTGATTCCTAGAACCGAAAGAGCTTATTTCACACAGTGAAATATTTGGCAATGAAGATGTCTGTTTTCTAAACAAAGTAGTTTAGAAATGAGGTGGATCAAACAAGTTGTACATCTTTTTCGATTACAGAAACAAGGAAAGTTTGAACTTGCAGCACTCAACCTTCTTCGTAGGAAAGCAACTGATTCCTACACCGAACGAGCTTATTTCACACAGTACAGTGTTCTTCAATGCAGATGTTTGTTTTCTAAACAAACTAGTTTAGAAATGAAGCGAAACTTGTAAGGTATACATCTTGTTAGATTACACAAACAAGGAAAGTTTGAATTTGCTGCACTCTACCTTCTTTGTATGAAAACAACTGATTCCTTGAACCAAACTCGCTTATTTCACACAGTACAGTGTTCGGCAATGAAGTTGTTTGTTTTCTAAACAAAGTAGTTTAGAAATGAAGCGAAACTTGTAAGGTATACATATTGTTAGATTACACAAACACGGAAAGTTTGAACTTGCTGCACTCCACCTTCTTCGTAGGAAAGCAACTGATTCCTAGAACCGAAGCAGCTTATTTCACACAGTACAGTGTTCGGCAATGAAGATATTTGTTTTCTCAACAAGCTACTGTAGAAATGAGGCCAATCTACTAAGTTGTACATCTTTTACATTACATTTATAAGGAAAGTTTGAACTTGTTGCACTCAACCGTCTTCATAGGAAAGCAACTGATTCCCAGACTGAACTAGCTTATTTCACCCAGTATAGGGTTCAGCAATGAATATGTTTATTTTCTAAACAAAGTACTTTAGAAATGACACGAATCAACTTACATATACATCTTCTTAGATTACACGAACTAGGCAAGTTTGAACTTGCTGCACTCAACCTTCTTCGCAGGAAAGCAACTGATTCCTAGAACCAAAACAGCTTATTTCACACAGTAGAATATTTGTTAATGAAGGTGTTTATTTTCTAAACAAAGTAGTATAGAAATGAGTCGAATCTAAATAGTTGTATATCTTGTTAGATTTAGCAAACAAGGAAAGTTTGAACTTGCTGCACTGAATATTCTTCATAGGAAAGCAACTGATTCCTAGAAACGATCTAGCTATTTTCCCACATGGTTCAGCACTGAAGATGTTTGTTTTCTAAACAAACTGCTGTAGAAATGACTCCAATCTACTAAGTTGTACATCTTTTTAGATTATATTAACAAGGAAAGTTTGAACTTGCTGCACTCAACCTTCCTCGTACGAAAGCTAGTGATTCCGAGAATCGAACTAGCTTATTTCACACAGTACAGTGTTCGGCAACAAGATGTTTGTTTTCTAAACAAACTGTTGTAGAAATGACTCCAATCTACTAAGTTGTACATCTTTTTAGATTACATTAAAAAGGAAAGTTTGAACTTGCTGCACTCAACCTTCCTCACAGGAAAGCTACTGATTCCTAGAACCGAACTAGCTTATTTCACACAGCACAGCGTTCGGCAATGAAGATGTTTGTTTTCTAAATGAACTACTGTAGAAATGAGGCCAATCTACTAAGTTGCACATCTTCTTAAATTACATTAACAAGGAAAGTTTGAACTTTTTGCACTCAACCTTCTTCGTAGGAAACCAAATGATTCCTAGAATCGAATTAGCTTATTTCACACAGTATAGGGTTTGGGATTGAAGATGTTTGTTTTCTAAACACACTACTTAGAAATGAGCCAAATCTACTAACTTATACATCTTGTTAGATTACACAAACTAGGAAAGTTTGAACTTGCTGCACTCAACCTTCTTTGTAGGAAAGCAATTGATTCCTAGACCGAAAGCACTTATTTCACCCAGTACAATATTTGCAAATGAAGGTGTTTGTTTTCTAAATAAACTACTGAAGAAATGACACCAATCTACTAAGTTGTACATCTTTTCAGATTACATTAAAAAGGAATGTTTCAACTTGCTGGACTCAACCTTCTTCGTAGTAAAGTAACTGATTCCTATAAACGAACTAGTTATTTTCACACAGAACAGGGTTTGGCAATGAAGATGTTTGTTTTCTCAACAAACTACTGTAAAAATGATGCCAATGTACTAAGTTGTACATCTTTTTAGATTACATTAACAAAGAATGTTTTAAGTTGCTGCACTCAACCTTCTTCATAGGAAAGCAACTGATTCCTCTAAACGAACTAGTTATTTTCACACAGAACAGGGTTTGGCAATGAAGATGTTTGTTTTCTCAACAAACTACTTTAGAAATGACGCCAATGTACTAAGTTGTACATCTTTTTAGATTACATTAAAAAGGAATGTTTGAACTTGCTGCACTCAACCTTCTTCGTAGGAAAGCTACTGAATCCCAGAACCGAACTAGCTTATTTCACACAGTATAGTGTTCGGAAAAGAAGATGTTTGTTTTCTACACAAACTATTGTTAAAATGAGGCCAATCTACTAAGTTTTACATCTGTTTAGATTACATTACAAAGGAAAGTTTGAACTTGTTGCACTCAACCTTCTTCGTAGGAAAGCAAATGTTTCCCAGAACCAAACCAGCTTATTTCACACAGTATAGGGTTCGGGCATGAAGATGTTTGTTTTCTAAACAAACTACTTTAGAAATGAGGTGAATATACTAACTTATGCATCTTGTTAGATTACACAAACTAGGAAAGTTTAAACTTTCTGCCCTCAACATTCTTCATAGGAAAGGAACTGATTCCTAGAACCAAAACAGCTTATTTCACACAGTACAATAATTGGCAATGAAAATGTTGGTTTTCTAAACAAGGTAGTTTAGAAATTTGGCGAATCAAACAAGTTGTAAATATTGTTAGATTACACAAACAATGAAAGTTTAAACTTGCTGCACTCATCCTTCTTCGTAGGAAAGCAACTGATTCCTACAAACCAACTAGCTAATTTCACAGAGTACAGGGTTCGGCAATGACGATGTTTGTCTTCGAAACAAACTACTGTAGAAATGACGGCAATCTAATAAGTTTTACATCTCTTTAGATGACATTAACAAGGAATGTTTGAACTTACTGCACTCAACCTTCTTCGTAGGAAAGCAACTGATTCCTAGAACTGAACCAGCTTATTTCACACAGTACAGTGTTCGGCAATGAAGATGTCTGTTTTCTAAACAAACTACTGTAGAAATGAGGCCAATATACTAGGTTGTACATCTTTTTAGATTACATTAACAAGGAAAGTTTCAACTTGTTACACTCAACTTTCTTCGTAGGAAAGCAAATGATTCCTAGAACCGAACTAGCTTATTTCACACAGTATAGGGTTCGGCAATGAAGATGTTTGTTTTCTAAACAAACTACTTCAGAAATGAGGCGAATCTACTAACTGATTAATCGCGTTAGATTACACAAACTAGGAAAGTTTGAACTTGCTGAACTCAACCTTCTTCGCAGGAAAGCAACTGATTGCAAGAACCGAAAGAGCTTATTTCACACAGTGAAATATTTGGCAATGAAGATGTCTGTTTTCTAAACAAAGTAGTTTAGAAATGAGGCGAATCAAATAAGTTGAACATCTTGTTCGATTATACAAAGAAGGAAGGTTTGAACTTACTGCACTCAACCTTCTTCGTAGGAAAGAAACTGATTCCTACACCGAACGAGCTTATTTCACACAGTGTAGGGTTTGGCAATGAAAATGTTTGTTTTCTAAACAAGCTACTGTTGAAATGAGGCGAATCAACTAAGTTATACATCTTGTTAGATTACACAAACTAGGAAAGTTTGAACTTGCTGCACTCATCCTTCTTCGCAGGAAAGCAACTGATTCCTAGAACCAAAACAGCTTATTACACACAGTACAATATTTGGCAATGAAGGTGTTTGTTTTCTAAACAAAGTAGTTTAGAAATGAGGCGAATATAATAAGGTGGACATCTTGTTAGATTACACAAACACGGAAAGTTTGAACTTGCTGCACTCAACCTTCTTCATAGGAAAGCAACTGATTCCTAGAACGGAACAAGCTTATTTCACACAGTACAGTGTTCGGCAATGAAGATATTTCTTTTCCTAACAAACTACTTTAGAAATGAGGTGAATCTACTAAGTTGTACATCTTTTTAGATTACATTAACAAGGAATGTTTGAACTTGCTGCACTCAACCTTCTTCGTAGGAAAACAACTGATTCCTTGAAACAAACTAGCTTATTTCACAGAGTACATTGTTCAGCAATGAAGGTGTTTGTTTTCTAAACAAAGTAGTTTAGAAATGAAGCGAAACTTCTAAGATATACATCTTTTTAGATTACAGAAACAAAGAAAGTTTGAACTTGCTGCACTCAACCTTCTTCGTAGGAAAGCAACTGATTTCTAGCACCGAACTAGCTTATTTCACACAGTATAGTTTTTGGCAATGAAGATGGTTTTTTTTCTCAACAAACTATTTTAGAAATGAGGAGAATCTATTAAGTTGTACATCTTTTTAGATTACATTAACAAGGACAATTTGAAATTGTTGCACTCAACCATCTCCATAGAAATGCAACTGATTCCTAGAACGAAACTAGCTTATTTCACACATTAAAGTGTTCGAACATGGAGATGTTTATTTTGTAAACAAAGTAGTTTAGAAATGGAACAAGACTTGTAAGTTGTACATCTTGTTAGATTACGAAAAAAACGAAAGTTTGAACTTGCTGCACACAACCTTCTTCGTAGGAAAGCAACTGATTCCTAGAACCGAACTAAGTTATTTCACACAGTACAGTGTTCGGCAATGAAGATGATCGTTTTCTCAAGAAGCTACTGTAGAAATGAGGCCAATCTACTAAGTTTTACATCTTTTGCATTACATTACAAGGAAAATTTGAACTTGTTGCTCTCAACCTTTGTCGTAGGAAAGCAACTGATTCCTAGACCAAAGTAGCTTATTTCACACAGTATAGGATTCGGCAATGAAGATGTTTGTTTATGAAACAAAGTACTTTAGAAATGAGGTGAATCAACTAACATATACATCTTCTTAGATTACACAAACTAGGATAGTTTGAACTTGCTGTACTCAACCTTCTTCGCTGGAAAGCAACTGATTCCAAGAACCAAAACAGCTTATTTCACAAAGTACAATATTTGGCAATGAAGGTGTTTATTTTGTAAACAAGAAATTTAGAAATGAGTCGAATCTAATAAGTTGTACATCTATTTGATTTCACAAACAAGGAAAGTTTGAACTTGCTGCACTCAACATTCTTCGTAGGAAAGCAACTGATTACTAGAAACGAACTAGATATTTTCACACATGGTTCGGCAATGAAGATGTTTGTTTTCTAAACAAACTACTGTAGAAATGACTCCAATCTAATAAGTTGTATATCTTTTTAGATTACATTAACAAGGAAAGTTTGAACTTGCTGCACTCAGCCTTCTTCGTAGGAAAGTGACTGTTTCCCAGAACCGAACTAGCTTATTTAACACAGTAAATGGTTCGGCAATGAAGATGTTTGTTTTCTAAACAAACTAATGTAGAAATGAGGCCAATCTCCTAAGTTGTACATCTTTTTAGATTAAATTAACAAGGAAAGTTTGAACTTGTTGCACTCAACCTTCTTCGTAGGAAACCTACTGATTCCTAGGACCAAAACCGCTTATTTCCACAGTACAATATTTGGCAATGAAGGTGTTTGTTTTCTAAACAAAGAAGTTTAGAAATGAGGCGAATCTAATAAGTTGTACATCATGTTAGATTACACAAACAAGGAAACTTTGAACTTGCTACACTCAACCTTCTTTGTAGGAAAGCAACTGATTCCTAGAAAAGAACTAACTATTTTCACACAGTACAGGGTTCAGCAATGAAGATGTTTGTTTTCTACACAAACTACTGAAGAAATGATGCCAATCTACTAAGTTGTACATCAATTTAGATTACATTAACAAGGAATATTTGAACTTGCTGCACTCAACCTTCTTCGTAGGAAAACAACTCATTGCTTAAACTGAACTAGCTGATTTCACACAGTACAGTGTTAGGCAATGAAGATGTTTGTCTTCTAAACAAGCTACTGTAGAAATGAGGCCAATCTACTAAGTTGTACATCCTTTTAGATTACGTTAACAAGGAAAGTTGGAACTTGTTGCACTCAACCTTCTTCGTAGGAAAACAACTGATTCTTAGACAGAACTACCTTATTTCACAAAGTATACGGTTCAGCAATGAAGATGTTTGTTTTTTAAACGAGCTACTGTTGAAATGAGGCGAATCAAGTAAGGTATACATCTTGTTATATTACACAAACTAAGAAAGTTTGAACTTGCTGCAATCAACCTTCTTTGCAGGAAAGTTACTGATTCCTAGATCCAAAACAGCTTATTTCACACAATACAGTATTAGTTAATGTACGTGTTTATTTTCTAAACAAAGTAGTTTAGAAATGAGTCGAATCTAATAAGTTGAACATCTTGTTAGATTTTGCAAAAAAGGAAAGTTTGAACTTGCAGCACTCAACCTTCTTCGCAGGAAAGCAACAGATTCTTGGAACCAAAACAGCTTATTTCACACAGTACAACATTTGTTAATGAAGGTGTTTATTTTCTAAACAAAGTGGTTTAGAAATGAGTCGAATCTAAATAGTTGTACATCTTGTTATATTTCGCAAACAAGGAAAGTTTGAACTTGCTGCACTGAACATTCTCCATAGGAAAGCAACTGATTCCTAGAAAAGATCTAGCTATTTTCCCACATGGTTCTGCAATGAAGATGTTTGTTTTCTAAACAAACTGCTGTAGAAATGACTCCAACCTACTAAGTTGTAAATCTTTTTAGATTACATTAACAAGGAAAGTTTCAACTTGCTGTACTCAACCTTCCTCGTGTGAAAGCTACTGATCCTTTGAACCGAACTAGCTTATTTCACACAGTACAGTGTTCAGGAATGAAGATGTTTGTTTTCTCAACAAACAATTGTAGAAATGACTCCAATCTAATAATTTGTACATCTTTTTAGATTACATTAAGAAGGAACGTTTGAACTTGCTGCACACAACCTTCTTCGTAGGAAAGCAACTGATTCCTAGGACCGAAACCGCTTATTTCCACAGTACAATATTTGGCAATGAAGGTGTTTGTTTCCTAAACAAAGAAGTTTCGAAATGAGTCGTATCTAATAAGTTGTACATCGTGTTAGATTACACAAACAAGGAAAGTATGAACTTGGTGCACTCAACCTTCTTCGTAGGAAAGCACGTGATTCCTAGAAAAGAACTAACTATTTTCATACAGTACAAGGTTCGGCAATGAAGATATTTGTTTTCTACACAAACTACTGAAGAAATGACGCCAATCTACTAAGTTGTACATCTATTCAGATTACATTTACAAGGAATGTTTTAACTTGGTGCACACAACCTTCTTCGTAGGAAAACAACTGATTGGTTGACCCGAACTAGCTTATTTCACAAAGTATAGGGTTGGGCAATGAAGATGTTTTTTTTTTTTTAAACAAGCTACTGTTGAAATGAGGCGAATCAACTAATGTATACATCTTGTTAGATTACACAAACTAGGAAAGTTTGAACTTGCTGCACTCAACCTTCTTCGCAGGAAAGCAACTGATTCCTAGAACCAAAAGAGCTTATTTCACACATTACAAAATTTGGCGATGAAGGTGTTTGTTTTCTAACAAAGTAGTTTAGAAGTGAGGCGAATCTAATAAGTTGTACATCTTGTTAGATTACGCAAACAAGGAAAGTTTGAAGTTGCTTCACTCAACCTTCTTCATAGGAAAGCTACTGATTACTAGAACCGAACTAGCTTATTTCACATAGTACAGTGTTCGGCAATGAAGATGTTTGTTTTCTCAACAAGCTACTGTAGAAATGAGGCCAATCTACTAAGTTGTACATCTTTTTAGATTACATTAACAAGGAAAGTTTGAACTTGTTGCACTCAACTTTCTTCGTAGGAAAACAACTGATTCCTAGAACTGAATTAGCTTATTTCACACAGTATAGGGTTCGGCAATGAAGATGTTTGTTTTCTGAACAAACTACTTTAGAAATGAGGCGAATCTACTAACTTATACATCTTGTTAGATTACACAAATGAGGAAAGTTTGAACTTGCTGCACTCAACCATCTTCGTTGGAAAGCAACTGATTCATAGAAACGAACTAGCTATTTTCACACAGTACAGGGTTCGGCAATGAAGATGTTTGTTTTCTAAACAAACTACTGATGAAATGACACCATCTACGAAGTTGTGCATCTTTTTATATTACATTAACAAGGAATGTTTGAACTTGCTGCACTCAACATTCTTCGTAGAAAAACAAGTCATTACCTGAACCGAACTAACTTATTTCACACAGTACAGTGTTCGGCAATGAAGAGGTTTTTTTTTTCTAAACAAAGTAGTTTAGAAATGAAGCGAAACTTCTAAGTTGTATATCTTGTTAGATTACACAAACAAGGAAAGTTTGAACTGGCTGCACTCAACTTCCTTCGTACGAAAGCAACTGATTCCTAGAACC
This sequence comes from Orientallactaga sibirica, assembly GCA_036365145.1. NCBI lineage: Eukaryota > Metazoa > Chordata > Mammalia > Rodentia > Dipodidae > Orientallactaga > Orientallactaga sibirica. Next base: position 75,443 of record JAEOAD010001078.1, on the reverse strand, counting down.
GAAATAGCTTATTTCACACAGTATAGTGGTCGGCAATGAAAATGTTTGTTTTCTAAACAAACTACCGTAGAAATGAGGCCAATCTACTAAGTTGTACATCTTTTTAGATTACATTAACAAGGAAAGTTTCAACTTGTTACACTCAACCTTCTTCGTAGGAAAGCAATTGATTCCTAGACCGAACACACAGTATAGGGTTCGGCAATGAAGATGTTTGTTTTCTAAACAAAGTACTTTAGAAATGAGGCGAATCAACTAACATATACATCTTCTTAGTCTACACAAACTAAGAAAGTTTGAACTTGCTGCACTCAACCTTCTTTGTAGGAAAGCAACTGATTCCTAGACCTGAAACCACTTATTTCACACAGTACAATATTTGGGATTGAAGGTGTTTGTTTTCTAAACAAAGAATTTTAGATATGAGGCAAATCTAATAAGTTGTACATCTTATTAGATTACACAAACAAGGAAAGTTTGAACTTGCTGCACTCAACCTTTTTCATAGGAAAGCAACTGATTCCTAGAAATGAACTAGCTATTTTCACACAGTACAGGGTTCGGCAATGAAGATGTTTGTTTTCTAAACAAACTACTGAAGAAATAACGCCAATCTCCTATGTTGTACATCTTTCTAGATTTCATTAACAAGGAATGTTTGAACATGCTGCACTCAACCTTCTTCGAAGGAAAACAACTGATTCCTTGAACCGAACTAGCTAATTTCACACAGTACAGTGTTCGCCAATGAAGATGTTTCTTTTCTAAACAATGTAGTTTAGAAATGAAGCGAGTCTTCTAACTTGTATATCTTGTTAGATTACACAAACAAGGAAAGTTTGAACTTGCTGTACTCAACCTTCTTCGTAGGAAAGGAAGTGATTCCTAGAACCTAACCCGCTTATTTCACACAGAACAGTGTTCAGCAATAAACATGTTTGTTTTCTCAACAAACTACTTCAAGAAATGAGGTGAATCTACAAAGTTTTACATCTTTTTCGATTACATTAAGGAGGAATGTTTGAACTTGCGGACTCAACCTTCTTCGAAGGAAAACAACTGATTCCTTGAACTGAACTAGCTTATTTCACTCAGTACAGTGTTCCGCAATGAAGGTGTTTGTTTTCTAAACAAACTACTGTAGAAATGAGTCGAATCAACTAACTTATACATCTTGTTAGATTACACAAAGTAGGAAAGTTTGAACTTGGTGCACTCAACCTTCTTTGCAGGAAAGCAACTTATTCCTAGAACCAAAACAGCTTATTTTACACAGTATAATACTTGGCAATGAAGGTGTTTGTTTTCAAAACAAAGTACTTTAGAAATGAGTCGAATCTAATAAGTTGTACATTTTGTTAGCTTATGCAAACAAGGAAAGTTTGAACTTGCTGCACTCAACCTTCTGCGTAGGAAAGCAACTGATTTACAGAAACTAACTAGTTATTTTCACACAGTAAAATGTTCGGCAATGAAGATGTTTGTATTCTTAACAAACTGCTTTAGAAATGATGCATATCTACTAACTTGTATATCTTCTTAGATTACACAAACAAGGTTAGTTTGAACTTGCTGCACTCAACCTTTTTCATAAAGGAAGTGATTCCTAGAAACGAACGAGCTTATTTCACACAGTACAGCGTTCGGCAAGGAAGATGTTTGTTTTCTCAACAAACTACTTTAGAAATGAGGTGAATCTATTAACTTGTACATCTTTTTAGATTACATTAACAACGAAAGTTTGAAGTTGATGCACTCAACCATATCTGTAGAAAAGCAACTGATTCCAAGAACCGAAACAGCTTATTCACACAGTACAGTATTTGGCAATGAAGGTGTTTGTTTTCTAAACAAAGTAGTTCAGAAATGAAGCGAAACTTGTAAGTTGTACATCGTGTTACATTACACAAACATGGAAAGTTTGAACTTGCTGCACTCAACATTCTTCGTAGGAAAGCAACTGAATCCCAGAAACGAACTAGCTTCTTTCACACAGTAGAGTGTTTGGAAATGAAGGTGTTTGTTTTCTAAACAAGTTACTGTAGAAATAAGGACAATCTACTAAATTGTACATCCTTTTAGATTACATTAATAAGGAAAGTTTGAACTTGTTGTACTCAACCTCTTCGTAGGAAAGCAACTGATTCCTAGACCGAAAGAGCTTATTTCACACAGTATAGGGTTCCGCAATGAAGATGTTTGTTTTCCAAACAAGCTACTGTTGAAATGAGGCCAATCAACTAACATATACATCTTGTTAGATTACACAAATTAGGAAAGTTTGAACTTGCTGCACTCAACCTTCTTCGTAGGAAAGCTACTGATTTCTAGAACAGAACTAGCTTATTTGACACAGTACAGTGTTTGGCAATGAAGATGTTTGTTTTCTAAACAAACTACTGTAGAAATGACGCCAATCTACTAAGTTGTACATCTTTTTAGATTATACTAAAAGGACACAACTTAGGAACGTTTGAACTTGCAGCTATCAACATTTTTTGAAGGAAAACAACTGATTCCTAGAACCGAAAGAGCTTATTTCACACAGTACAATATTTGGCAATGAAGATTTTTGTTTTCTAAACAAAGTAGTTTAGAAATGAGCCGAATGGAATAAGTTGTACATCTTGTTAGATTACACAAACAAGGAAAGTTTGAACTTGCTGCACTCAACCTTCTTCGTAGGAAAGCAACTTATTCCTAGAAACGAACTAGGTGTTTTCACACAGTACAGGGTTCGGCAATGAAGATGTTTGTTTTCTAAATGAACTACTGAAGAAATGACGCCAATGTAATAAGTTGTACATCTTTTTAGATTACATTAACAAGGAATATTCGAACTTTATGCATTCAACCTTCTTTGTAGAAAAACAACTGATTCCTCAAACCGAACTAGCTTATTTCACACAGTACAGTGTTCGGAAATGAAGGTGTTTGTTTTCTAAACAAAGTAGTTTAGAAATGAGAGGAATCAAATAAGTTGTACATCTTGTTAGTTTACACAAACAAGGAAAGTTTGAACTTGCTGCCCTCAACCTTCTTTGTAGGAAAGCAACTGATTCCTAGAAACGAACTAGCTATTTTCACACTGCACAGGGTTCGGCACTGAAAATATTTGTTTTCTAAACAAACTACTGTAGAAATGACTCCAATCTACTAACGTGTACATCTTTTTAGATTACATTAGCAAGGAACGTTTTAACTTGCTGCACTCAACCTTCTTTGTAGGAAAGCAACTGATTCCTAGACCGAACTAGCTTATTTCACACAGTATAGGGTTGGCATTGAAGATGTTTGTTTTCTAAACAAACTCCTTTAGAAATGAGGCGAATCGACTAACTTATATATTTTGTTAGATTACACAAACCAGGAAATTTGAACTTTCTGCACTCAACCTTCTTGTTAGGAAACTAATTGATTTCTAGAACCAAAAGAGCTTATTTCACACAGTACAATTTTTGGCAATGAAGGTGTTTGTTTTCCAAACAAAGAAGTTTAGAAATGAAGAGATACTTATAAGTTGTACATCTTGTGAGATTACACAAACAAGGAAAGTTTGAACTTGCTGCACTCAACATTCTTCGTAGGAAAGCAACTGATTCCTAGAACCGAAGTAGCTTATTTCACACAGTACAGTGTTCGGCAATGATCATGTTTGTTTTCTCAAGAAACTACTTCAGAAATGAGGTGAATCTATATCATTGTACATCTTTTTAGTTTACATTAACAAGGAAAATTTGAATTTGTTGATCTCAACCATCTCCGTAGAAAAGCAACTGATTCCTAGAACCGAATTAGCTTATTTCACACACTACACTGTTTGGCAATGAAGATGTTTTTTTCTAAAGAAAGTAGTATAGAAATGAGGAGAATCTAATAAGTTGTACATCTTGTTAGAGTACGGAAACAAAGAAAGTTTGAACTTCCTGCACTCAACCGTGTTCGTAGGAAAACAACTGATTCCTACAAACGAACTACCTTTTTTCACACAGTACAGGGTTCAGCAATGAAGATGTTTGTTTTCTAAACAAGCTGCTGTAGAAATGAGGTGAATCAACTAACTTATACATCTTGTTAGATTACACAAACTAGGAAAATTTGAACTTGCTGCACTCAACCTTATTCTCAGGAAATCACCTGATTCCTATACCCAAAACAGCTTATTTCACACAGTACAATATTTGGCAATGAAGGTGTTTGTTTTCTAAAGAAAGTAGTTTAGAAATGAGGCGAATCTAATAAGTTGGACACCTTGTTAGATTACATTAACAAGGAAAGTTTGAACTTGCTGCTCCCAACCTTCTTCGTAGGAAAGCAACTGATTCCTAGAACCGAACTAGCTTTTTTCACACAGTACAGTGTTCCTCAATGAAGATGTTTGTTTTCTGAACAAACTACTTTAGAAATGAGGTGAATCTATTAAGTTGTACATCTTTTTAGATTACATTAACAAGGAACGTTTGAACTTGTTGCACTCAACCATCTCTGTAGAAAAGCAACTGATTGCTATAAACGAAGTAGCTTATTTCACACATTACAGTGTTCGGCAGTGGAGATGTTTCTTTTCTAAACAAAGTAGTTTAGAAATGAAGCGAAACTTGTAACGTGTACATTTTGTTAGAATACACAAACAAGGAAAGTTTGAAGTTGCTGCACTCAACCTTCTTCGTAGGAAAGCAACTGATTCCTAGAACCAAACAAGCTTATTTCACACAGTACAGTGTTCGGCAATGAAGATGTTTGTTTTCTCAACAAATTATTTTAGACATGAAGTGAATCTATTAAGTTGTACATCTTTTTAAATAGCATTAACAAGGAAAGTTTGAACTTGTTGCACTCAACCTTCTTCATAGGAAAGCAACTGATTCCTAGACCAAACTAGCTTATTTCACACAGTATAGGGTTCGGCAATGAAGATGTATGTTTTCTAAACAAACTACTGTAGAAATGATGCCAATCTACTATGTTGTACTTCTTGTTAGATTACACAAACAAGGAAAGTTTGAACTTGCTGCACTCAACCTTCTTCTCATGAAATCAAATGATTCCTAGAACCAAAACAGCTTATTTCACACAGTACAATATTTGGCAATGAAAGTGTTTGTTTTCTAAGCAAAGTAGTTTACAAATGAGACCAATTTACTAAGTTGTATATGTTTTTAGATTACATTAACAAGGGAAGTTTGAACTTGTTGCACTCAACTTTTTTCCTAGGAAATCAACTGATTTCTAGACTGAACTAGCTTATTTCACACAGTATAGGGTTCGGCAATGAAGATGTTTGTTTTCTAAACAAACTACTTTAGAAATGAGGCGAATATGCTAACTTATACATCTTGTTAGATTACACAAACTAGGAAAGTTTGAACTTGTTGCACTCAACCTTGTTCGTAGGATAGCAACTGTTTCCTAGACCAAACTAGCTTATTTCACACAGTACAGTGTTTGGCAAAGAAGATGTTTGTTTTCTCAACAAACTACTTTAGAAATGAGGTGAATCTATTAAGTTGTACATCTTTTTAGATTACTTTAACATGGAAAGGTTGAACTTGTTCCACTCAACCACCTCCTTAGAAAAGCAACTGATTACCAAAACAGAACTAGCTTATTTCACACACTACAGTGTTTGGCAATGAAGATGTTTGTTTGGTAAACAAAGTAGTTTAGAAATGAAGCGAAACTTGTAAGTTGTACATCTTGTTAGATTACACAAACAATTAAAGTTTGAACTTGCTGCACTCAACCTTCTTCGTAGGAAAGCTACTGATTCCTCGAACCTAACTAGCTTATCTCACACAGTACAGCGTTCGGCAATGAAGGTGTTTGTTTTCTAATAAAAGAAGTATGGAAATAAAGTGAAACTTGTAAGTTGTACATCTTATTAGATTACACAAACAAGGAAAGTTTGAACTTGCTGCACTCAACCTTCTTCGTAGCAAAGCAACTGATTCCTAGAACCAAAACTGCTTATTTCACACAATACAATATTTGGCAATGAAGGTGTTTGTTTTCTAAAAAAACTACTTTAGAAATGAGGTGAATCTATGAAGTTGAATATCTTTTTAGATTACATTAACAAGGAAAGTTTGAACTTATTGCACTCAACCATATCCGTAGAAAAGCAACTGATTCCTAGAAGCGAACTAGCTTATTTCACAGACTACAGTGTTTGGAAATGATGATGTTTGTTTTCTAAACAAAGTAGTTTAGAAATGAAACGACACTTGTACGTCGTACATCTTGTTCAATTACACAAACAAGGAAAGTTTGAACTTGCTGCACTCAACCTTCTTTGTAGGAAAACTATTGATTCCTAGAACCGAATTAGCTTATTTCACACAGTACAGTGTTCAGCAATGAAGATGTTTGTTTTCTAAACAAAGTACTGTAGAAATGAGGCCAATCTACTAAGTTGTACATCTTTTTAGATTACATTAAGAGGAAAGTTTGAACTTGTTGCACTCAACCTTCTTTGTAGGAAAGCAAATGATTCCTAGAACCGAACTAGCTTATTTCACACAGTATAGTGTTTGGCAATGAAGATGGTTGTTTTCTAAACAAACGACTTTAGAAAGGAGGTGAATCTATTAAGTTGTCCATCTTTTTAGATTACATTAACAAGGAAAGTTTGAAGTTGCTGCACTCAACCTTCTTTGCAGGAAAGCTACTGATTCCTAGAAATGAATTAGCTTATTTCACACATTAATGTGTTCGGCAATGAAGATGTTTGTTTTCTAAACAAACTACTGTAGAAATGAAGCCAATCTACTAAGTTGTACATCTTTTTAAATAGCATTAACAAGGAAAGTTTGAACTTGTTGCACTCAACCTTCTTCATAGGAAAGCAACTGATTCCTAGACCAAACTAGCTTATTTCACACAGTATAGGGTTCAGCAATGAAGATGTATGTTTTCTAAACAAACTACTGTAGAAATGATGCCAATCTACTAACTTATACTTCTTGTTAGATTACACAAACAAGGAAAGTTTGAACTTGCTGCACTCAACCTTCTTCTCATGAAATCAAATGATTCCTAGAACCAAAATAGCTTATTTCACACAGTACAATGTTTGGCAATGAAAGTGTTTGTTTTCTAAACAAAGTAGTTTACAAATGAGAGCAATTTACTAAGTTGTATATCATTTTAGATTACATTAACAAAGGGAAGTTTGAACTTGTTGCACTCAACCTTTTCCCTAGAAATCAACTGATTTCTAGACTGAACTAGCTTATTTCACACAGTATAGGGTTCGGCAATGAAGATGTTTGTTTTCTAAACAAACTACTTTAGAAATGAGGCTAATCTACTAACTTATACATCTTGTTAAGATTACACAAACTAGGAAAGTTTGAACTTGTTGCACTCAACCTTGTTTGTAGGAATGCAACTGATTCCTAGACCAAACAGCTTATTTCACACAGTACAGTGTTTGGCAAAGAAGATGTTTGTTTTCTCAACAAACTACTTTAGAAATGAGGTGAATCTAATAAGTTGTACATCTTGTTAGATTACTTTAACATGGAAAGGTTGAACTTGTTCCACTCAAACACCTCCTTAGAAACCAAATGATTACAAAAACAGAACTAGCTTATTTCACACACTACAGTGTTTGGCAATGAAGATGTTTGTTTTCTAAACAAACTACTGAAGAAATGAGACTAAACTTGTAAGTTGTACATCTTGTTAGATTACATTAACAATTAAAGTTTGAACTTGCTGCACTCAACCTTCTTGATTCCTAGACTGAACTAGCTACTGATTCACACAGAACCTAACTAGCTTATCTCACACAGTACAGCGTCTGGCAATGAAGGTGTTTGTTTTCTAATAAAAAGAAGTTTCATGGAAATAAAGTGAAAATGAAGCTTGTAAGTTGTACATCTTGTTAGATTACAAAAACAAGGAAAGTTTGAACTTGCTGCACTCAACCTTCTTCGTAGCAAAGCAATGGATTCCTAGAACCAAAACTGCTTATTTCACACAATACAATATTTGGCAATGAAGATGTTTGTTTTCTAAAAAAACTACTTTAGAAATGAGGTGAATCTATGAAGTTGAATATCTTTTTAGATTAATATTAACAAGGAAAGTTTGAACTTATTGCACTCAACCATATCTTCATAGAAAAGCAACTGATTCCTAGAACCAAACTAGCTTATTTCACACACTACAGTGTTTGGAAATGATGATGTTTGTTTTCTAAACAAAGTAGTTTAGAAATGAAACGAAACTTGTAACTCGTACATCTTGTTAGATTACACAAACAAGGAAAGTTTGAACTTGCTGCACTCAACCTTCTTTGTAGGAAAACTAACTGATTCCTAGAACCAAACAGCTTATTTCACACAGTACAGTGTTCAGCAATGAAGATGTTTGTTTTCTAAACAAAGTACTTTAGAAATGAGGCCAATCTACTAAGTTGTCCATCTTTTTAGATTACATTAACAAGGAAAGTTTGAACTTGTTGCACTCAACCTTCTTTGTAGGAAAGCAAATGATTCCTAGAACCGAACTAGCTTATTTCACACAGTATAGTGTTTGGCAATGAAGATGGTTGTTTTCTAAACAAACTACTTTAGAAATGAGGTGAATCTATTAAGTTGTCCATCTTTTTAGATTACATTAACAAGGAAAGTTTGAACTTGCTGCACTCAACCTTCTTTGCAGGAAAGCTACTGATTCCTAGAAATGAATTAGCTTATTTCACACATTAATGTATTTGGCAATGAAGATGTTTGTTTTCTAAACAAACTACTGTAGAAATGAGGCCAATCTACTAAGTTGTACATCTTTTTAGATTACATTAAGAGGAAAGTTTGAACTTGTTGCACTCAACCTCAATCGTAGGAAAGCAAATGATTCTTAGAACCTAACCAGGTTATTTCACACAGTACAGTGTTCGGCAATGAAGATGTTTGTTTTCTAAACAAACTACTTTAGAAATGGAGAGAATCTACAAACTTGTACATCTTGTTAGATTGCACAAACTAGGAAAGTTTGAAATTGCTTCACTGAACCTTCTTCATAGGAAAGCTACTGATTCCTAGAACCGAAATAGCTTATTTCACACAGTACAGTGTTTGGCAATGAAGATGTTTGTTTTCTAAACAAACTACTGTAGAAATGAGAGCAATCTACTAAGTTGTACATCATTTTAGATTACATTAACAAAGAAATTTGAACTTGTTGCACTCAACCTTCTTCGTAGGAAAGCAAATGATTCCTAGAACCAAACTAGCTTATTTCACACAGTATAGGGTTCGGCAATGAAGATTGTTGTTTTCTAAAAAAGTACTTTAGAAATGAGGCTAATCTACTATCTTATACATCTTTTAAGATTACACAAACTAGCAAATTTGAACGTTGTTGCACTCAACCTTCTTTGTAGGAATGCTACTGATTCCTAGAACCAAAACAGCTCATTTCACACAGTAGTATATTTGGCAAAGAAGGTGTTTGTTTTCTAAACAAAGTAATTTAGAAATGAGGAGAATCTAATAAGTTGTACATCTTGTTAGATTACACAAACAAGCAATGTTTGAACTTGCTGCACTGAAACATCTTTGTAGGAAACCAAATGATTCCTAAAAAACGAAGTAGCTATTTTCACACAGTACAGGGATGGGCAATGAAGATGTTTGTTTTCTAAACAAACTACTGAAGAAATGAGACTAATCTACTAAGTTGTACATCTTTTTAGATAATATTAACAAGGAAAGTTTGAACTTGTTCCACTCAACCTTCTTCGTAGGAAAGCATGTGATTCCTAGACTGAACTAGCTTATTTCACACAGTATAGGGTTTGGCAATGAATACGTTTGTATTCTCAACAAACTACTTTAGAAATGAGGTGAATCTATTAAGTTGTACATCTTTTCAGATTACGTTAACAAGGAAAGTTTCAACGTGTTGCACTCAACAAAGTAGTTTAGAAATGAAGCGAAACTTCTAAGGTGTACATCTTGTTAGATTACAAAAACAAGGAACGTTGGAATTTACTGTGCTCAACCTTCTTCGTAGGAAAGCAATGGATTCCTAGAACCGACCTAGCTTATTACAAACAGTACAGTTTTCGGCAATAAAGATGTCTGTTTTGTAACCACACTAGTGTAGAAATGCGACCAATCTACTAAGTTGTATACCTTTTTGGTTAATATTAACAAGGAACGTTTGAACTTCTTGCACTCAACCTTCTTCATAGGAAAGCAACTGATTTCTAGACCGAACTAGATAATTTCACACATTATAGGGATCAGCAATGAAGATGTTTGTTTTCCAAACAAACTACTTTAGAAATGAGGCAAATTAACTAACTTAAACATCTTGTTAGATTACACAAACTTGTAAAATTTGAACTTGCTGCACTCAACCTTCTTCATAGGAAAGCAACTGATTTCTAGAACCAAAACAGCTTATTTCACAGAGTACAATATTTGGCAATGAAGGTGTTTGTTTTCTAAACAAAGTAGTTTAGAAATGAGGCGAATCTACTAAGTTGTACATCTTGTTAGATTACACAAACAAGGAAAGTTTGAACTTGCTGCACAAACATTCTTCGTAGAAAAGCAACTGATTCCCAGAAACGAACTAGCTATTTTCACACAGTACAGGGTTCGGTAATGAAGATGTTTGTTTTCTAAACAAACTACTTTACAAATGAGGCTAATTTACTAACTTGTACATCTTGTTAATTTACACAAACAAGGAAAGTTTGAACTTGCTGCACTCAAACTTCGTAGTAAACCAACTGATTCCTGGGACCGAAATACCTGATTTAACACATTATAGTATTTGGCAATAAAGATGTTTGTTTTCTAAACAAAGTAGTTTAGAAATGAAACGAAACTTGTAAGTTGTACATCACGTTAGGTTACATAAACAAGGAAAGTTTCAACTTGCTGCACTCAACCTTCTTCGTAGGAAAGCAACTGATTCCTAGAAACTAACCAGCTTTTTACACACAGTACAGTGTTCAGCAATGAAGATGTTTGTTTTCTAAACAAACTACTTCATAAATGAGGCTAATCAACTAAATTGTACATGTTGTTAGATTACAAAAACTAGGAAAGTTTGAACTTGCTGCACTCAACCTTCTTTGTAGGAAAGCAACTGATTCCCAGAACCGAACTAGCCTTTTTCACACAATACAGTGTTCGGCAATGAAGATGTTTGTTTTCTAAACAAAGTAGTTTAGAAATGAAGTGAAACTTGTAAGTTGTACATCTTGTTAGATTACACAAACTTGGTGCACTAAACCTACGTCGCAGGAAAGCAACTGATTACTAGAACCGAATGAGCTTATGTCACACAGTACAGTGTTCGGCAATAAAGGTGTTTTTTTTCTAAACAAATTACTTTAGAAATGAGGCCAATCTACTAAGTTGTACATCTTTTAAGATTACATTAAGAAGGAATGTTTGAATTTGTTGCACTCAACCTTCTTCGTAGGAAGGCACATGATTCCTAGAACCGAACTAGCTTATTTCACACAGTAAAGGGTTTGGCAATGAATGTGTTTGTTTTCTAAAAAAACTACTTTAGAAAAGAGGAGAATATACTAACTTATTCCTCTTGTTAGATAACACAAACTAGGAAAGTTGGAACTTGCTGCACTCAACCTTCTTTGTAGGAAAGCAACTGTTTCCTGGAATCGAAAAAGCTTATTTCACCCAGTACAGTATTTGGCAATGAAGGGGTTTGTTTTCTGAACAAAGTAGTTTGGAATTGAGGAAAATCTAATAAGTTGTACATCTTGTTAGATTACGCAAACAAGGAAAGTTGGAAGTTGTTGCACTCAACCTTCTTTGTACAAAAGAAACTGATTCCGAGAAACGAACTAGCTATTTTCATACAGTACAGGGTTCGGCAATGAAGTTGTTTGTTTTCTGAACAAACTACTGTAGAAATGACGCTAATATACTAAGTTGTATATCTTTTTAGATTACATTAACAAGGAAAGTTTGAACTAGCTGTCCTCAACGTTCTTCATAGGAAAGCATCTGATTCCTAGAACCGAGCTAGCTTATTTCACACATTACAGTGTTTAGCAATGAAGGTGTTTCTCTTCTAAACAAAGTAGTTTAGAAATGAAGCAAAACTTGTAAGTTGTACAACTTGTTAGATTACACAACCAAGGAAAGTTTGAACTTGCCGCACTCAACCTTCTTCATAGAAAAGCAACTGATTCCTAGAACCGAACTAGCTTATTTCACACAGTACAGTGTTCAGGAATGAAGATCTTTGTTTTCTAAACAAGCTACTGTAGAAATGAGGCCAATCTACTAAGTTGTAAACCTTTTTAGATTACATTGACAAGGAAAGTTTGAACTTTCTGCACTCAACCTTCTTTGTGGGAAAGCCACTGATTCCTAGAAACGAACTAGTTTATTTCACAAAGTACAGTGTTCGGCAATGAAGACGTTTGTTTTCTAAAGCAACTACTGTAGAAATGAGGCGAATCTAATAAGTTGTACATCTTGTTAGATTACACAAACATGGAAAGTTTGAATTTTCTGCACTCAACCATCTTGATAGGAAAGCAAGTGATTTCTAGAACCGAGCTAGCTTATTGCACACAGTACAGTGTTCGGGAATGAAGATGTTTGCTTTCTCAACAAACTACTTTAGAAACGAGGTGAATCTGTTAAGTTGTACATCTTTTTCGATTACATTAACAAGGAAAGTTTGAACTTGCTACACTCAACCATCTCCGGAGAAAAGCAACTGATTCCTAGAACCGGAACAGCTTATTTCACAACGTACAATATTTGGCAACGAAGGTGTTTGTTTTCTAAACAAAGTAGTTTAGAAATGAAGTGAAACTTATAAGTTGTACATCGTGTTTGATTACACAAACAAGGAAAGCATCAACTTGCTGCACTCAACCTTTTTCATAGGAAAGCAACTAATACCTAGAACCGAACTAGCTTATTTCACACAGTACAGTGTTCGGCAATGAAGATGTTTCTTTTCTCAACAAATTACTTTAGAAATGAGGTGAGTCTATTAAATTGTATATTTTTAGATTACATTAACAAGGAAGGTTTGAACTTGTTGCACTCAACCATCTCCGTAGAAAAGCAACTGATTACTAGATCCGAACTAGCTTACTTCACACATTACACTGTTTGGCAAAGAAGATGTTTTTTTTCTAAACAAGGTAGTTTAGAAATGAAGTGAAACTTTCAAATTGTACATCTTGTTATATTACACAAAGTATGACAGTTTGAACTTGCTGCACTCCACCTTCTTCGTAGGAAAACAACTGATTCCTAGATCCGAACTAGCTTATTTCACACAGTGTTCGGCCATGAAGATGTTTGTTTTCTAAACAAAGTACTTTAGAAATGAGGTGAATCTGTTAAGTTGTACATCTTTTAGATTACATTAACAAGGAAAGTTTGAACATGCTACACTCAACCATCTCTGGAGAAAAGCAACCAATTCCTAGAACTGAAACAGCTTATTTCACAGTACAATATTTGGCAATGAAAGTGTTTGTTTTTTAAACAAAGTAGTTTAGAAATGAAGCAAAACTTGTAACTGATACATCTTGTTTGATTACTCAAACAAGGAAAGTTTGAACGTGCTGCACTCAACCTTCTTCCCAGGAAAGCAACTGATTCCTAGAACCGAACTAGCTTATTTCACACAGTACAGTATTCGGCAATGAAGATGTTTGTTTTCTGAACAAACTACTTTAGAAATGAGGTGAATCTATGAAATTGTACATCTTTTTAGATTACATTAACAAGGAAAGTTTGCACGTGTTGCACTCAACCATCTCCGTAGAAAAGCAACTGATTCCTAGAACTGAACTAGCTTATTTCACACAGTACAGTGTTTGCCAAAGAAGATGTTTCTTTTCTAAAAAAACTAGTGTAGAAATTAAGCGAAACTTGTAAGTTGTATATCTTGTTAGATTACACAAACAAGGAACGTTTGAACTTGCTGCACTCAACCTTCTTCGTTGGAAAGCAACTGATTCCTAGACCGAACTAGATAATTTCACAGTACAGGGTTGGCAATGAAGATGTTTGTTTTCAAACAAACTACTTTAGAAATGAGGTGAATCAACTAACTTGTACATCTTGTTAGATTACACAAACTTGGAAAGTTTGAACTTGCTTCACTCAACCTTCTTTGTAGGAATGCAACTGATTTCTAGAAAAGAAAAGCTTATTTCACACAGTACAATATTTGGAAATGAAGGTGTTTGTTTTCTAAACAAAGTAGTTTAGAAATGAGGTGAATCTAATAAGTTGTAGATCTTGTTAGATTACACAAACAAGGAAAGTTTAAACTTGCTGCACTCAACCTTCTTTTGTAGGAAAGAAACTGATTTCCAGAAATGAACTAGCTATTTTCACACAGTACAGGATTCAGCAATGAAGATGTTTGTTTTCTAAACAATCTACTTTACAAATGAGGCTAATCTACTAACTTGTACATCTTGTTAATTTACACAAACAAGGAACGTTTGAACTTGCTGCACTCAACCTTCTTCGTAGGAAAGCAACTGATTCCTGGAAGTGAAATAGCTTATTTCACACATTACAGTGTTTGGCAATAAAGATGTTTGTTTTCTAAACAAATTACTTTAGAAATGATGCCAATCCACAAAATTGTACATCTTTTTTAGATTACATTAACAAGGAAAGTTTGAACTTGCTGCACTCAACCTTCTTCGTAGGAAAACAACTGATTCCTAGAAACGAACTAGTTTATTTCACACAGTAGAGTGTTCTCAATGGAGATGTTTGTTATCTAAACAAACTACTTTAGAAATGAAGTGAATCTAATAAGTTGTACATCTTGTTAGATTACATTAACATGGAAAGTTTGAACTTTCTGCAATCAACCATCTTTGTGGGAAAGCAAGTGATTCCTAGAACTGAACTAGCTTATTTCACACAGTACATTGTTCGGCAATGAAGATGTTTGCTTTTCTCAACAAACTACTTTAGAAATGAGATGAATTTGTTAAGTTCTACATCTTTTTATATTACATTAACAAAGGAAAGTTTGAACTTGCTGCACTCAACCATCTCCCCAGAAAAGCAACTGATTCCTAAAACCTAAACAGCTTATTTCACACAGTACAATATTTGTTAATGAAGATGTTTGTTTTCTGAACAAAGTACTTTAGAAATGAAGCAAAACTTGTAAGTTGTACATCTTGTTAGATTACACAAACTAGGAAAGTTTGAACTTGCTGCACTCAACCTTCTTCATAGGAATGCAACTGATTCCTAGAACCGAACTAGCTTATTTCACACAGTACAGTGTTTGGCAATGAAGATGTTTGTTTTCTAAACAAACTACTGTAGAAATCAGACCCATCTACTAAGTTGTACATCTTTTTAGATTATATTAACAAGAAACGTTTGAACTTGCTGCACTGAACCTTCTTTGTAGGAAAGCAACTGATTCCTAGACCTAACTAGCTTATTTCCCACAGTACAGGCTTTGGCAATGAAGATGTTTGTTTTCTAAACAAACTATTTTAGAAATGAGGCGAATCAACTAACTTATACATCTTGTTAGATTACACAAACTTGGAAAGTTTTAACTTGCTGCACTCAACCTTCTTTGTAGGAAAGCAACTGATTCCTAGAACTGAAACAGCTTATTTCACACAGTACAATATTTGGCAATGAAGGTGTTTGTTTTCTAAACAAAGTATTTTAGAAATGAGGCGAATCTACCAAGTTGTACATCTTGTTAGATTACAGAAACAAGCAAAGTTTGAACTTGGTGCACTCAACCTTCTTTGTAGGAAAGCAACTGATTCCCAGAAATGAACTAGCTTTTTTCAAACAGTACAGGGTTTGGCAATGAAGATGTTTGTTTTTCTAAACAAACTACTTTACAAATGAGGCTAATCTACTAACTTGTACATCTTGTTAGATTACACAAACAAGGAATGTTTGAACTTGCTGCACTCAACCTTCTTCGTAGGAAAGCAACTGATTCTTGGAACTGAAATAGCTGATTTCACACATTACAGTATTTAGCAATAAAGATGTTTGTTTTCTAAACAAATTAGTTTAGAAATTAAACCAATCCACAAAGTTTTATATCTTTTTAGATTACATTAATATGGAAAGTTTGAACTTGCTGCACTGAATTTTCTTCGTGGGGAAGCCACTGATTCCAAGAAACGAACTAGCTTATTTCACAAAGTACAGTGTTCAGCAATGAAGATGTTTGTTATCTAAACAAACTACTGTAGAAATGAGGCCAATCTAATAAGTTGTACATCTTGTTAGATTACATTAACAAGGAAAGTTTGAACTTTCTGCAATCAACCATCTTCCTAGGAAAGCAAATGATTCCTGGAACTGAAACCTCTTATTTCACACAGTACATTGTTTGGCAATGAAGATGTTTGTTTTCTCAACAAACTACTTTAGAAATGAGATGAATTTGTTAAGTTCTACATCTTTTTATATTACACAAAGTAGAAAGTTTGAACTTGGTACACTCAACCATCTCCGTAAAAAAGCAACTGATTCCTAAAACCCCAAACAGCTTATTTCACACAGTACAATATTTGTTAATTAAGGTGTTTGTTTTCTAAACAAAGTAGTTTAGAAATGAAGCAAAACTTGTAAGTTGTACATCTTGTTAGATTACACAAACAAGGAAAGTTTGAACTTGCAGCACTCCACCTTCTTCATAGGAATGCAACTGATTCCTAGAACCGAATTAGCTTATTTCACACAGTATAGTGTTCGGCAATGAAGATGTTTGTTTTCTAAACAAACTACTGTAGAAATCAGACCCATCTACTAAGTTGTACATCTTTTTAGATAATATTAACAAAGAAAGTTTGAACTTGTTGCACTGAACCTTCTTCGTAGGAAAGGTACTGATTCCTAGACCGAACTAGCTTATTTCCCACAGTATAGGCTTTGGCAATGAAGATGTTTGTTTTCTAAACAAACTATTTCAGAAATGAGGCGAATCAACTAACTTATACATCTTGTTAGATTACACAAACTTGGAAAGTTTTAACTTGCTGCACTCAACCTTCTTCGTAGCAAAGCAACTTATTCCTAGAACTGAAACAGCTTATTTCACACAGTACAATATTTGGCAATGAAGGTGTTTGTTTTCTGAACAAAGTATTTTAGAAGTGAGGCGAATCTACCAAGTTTTACATCTTGTTAGATTACAGAAACAAGCAAAGTTTGAACTTGGTGCACTCAACCTTCTTCATAGAAAAGCAACTGATTCCCAGAAACGAACTAGCTTTTTTCAAACACTACAGGGTTTGGCAATGAAGATGTTTGTTTACTAAACAAACTACTTTACAAATGAGGCTAATCTACTAACTTGTACATCTTGTTAGATTACACAAACAAGGAATGTTTCAACTTGTTGCACACAACCTTCTTCGTAGGAAAGCAACTTATTCTTGGAACTGAAATAGCTGATTTCACACCTTACAGTATTTAGCAATAAAGGTGTTTGTTTTCTAAAGAAAGGAGTTTAGAAATGAAACGAAACTTGTAAGTTTTATATCTTCTTAGATTACACAAATATGGAAAGTTTGAACTTGCTGCACTGAATTTTCTTCGTATGGAAGTAACTGTTTCCAAGAACCGAACTAGCTTATTTCACACAGTACAGTGAACAGCAATGAAGATGTTATTTTCTAAAGAAACTACTGTAGAAATGAGGCCAATCTAGTAAGTTGTACATCTTTTTAGATTACATTAACAAGAAAGTTTGAACATTTAGCACTAAACCTTCTTCCTAGGAAAGCAAATGATTCCTGGAACCGAAACCTCTTATTTCACACAGCTTAGGGTTTGGCAATGAAGATGTTTGTTTTCTAAACAAACTACTTTAGAAATGAGGCGAATCTACCAACTTATACATCTTGTTAGATTACACAAAGTAGGAAAGTTTGAACTTGCTGCACTCAACCTTCTTTGTAAGAAAGCAACTGATTCCTAGAACTGAAACAGCTTATTTCACACAGTACAATATTTGGCAATGAAGAGGTTGGTTTTCTAAACAAAGTAGTTTAGAAATGAAGCAAAACTTCTAAGTTGTACGTCTTGTTAGCTTACACAAACAAGGAAAGTTTGAACCTGCAGCACTCAACCTTCTTCGTAGGAAAGCAACTGATTCCTAGAACGGAATTAGCTCATTTCACACAGTATAGTATTCGGCAATGAAGATGTTTGTTTACAAACCAAACTCCTTTAGAAATGAGGAGAATCTACTAACGTATACATCTTGTGAGATTACACAAACAAGGAAAGTTTCAACGTGCTTCACTCAACCTTCTTTGTAGGAAAGCAACTGATTCCTAGAACCGAACCAGCTTATTTCACACTGTACAGTGTTTGGCAATGGAGATGTTTGCTTTCTCAACAAACTACTTTAGAAATGAGGTGAATGTACTAAGTTGTACATCTTTTCAGATTACATTAACAAGGAATGTTTGAACTTGCTGCACTCAACCTTTTTCATAGGAAAACAACTGATTCCTTGAACCCAACTGATTTATTTCACACAGTACAGAGATCGGCAATGAAGGTGTTTGCTTCCTAAACAAAGTAGTTTAGAAATGAAGCAAAACTTGTAAGGTAATCTTGTTAGATTACAGAAAGAAGGAAAGTTTGAACTTCCTGCACTCAACCTTCTTCTAAGGAAAGCAACTGATTCCTAGAACCGAACTAGCTTATTTCACACAATATAGGGTTCAGCAATGAAGATGTTTGTTTTCTAAACAAACTACTTTACTAACGAGGCGAGTCAACTAACTTATACATCTTGTTATATTACACAAACTAGGAAAGGTTGATCTTGCTGCACTCAACGTTCTTTGTAGGAAAGCAACTGATTCCTAGAACCAAAACAGCTTATTTCCCACAACACAATATTTGGCAATTAAGCTGTTTGTTTTCTAAAAAAGTAGTTTAGAAATGAGACGAATCTACTAAGTTGTACATCTTGTTAGATTACACAAACAAGGAAAGTTTCAAGTTGCAGCACTCAACTTTGTTCGTAGGAAAGCAACTGATTCCTAGCAATTAACTAGCTATTTTCACAAAGTACAGGGTTCAGAAATGAAGATGTTTGTTTTCTGAACAAACTAATGAAGAAATGAGACTTATCTATTAAATTGTACATGTTTTTTTGGTTACATTAACAAGGAATATTTGAACTTACAGCACTCAACCTTCTTCGAAGGAAAGCAACTGATTCCTAGAAATGAACTAGCTTTTTTCACTCAGTATAGTGTTTGGCAATGAAGATGTTTGTTTTTCAAACAAACTACTGTAGAAATGAGGCCAATCTTCTAAGTTGTACATCTTTTTAGATTACATTAACAAGGAAAGTTTGAACTTGTTGCACTCAACCTTCTTCACAGGAAAATAAGTTATTTCTAGACTGAAACAGCTTATTTAACACAGTACGATATTTGGAAATGAGGGTGTTTGTTATCCAAACAAAGTAGTTTAGAATTGAAGCTAAACTTGTAAGTTGTACATCTTGTTTGATTACACAAACCAGGAAAGGTTGAACTTGCTGCACTCAACCTTCTTCTTAGGAAAGCAAGTGATTCCTAGAACCAAACTAGCTTATTTCCCACAGTATAGTGTTCGGCAATGAAGATGTTTGTTTTCTCAACAAACTACTTTAGAAATGAGGTGAATCTATTAAGTTGTATATCTTTTTAGATTACATTAACAAGGGATGTTTGAACTTGTTGCACTCAACCATCTCCGTAGAAAAGCAAATGATTACTAGAACCAAACTAGGTTAATACACACACTACAGTGTTTAGCAACGAAGATGTTTGTTTTCTAATCAAAGTAGTTTAGAAATGAAGCTAAACTTGTACGTTGTACATCTTGTTAGATTACACAAACAAGGAAAGTTTGACCTTGCTGCACTAAACCTTCTTTGGAGCAAAGCTACTGATTCCTAAAACTGAACTAGCTTATTTCACACAGTACAGTGTTCAGCAATGAAGATGTTTGTTTACTAAACAAACTACTGTAGAAATGAGGCCAATCTACTAAGTTGAACATCTTTTTAGATTACATTAACAAGGAAAGTTTGAAGTTGTTGCACACAAACTTCTTTGTAGGAAAGAAAATAATTCCTAGAACCGAACTAGCTCATTTCACACAGTATAGGGTTCGGCAATGAAGATGTTTGTTTTATAAACAAACTACTTTAGAAATGAGGAAAATCTACTATCTCACACATCTTGTTAGATTACACAAGCTGTGAAAGTTTGAAGTTGCTGCAGTCAACCTTCTTTGTAGGAAAGCAACTGATTCCTAGAATAGAAACAGCTTATTTCACACAGTATAATATTTGGCAATGAAGGTGTTTGTTTTCTAAACAAAGTGGTTTAGAAATGAGGGCAATCTAATAAGTTCTACATCTTGTTAGATTACGCAAACAAGGAAAGTTTGAACTTGCTGCACTCAACCTTCTTCGTAGGAAAGCAACTGAATCCTAGAAACGAGCTACCTATTTTCACACAGTACAGGGTTCGGCAATGAAGATGTTTGTTTTCTAAACAAACTACTGTAGAAATGATGCCAATCTACTAAGTTGTACATCTTTTTAGATTACATTAACAAGGAAAGTTTGAATTTGCTGCACTCAACCTTCTTCGACGGAAAGCAACTGATTCCTAGAAGCGAACTAGCTTATTTCACACAGAACAGTATTGGCAATGAAGATGTTTGTCTTCTAAACAAAGCAGTTTAGAAATGAAGCGGAACTTTTAAGTTGTACATCTTGTTAGATTACACAAACAAGGAAAGATTGAATTTGCTGTACTCAACCTTCTTCGTAGGAAAGCAAGTGATTCCTACGTCAGAACTACCTTATTTCACACAGAATAGGGTTCGGGAATGAAGATGTTTGTTTTCTAAACAAACAAGTTTAGAAATGAGGTGAATCTACTAACTTGTACATCTTGATAGATTACACAAACAAGGGAACTTTGAATTTGCTGCACTCAACCTTCTTCGTAGGAAAGCAACTGATTCCTAGAACCGAAATAGCTTATTTCACGCATTACAGTATTTGGCAATGAAGATGTTTGTTTTCTAAACAAAGTAGTTGAGAAATGAATGAAAACTTGTAAATTGTAAAATTTGTTGGGTTACACAAACAAGGAAAGTTTGAACTTGCTGCACTCAACCTTCTTCGTAGGAAAGCAACTGATTCCTAGAACCGAAATAGCTTATTTCACGCATTACAGTATTTGGCAATGAAAATGTTTGTTTTCTAAGCAAAGTAGTTTAGAAATGAATCGAAACTTGTAAGTTGTACATCTCATTGGGTTACACAAACAAGGAAAGTTTGAACTTGCTGCACTCAACCTTGTTTGGAGGAAAGCAACTGATTCCTAGAAACGAACTAGCCTATTTCACACAGTACAGTGTTTGGCAATGAAGGTATTTCTTTTCTAAACAAAGTAGTTTAGACTTGAAGCGCAACTTGTAAGTTGTATATCTTGTTAGATTACACAAAAAAGGAAAGTTTGAACTTGCTGCACTCAACCTTCTTCGTTGGAAAGGAACTGATTCTTAGAACCGAACTAGCTTATTTCACACAGTACAGTATTCGGCAATAAAGATGTTTGTTTTCTAAACAAACTACTTTAGAAATGAGTTGAATCTTACAAGTTATACAAGTTTTTAGATTACATTAACAAAGAAAGTTTGAACTTGTTGCAATCAACCATCTCCGTAGAAAAGCAACTGATTCCTAGAACTGAACTATCTTATTTCACACATTACAGTGTTTTGCAATGAAGATGTTTGTTTTCTAAAGAAAGTAGTATAGAAATGAAGCGAAATGTGCAAGTTGTACATCTTGTTAGATTACACAAACAAGGAAAGTTTGAACTTGCTGCACTCAACCTTCTTTGTAGGAAAGCAACTCATTCCTAGATTCGAACTAGTTTATTTCACACATTACAGTAATTATCAATGAAGGTGTTTGTTTTCCAAACAAAGTAGTTTACAAATGAAACAAAACATATACATCTTGTTAGGTTACACAAACAAGGAAAGTTTGAACTTGATGCACTAAACCTTCTTCGTGGGAAAGCAAGTGATTCCTAGACCGAACTAGCTTATTTCACACAGTATAGGGTTCGGCAATGAAGATGTTTGCTTACTAAACAAACTACTTTAGGAATGAGGCGAATCAACTATCTTATACATCTTGTTAGATTACACAAACAAGGAAAGTTTGAACTTGTTGTACTCAAACTTCTTCGTAGGAAAGCAACTCATTCCAGAACCGAACTAGCTTATTTCATACAGGACAGGGTTTGCCAATGAAGATGTCTGTTTTCTGAGCAAACTACAGTAGAAATGAGGCCAATCTACTAACTTCTACATCTTTTTAGATTACATTAAGAAGGAAAGTTTGAACTTGTTGCACTCAACCTTCTTCTTAGGACAGCAACTGATTCCTAGAAACGAACGAGCTTATTTATGACAGTATAGGGCTTGGCAATGAAGATGTTTATTTTCTAAACAAACTGCTTTAGAAATGAGGTGAATCAACTAACTTATACATCTTTTTAGATTACACAAAGTAGGAAAGTTTGGACTTGCTGCACTCAACCTTCTTTGAAGGAAAACAACTGATTCCTAGAACTGAACTAGCTTATTTCACACAGTATAGGGTTCGGAAATGAAGATGTTTGTTTTCTAAACAAACTACTTTAGAAATGATGCGAATCTACTAACTTATACATCTTGTGAGATTACACAAACTAGGAAAGTTAGAACTTGCTGCACTCAACCTTCTTCATAGGAAAGCAACTGATTCCTAGAACTGAACTAGCTTATTTCACACAGTACCGTGTTCGGCAATGAAGATGTTTGTTTTCTCAAGAAACTACTTTATAAATGAGGTGAATCTATTAAGTTTTATATCTTTTTAGATTATATTAACAAGGAAAGTTTGAACTTGCTGCACTCAACATTCTTAGTAGGAAAGCAATGATTCCTAGAAACAAACTAGCAATTTCACATAGTACAAGATTCTGCAATGAAGATCTTTGTTTTCCAAACAAACTACAGTAGAAATGATGCCAATCTACTAAGTTGTACATCTTTTTAGATTACATTAACAAGGAAAGTTTGAACTTGCTGCACTCAACCTTCTTCCTAGGAAAGCAACTGATTTCTAGAACCAGCTACCTTATATCACACATTACAGTGTTTGGCAATGAAGATGCTCTATACTAAAAAAGTAGTTTAGAAATGAAGCGAAAATTGGAAGTTGTACATCTTGTGAGATTACACAAACAAGGAAAGTTTGAACTTGCTGCACTCAACCTTCTTCGTATGAAAGCAACTGATTCCTAGAACTGAACTTGCTTATTTCACACAGTACAGTGTTCAGCAATGAAGATGTTTATTTTCTAAACAAACTTCTGTAGAAATGAGACCAATCTACTAAGTTATACATCTTTTTAGATTACATTAACAAGGAAAGTTTGAACTTGTTGCACTCAGCATTCTTCGTAGGAAAGCAACTGATTCCTAGACCAAATAGGCTTATTTCACACAGTATAGGGTTCGGCAATGAAGATGTTTCTTTTCTAAATAAAGTATTTTAGAAATGAGGCGTAGAAACTAACTTATATATCTTGTTAGATTACACAAACTAGGAACGTTTCAACTTGCTGCACTCAACTTTCTTCGTAGGAAACCAACTGATTTCGAGAATCGAAGCAGCTTATTTCACACAGTACAATATTTGGCAATGAAGGTGTTTATTTCCAAAGAAAGTAGTTTAGAAATGAAGCGAAACTTGTAAGTTGTACATGTTGATAAATTACACAAACAAGGAAATTTTGAACTTGCTGCACACAACCTTCTTCGTAGGAAAGCAACTGATTCCTCGAACCAAACTAGCTTATTTCACACTGTACAGTTCTCAGCAATGAAGATGTTTGTTTTCTAAACACAGTAGTTTAGAAATGAAGCGAAACTTGGATGTAGTATATCTTCTTAGATTACACAAACAAGGAAAGTTAGAACATGCTACACTCAACCTTCTTCGTGGGAAAGCTACTGATTCCTGGAACCGAACTAGCTTATTTCACAAAGTACAGTGTTCGGCAATGAAGATGTTTGTTTTGTAAACAAACTACTGTAGAAATGAGGCCAATCAACTATGTTGTACATCTCTTTCGATTAAATTAACAAGGAAAGGTTGAATTTGTTGCACTCAACCTGCTTTGTAGGATAGCAAATGTTTCCGAGAACCGAACTAGCTTATTTCACACAGTATAGTGTTCGGCCATGAAGATGTTTGTTTTCTAAACAAACTACTGAAGAAATGACGGCAATCTACTAAGTTGTACATCTTTTTAGATTACATTAACAAGGAATTTTTGAACTTGCTGGACTCAAATTTCTTCGTGGGAAAACAACTGATTCCTCGAACTGAACTAGCTTCTTTCACATAGTCCAGTGTTTGGCAATGAAGATATTTGTTTTCTAAACAAAGTAGTTTAGAAAGGAAGTGAAACTTGTAACTTGTACATCCTGTTAGATTACACAAACAAGGAAAGTTTGATCTTGCTGCACTCAACCTTCTTCGTAGGAAAGCAACTGATTCCTAGAAGCGAACTAGCTTATTTCACACAGTATAGTGTTCGGCCATGAAGATGTTTGTTTTCTAAACAAACTACTGAAGACATGACGGAAATCTACTAAGTTGTACATCTTTTTGGATTACATTAACAAGGAATTTTTGAATTGCTGGACTCAACTTTCTTCGTGGGAAAACAACTGATTCCTCGAACCGAACTAGCTTCTTTCACATAGTCCAGTGTTCGGCAATGAAGATGTTTGTTTTCTAAACAAAGTAGTTTAGAAATTAAGCCAAACTTGTAACTTGTACATCCTTTTAGATTACACAAACAAGGAAAGTTTGATCTTGCTGCACTCAACCTTCTTCGTAGGAAAGCAACTGATTCCTAGAACCGAACTACTTATTTCACACAGTATAGTGTTCAGCCATGATGATGTTTGTTTTATAAACAAACTACTGTAGAAATGAGGCCAATCTACTAAGATGTACATCTTTTTAGATTACATTAACAAGGACAGTTTGAACTTGTTGTACTCAACCTTCTTCGTAGGAAAACAGCTGATTCCTAGAACGGATCTAGCTTATTTCACACAGTATAGGGTTCTGCAATGAAGATGCTTGTTTTCTAAACAAAGTACTTTAGAAATGAGGCAAATCTACTAACTTATACTTCTTCGTAGATTACACAAACTAGGAAAGTTTGAACTTGCTGCACTCAACCATCTTCGTAGGAAAGCATCTGTTTCTTAGAAACGAACTACCTATTTTCACACAGTACAGGGTTCGGCAATGAAGATGTTTGTTTTGTAAACAAAATACTGTAGAAATGACGCCAATCTACTATGTTGTACATCTTTTTAGATTACATTAACATGGAAAGTTTGATCTTGCTGCACTCAATATTCTTCGTAGGAAAACAACTGATTCCTTGAACTGAACTAGCTTATTTCACACAGTACAGTGTTCAGCAATGAAGATGTTTGTTTTCTAAACAAAGTAGTTTTGAAATGAAGTGAAACTTGTAAGTTGTACATCTTTTTGGATTACACAAACAAGGAAAGGTTGAACTTGCTGCACTCAACCTTCTTTGTAGGAAAGCCACTGATTCCTATAACAGAACTAGCTTATTTCACACAGTACAGTGTTCAGCAATGAAGATGTTTGTTTTCTCAACAAACTACTTTGGAAATGAGCGGAATCTATTAAGTTGTACATCTTTTTAGATTACGTTAACAAGTAAAGTTTGAGGTTGTTGCACTCAACCATCTCTGTAGAAAAGCCAATGATTCCTAGAACTGAAATAGCTTATTTCCCACAGTACAGTGTTCGACAATGAAGATGTTTGTTTTCTAAACAAATTTCTGTAGAAATGAGACCCATCTACTAAGTTGTACATCTTTTTAGATTACATTAACAAGGAAAGTTTGAACTTGTTGCACTGAACCATCTTTGTAGGAAAGCAACTGATTCATAGACCGAACTAGCTTATTTTACACAGTATAGGGTTCGGCAATGAAGATGTTTGTTTTCTAAACAAACTACTGTAGTTAGGAGGTGAATCAACTAACTTATAGATCTTGTTAGATTACACAACCTAGGAAAGTTTGAACTTGCTGCACTCAACCTTCTACGTAGGAAAGCAACTGATTTCTAGAACCGGAACATTTTATTTCACACATTACAATATTTGGCAATGAAGCTGTTTGTTTTCTAATCAAAGTAGTTTACAAATGAAGCAAAACTTGTAAGTTGTACATCTTGTTAGATTACACAAACAAGGAAAGTTTGAAATTGCTGCACTCAACCTTCTTAGGAAAGCAACTGATTCCTAGAACCAAACTAGCTTATTTCACTCAGTACAGTGTTCGGCAATGAAGATGTTTGTTTTCTCAACAAACTACTTTAGAAATGAGGTGAATCTATTAAGTTGTATATCTTTATTGATTACATTAATAAGGAAAGTTTGATCTTGTTGCACTCAACAATCTCCATAGAAAAGCAACTTATTCCCAGAACTGAACTAGCTTATTTCACACAGTACAGTGTTCGGCAATGAAGATGTTTGTTTTTTAAACAAGCTACTGTAGAAATGAGGCCAATCTACTAAGTTGTACATCTTCTTAGATTACATTAACAAGATGTGGTAGTTTGAATATATGTCCCCCAATATATTCAGTATTTTATTAGTTTATAGTTTGCATCTGCAATCACCTTGCTAGAGGCAAGGTCACTGGGGGCCTGGTCTTAAGGTGTGGTGATGGGTTTGAGATTCCATTGTAAAGATATGCAAATGTGTCTAGCAGGAGTTCCTGAAGTCTGCTGTGTGACCTTTTGGCTGTAGTTTGTTTTGCTCTGTGTGCTGTGGTGGCTGGCTGGCTGGTTTCTCTCTCTCTGCTTGGCCCTGTGGAGAGCAGGCCGCTTCTCTTGCTGTTATGGAACTTCCCCTGGATCTGTAAGCTTCAATAAATAATATCCCTTCCTCCATAACTGTGCCTGGTCTGGAAGTTCATCTCAGCGAACCTGAAGCTGTCTGCTACAGTAAAGTGGTACCGAGGAGTGTGGGGTGAGATGAACCTGACCGTGTGGATATTCGTCTTTTGGAACCTTTGTTTTGGAGGAATGGGCACGGACTTGGTGCTTGCAACTGAAGATGCCTTCTGGAGTGGTAAGTCAAGTTTTATGGACTATTCTGATGAGAGTTTGAGAATGCTAAGTGCAGATAGTATTGAACTTCGAGGCTTGGCTTATGAGCTTTCTAAGGGGAAGGAAAGACTGCAGAGGACTTTGTTGGAACTGGGCTACTGGCATAAGGGATGGCTACGTTCCGCTATCCAGGCCCAGAAAGTTTGATCAAGGTTAAATTTGTAATGGACTGATGTGCTTGGCTAAAGGTATTGGACTGAGATTTTAAGATTTTAAGTTGGAAAACCTGAAGTAAGGTAAAAGTAGAGGCATTGAGGCTGGTTTAGGTGCTATTGTCAACACATTAGCAATCTTAAGGAAGGTGGAAGGAAGGTGGCCTGACTTGATTTACATTAAAACAATGGAGAGGATGCCTGAGGAAAGACTGTTAAAAATGCAAATTCTTGGAAAGAGCTGACTGGAGAAGGAACCTGCTTTTCAAGGCTATGGTTTATTTTGTCCCTGGATTAAGAATATGGCTGTGTCCTGCACACCTGGTATTAGTTTTGGAAATATGAAAAATGCATAGAATGGTCATGAGTTGCACACGGTTCCAGGAGCCGCTGCTGAGATGCGGCATGAAGCAGGGCATGAAGACCCTCAGGAATAGGCTGGAAGAGCCTTTGGAAGATGGACTGTGGGTTGCATGGAGACCTGAAGATGTTTTGGATATACCAGGACTGTGCAAAAGGACTACCATGGAGTGCAGTGTTGAACTGGGATGAAAGTTTTCCCTGGCGACTCTGCCCAGCTGGAGGGGCGGAATTGGTAAACATGGAGACTGTTAGTCTCTGGTTATATTGAACTTGAACTGCAGAAGTTTGATGATGGCTGATGGTGATTGAGTTTGCATTGTTTTAGTCTCTCCTTGCTATTCCTTATACAGTTAAAATGTTTACTCTGTGCCTTTACATGTTGAAAGTATTTAACTTGTTTGATTGTACAGGACTCACTATCTTAAGTTGATCAAGACTGTGAGAACCTTTGAAATTGGACTGAGTACAATTTACAATGTGTGATAGTTATAAATCTATTGGGGACCAGGAGCTAAATATATTGGGGGCCAGGGGCGGAATGTGGTAGTTTGAATATATGTCCCCCAATATATTCAGTATTTTATTAGTTTATAGTTTGCATCTGCAATCACCTTGCTAGAGGCAAGGTCACTGGGGGCCCGGTCTTAAGGTGTGGTGATGGGTTTGAGATTCCATTGTAAAGATATGCAAATGTGTCTAGCAGGAGTTCCTGAAGTCTGCTGTGTGACCTTTTGGCTGTAGTTTGTTTTGCTCTGTGTGCTGTGGTGGCTGGCTGGTTGGTTTCTCTCTCTCTGCTTGGCCCTGTGGAGAGCAGGCCGCTTCTCTTGCCGTTATGGAACTTCCCTGGTACAGTTTTTGGAAATGAACGTGTTTGTTTTGTAAACAAAGTAATTTAGAAATGAGGCGAATCTAATACGTTGTACACCTTGTTAGATTACACAAACAAGGAAAGTTTGAACTTGATGCACTCAACCTTCTTTGTAGTAAAGCTACTGATTCCTAGAACTGAACTAGCTTATTTCACACTGTACAGTGTTCGGCCATGAAGATGTTTGTTTACTAAACAAACAACTGTAGAAACGAGGCCAATCTACAAAGTTGTACATCTTTTTAGATTACATTAACAAGGAAAGTTTAAACTTCTAGTCAACCTTCTTCGTAGGAAAGCAACTGATTCCTAGACCGAACTAGCTTATTTCAGCAGCATAGGATTTGGCAATGAAGATGTTTGTTTACTAAACAAGCTACTATAGAAATGAGGCGAATCAACTAACTTATACATCTTGTTAGATTACACAAACTAGAAAAGTTTGAACTTGCTGCACTCAACCTTTTTCGTAGGAAAGCAACTGATTACTAGAACTGAAGTAGCTTAGTTCACCCAGTAAAGCGTTCGGCAATGAAGATGTTTGTTTTCTAAACAAACTAGTTTAGAAATGAAGCGAAACTTGTCAGTTGTACATCTTGTTACATTACACAAACAAGGAAAGTTTGAACTTGCTGCACTCTACCTTCTTCGTAGCTAAGCAATTGATTCCTAGAAACAAAACAGCTTAATTCACACAGTGCAATATTTGGCAATGAAGGTGTTTGTTTTCTAAACAAAGTAGTTCAGAAATGAAGCGAAACTTGTTAGTTGTACATCTTGTTAGATTGCACAAACAAGGAAAGTTTGAACTTGTTGCACTCAATCTTCTTCGTACGAAAGCAACTGATTCCTAGAACGAACTAGCTTATTTCACACAGTACAGTGTTCTACAATGAAGATGTTTGTTTTCTCCAGAAACTATTTTAGAAATGAGGTGAATCCATTAAGTTGAACATCTTTTTAGATTACATTAACAAGGAAAGTTTCAACTTGTTGCACTCAACCATCTCCATAGAAAAGCAACTGATTCCTAGACCCGAACTAGCTTATTTCACACACTACAGTGTTTGGCAATGAAGATGTTTTTTTTCTAAACAAAGTAGTTTAGAAATGAAGCGAAACTTGTACGTTGTACATCTTGTTAGATTTCACAAACAAGGAAAATTTGAAATTGCTGCACTCAACCTTCTTCGTAGGAAAGCAACTGATTCATAGAAACGCACTAGCTATGTTCACACAGTACAGGGTTCGGCAATGAAGATGTTTGTTTTTTAAACAAACTACTTTAGAAATGACTCCAATCTACTAAGTTGTACATCTTTTTGGATTACATTAACAAGGAAAGTTTGAACTTGCTGCACTCAAACTTCTTCGTAGGAAAGCAACTGATTCCTAGAACCGAACTAGCTTATTTCACACAGTATAGTGTTCTGAAATGAAGATGTTTGTTTTTTAAACAAACTACTGTAGAAATTAGGCCAATCTAATAAGTTGTACATTTTTTTGGATTACATTAACAAGGAAAGTTTGAACTTGCTGCACTCAACCTTCTTCGTAGGAAAGCAAATGATTTCTAGAACTGAACTAGCTTATTTCACACACTATGGGTTCAGCAATGAAGATGTTTGTTTTCTAAACAAACTACTGAAGAAATGACGGCAATCTACTAAGTTGTACATCTTTTTAGATTACATTAACAAGGAATTTTTGAACTTGCTGCACTCAACCTTCTTCGCAGCAAAGCAACTGTTTCCTAGAACCAAACAAGCTTTTTTCACACAGTACAGTGTTCGGCAATGAAGATGTTTGTTTTCTAAACAAACTACATTAGAAATGAGGCGAATCTACTAACTTGTACATCTTGTTAGATTACACAAACAAGGAATGTTTGAGCTTGTTGCACGCAACCTTCTTCGTAGGAAAGCAACTGATTCTTGGAACTGAAATAGCTGATTTCACACATTACAGTATTTAGCAATAAAGATGTTTGTTTTCTAAACAAAGGAGTTTAGAAATGAAATGAAACTTCTAAGGTGTACATCTTGTTAGATTACACAAACAAGGAAAGTTTGAACTTGCTGCGCTCAACCTTCTTCGTAGGAAAGCAACTGATTCCTAGAAACAAACAAGCTTATTTCACACATTACAGTGTTCGGCAATGAAGATGTTTCTTTTCTCAACAAACTACTTTAGAAATGAGGTGAATCTATTAAGTTGTGCAACTTTTAAGTCTACATGAAGAAGGAAAATTTGAACTTGCTGTACTCAACCATCTCCTGAGAAAAGCAACTGATTCCTAGAACCGAAACACACAGTACAGTATTTGGCAATGAAAGTGTTTGCTAAACAAAGTAGTTTAGAAATGAAGCGAAACTTGTAAGTTGTACATCTTGTTAGATTACATAAACAAGGAACGTTTCAACCTGCTGCACTCAACCTTCCTGGTAGGAAAGCAACTGATTCCTAGAACCGAACTAGCTTATTTTACACAGTAAAGTGTTTGGCAATGAAGATGTTTGTTTTGTCAACAAACTACTTTGGAAATGAGGTTAATCTATTAAGTTGTACATCTTTTTAGATTACATTAACAAGGAAAGTTTGAGGATGTTGCACTCAACCATCTTCGTAGAAAAGCAACTGATTCCTAGATCCGAACTAGCTTATTTCACACATTACAGAGTTTGGCAATGAAAATGTTTCTTTTCTAAACAAAGTAGTTTATAAATGAAGCGAAACTTGTAAGTTGTACATCTTGTTAGGTTACACAAACAAGGAACGTTTGAACTTGCTGCACTCAACCTTCCTCGTAGGAAAGCAACTGATTCCTAGAACTGAACTAGCTTATTTCTCACAGTACAGTGTTTGGCAATGAAAATATTTGTTTTCTAAACTACTGTTGAAATGAGACCAATCTACTATGTTGTACATCTTTTCAGATTATATGAACAAGGAAAGTTTGAACTTGTTGCACTCAACCTTCTTCATAGGAAATCAACTTATTCCTAGACCAAACTAGCTTATTACACATAGTATAGGAGTCGGCAAGGAAGATGTTTATTTTCTAAACATACTACTTTAGAAATGAGGTGAATCAGCTAACTTATACATCTTGTTATATTTCACAAACTATTAAAGTTTGAACTTGCTGCACTATACCTTTTTCGTAGGAAAGCAACTGATTTCTAGAACCGAAACAGCGTATTTCACACAGTACAATGTTTGGCAATGAAGGTGTTTGGTTTCTATACAAAGTAGTTTAGAAATGAGGCGAACCTACTAACTTGTACATCTTGTTTGATTACACAAACTGGGAAAGTTTGAACTTGCTGAATCAACTTTTTTCGTAGGAAAGCAACAGATTCCCAGAACCGAACTAGCTTATTTCACACATTACAGTATTGGGCAATAAAAATGCTTGTTTTTTAAACAAAGTAGTTTAGAAATGAAACGAAACTTGTACGTTGTACATCTTTTTAGGTTACACAAACAAGGAAAGTTTGAACTTGCTGCACTCAACCTTCTTCTTAAGAAAGCAACTGATTCCTAGAAACGAACTACCTATTTTCACACAGTACAGGGTTCAGAAATGAAGATGTTTGTTTTCTAAACAAAATTCTGTAGAAATTAGGCCAATCTATCAAGTTGTACCTCTTTTTAGATTACATTAACAAGGAAAGTTTGAACTTGCTGCACTCATCCTTCTTCGTAGGAAAGCAAGTGATTCCTAGAACCGAACTAGATTATTTCACACATTACAGTGTTTGGCAATGAAGATATTTCTTTTCTAAACAAACTAGTTTAATAACGAGGGGAATCTACTAACTTGCACATCTTGTTAGATTACACAAACAAGGAAAGTTTGAACTTACTGCACTCAACCTTCTTCGTAGGAAAGCAGCTTATTCCTAGAAATGAACTAACATTTTATACACAGTACAGTGTTCGGCAATGAAGATGTTTGTTTTCTCAACAAACTACTGTAGAAATTAGGCCAATCTACTAAGTAGTATCTCTTTTTAGATTACATTAAGAAGGAAAGTTTGAACTTGTTGCACTCAACCTTCTTCGTAGGAAAGCAACTGATTCCCGAAATGAATTAGTTTATTTCACAAACTACAGTGTTCGGCAATGAAGATGGTTGTTTTCTAAACAAACTACTGTAGCAAGGAGGCGAATCTAATACATTGTACATCTTGTTAGATTACACAAACATGGAAAGTTTGAACTTGCTGCACTCAACCTTCTTCGTAGGAAAGCAACTGATTCCTACAAAAGAACTACCTATTTTCACACGGTACAGGGTTCGGCAATGACGAACTTTGTTTTTACACAAACTACTGTAGAAATGACGCCAATCTACTAATTTGTACATCTTTTTAGATTACATTAACAAGGAAAGTTTGAACTTGCTGCACTCAACCTTCTTCGTAGGAAAGCAACTGATTCCAAGAACCACACTAGCTTATTTCACACAGTACAGTGTTCGTAAATGAAGATGTTTGTCTTCTAAACAAAGTAGTTTGGAAATGAAGCGAAACTTGTAAGTTGTAAATCTTGTTAGATTACACAAACAAGGAAATTTTAACTTGTTGCACAAAAACTTCTTCGTAGGAAAGCAACTGATTCCTAGAACCGAACCAGCTTATTTCACACAGTACAGTGTTGGGCATAGAAGATGTTTGATTTTTCAACAAAGTACTTTAGAAATGAGGTGAACCTATTAAGTTGTACATCTTTTTAGATTACAATAACAAGGAAAGTTTGAACTTGTTTCACTCAACCATATCTGTAGAAAAGCAACTGAATCCTAGAAACGAACTAGCTTATTTCACACACTACAGTGTTTGGCAATGAAGATGTTTGTTTTCTAAACAAGTAGTTTAGAAATAAAGCGAAACTTGTAAGTTGTACATCTTGTTAGGTTACATAAACAAGGAAAGTTTGAACGTGCTGCACTCAACCTTCTTCGTAGGAAAGCAACTGATTCCTCGAACCGAACAAGCTTTTTTCACACAGTGCAGTGTTCGGCAATGAAGATGTTTGTTTTCTAAACAAAGTACTTTAGACATGAGGCGATACTACTAACTTGTACATCTTGTTAGATTACGCAAACAAGGTTAGTTTGAACTTGCTGCACTCAACCTTCTTCACAGGAAATCAACTGATTCCTAGAACCAAACTAGCTTATTTCACACAGTACAGTGTTCGGCAATGAAGATGTTTGTTTTCTCAACAAACTACTTTAGAAATGAGGTGAATCTGTTAGGTTGTACTTCTTTTTAGAATACATTGACAAGGAAAGTTTGAACGTGCTACACTCAACCATCTCCGGACAAAAGCAACTCATTCCTAGAACCGAACTACCTTATTTCACACACTACAGTGTCTGGCAACGAAGATGTGTGTTTTCTAAACAAGTAGTTTAGAAATAAAGTGAAACTTGTAAGTTGTACATCTTGTTAGATTACAGAAACAAGGAAAGTTTGCACTTGTTGCACTCAACCTTCTTCGTAGGAAAGCAACTGATTCTTAGAACCGAACAGCTTTTTCACACAGTACAGTGTTCAGCAAATGAAGATGTTTGTTTTCTAAACAAACTAATTTAGAAATGAGGCGAATCTACTAACTTGTACATCTTGTTAGATTACATTAACAAGGAAAGTTTGAACTTGCTGCACTCAACATTCTTTCACAGTAAAGCAACTGATTCCTAGAACCTAACTAGCTTATTTCACACACAGTACAGTGTTAGGCAATGAAGATGTTTGTTTTTTCAACAAACTACTTTAGAAAATGAGGTGAATCTGTTAGAATTTCTAACAAGGAAAGTTTGAACTACACTTTTTTCCTAGATTATTTCATTAACAAGGAAAGTTTGAACTTGTTGCACTCTTGTTAACCAAACTTTGAACTTGCTGCATTCAACCTTTTTGAAAAGCAACTGATTCTAGAACAGAACTAGCTTATTTCACACAGTACAGTGTTTGGCAATGAAGATGTTTTTTTCTAAAACAAAACATTAACTTTAGAAATGAAACAAAGGCCAATAGAAAAACAACTTGTACGTTGTACATCTTGTTAGATTACATTAACAAGGAAAGTTTGAACTTGCTGCACTCAACCTTCTTTGTAGGAAAGGAACTGATTACTAGAACTTATTTCACCTGTACAGGGTTCGGCAATGAAGATGTTTGTTTTCTAAAGAAACTACTTTAAAAATGAGGCCAATCTACTAACTTGTACATCTTTTTAGATTACATTAACAAGGAAAGTTTGAACTTGTTGCACTCCACCTTCTTCATAGGAAAGCAACAGATTCCTAGAACTGAACTAGCTTATTTACAGACAGTACAGTGTTTAGCAATGAAGATGTTTGTTTACTAAACAAAGGACTGTAGAAATTAGACCAATCAACTAAGTTGTACATCTTTTTAGATTACATTAACAAGGAAAGTTTGAACTTGCTGCACTCAACCTTCTTCAAAGCAAAGCAACTGATTCCTAGAAACGTTCACAAAGCTTATTTCACACATTACAGTGTTTGGCAATGAAGATGTTTGTTTTCTCAAATAACTACTTTAGAAATGAGGTAAATCTATTAAGTTGTTCAACTTTTTTGAATACATTAACAAGGAATGTTTGAACTTGCTGCACTCAACCTTCTTCGGAGGAAAGCAACTGATTCCTAGAACCGAACTAGCTTATTTCAGTACAGTATTTGGCAATGAAGGTGTTTGTTTTCTAAACAAAGTAGGTTAGAAATGAAGCTAAACTTGTAAGTTGTACATCTTGTTAGATTACATTAACAAGGAAAGTTTGAACTTGCTGCACTCAACCTTCTTCATAGGAAAGCAACTGATTCCTAGAACCGAATGAGCTTATTTCACACAGTACATTGTTTGGCAATGAAGATGTTTGTTTTCTCTACAAACTACTTTAGAAATGAGGTAGTCTATTAATTTGTACACCTTTTTAGATTACATTAACAAGGAAAGTTTGAACTTGTTGCAGTAAACCATATCCGTAGAAAAGCAACTGATTCCTAGAACCG
Source organism: Orientallactaga sibirica (assembly GCA_036365145.1). Classification (NCBI taxonomy): domain Eukaryota; kingdom Metazoa; phylum Chordata; class Mammalia; order Rodentia; family Dipodidae; genus Orientallactaga; species Orientallactaga sibirica. The sequence continues at coordinate 39,688 of JAEOAD010001078.1, read as the reverse complement.
AACTAGCTTATTTCATACATTACAGTGTTTGGCAATGAAGATATGTTTTTCTATACAAAGCAGTTTAGAAATGAAGGAAACTTGAAAGTTGTACATCTTGTTAGATTACAGAAACAAGGAAAGTTTGAACTTGCTGCACTCCACCTTCTTATTAGAAAGTAACTGATTCCTAGAACCGAATTAGCTTATTTCACACAGTACAGTGTTTGGCAATGAAGATGTTTGTTTTCTCAACAAGCTACTGTAGAAAAAAGGCCAATCTACTATGTTGTAAATTTTTAGATTACATTAACAAGGAAAGATTGAACTTGTTGCACTCAACCTTGTTCGTGGAAAGCAACTGATTCCTAGACCAAACTAGCTTATTTCACACAGTATAGGGTTCTGCAATGAAGATGTTTGTTTTGAAAACAAAGTACTTTAGAAATGAGGCGAATCAACTAACTTATACATCTTGTTAGATTACACAAACTAGGAAAGTTTGAACTTGCTGCACTCAACCTTTCTGATCCTGAGATGATACCAGCTTATTTCACACTTTTTCTTGCTGCACTCAACCTTCTTCGTGGAAAGCAACTGATTACTAGAACTGAACTAGCTAATTTCACACAGTACAGTGTTCGGCAATGAAGATGTTTGTTTTCTAAACAAACTAGTTTAGAAATGATGCCAACCTACTAAGTTGTACATCTTGTTACATTACACAAACAAGGAAAGTTTGAACTTGCTGCACTCAACCTTCTTCGTAGGAAAACAACTGATTCCTAGAACCTAATGAGCTTATTTCACACAGTGCAATATTTGGCAATGAAGATGTTTGTTTTCTAAACAAAGTTTTAGAAATGAAAAGAAACTTGTAAGTTGTACATCTTGTTAGATTACACAAACAAGGAAAGTTTGAACTTGCTGCACTCAACCTTCTTCTTAGGAAAGAAACTGATTCCTAGAAACGAACTAGCTTATTTCACACAGTACAGTGTTTAGCAATGAAGATGTTTGTTTTCTAAACAAACTACTTTAGAAATGAGGTGAATCTATTAAGTTGTACATCTTTTTAGATTACATTAACAAGGAAAGTTTGAACTTGCTGCACTCAACCATCTTCATAGGAAAGCAACTGATTCCTAGAACCGAAATAGCTTATTTCACACAGTACAGTGTTTGGCAATGAAGATGTTTGTTTTCTAAACAAACTAGTTTAGATATGAATCGAAACTTGTAAGTTGTACATCTTGTTAGATTACACAAACAAGGAAAGTTTGAACTTGCTGCACTCAACCTTCTTTGTAGGAAAGCAACTGATTCATAGAAAGGAAGTAGCATTTTACACACAGTACAGTGTTCGGCAATGAAGATGTTTGTTTTCAAAACAAACTACTTTAGAAATTAGCCCAATCTACTAAGTTGTACATCTTTTTACATTACATTAACAAGGAAAGTTTGAACTTGCTGCACTCAACCTTCTTCGTAGGAAAGCAACTGATTCCTAGAAATGAACTAGTTTATTTCACACAGTATAGTGTTCTGAAATGAAGATGTTTGTTTTCTAAACAAACTACTGTAGAAATTAGGCCAATCTAATAAGTTGTACATCTTTTTAGATTACATTAACAAGGAAAGTTTGAACTTGCTGCACTCAACCTTCTTCGTAGGAAAGCAAATGATTTCTAGAACTGAACTAGCTTATTTCACACACTATGGGTTCAGCAATGAAGATGTTTGTTTTCTAAACAAACTACTGAAGAAATGAGGCAATCTACTAAGTTGTACATCTTTTTAGATTACATTAACAAGGAATTTTTGAACTTGCTGCACTCAACCTTCTTCGCAGCAAAGCAACTGTTTCCTAGAACCAAACAAGCTTTTTCACACAGTACAGTGTTCGGCAATGAAGATGTTTGTTTTCTAAACAAACTACATTAGAAATGAAGGCGAATCTACTAACTTGTACATCTTGTTAGATTACACAAACAAGGAAAGTTTGAGCTTGTTGCACTCAACCTTCTTCGTAGGGAAAGCAACTGATTCTTGGAACTGAAATAGCTGATTTCACACAATACAGTATTTGGCAATAAAGATGTTTGTTTTCTAAACAAAGGAGTTTAGAAATGAAATGAAACTTCTAAGGTGTACATCTTGTTAGATTACACAAACAAGGAAAGTTTGAACTTGCTAAACTCAACCTTCTTCGTAGGGAAAGCAACTGATTCTAGAAACAAACAAGTTTATTTCACACATTACAGTGTTAGGCAATGAAGATGTTTCTTTTCTCAACAAACTACTTTAGAAATGAGGTGAATCTATTAAGTTGTGCAACTTTTAAGTCTACATGAAGAAGGAAAATTTGAACTTGCTGTACTCAACCATCTCCTGAGAAAAGCAACTGATTCCTAGAACCTCATTGATCCTATTTCACACAGTACAGTATTTGGCAATGAAAGTGTTTGCTAAACAAAGTAGTTTAGAAATGAAGCGAAACTTGTAACTTGTACATCTTGTTAGATTACATAAACAAGGAAAGTTTCAACCTGCTGCACTCAACCTTCCTGGTAGGAAAGCAACTGATTCCTAGAACCGAACTAGCTTATTTCACACAGTAAAGTGTTTGGCAATGAAGATGTTTGTTTTGTCAACAAACTACTTTAGAAATGAGGTTAATCTATTAAGTTGTACATCTTTTTAGATTACATTAACAAGGAAAGTTTGAACTTGTTGCACTCAACCATCTTCGGTAGAAAGCAACTGATTCCTAGATCGAACTAGCTTATTTCACACATTACAGTGTTTGGCAATGAAGATGTTTTTTTTTCTAAACAAAGTAGTTTATAAATGAAGCGAAACTTGTAAGTTGTACATCTTGTTAGATTACACAAACAAGGAACGTTTGAACTTGCTGCACTCAACCTTCTTCGTAGGAAAGCAACTGATTCCTAGAACTGAACTAGCTTATTTCTCACAGTACAGTGTTTGGCAATGAAAATGTTTGTTTTCTAAACTACTGTTGAAATGAGGCGAATCTACTAACTTGTACATCTTGTTCAGATTATGCAAACAAGGAAAGTTTGAACTTGTGCACTCAACCTTCTTCATAGGAAATCAACTTATTCCTAGACCAAACTAGCTTATTTCACACAGTACAGTGTTTGGCAAGGAAGATGTTTGTTTTCTAAACAAACTACTTTAGAAATGAGGTGAATCAGCTAACTGTACATCTTGTTATATTTCATTAACTATTAAAGTTTGAACTTGCTGCACTATACCATTTTCGTAGAAAAGCAACTGATTCCTAGAACCCGGAAACAGCTTATTTCACACAGTACAATGTTTGGCAATGAAGGTGTTTGGTTTCTAAACAAAGTAGTTTAGAAATGAAGCGAACCTACTAACTTGTACATCTTGTTTGATTACACAAACAAGGAAAGTTTGAACTTGCTGAATCAACCTTTTTTTGAAGGAAAGCAACAGATTCCCAGAACCAACTAGCTTATTTCACACATTACAGTATTGGGCAATGAAAATGCTTGTTTTTAAACAAACTACTTTAGAAATGAAGTGAATCTATTACGTTGTACATCTTTTTAGATTACATTAACAAGGAAAGTTTGAACTTGCTGCACTCAACCTTCTTCTTAAAAAAGCAACTGATTCCTAGAACCACAAACTAGATTTTCACACATTACAGTGTTTGGAAATGAAGATGTTTGTTTTCTAAACAAAATTCTGTAGAAATTAGGCCAATCTATCAAGTTGTACATCTTTTTAGATTACATTAACAAGGAAAGTTTGAACTTGCTGCACTCAACCTTCTTTGTAGGAAAGCAAGTGATTCCTAGAACCGAACTAGATTATTTCACACATTACAGTGTTTGGCAATGAAGATGTTTGTTTTCTAAACAAACTAGTTTAATAACGAGGCCAATCTACTAACTTGTACATCTTGTTAGATTACATTAACAAGGAAAGTTTGAACTTGTTGCACTCAACCTTCTTCATAGGAAAGCAACTTATTCCTAGAAATGAACTAGCATTTTATAGACAGTACAGTGTTCGGCAATGAGGATGTTTGTTTTCTAAACAAACTACTGTAGAAATTAGGCCAATCTACTAAGTAGTATCTCTTTTTAGATTACATTAAGAAGGAAAGTTTGAACTTGTTGCACTCAACCTTCTTCAAAGGAAAGCAACTGATTCCTAGAAATGAATTAGTTTATTTCACAAACTACAGTGTTAACGGCAATGAAGATGGTTGTTTTCTAAACAAACTACTGTAGCAATGAGGCGAATCTAATACATTGTACATCTTGTTAGATTACACAAACATGGAAAGTTTGAACTTGCTGCACTCAACCTTCTTCGTAGGAAAGCAACTGATTCCTACAAAAGAACTACCTTATTTTCACGGTACAGGGTTTGGCAATGAAGGTGTTTGTTTTCAAAACAAACTACTTAGAAATGACGCCAATCTACTAATTTGTACATCTTTTAGATTACATTAACAAGGAAAGTTTGAACTTGCTGCACTCAACCTTCTTCAGGGAAAGCAACTGATTCCAAGAACCACACTAGCTTATTTCACACAGTACAGTGTTCGTAAATGAAGATGTTTGTCTTCTAAACAAAGTAGTTTGGAAATGAGGTGACTTGTAAGTTGTAAATCTTGTTAGATTACATTAACAAGGAAATTTTAACTTGTTGCACAAAAACTTCTTCCGTAGAAATCAACTGATTCCTAGAACCAAACCAGCTTATTTCACACAGTACAGTGTTGGGCATAGAAGATGTTTGATTTTTCAACAAAGTACTTTAGAAATGAGGTGAACCTATTAAGTTGTACATCTTTTTAGATTACAATAACAAGGAAAGTTTGAACTTGTTTCACTCAACCATATCTGTAGAAAAGCAACTGAATCCTAGAACCGAACTAGCTTATTTCACACACTACAGTGTTTGGCAATGAAGATGTTTGTTTTCTAAACAAGTAGTTTAGAAAAAAAGGAAAAACTTGTAAGTTGTACATCTTGTTAGATTACATAAACAAGGAAAGTTTGAACTTGTTGCACTCAACCTTCTTCGTAGGAAAAGCAACTGATTCTTAACCGAACAAACTTTTCACACAGTGCAGTGTTCGGCAATGAAGATGTTTGTTTTCTAAACAAAGTACTTTAGACATGAGGCGAATCTACTAACTTGTACATCTTGTTAGATTACATAAACAAGGTTAGTTTGAACTTGCTGCACTCAACCTTCTTCACAGGAAATCAACTGATTCCTAGAACCAAACTAGCTTATTTCACACAGTACAGTGTTAGGCAATGAAGATGTTTGTTTTTCTCAACAAACTACTTTAGAAATGAGGTGAATCTGTTAGTTGTACTTCTTTTAGAATACATTGACAAGGAAAGTTTGAACTTGCTACACTCAACCATCTCCGGACAAAAGCAACTCATTCCTAGAACCGAACTACCTTATTTCACACACTACAGTGTCTGGCAATGAAGATGTGTGTTTTCTAAACAAACTAGTTTAGAAATAAAGTGAAACTTGTAAGTTGTACATCTTGTTAGATTACAGAAACAAGGAAAGTTTGAACTTGTTGCACTCAACCTTCTTTGTAGGAAAAGCAACTGATTCTTAGAACCGAAGAAGCTTTTTCACACAGTACAGTGTTCAGCAATGAAGATGTTTGTTTTTCTAAATAAACTAATTTAGACATGAGGCGAATCTACTAACTTGTACATCTTGTTAGATTACATTAACAAGGTTAGTTTGAACTTGCTGCACTCAACATTCTTCACAGTAAAAACAACTGATTCCTAGAAACGAACTAGCTTATTTCACACAGTACAGTGTTAGGCAATGAAGATGTTTGTTTTCTCAACAAACTACTTTAGAAATGAGGTGAATCTGTTAAGCTGTATGTCTTTTTAGATTTCATTAACAAGGAAAGTTTGAACTTGCTACACTCAACCATCTCCGGAGAAAAGCAACTCATTCCTAGAAGTGAAACAGCTTATTTCACCCATTACAATATTTGGCAATGAAGGTGTTTGTTTTCTAAACAAAGCAGTTTATAAATGAAGCGAAACTTGTAAGTTGTACATCTTGTTAGATTACACAAACAAGGAAGGTTTGAACTTGCTGCATTCAACCTTTTTTGAAGGAAAGCAACTGATTCTGAGAACAGAACTAGCTTATTTCACACAGTCGTGTTCAGAATGAAGATGTTTGTTTTCTAAACAAACTACTTTAGAAAAGTACTACATCTTCTTAGATTACATTAACAAGGGACATTTGAACTTGTTGCACTCAACCATCTCCATAGAAAAACAACTGATTCCTATAGTGCAACTAGATTATTCCACACATTACAGTGTTTGGCAATGAAGATTTTTTTTTCTAAACAAAGCAGTTTAGAAATGAAGCGAAAGTTGTACGTTGTACATCTTGTTAGATTACACAAACAAGGAAAGTTTGAACTTGCTACACTCAACCTTCTTTGTAGGAAAGGAACTGATTACTAGAAGCGAACTAGCTTATTTCACCTGTACAGGGTTCGGCAATGAAGATGTTTGTTTTCCAAAGAAACTACTGTAAAAATGAGGCCAATCTACTAAGTTGTACATCTTTTTAGATTACATTAACAAGGAAAGGTTGAACTTGTTGCACTCCACCTTCTTCATAGGAAAGCAACAGATTCCTAGAAATGAACTAGCTTTCTACAGACAGTACATGTTTGGCAATGAAGATGTTTGTTTACTAAACAAACTACTGTAGAAATTAGACCAATCAACTAAGTTGTACCTCTTTTTAGATTACATTAAGAAGGAAAGTTTGAACTTGCTGCACTCAACCTTCTTCAAAGCAAAGCAACTGATTCCTAGAAACGTTCTAGCTTATTTCAAACATTACAGTGTTTGGCAATGAAGATGTTTGTTTTCTCAAACAAAGTACTTTAGAAATGAAGTAAATCTATTAAAGTTGTTCAACTTGTTAGAATACATTAACAAGGAATGTTTGAACTTGCTGCACTCAACCATCTCCGGAGAAAAGCAACTGATTCCTAGAACCGAACTAGCTTATTTCACACAGTACAATATTTGGCAATGAAGGTGTTTGTTTTCTAAACAAAGTAGGTTAGAAATGAAGCTAAACTTGTAAGTTGTACATATTGTTAGATTACACAAACAAGGAAAGTTTGAACTTGCTGCACTCAACCTTCTTCATAGGAAAGCAACTGATTCCTAGAACCGAACTAGCTTATTTCACACAGTACATTGTTTGGCAATGAAGATGTTTGTTTTCTCTACAAACTACTTTAGAAATGAGGTGAGTCTATTAATTTGTACACCTTTTTAGATTACATTAACAAGGAAAGTTTGAACTTGTTGCAGTAAACCATATCCGTAGAAATCAACTGATTCCTAGAACTGAACTAAATTTCATACATTACAGTGTTCACAATGGAGATATGTCTTTTCTATACAAAGCAGTTTAGAAATGAGATTTGAAAGTTGTACATCTTGTTAGATTACAGAAACAAGGAAAGTTTGAACTTGCTGCACTCCACCTTCTTATTAGGAAAGTAACTGATTCCTAGAACCGAACTAGCTTATTTCACACAGTACAGTGTTAGAGCAATGAAGATGTTTGTTTTCTCAACAAGCTACTGTAAAAAAAGGCCAATCTACTAAATTGTAAATTTTTTAGATTACATTAACAAGGAAAGATTGAACTTGTTGCACTCAACCTTGTTCGTGGGAAAGCAACTGATTCCTAGACCGAACTAACTTATTCCATACAGTATAGGGTTCTGCAATGAAGATGTTTGTTTTGAAAACAAAGTACTTTAGACATGAGGCGAATCAACTAACATATACATCTTGTTAGAATACACAAAGTAGGAAAGTTTGAACTTGCTGCCCTCAACCTTCTTAGGAAAAGAAACTGTTTCTGAGAAAACAACTGATTTCAGTATAGTGTTTAGCAAAACAGCTTATTTCACACTGACTCATGCATCTTGTGAGATTACACAAACTAGGAAAGTTTGATCTTGCTGCACTCAACCTTCTTCGTAGGAAAGCAACTGATGACTAGAACCGAACTAGCTAATTTCCCACAGTACAGTGTTCGGCAATGAAGATGTTTGTTTTCAAAACAAACTCCTGAAGAAATGATGCCAATGTACTAAGTTGTACATCTTTTTAGATTACATTAACAAGGAAAGTTTGAACTTGCTGCACTCAACCTTCTTCGTAGGAAAACAACTGATTCCTCGAACCTAAATATCTTATTTCACACAGTATAGTGTTCGGCGATGAAGATGTTTGTTTTCTAAACAAAGTTTAGAAAGGAAGCAAAACTTGTAAGTTGTACATCTTGTTAGATTACACAAACAAGGAAATTTCGAAATTGCTGCACTCAACCTTCTTCGTAGGAAAGAAACTGTTTCTGAGAAACGAACTAGCTTATTTCACACAGTATAGTGTTTAGCAATGAAGATGTTTGTTTTCTAAACAAACTACTGTAGAAATGAGGTGAATCTACTAACTTGTACACCTTTTTAGATTCACTAACAAGGAAAGTTTGAACTTGCTCCACTCAACCTTCTTCGTAGGAAAGCACCTGCTTCCTAGAACCGAAATAGCTTATTTCACGCATTATAGTATTTGGCAATGAAGATTTTTGTTTTCCAAACAAAGTAGTTCAGATATGAATCGAAACTTGTAAGTTGTACATCTTGTTAGCTTCCACAAACAAGGAAAGTTTGAACTTGCTGCACTCACCCTTCTTCGTAAGAATGCAACTGATTCCTAGAAAGGAAGTAGCTTTTTACACACAGTACAGTGTTCGGAAATGAAGATGTTTGTTTTCAAAACAAACTGCTGTAGAAATTAGGCCAATCTACTAAGTTGTACCTCTTTTTACATTACATTAACAAGGAAAGTTTGAACTTTCTGCACTCAACCTTCCTCGTAGGAAAGCAACTGATTCCTAGAAATGAACTAGTTTATTTCACAAAAGTACCGTGTTCGGCAATGAAGATGTTTGTTTTCTAAACAAAGTACGTTAGAAATGAGGCAAATCTAAAAAGTTGTACATCTTGTTAGATTAGACAAACATGGAAAGTTTGATCTTGCTGCACTCAACCTTCTTCGTAGGAATGCTACCGATTCCTAGAAATGAACTAGCTATTTTCACACAGTACAGGGTTCGGCAATGAAGATTTCTGTTTTCTAAACAAACTACTTTAGAAATGAGGCGAGTCTACTAACTTATACATCTTGTTAGATTACACAAGCTAGGAATGTTTGAACTTGCTGCACTCAACCTTGTTCGTAGGAAAGCAACTGATTCCTAGAACCGAACCAGCTTAATTCACACAGTACAGTGTTCGACAATGAAGATGTTTGATTTCTAAACAAACTACTGTAGAAATGAGGCGAATCTACTAACTTATACATCTTGTTAGATTGCACAAACAAGGAAAGTTTGATCTTGCTACACTCAACCATCTCCGGAGAAAAGCAACTGATTCCTAGAACCTAAACAGCTTATTTCGCACAATACAATATTTGGCAAGGAAGGTGTTTGTTTTCTAAACAAAGTAGTTTAGAAATGAAGTGAAACTATTAAGTTGTACATCTTGTTAGATTACACAAACAAGGAAAGTTTGAACTTGCTAAACTCAACCCTCATCGTGAGAAAGCAAGTGATTCTAGAACCGAATTAGTTTATTTCACACAGTATAGGTTTCAGGAATGAAGATGTTTGTTTTCTAAACAAACTACTTTATTATTTTTTATTTTTTTATTTTTATTTTTATTTTTATTTGTTTTTTCGAGGTAGGGTCTCATTCTGCTCCAGGCTGACCTGGATTAACTATGTAGTCTCAGGATGGCCTCGAACTCTCATTGATCCTCCTACCTCTGCCTCCCGAGTGTTGCGATTAAAGGCGTGCACCACCATGCCCGGCAACAAACTACTTTAGAAATGAGGTGAATCTACTAACTTGTACATCTTGATAGATTACACATACAAGGAAAGTGTGAACTTGCTGCACTCAACCTTCTTCGTAGGAAAGCAAATAATATCTAGAACCGAACTAGCTTATATCACACAGTACAGTGTTCAGCAATGAAGATGTTTGTTTTCTCAACAAACTACTTTAGAAATGAGGTGAGTCTATTAAATTGTATATTTTTAGATTACATTAACAAGGAAAATTTGAACTTGTTGCACTCAGCCATCTCCGTAGAAAAGCAACCGATTACTAGATCCGAACTAGCTTACTTCACACATTACAGTGTTTGGCAATGAAGATGTTTTTTTTTTCTTCCTAAACAAGGTAGTTTAGAAATGAAGCGAAACTTGTAAGTTGTACAACTTGTTAGATTACACAAACTAGGAAAGTTTGAACTTGCTGCACTCCACCTTCTTCGTAGGAAAGCAACTGATTCCTAGAACCGAACTGTCTTATTTCACACAGTACAGTGTTCGGCCATGAAGATGTTTGATTTCTAAACAAACTACTGTAGAAATGAGGCGAATCTAATAAGTTGTACATCTTGTTAGATTACACAAACATGGAAAGTTTGAACTTTCTGTCTCAACCATCTTCGTAGGAAAGCAAGTGATTCCTAGAACCGAACGAGATTGTTTCACACAGTACAGTGTTTGGTAGTGAAGATGTTTGTTTTCTCAACAAACTACTTTAGAAATGAGGTGAATCTGTTAAGTTGTACATCTTTCAGATTACATTAACAAGGAAAGTTTGTACATGCTACACTCAACCATCTCCGGAGAAAAGCAACCGATTCCTAGAACTGAAACAGCTTATTTCACACAGTACAATATTTGGCAATGAAGGTGTTTGTTTTTTAAACAAAGTAGTTTAGAAATGAAGAGAAACTTGTAAGTGGTACATCTTGTTGGATTACACAAACAAGGAAAGTTTGAACGTGCTGTACTCAACCTTCTTCCTAGGAAAGCAACTGATTCCTAGAACCGAACTATCTTATTTCACACAGTACAGTATTCGGCAATGAAGATGTTTGTTTTCTCAACAAACTACTTTAGAAATGAGGTGAATCTATTAAGTTGTACATCTTTTTAGATTACATTAACAAGGAAAGTTTGAACGTGTTGCACTCAACCATCTCCGTACAAAAGCAACTGATTCCTAGAACCAAACTAGCTTATTTCACACATTACAGTGTTTGCCAAAGAAGATATTTCTTTTCTAAAGAAAGTAGTGTAGAAATGAAGCGAAACCTGTAATTTGTACATCTTGTTAGATTACACAAACTTGGAAAGTTTGAACTTGCTGCACTCAACCTTCTTCGTAGGAATGCAACTGATTTCTAGAACCGAAACAGCTTATTTCACACAGTACAATATTTGGAAATGAAGGTGTTTGTTTTCTAAACAAGGTAGTTTAGAAATGAGGGCAAACTAATAAGTTCTACATCTTGGTAGATTACGCAAACAAGGAAAATTTGAACTTGCTGCACTCAACCTTCTTCGTAGGAAAGCAACTGAATCCTAGAAACGAACTACCTATTTTCACACAGTACAGGGCTCGGCAATAAAGATGTTTGTTTTCTACACAAACTACTGTAGAAATGATGCCAATATACTAAGTTGTAAATCTTTTTAGATTACATTGACAAGGAAAGTTTGAATTTCCTTCACTCAACCTCCTTCGACGGAAAGCAACTGATTCCTAGAACCGAACAAGCTTATTTCACACAGAACAGTATTGGCAATGAACATGTTTGTCTTCTAAACAAAGTAGTTTAAAAATAAAGCAGAACTTTTAAGTTGTACATCTTGTTAGATTACACAAACAAGGAAAGATTGAACTTGCTGCACTCAACCTTCTTCGTAGGAAAGCAAGTGATTCCTACATCCGAACTACCTTATTTCACACAGAATAGGGTTCGGGAATGAAGATGTTTGTTTTCTAAACAAACTAGTTTAGAAATGAGGTGAATCTACTAACTTGTATATCTTGATAGATTACACAAACAAGGGAACTTTGAATTTGCTGCACTCAACCTTCTTTGCAGGAAAGCAACTGATTCCTAGAACCGAAATAGCTTATTTCAGGCATTACAGTATTTGGCAATGAAGATGTTTGTTTTCTAAGCAAAGTAGTTTAGAAATGAATCAAAACTTGGACGTTGTACATCTCTTTGGGTTACACAAACAAGGAAAGTTTGAACTTGCTGCACTCAACCTTCTTCGTAGGAAAGGAACTGATTCCTAGAACAGAAATAGCTTATTTCACGCATTACAGTATTTGGCTATGAAGATGTTTGTTTTCTAAACAAAGTAGTTGAGAAATGAATCGAAACTTGTAAGTTGTAAAATTTGTTGGGTTACACAAACAAGGAAAGTTTGAACTTGCTGCACTCAACCTTCTTCGTAGGAAAGCAACTGAATCCTAGAAACGAACTACCTATTTTCACACAGTACAGGGTACGGCAATGAAGATGTTTGTTTTCTGGACAAACTACTGTAGAAATGATGCCAATCTGCTAAGTTGTATATCTTTTTAGATTACATTAACAAGGAAAGTTTGAAATTGCTACACTCAACCTTCTTTGTAGGAAAGAATTGATTCCTAGAACTAGCTTATTTCACATATTATAGGGTTCGGCAGTGAAGATGTTTGTTTTCTAAACAAACTACTTTACAAATGAGGCGAATCTACTACTTTATACATCTTGATAGATTACACAAACTACGAATCGTTGGACTTGCTGCACTCAACCTTCTTTGTAGGAAAGCAACTGATTCCTAGAAACGAACTAGCTTTTGACACACAGTACAGTGTTCAGCAATGAAGGTGTTTGTTTTCTCAACAAATCATTTTAGAAATGAGGTGAATCTATTAAGTTGTACATCTTTTTAGATAACATTAACAAGGAAAGTTTGAAGTTGTTGCACTGAACCTTTTTCGTAAGAATGGAACTGATTCCTAGACTGAACTATCTTATTCCACACAGTATAGGGTTCGGAAAAGAAGATGTTTGTTTTCTAAACATACTACTGCTGAAATGACGCCAATCTACTATGTTGTACATCTTGTTAGATTAGACAAACAAGGAAAGTTTGAACTTGCCTCAGTCAACCTTCTTCGGAGGAAAGCAACTGATTCCTAGAATAGAAACAGCTTATTTCACACAGTACAATATTTGGCAATGAAGGTGTTTGTTTTCTAAACAAAGTAGTTTAGAAATGAGGCCAATCTAATAAGTTGTATATCTTGTTAGATTACGCAAACAAGGAAAGTTTGAACTTGCTGCACTCAACCTTGGTTTCTAAACAAACTACTGTAGAAATGATGCCAATCTACTAACTTGTACATCTTTTTAGATTACTTTAACAAGGAAAGTTTGAACTTGCTGCACTCAACCTTTTTCGTAGGAAAGCGACTGATTCCTAGAACCGAACTAGCTTATTTCACACAGTACAGTGTTTGGCAATGAAGATGTTTCTTTTCTAAACAAAGTAGTTTAGAAATGAAGTGCAACTTGTAAATTGTACATCTTGTTAGATTACACAAAGAAGGAAAGTTTAAACTTGCTGCACTCAACCTTCTTCTTAGGAAAGCAATTGAATCCTTGAACCGAAACAGCTTTTTTCACACAGTACAATATTTGGCAATGAAGGTGTTTATTTTCTAAACAAAGTAGTTTAGAAATGAGGTGAATCTATTAAGTTGTACATCTTTTCGATTACATTAACAAGGAATGTTTGAACTTGTTGCACTCAACCCTCTCCTTAGAAAAGCAACTGATTCCTAGAACCGAACTAGCTTATTTCACACACCACACTGTTTGGTAATGAAGATGTTTGTTTTATAAACAAACTTGTGGTGAAATGAGGCCAATCTACTAATTTGTACATCTTTTTAGATTACATTAACAAGGAAACTTTGAACTTGCTTTACACAACCTTCTTCGTGGAAAAACAACTGATTCCTCAAACCAAACTAGCTTATTTCACACAGTACAGTGTTGGGCAATGATGATGTTTGTTTTCTAAACAAAGTAGTTTATAAATGAAGCTAAACTTGTAAGTTGTATATCTTGTTAGCTTACACAACCAAGGAAAGTTTGAACTTGCTGCACTCAACTTCTTCGTAGGAAAGCCATTGATTCCTAGAACCGAACTAGATTATTTCACACAGTACAGCGTTCGACAATGAAGATGTTTGGTTTCTCAACAAACTACATTAGAAATGAGGTGAATCTACTAAGTTGTACCTCTTTTTAGATTACATTGGCAAGGAAATTTTGAACTTGTTGCATTCAACCATCTCCGTAGAAAAGCCACTAATTCCTAGAACCGAAACAGCTTATTTCACACACTAGAGTGTTTTGCAATGAAGTTGTTTGTTTTCTAAACAAAGTAGTTTAGAAATGAAGCGAAAGTTGTAAGTTGTATATCTTGTTAGATTACACAAAGAAGGAAAGTTTGAACTTGGTGCACTCAACTTCTTCGTAGGAAAGCAACTGAATCGAACTAGCTTATTTCACACAGTATAGGGTTCGGCAATGAAGATGTTTGTTTTGTAAACAAACTACTTTAGAAATGAGGTGAATCTACTACCTTATACATCTTGTTAGATTACATAAACTAGGAAAGTTTGAACTTGCTTCCCTCAACCTTCTTCCCAGGAAAGCAACTGATTTCTAGTACCAAAACAGCTTATTTCACACAGTACAATATTTGGCAATGAAGGTGTTTGTTTTCTAAACAAAGTAGTTTAGAAAAGAGGCGAATCTAATAAGTGGTACATCTTGTTAGATTACACAAATAAGGAAAGTTTCAACTTGCTGCACTCAACCTTCTTCGTAGGAAAGCAACTGAATCCTAGAAACGAACTAGCTATTTTCACACAGTACAGTGTTCGGCAATGAAGATGTTTGTTTTCTAAACAAACTACTGTAGAATTGACGCCAATCTACTAAGTTATACATCTTTTTAGATTACATTAACAAGGAACGTTTGAACTTGTTGCACTCCACCTTCTTCATAGGAAACCAACTGATTCCTAGAAACGAACTAGATTATTTCACACAGTACAGTGTTCGGCAATGAAGATGTTTGTTTTCTAAACAAACTACTTTATAAGTGAGTTGAATCTTACATGTCATACAAGTTTTTAGATTACATTAACAAAGAAAGTTTGAACTTGTTGCACTCAACCATCTCTGTAGAAAAGCAACTGATTCCTACAACTGAACTATCTTATTTCACACATTACAGTGTTTGGCAATGAAGATGTTTGTTTTCTAAAGAAAGTAGTATAGAAATGAAGCGAAACCTGCAAGTTGTATATCTTGTTTGATTACACAAACAAGGAAAGTTTGAACTTGTGCACTCAACCTTCTTCGTAGGAAAGCAACTCATTCCTAGAATCGAACTAGTTTATTTCACACATTACAGTAATTATCAATGAAGGTGTTTGTTTTCCAAACAAAGTAGTTTACAAATGAAATGAAACGTATACATCTTGTTAGGTTACAAAAGAAGGAAAGTTTGAACTTGCTGCACTCAACCTACTTCATAGGAAAGTAACTGATTCCTAGAACCGAACTACCTTATTTCACACAGTATAGGGTTCGGGAATGAAGATGTTTGTTTGAACTTGTTGCACTCAAACTTATTCGTAGGAAAGTAACAGATTCCTAGAACTGAAGAAGCTTATTTCACACAGTACAGTGTAAGGCAATGAAGATGTTTGTTTTCTAAACAAACTACTTTGGAAATGAGGTGAATCTTCTAACTTGTACATCTTGTTAGATTACGCAAACAAGATTAGTTTTAACGTGCTGCCCTCCACCTTCTTCACAGGAAAGCAACTGATTCCTAGAACGTAACAAGCTTATTTCACACACTATAGCGTTCGGCAATGAAGATGCTTGTTTTCTAAACACACTTCTTTAGAAATGAGTTGAATCTAATAAGTTATACAAGTTTTTAGATTACATTAACAAGGAAAGTTTGAACTTGTTGCACTCAACCATCTCCGTAGAAAAGCAACTGATTCCTAGAACCGAACTAGGTTATTTCACACAGTCCAGTGTTCGGGAATGGAGATGTTTGTTTTCCAAAGAAACTACTGGTGAAATTAAGCAAATATACTAAGTTGTACCTCTTTTTAGATTACATTAACAAGGAAAGTTTGAACTTGCTGTAGTCAACCATCTCCGTAGAAAAGCAACTGATTTCTACAACCGAAACAGCTTATTTCACACAGTACAATATTTGGCAATGAAGGTGTTTGTTTTCTAAACAAAGTAGTTTAGAAATGAACCAAAACTTGTAAGTTGTACATCTTCTTAGATTACACAAACAAGGAAAGTTTGAACTTGCTGCACTCAACCTTCTTCGTAGGAAGGCAACTGATTCCTAGAACCGAACTAGTTTATTTCACACAGTCTAGGGTTTGGCAATGAGGATGTTTCTTTTCTAAACAAACTACTTTAGAAAGGAGGCGATTCTACTAAGTTATACATCTTGTTAGATTACACAAACTAGGAAAGTTTGAACTTGCTGCACGCAACCTTCTTTGTAGGAAAGCAACTGATTCCTAGAACCGAAATAGCTTATTTCACTCATTACATTATTTGGAAATGAAGATGTTTGTTTTCTAATCAAAGTAGTTTAGAAATGAATCGAAACTTGTAATGTGTACATCTTGTTAGGTTACACAAACAAGGAAAGTTTGAACTTGCTGTACTCAATCTTCTTCGTATGAAAGCAACTGATTCCTGGAAAGGAACAAGCTTTTTATACACAGTACAGTGTTCTGAAATGAAGATGTTTGTTTTCTAAACAAATTACTCTAGAAATTGGGCCAATCTACTAAGTTGTAAATCTTTTTAGATTACATTAACAAGGAAAGTTTGAACTTTTTGCACTCAAGCCTCTTCGTAGGAAAGCAACTGATTCATAGAACCGAACTAGCTTATTTCACACAATACAGAGTTCGCAAATGAAGATGTTTGTTTTCAAAATAAACTACTTCAGAAATGAGGGGAATCACCTAACTTATACATCTTGTTAGATTACACAAACTAGGAAAGTTTGAACTTGCTGCACTCAACCTTCTTTGTAGGAAAGCAACTGATTTCTAGAATGGAAACAGCTTATTTCACACAGTACAATATTTGGCAATGAGGGTATTTGTTTTCTCCAAAAACTACATTAGAAATGAGGTGAATCTACTAAGTTGTACATCTTTTCAGATTACATTAACAAGGAAAGTTCGAACTTGTTGCACTCAACCATCTCCATAGGAAAGCAATTGATTCTTAGAACCGAACTAGCTTATTTCACACACTACAGTGTTTGGCAATGAAGATCTTTGTTTTCTAATCAAAATAGTTTAGAAATGGATCGAAACTTGTAAGTTGTACATCTTCTTAGATTACACAAACAAGGAAAGTTTGAACTTGCTGCAATCAAACTTCTCGGTAGGAAAGAAACTGATTCCTAGAATCGAACTAGCTTATTTCACACATACAGAGTTCTCCAATGAAGATATTTGTTTTCTAAACGAACTACTGTAGAAATAAGGGCAATCTACTAAGTTGTACATCTTTTTAGATTACATTAACAAAGAAAATTTGAATTTTTTGCACTCAACCTTCTTAGTAGGAAAGCAATTGATTCCTAGAACCGAACTAGCTTATTTCATACTGTACAGTGTTAGGCAATAAAGATGTTTGTTTTCTAAACAAGCTACTGTAGAAATGAGGCCAATCTACTAAGTTGTATATCTTGTTATATTACACAAACTAGGAAAGTTTGAACTTGCTGAACTCAACCTTCTTCTCAGTAAAGCAACTGATTCCTAGACCGAACTTGCTTATTTCACACACTATAGGGTTCGGCAATGAAGATGTTTGTTTTCTAAACAAAATGCTTTAGGAATGAGGCGAATCAACTACCTTATACATCTTGTTAGATTACCCAAACTAGGAAAGTTTGAACTTGCTGCATTCAACCTTCTTCTCAGGAAAGCATCTGATTACTAGAACCAGAACAGCTTATTTCACCCATTACAATATTTGGCAATGAAGGTGTTTGTTTTCTAAACAAAGTAGTTTAGAAATGAAGCGAAACTTCTAAGTTGTACATCTTGTTAGATTACACAAACGTGGAAAGTTTGAACTTGCTGCACTCAACCTTCTTTGAAGGAAAGCAACTGATTCTGAGAACCGAACTAGCGTATTTCACACAATAGTGTTCGGAATGAAGATGTTTGTTTTCTAAACAAACTACTTTAGAAATGGGGTGAGCCTATTAAGTCGTACATCTTCTTAGATTACATTAACAAGGGACGTTTGAACTTGTTGCACTCAACCATCTCGGTAGAAAAGCAACTGATTCCTACAATGCAACTAGATTATTTCACACATTACAGTTTTTGGCAATGAAGATGTTTTTTTTCTAAACAAAGCAGTTTAGAAATGAAGCGAAAGTTATACGTTGTACATCTTGCTAGATTAAACAAACAAGGAAAGTTTGAACTTGCTACACTCAATCTTCTTTGTAGGAAAGGAACTGATTACTAGAAGCAAACTAGCTTATTTCACAAGTAAAGAGTTCGGCAATGAAGATGTTGGTTTTCTGAACAAACAACTGTAGAAATGAGGCAAATCTACTAAGTTGTACATCATTTTAGATAACATTAACAAGGAAAGGTTGAACTTGTTGCACTCCCCCTTCTTCATAGGAAAGCAAAAGATTCTTAGAAATGAACTAGCTTTCTACACACAGTACCGTGTTTGGCAATGAAGATGTTTGTTTACTAAATAAACTACTGTAGAAATTTGGCCAATCTACTAAGTTGTACCTCTTTTTAGATTACATTAAGAAGGAAAGTTTGAACTTGCTGCACTCAACCTTCTTTGTAGGAAAGCAACTGATTCCTAGAAACGATCTAGCTTATTTCAAACATTACAGTGTTCGGCAATGAAGATGTTTGTTTTCTCAACTAACTACTTTAGAAATGCGGTAAATCTGTTAAGTTGTTCAACATTTTAGATTACATTAACAAGGAATGTTTGAAATTGCTGCACTCAACCATCTCCGGAGAAAAGCAACTGATTCCTAGAACCGAAGCAGGTTATTTCACACAGTACAGTATTTGGCAAAGAAGGTGTTTGTTTTCTAAACAAAGTAGTTTAGAAATGAAGCGAAACTTGTAAGTTGTACATCTTGTTAGATTACACAAACAAGGAAGGTTTGAACTTGCTGCACTCAACCTTCTTCATAGGAAAGCAACTGATTCCATGAAAAAAACTAGCTTATTTCACACAGTACAGTGTTCGGCAAAGAAGATGTTTGTTTTCTAAACAAACTACTTTAGAAATGAGGTGAATCTAATAAGTTGTACTTCTTTTTAGACTATATTAGCAACAAAAGTTTGAACTTGTTGCATTCAACCATCTCCGTAGAAAAGTAACTGGTTCCTAGACCGAACTAGCTTATTTCACACAGTAAAGGGTTTGGCAATGAAGATGTTTGTTTGCTCAACAAACTACTTTAGAAATGAGGTGAATCAACTAACTTATACATCTTCTTAGATTACACAAACTAGGAAAGTTTGAACTTGCTGCACTCATCCTTCTTCGTAGGAAAGCAACTGATTCCTACAAACAAACTACCTATTTTCACATAGTACAGGGTTCGGCAATGACGATGTTTGTTATTACACAAACTACTGTAGAAATGACGCCAATCTACTAATTTGTACATCTTTTTAGATTACATTAACAAGGAAAGTTTGAACTTGCTGGACTCAACCTTCTTCGTAGGAAAGCAACTGATTCCGAGAACCACACCAGCTTATTTCACACAGTACAGTGTTCTGAAATGAAGATGTTTGTTTTCTAAACAAAGTAGTTTAGAAATGAAGCGAAAGTTGTAAGTTGTATATCTTGTTAGATTTCAGAGACAAGGAAAGTTTGAACTTGTTTCACTCAACCATATCAGTAGAAAAGCAACAGATTCCTAGAACCGAACTACCTTATATCACACACTACAGTGTTTGGCAATGAAGATGTTTGTTTTCTAAACAAGTAGTTTAGAAATAAAGCGAAACTTGTAAGTTGTACATGTTGTTAGATTACGCAAACAAGGAAAGTTTTAACTTGCTGCACTCAACCTTCTTCGTAGGAAAGCAACTGATTCCTAGAAACGAAATATCTATTTTCACACAGTTCAGGGTTCGGCAATGAAGATATTGATTTTCTAAACAAACTACTGTAGAAATGACGCCACTGTACTAAGTTGTACATGTTTTTAGATTACATTAACAAGGAAAGTTTGAACTTGCTGCACTCAACCTTCTTCGTAGGAAAGCTACCGATTCCTAGAACCGAACTAGCTTATTTCACACAGTATAGGGTGTGGCAAAGAAGATGTTTGTTTTCTAAACAAGCTCCTGTAGAAATGAGACGAATCAACTAACTTATACATCTTGTTAGATTACACAAACTAGGACAGTTTGAACTTGCTGCACTCAACCTTCTTCGTAGGAAAGCAACTGATTCCTAGAACCGAACCAGCTTATTTCACACAGTACAGTGTTCGGCAATGAAGATGTTTGTTTTCTCAACAAACTACTTTAGAAATGAGGCGAATCTACTAACTTATACATCTTGTGAGATTACACAAACTAGGAATGTTTGAACTTGCTGCACTCAACCTTCTTCGTAGGAAAGCAACTGATTCCTAGTACTCAACCAGCTTATTTTACACAGTATACAGTTTGGCAATGAATATGGTTGTTTTCTAAACCAACTACTTTAGAAATGAGGCGAATCTACTAACTTATACATCTTGTGAGATTACACAAACTAGGACAGTTTGAACTTGCTGCACTCAACCTTGTTCGTAGGAAAGCAACTGATTCCTAGAACCGAACCAGCTTATTTCACACTGTACAGTGTTCGAAGTGAATCCTAGAACCAGCTTATTTCACACTGTACAGTGTTCGGCAATGAAGATGTTTGTTTTCTAAACAAACTACTGAAGAAATGATGCCAATCTACTAAGTTGTACATCTTTTTAGATTACATTAGCAAGGAACGTTTGAACTTGCTGCACTCAACCTTCTTCATAGGAAAACAACTGATTCCTCGAACCTATCTTATTTCACACAGTACAGTGTTCGGCGATGAAGATGTTTGTTTTCCAAACAAAGTAGTTTAGAAATGAAGCGAAACTTGTAAGTTGTACATCTTGTTACATTACACAAACAAGGAAATTTCGAAGTTGCTGCACTCAACCTTCTTCATAGGAAAGAAACTGATTCTGAGAAACGAACTAGCTTATTTCACACAGTATAGTGTTTGGCAATGAAGATGTTTGTTTTTTAAACTAACTACTGTAGAAATGAGGCCAATCTACTAAGTTGTACATCTTTTTAGATTACATTAACAGGGAAAGTCTGAACTTATTGCACTCAACGTTATTCGTAGGAAAATACTGATTCCTAAAACAGAACTACCTTATTTCACACAGTGTAGGGTTCAGCAATGAAGATGTTTGTTTTCTTAACAAACTAGGTTAGAAATGAGGCAAATCTTCTAACTTATACATCTTGTGAGATTACACAAACTAGGAAAGTTTGAACTTGCTGCACTCAACCTTCTTTGTAGGAAAGCATCTGGTTCCTAGAACCGAACTAGCGTATTTCACACAGTACAGTGTTCAGCAATGAGGATGTTCGTTTTCTCAACAAACTACTTTAAAACTGAGGTGAATCTATTAAGTTGTACATCTTTTTAGATTACATTAAGAAGGAAAGTTTGAACTTGTTGCTCTCAGCCATCTCTGTAGAAAAGCCACTATATCCAAGAACGGAACTAGCTTATTTCACACACTGCAGTGTCTGCAGTGAAGATGTTTGTTTTCTAAACAAAGTAGTTTAGAAATTAGGCGAATCTAATAAGTTTATATCTTCTAGATTACACAAACAAGGAAAGTTTGAACTTTCTGCACTCAACCTTCTTCGTAGGAAAGCAACTGATTCCTAGAACCGAACTAGCTTATTTCACACAGTACAGCGTTCAGGAATGAAGATGTTTGTTTTCTATACAAAGTAGTTTGGAAATGAAGCGAAACTTGTAAGTAGTACATCTTGTTAGATTATAGTAACAGGGAAAGTTTCAACGTGCTGCACTCAACCTTCTTCGTAAAAAGCAACTGATACCTAAAACCGAAACAGCTTATTTCACACAGTATAATATTTGGAAATGATGATGTTTGTTTTCTAAAGAAAGTAATTGAGAAATGAAGCGAAACTTGTAAGTTGTACATCTTGTTAGATTACACTAACCAGGAAAGTTTGAAGTTGCTGCACTCAACCTTCTTTGTAGGAAAGCCACTGATTCGGAGAAAAGAACTAGCTATTTTCACACAGTACAGGTTTCGGCAATGAAGATTTTTTTTTCTAAACAAACTACTGAAGAAATGACGCCAATCTACTAAGTTGTACATCTTTTACGATTACATCAACAAGGAATGTTTAAACTTGCTGCACCCAACCTTCTTCACAGAAAAGCAACTGATTCCTAGAACCGAACTAGCTTATTTCACACAGTATACTGTTTGCAAATGAAGATGTTGGGTTTTTAAACAAACTACTGTAGAAATGAGGCCAATCTACTAAAATGTACATCTTATTAGATTACATGAATAAAGAAAGTTTGAACTTGTTGCATTCAACCTTCTTCGTATGAAAGCAACTGATTCCTAGACCAAAGTTGCTTATGTCACACAGTATAGGGTTTGGCAATGAAGATGTTTGTTTTCTAAACAAACTACTTTAGAAATGAGGAGAATCAACTAACTTATATATCTTGTTAGATTACACAAATTGGGAAAGTTTGAACTTGCTTCACTCAACATTCTTCATAGGCAAGCAACTGATTTATAGAACCAAAAAAGCTTATTTCACAAAGTACAATATTTCTCATTGAAGGTGTTTGTTTTCTGAACAAAGTAGTTTACAAATGAGGTGAATCTAGTAAGTTGTACATCTTGTTAGATTACACAAACAAGGAAAGGTTGCACTTGCTGCACTCAACCTTCTTCGTAGGAAAGCCACTGATTCCTGGAACCATACTAGCTTATTTCACACAGTACAGTGTTCGGCAATGAAGATGTTTGTTTTCTAAACAAACTACTGTATAAATAGGTGAATCTACTAAGTTGTACAACTTTTTAGATTACACTAAGAAGGAAAGTTTGAACTTGCTACACTCAACCGTCTCCGGAGAAAAGCAACTGATTCCTAGAACCGAAGGAGCTTATTTCACACAGTACAATATTTGGCAATGAAGGTGTTTGCTTTCTAAACAAGGTAGTTTAGAAAGAAGCGAAACTTCTAACTTGTACATCTTGTTAGATTACACGAACTAGGAAAGTTTGAATTTGCTGCACTCAACCTTCTTCAAGGAAAGCAACTGATTACTGAACCGAACTAGCTTATTTCACACAGTACAGTGTTCGGCAATGAAGATGTTTGTTTTCTAAACAAACTACTGTATAAATAGGTGAATCTACTAAGTTGTACAACTTTTTAGATTACACTAAGAAGGAAAGTTTGAACTTGCTACACTCAACCGTCTCCGGAGAAAAGCAACTGATTCCTAGAACCGAAGGAGCTTATTTCACACAGTACAATATTTGGCAATGAAGGTGTTTGCTTTCTAAACAAGGTAGTTTAGAAAGAAGCGAAACTTCTAACTTGTACATCTTGTTAGATTACACGAACTAGGAAAGTTTGAATTTGCTGCACTCAACCTTCTTCAAGGAAAGCAACTGATTACTGAACCGAACTAGCTTATTTCACACAGTACCGTGTTCAGCAATGAAGATGTTTGTTTCGTAAACAAACTACTGTAGAAATTAGGCCAATCTACTAAGTTGTACCTCTTTTTAGGTTACATTAACAAGGAAAGTTTGAAATTGCCTCACTCAATCTTTTTCGTAGGAAAGCAACTGCTACCTAGGAACGAACTAGCTTATTTCACAAAGTATAGTGTTCGGCAATGAAGATGTTTGTTTCCTAAACGAACTACTGAAGAAATGACACCAATCTACTAAGTTGTACATCTTTTTAGATTACATTAACAAGGAATGTTTGAACTTGCTGCATTCAACCTTCTTCGCAGGAAAACAACAGATTCCTCGAACCGAACTAGCTTATTTCACACAGTACAGTGTTCTGCAATGAAGATGTTTGTTTTCTAAACAAAGTAGTTTAGAAATGAGGCGAATCTACTAACTTATACTTCTTCGTAGATTACACAAACTAGGAAAGTTTGACCTTGTTGCACTCAACCTTCTTCGTAGGAAAGCAATTGATTCATAGAACTGAAAGAGCTTATTTCACACAGTACAATATTTGGCAATGAAGGTGTTTGTTCTCTAAATAAAGTAGTTTATAAGTGAGGTGAATCTAATAAGTTGTACCTTGTTAGATTCCACAAACAAGGAAAGGATGAACTTGGTGCACTCAACCTTCTTCCTAGGAAAGCATCTGATTGTTAGAAACGAACTACCTATTTTCACACAGTACAGGGTTTGGCAATGAAGATGGTTGTTTTGTAAACAAACTACTGTAGAAATGAGGCCAATCTACTATGTTGTACATCTTTTTAGATTACATTAAGAAGGAAAGTTTAATCTTGCTGAACTCAACCTTCTTCACTGGAAAACAACTGATTCCTAGAACCGAACTAGCTTATTTCACACAGTACAGTGTTCGGCAATGAAGATGTTTGCTTTCTCTCAACAAACTACTTTAGAAATGAGTTGAATCTATTAAATTGTACATCTTTTTAGATTACATTAACAAGGAACGTTTGAACTTGTTGCACTCAACCATCTCCGTATGAAAGCAAGTGATTCCTAGAACTGAAATAGCTTATTTCACACATTAGAGTGTTTGGCAATGATGATGTTTGTTTTCTAAGCTAAGTAGTTTTGAAATAAGGCGAATCTAATAAGTTGTACATCTTCCTAGATTACACAAACAAGGAAAGTTTTAACTTGCTGTACTCAACCTTCTTCGAAGGAAAGCAACTGATTCCTAGAAACGAACTAGCTATTTTCACACAATACAGGGTTCGGCAATGAAGATGTTTGTTTTCTAACAAATTTCTGTAGAAATGTGACCCACCTACTAAGTTGTACATCTTTTTAGATTACATTAACAAGGAAAGTTTGAAGTTGTTGAACTCAACCTTCTTCATAGGAAAACAACTAATTCATAGGCCGAACTAGCTTATTTCACACAGTATAGGGTCAGGCAATGAAGATGTTGGTTTTCTAAACAAACTACTGTAGAAATGAGGCGAATCAATTAACTTATACATCTTGTTAGATTACACAAACTAGGAAAGTTTGAACTTGCTGCACTCAACCTTCCTCGTAGGAAAGCTACTGATTTCTAGAACTGGAACATTTTATTTCACACAGTACTATATTTGGCATTGAAGGTGTTTTTTTGTAAACAAAGTAGTTTAGAAATGAAGCGAAACTTGTAAGTTGTACATCTTGTTAGATTACACAAACAAGGAAAGTTTGAATTGCAGCACTCAACCTTCGTCGTAGGAAAGCAACTGATTCCTAGAACCGAAGAAGCTTATTTCACACAGCACAGTGTTCGGCAATGAAGATGTTTCTCTTCTAAACATCAACTAACTTATACATCTTGTTAGAATACACAAACTAGGAGAGTTTGAACTTGCTGCACTCAACTTTTTCGTAGGAAAGCAAGTGATTCCGAGAAACGAACTAGCTATTTTCACACAGTACAGTGTTGGGCAACGAAGATGTTTGTTTTCTCAACAAACTACTTTAGAAATAACGTGAATCTGTCAATCTGTACATCTTTTTAGATTACATTAACAAGGAATTTGAATTTGTTGCACTCAACCATCTCCGTAGAAAAGCAACTGATTCCTAGAACCGAACTACCTTATTTCACACACTACAGTGTTTGGCAATGAAGATGTTTGTTTTCTAAACAAAGTAGTTTAGAAATGAAGCGAAACTTGTACGTAGTACATCTTGTTAGGTTACACAAACAAAGAAAGTTTGAACTTGCTACACTCAACCTTCTTCGTAGGAAAACTACTGATTCCTAGAACCGAACTAGCTTATTTCAAACAGTGCAGTGTTCGGCAATGAAGATGTTTGTTTTCTAAACAAACTACTGTAGAAATGAGGCCAATCTACTAAGTTGTACATCTTTTTCGATGACTTTAACAAGGAAAGTTTGAACTTTTTGCACTCAACCTTCTTGGTAGGATAGCAAATGATTCCTAGAACGGAACTAGCTTATTTCACACAGTATAGGGTTCTTCAATGAAGATGTTTGTTTTCTAAACAAACTACTTTCGAAATGAGGTGGATATACTAACTTATACATCTTGTTAGATTACACCAACTAGGAAAGTTTGAATTTGCTGCACTCAACCTTCTTTGTAGGAAATCAACTGATTCCTAGAACTGAAACAGCTTATTTCACACAGTACATTATTTGGCAATTAAGATGTTTGTTTTCTAAACAAAGTAGATTAGAAATGAAGCGAAACTTGTACATTGTACATTTTGTTAGATTACACAAGCAAGGAAAGTTTGAACTTGCTGCACTCAAACTTCTTCGTAGGAAAGCATCTGAATCTTACAAACGAACTACCTATTTTCACACAGTACAGGGTTTTCAATGAAGATGTATGTTTTGTAAACAAAGCATTGTAGAAATGAGGCCAATCTACTGTGTTGTACATCTTTTTAGATTACATTAACAGGGAAAGTTTGATCTTGCTGCACTCAACCTTCTTCGATGGAAAACAACTGATTCCTAGAACTGAACTAGCTTATTTCACACAGTACAGTGTTCGGCAATGAAGATGTTTGTTTTCTCAACAAACTACTTTAGAAATTAGGTGAATCTATTAAGTTGTACATCGTTTCACATTATCTTAACAGGGAATGGTTGAACTTGTTGCACTCAACCTTCTTTGTAGGAAAGCAAATGATTCCTAGAACTGAACTTGCTTATTTCACACAGTATAGGGTTCAGCAATGAAGATGTTTGTTTTCTAAACAAACTACTTTAGAAATGAGTTGAGCCTATTAAGTTGTACATCTTTTTAGAGTACATTAACAAGGAAAGTTTGAACTTGTTGCACTCAACCATCTCCATAGAAAAGCAACTAATTCCTAGAACGGAACTAGCTTATTTCACACATTAGAGTGTTTGGCAATGAAGATGTTTGTTTTCTAAACAACGTAGATTTGAAATAAGGCGAATCTTATAAGTTGTACATCTTCCTAGATTACACAAACTGGAAAGTTTTAACTTGCTGTACTCAACCTTCTTCGAAGGAAAGCAACTGATTCCTAGAAACGAACTAGCTATTTTCACACAATACAGGGTTCGGCAATGAAGATGTTTGTTTTCTAACAAATTTCTGTAGAAATGTGACCCACCTACTAAGTTGTACATCTTTTTAGATTACATTAACAAGGAAAGTTTGAAGTTGTTGAACTCAACCTTCTTCATAGGAAAACAACTAATTCATAGGCCGAACTAGCTTATTTCACACAGTATAGGGTCAGGCAATGAAGATGTTGGTTTTCTAAACAAACTACTGTAGAAATGAGGCGAATCAATTAACTTATACATCTTGTTAGATTACACAAACTAGGAAAGTTTGAACTTGCTGCACTCAACCTTCCTCGTAGGAAAGCTACTGATTTCTAGAACTGGAACATTTTATTTCACACAGTACTATATTTGGCATTGAAGGTGTTTTTTTGTAAACAAAGTAGTTTAGAAATGAAGCGAAACTTGTAAGTTGTACATCTTGTTAGATTACACAAACAAGGAAAGTTTGAATTGCAGCACTCAACCTTCGTCGTAGGAAAGCAACTGATTCCTAGAACCGAAAAGCTTATTTCACACAGCACAGTGTTCGGCAATGAAGATGTTTCTCTTCTAAAACATCAACTAACTTATACATCTTGTTAGAATACACAAACTAGGAGAGTTTGAACTTGCTGCACTCAACTTTTTTTCGTAGGAAAGCAAGTGATTCCTAGAAAAACGAACTAGCTATTTTCACACAGTACAGTGTTGGGCAACGAAGATGTTTGTTTTCTCAACAAACTACTTTAGAAATAACGTGAATCTGTCAATCTGTACATCTTTTTAGATTACATTAACAAGGAATTTGAATTTGTTGCACTCAACCATCTCCGTAGAAAAGCAACTGATTCCTAGAACCGAACTACCTTATTTCACACACTACAGTGTTTGGCAATGAAGATGTTTGTTTTCTAAACAAAGTAGTTTAGAAATGAAGCGAAACTTGTAACGTGTACATCTTGTTAGATTACACAAACAAAGAAAGTTTGAACTTGCTGCACTCAACCTTCTTCAGAGGAAAACTACTGATTCCTAGAACCGAACTAGCTTATTTCAAACAGTGCAGTGTTCGGCAATGAAGATGTTTGTTTTCTAAACAAACTACTGTAGAAATGAGGCCAATCTACTAAGTTGTACATCTTTTTCGATGACTTTAACAAGGAAAGTTTGAACTTTTTGCACTCAACCTTCTTGGTAGGATAGCAAATGATTCCTAGAACGGAACTAGCTTATTTCACACAGTATAGGGTTCTTCAATGAAGATGTTTGTTTTCTAAACAAACTACTTTCGAAATGAGGTGGATATACTAACTTATACATCTTGTTAGATTACACCAACTAGGAAAGTTTGAATTTGCTGCACTCAACCTTCTTTGTAGGAAATCAACTGATTCCTAGAACTGAAACAGCTTATTTCACACAGCACATTATTTGGCAATTAAGATGTTTGTTTTCTAAACAAAGTAGATTAGAAATGAAGCGAAACTTGTACATTGTACATTTTGTTAGATTACACAAGCAAGGAAAGTTTGAACTTGCTGCACTCAAACTTCTTCGTAGGAAAGCATCTGAATCTTACAAACGAACTACCTATTTTCACACAGTACAGGGTTTTCAATGAAGATGTATGTTTTGTAAACAAAGCATTGTAGAAATGAGGCCAATCTACTGTGTTGTACATCTTTTTAGATTACATTAACAGGGAAAGTTTGATCTTGCTGCACTCAACCTTCTTCGATGGAAAACAACTGATTCCTAGAACTGAACTAGCTTATTTCACACAGTACAGTGTTCGGCAATGAAGATGTTTGTTTTCTCAACAAACTACTTTAGAAATTAGGTGAATCTATTAAGTTGTACATCGTTTCACATTATCTTAACAGGGAATGGTTGAACTTGTTGCACTCAACCTTCTTTGTAGGAAAGCAAATGATTCCTAGAACTGAACTTGCTTATTTCACACAGTATAGGGTTCAGCAATGAAGATGTTTGTTTTCTAAACAAACTACTTTAGAAATGAGTTGAGCCTATTAAGTTGTACATCTTTTTAGAGTACATTAACAAGGAAAGTTTGAACTTGTTGCACTCAACCATCTCCATAGAAAAGCAACTAATTCCTAGAACGGAACTAGCTTATTTCACACATTAGAGTGTTTGGCAATGAAGATGTTTGTTTTCTAAACAACGTAGATTTGAAATAAGGCGAATCTAATAAGTTGTACATCTTCCTAGATTACACAAACTGGAAAGTTTTAACTTGCTGTACTCAACCTTCTTCGAAGGAAAGCAACTGATTCCTAGAAACGAACTAGCTATTTTCACACAATACAGGGTTCGGCAATGAAGATGTTTGTTTTCTAAACAAACTACTGTAGAAATGACACCAATCTACTAATTTGTACATCTTTTTAGATTACATTAACAAGGAAAGTTTGTACTTTCTGCACTCAATCTTGTTCTTAGGAAAGCAACTGATTCCTAGAACCGAACTCGCTTATTTCACACAGTACAGTGTTCGGCAATGAAGATGTTTGTTTTTTAAACAAACTACTGTAGAAATGAGGCCAATCTACAAAGTTGTACATCTTTTTAGATTACATTAACAAGGAAAGTTTGAAAATGTTGCAGTGAACCTTCTTCGGAGGAAAGCAAGTGATTCCTAGACTGAACTAGCTTATTTCACACAGTATATGGTGCAGCAAAGAAGATGTTTGTTTTCTAAAAATGCTCCTGTAGAAATGAGACGAATCAACTAACTTATACATCTTGTTAGATTACACAAACCAGGAAAGTTTTAACTTGCTGCAATCAACCTTTTTCGTAGGATAGCAATAGATTCCTAGAAACGAACTAGCTTATTTCACACAGTACAATATTTGTCAATGAAGGTGATTGTTTTCTAAACAAAGTAGTTTAGAAATGATCCGAATATAATAAGTTGTACATCTTGTTAGATTACACAAACTAGGAAAGTTTGAACTTGCTGCACTCAACATTCTTCGTAGGAATGCAACTGATTCCTAGTACCGAACTAGCTTATTTCACAGAGTACAGTGTTCGGCAATGAAGATGTTTGTTTTCTAACCAAACTACTTTAGAAATGGGGCGAATCTACTAACTTGTACATCTTGTTAGATTTCACAAACAATGTTAGTTTGAACTTGCTGCACTCAACCTTCTTTGCAGGAAAGCAACTGATTCCTATAACCGAACTAGGTTATTTCACAAATTACAGATTTCGACAATGAAGATGTTTGCTTTGGAAACAAACAACTGTAGAAATTAAGCAAATCTACTAATTTGTACGTCTTTTTAGATTATGTTAACAAGGAAAGTTTGAACTTGCTGCACTCAACCATATTCTTAGAATATCAACTGATTCTTAGTACCGAAACAGATTATTTCACACAGTAAAATATTTGGCAATGAAGGTGTTTGTTTTCTAAACAAAGTAGTTTAGAAATGAACTGAATCTTGTAAATTGTACATCTTGTTAGATTACACAAACAAGGAAAGTTTGAACTTCCTGCAATCAACCTTCTTCGTAGGAAAGCTACTGATTCCTAGGACCGAATTAGCTTATTTCACACAGCATAGTGTTCGGTACAGGGTTTGGCAATGAAGATGTTTGTTTTCTAAACAAACTACTGTAGAAATGAGGCGAATCTACTAACTTATACATCTTGTGAGATGACACAAACTTGGAAAGTTTGAACTTGCTGCACTCAAACTTCTTCGTAGGAAAGAACTGATTCCTAGAACCAAACCAGCTTACGTCACACAGAACAGGGTTCGGCAATGAAGATGTTTGTTTTCTCAACAAACTACTTTAGAAATGAGGTGAATCTACTAAGTTGTACATCTTTTTAGATTACATTAACAAGGAATGTTTGAACTTGCTGCACTCAACCTTCTTCGTAGGAAAACAACTGGTTCCTTGAACCGACTAGCTTATTTCACACAGTACAGTGTTCGGCAATGAAAATGTTCGTTTCCTAAATAAAGTAGTCTAGAAATGAATCGAAACTTGTAAGTTGTACATCTTGTTAGGTTACACAAACAAGGAAAGTTTGAAGTTGCTGCACTCAACCTTCTTCGTAGGAAAGCAAGTGATTCCTTGAAGTGAAAAATCTTATGTCAAACAGTACAGTGTTTGGCAATGAAGATATTTGTTTTCTCTAGAAACTACTTTAGAAACGAGGTGAATCTATTATGTTGTATATCTTTTTAGATTACATTAATAACGAAAGATTGAACTTGTTGCACTCAACGATCTCCGTAGCAAAGCAACTGAATCCTAGAACAGAACTAGCTTATTTCACAAACTACAGTGTTTGGCAATGAAGATGTTTTTTTCTAAACAAAGTAGTTTAGAAATGAGGCGAATCTAATGAGTTGTACATCTTGTTAGATTATGCAAACAAGGAAAGTTTTAACTTGCTGCACTCAACCTTTTTCGTAGGAAAGCAATTGATTCCTAGAAATGAACTAGCTATTTTCACACAGTTCAGGGTTCGACAATGAAAATGTTTGTTTTGTAAACAAACTACTGTAGAAATGACGACAATCTACTTAGTTGTACATGTTTTTAGATTACATTAACAAGGAAAGTTTGAACTTCCTGCACTCAACCTTCTTCGTAGGAAAGCTACTGATTCCCAGAACTGAACTAGCTTATTTCACAAAGAATAGGGTTTGCCAATGAAGATGTTTGTTTTCTAAACAAACTACTTTAGAAATGAGGCGAATCTACTAACTTATACATCTTGTGAGATTACACAAACTAGGAAAGTTTGAACTTGATGCACTCAACTTTCTTCGTAGGAAAGCAACTGAATCCTAGAACCAAAGCAGCTTATTTCACACAGTACAGTGTTCACCAATGAAGATGTTTGTTTTCTAAACAAACTACAGTAGAAATGAGGCGAATATACTAACTGATAAATCTTGTTAGATTACACAAACAAGGAAAGTTTGAACTTGCTACACTCAATCTTCTTCTTAGGAAAGGAACTGATTTCTATAACCGAAACAGCTTAATTCACACAGTACAATATTTGGCACTGAAGGTGTTTGTTTTCTAAACAAAGTAGTTTAGAAATGTGGTGAATCTACTAACTTGTACATTTTGTTAGATTACACAAACAAGGAAGTTTGAACTTGCTGCACTGAACCTTCTTCGTAGGAAAGCAACTGATTCCTAGAACCGAAAAACCTTATTTCACGCAGTACAGTACTTGGCAATGAAGATGTTTGTTTTCTAAACAAAGTAGATTAGAAATGAATCGAAACTTGTAAGTTGTACATCTTGTTAGATTACACAAACAAGGAAAGTTTGAACTTGCTGCACTCAACCTTCTTCGTAGGAAAGCAACTGATTCCTAGAAACGAACTAGCTATTTTCACACAATACAGGGTTCGGCAATGAAGATGTTTGTTTTCTAAACAAACTACTGTAGAAATGACACCAATCTACTAAGTTGTACATCTTTTTAGATTACATTAACAAGGAAAGTTTGAACTTTCTGCACTCAATCTTATTCTTAGGAAAGCAACTGATTCCTAGAACCAAACTCGCTTATTTCACACAGTACAGTGTTCGGCAATGAAGATGTTTGTTTTCTAAACAAACCAGTTTAGAAATGAGGCGAATCTACTAACTTATACATCTTGTTGGATTACACAAACTAGGAGAGTTGGAACTTGCTGCACTCAACCTTCTTCGTAGGAAAGCAACTGATTCATAGAACTGAACTAGCTTATTTCACACAGTACAGTGTTCGGCAAGGAAGATGTTTGTTTCCTCAACAAACTACTTTAGAAATCAGGTGAATCTATTCAGTTGTATATCTTTTTAGATTACATTAACAAGGAAAGTTTGAACTTGCCCCACTCTACCTTCTTTGTAGGAAAGAAACTGATTCCTAGAACCGAACTAGCTTATTTCACACATTACAGTATTTGGCAATGAAGGTGTTTGTTTTCCAAACAAAGATGTTCAGAAATGAAGCGAAACTTTTAAGTTGTACATCTTGTTGGATTACACAAACACGCATAGTTTGAACTTGCTCAGTCAACCTTATTCATAAGAAAGCAACTGATTCCTAGAACCGAAGAAGCTTATTTCACACAGTACAGTGTTCGGCAATGAAGATGTTTGTTTTCTAAACAAACTACTTTAGAAATTAAGTGTATCTAATAACTTGTACATCTTGTTTGATTACACAAACAAGGAAAGTTTGAACTTGCTGCACTCAACCTTCTTCGTAGGAAAGCAACTGCTTCCCAGAACTGAACAAGCTTATTTCACACAGTACAGTGTTCGGCAATGAAGATGTTTGTTATCTAAACAAACTACTTTAGAAATGAGGTGAATATATTAAGTTATACATCTTTTTAGATTACGTTAAGAAGGAAAGTTTGAACTTTTGCACTCAACCATCTCCGTAGAAAAGCAACTGATTCCTAGAACCGAACTAGCTTTTTTCACACATTACAGTGTTTGGCAATGAAGATGTTTCTTTTCTGAACAAAGTAGTTTAGAAATAGAGTGAAACTTGTAAGTCATATATCTTCTTAGATTACACAAACAAGGAAAGTTTGAACTTGCTAAACTCAACTTTCTTCGTGGGAAAGCAAGTGATTATAGAACCGAATTAGTTTATTTCACACAGTATAGGGTTCGGGAATGAAGATGTTTGTTTTCTAAACAAACTACTTTATTATTTTTTATTTTTTTATTTTTATTTTTATTTTTTTTTTTGGTTTTTCGAGATAGGGCCTCACTCTGGTCCAGGCTGACCTGGAATTAACTATGTAGTTCAGGATGGCCTCAAACTCTCAGTGATACTCCTACCTCTGCCTCCCGAGTGTTGGGATTCAAGGTGTGCGCGACCACGCCCAGCAACAAACTACTTTTGAAATGAGGTGAATCTACTAACTTGTACATCTTGATAGATTACACAAACAAGGAAAGTTTGAACTTACTGCACTGAACCTTCTTCGTAGGAAAGCAACTGATTCCTAGAACCGAACTAGCTTATTTCACACAGTATAGGGTTCGGCAATGAACAGGTTTGTTTTCTAAACAAACTACTTTAGAAATGAGGCGAATCTACTAACTTGTACATCTTGTTCGATTACCAAAACAAGGTTAGTTTTAACGTGCTGCACTCAACCTTCTTCCCAGGAAAGCAACTGATTCCTAGAACCGAATTAGCTTATTTCACACAGTACAGTGTTCAGCAATGGAGATGTTTGTTTTCAAAACAAACTACTGTAGAAATTAACCAAATCTACTAAGTTGTACCTCTTTTAAGATTACATTAAAAAAGAAAGTTTGAAGTTACTGCACTCAACCATCTCCGTAGAAAAGCAATTGATTTCTATAACCGAAACAGCTTATTTCACACAGTACAATATTTGGTAATGAAGGTGTTTGTTTTCTAAACAAAGTAGTTTACAATTGAAGCGAAACTTGTACGTTGTACATCTTGTTAGATTACACATGAAGGAGAGTTTGAACTTGCTGCACTCAACCTTCTTCGTAGGAAAGCAACTGATTCCTAGAAACGAACTAGCTTTTTACACACAGTACAGTGTTTGGCAATGAAGATGTTTGTTTTCTAAACAAACTACTGTAGAAAGTAGTCCAATGTACTAAGGAGTACCTCTTTTTAGATTACATTAACAAGGACAGTTTGAACTTTCTGCACTCAACCTTCTTTGTAGGAAAGGAAATGATTCCTAGAAACGAACTAGTTTATTTCACAAAGTACAGTGTTTGGCAATGAAGACGTTTGTTTTCTAAACAAACTACTGTACAAGTGAGGCGAATCTAATAAGTTGTACATCTTGGTAGATTATACAAACATGGAAAGTTTGCACTTTCTGCACTCAACCATCTTCGTAGGAAAGCAAGTGATTCCTAGAACCGATCTACCTTATTTCACACAGTACAGTGTTCAGCAATGAAGATGTTTGTTTTCTCAACAAACTATTTTAAAAATGAGGTGAATCTATTAAGTTGTACATCGTTTTAGATTACATTAACAAGGAAAGTTTGAACTTGCAACACTGCACCATCTCCGGAGAAAAGCAACTGATTCCTAGAACCTAAACACCTTATTTCACACAATACAATATTTGGCAAGGAAGGGGTTTGTTTTCTAAACAAAGTAGTTTAGAAATGAAGCGAAACTTGTAAGTTGTACATCTTGTTAGATTACGTAAACAAGGAAAGTTTGACCTTGCTGCACTCAACCTTCTTTGTAGGAAAGAAACTGATTCCTAGAACTGAACTTGCTTATTTCACACAGAACAGGGTTTCGCAATGAAGATGTTTGTTTTCTAAACAAACTACTTTAGAAATGAGTTGAATCTACTAACTTATACATCTTATTAGATTACACAAACTAGGAAACTTTGAACTTGCTGCACTCAACCTTCTTCATAGGAAAGCAACTGATTCCTAGAACTGAACTAGCTTATTTCATACAGCACAGTGTTCAGCAAGGAAGATGTTTGTTTTCTCCACAAACTATTTTAGAAATGAGGTGAATCTATTAAGTTGTACATCTTTTTAGATTACATTAACAAAGAAAGTTTGACCTTGCTGCACTCTACCTTCTTTGTAGGAAAGCAACTGATTCCTAGAACCGAACCAGGTTATTTCACACATTACAGTATTTGGCAATGAAGGTGTTTGTTTTCCAAACAAACTAGTTTAGAAATGAAGCGAAACTTGTAAGTTGTACATCTTATTGGATTACATAAACAAGGATAGTTTGAACTTGCTCAGTAAACCTTCTTCGTAAGAAAGCAACTGATTCCTAGAATCGAACAAGCTTATTTCACACAGTACAGGGTTCGGCAATGAAGATGTTTGTTTTCTCAACAAACTATATAGAAATTAGGTGAATTTACTAACTGGTACATCTTGTTAGATTACACCAACAAGCAACGTTTGAACTTTCTGCACTCAACCTTCTTCGTAGGAAAGCAACTGATTCCTAGGACTGAACAAGCTTATTTCACACAGTACAGTGCTTGGCAATGAAGATGTTTGTTTTCTGAACAAACTATATTAGAAATTAGGTGAATCTAC
This sequence comes from Orientallactaga sibirica, assembly GCA_036365145.1. Lineage (NCBI taxonomy): Eukaryota > Metazoa > Chordata > Mammalia > Rodentia > Dipodidae > Orientallactaga > Orientallactaga sibirica. The sequence goes on along the minus strand of JAEOAD010001078.1, from coordinate 3,104 downwards.
TAACTGGTACATCTTGTTAGATTACACCAACAAGGAACGTTTGAACTTTCAGCACTCAACCTTCTTCGTAGCAAAGCAACTGATTCCTAGGACTGAACAAGCTTATTTCACACAGTACAGTGTTCGGCAATGAAGATATTTGTTTTCTAAACAAACTACTTTAGAAATGAGGTGAATCTATTAAGTTATACATTTTTTTAAATTACATTAACAAGGAAAGTTTGAACTTATTGCACTCAACCATCTCCGTAGAAAAGCAACTGATTCCTATGACCAAACTAGCTTATTTCACACATTACAGTGTTTGGAAATGAGTATGTTTGTTTTCTAAGCAAAGTAGTTTATAAATGAAGCGAAACTTGTAAGTTGTACATCTTCTTAGATTACACAAACAAGGAAAGTTTGAACTTGCTGCACTCAACCTTCTTCGTGGGAAAGCAAGTGATTCCTAGAACCGAACTAGCTTATTTCACACAGTATAGGGTTCGGCAATGAAGATGTTTGTTTTCTCAACAAACTATATTAGAAATTAGGTGAATTTACTAACTGGTACATCTTGTTAGATTACACCAACAAGCAACGTTTGAACTTTCTGCACTCAACCTTCTTTGTAGGAAAGCAACTGATTCCTAGGACTGAACAAGCTTATTTCACACAGTACAGTGTTTGGCAATGAAGATGTTTGTTTTCTGAACAAACTATATTAGAAATTAGGTGAATCTACTAACTGGTACGTCTTGTTAGATTACACCAACAAGGAACGTTTGAACTTTCTGCACTCAACCTTCTTCGTAGGAAAGCAACTGATTCCTAGGACTGAACAAGCTTATTTCACACAGTACAGTGTTCGGCAATGAAGATATTTGTTTTCTAAACAAACTACTTTAGAAATGAGATGAATCTATTAAGTTATACATTTTTTTAAATTACATTAACAAGGAAAGTTTGAACTTATTGCACTCAACCATCTCCGTAGAAAAGCAACTGATTCCTATGACCAAACTAGCTTATTTCACACATTACAGTGTTTGGAAATGAGTATGTTTGTTTTCTAAGCAAAGTAGTTTATAAATGAAGCGAAACTTGTAAGTTGTACATCTTCTTAGATTACACAAACAAGGAAAGTTTGAACTTGCTGCACTCAACCTTCTTCGTGGGAAAACAAGTGATTCCTAGAACCGAACTAGCTTATTTCACACAGTATAGGGTTCGGGAATGAAGATGTTTGTTTTCTAAACAAACTACTTTAGATATTAGGCTAATCTACTAACTTGTACATTTTGCTCGATTACGTAAACAAGGTTAGTTTTATCGTGCTGCACTCAACCTTCTTCACAGGAAAGCAACTGATTCCTAGAACCAAATTAGCTTATTTCACACAGTACAGTGTTCGGCAATGGAGATGTTTGTTTTTGAAACAAACTACTGTAGAAATTAAGCAAATCTACTAAGTTGTACATCTTTTTAAGATTACATTAACAAAGAAAGTTTGAAATTGCTACACTCAACCAACTCCGTAGAAAAGCAATTGATTTCTATAACCGAAACAGCTTATTTCACACAGTACAATATTTGGTAATGAAGGTGTTCGTTTTCTAAACAAAGTAGTTTAGAAATGAAGCAAAAGTTGTACGTTGCACATCTTGTTAGATTACACATCAAGGAAAGTTTGAACTTGCTGCACTCAACCTTCTTTGTAGGAAAGCAACTGATTCATAGAACCGAACGAGCTTATTTCACACAGTATAGGGTTCGGCAATGAAGATGTTTGTTTTCTAAACCAACTACTTTAGAAATGAGGCGAATCTACTAACTTATACATGTTGTTAGATTACACAAAGTAGGAAAGTTTGAACTTGCTGCACTCAACCTTCTTCGTAGGAAAGAACCTGATTCCTAGAAACGAAATAGCTTATTTCATGCATTACACTAATTGGAAATGAAGATGTTTGTTTTATAAGCAAAGTACTTTAGAAACGAAACGAAACTTGTATGTTTTACATCTTGTTAGGTTACACAAGCAAGGAAAGTTTGAACTTGCTGCACTCAACCGTCTTAGTAGGAAAGCAACTGATTCCTAGAACCGAACTACCTTATTTCACACAGTGTAGGGTTCGGCAATGAAGATGTTTGTTTTCTCAACAAACTACTTTAGAAATTAGGCGAATCTACTAACTTATACATCTTGTTAGATTACACAAACTAGGAAAGTTTGAACTTGCTGCACTCAACCTTCTTTATAGGAAAGCAACTGATTCCTAGAACTGAAACAGCTTATTTCACACAGTACAATATTTGGCAATAAAGGTGTTTGTTTTCTAAACAAAGTAGTTTTGAAATGAGGTGAATCTATTAAGTTGTACCTCTTTTAGATTACATTAACAAGGAAAGTTTGAACGTGTTGCACTCAACCATCTCCGTGAAAAGCAACTGATACCTAGAACCAAACTAGCTTATTTCACACTGCAGTGTTTGGCAATGAAGATGTTTGTTTTCTAAACAAACTACTTTAGAAATGAGATGAATCTACTAACTTGTACATATTGGTAGATTACACAAAAAGGAAAGTTTGAACTTGCTGCATTCAACCTTCTTCGTAGGAAAGCAATTGATTCCTAGACCCGTACTAGCTTATTTCACACAGTACAGTGTTCGGCAATGAAGATGTTTGCTTTCTAAATGAACTATTGTAGAAATGAGGCCAATCTACTAAATTGTACATCTTTTTAGATTACATTAAGAAGGAAAGTTTGAACTTGTTGCACTCAACCTTCTTCATAGGAAATCAAATGATTCCTAGAACCGAACTAGCTTATTTCACACAGTATAGGGTTCAGCAATGAAGATGTTTGTTTTCTAAACAAACTACTTTAGATATGAGGGTAAATCTACTAACTTGTATATCCTGGTAGATTACACAACTAGGAAAGTTTGAATTTGCTGCACTCAACCTTCTTCGTGTGAAAGCTACTGATTCCGAGGAGCGAAACAGCTTATTTCACACAGTAAAATATTTGGCAATGAAGGTGTTTGTTTTCTAAACAAAGCAGTTTAGAAATGAGGCGGTACTTGTAAGTTGTACATCTGGTAAGATTACACAAATA